>CM037157.1:9326051-9926051 GCA_020921065.1 Vaccinium darrowii
AAATGGTGAGCTTCCGCGGCAACTTGACGTACGTCCCTGTTTGGCTTCACCTCCATTTGTTTGCCAACGGTGGCGTGGTGGTTTTGGTGGCGAAGCGCGTGGTGGTGGTGGTTGTCTGAAGCATGGTGGATGGTTTTTTTGATAGAGTTATGCTGTAAGGATGTGGAGATTTAGGTTTAGGGTTTTTTTTGGCTGGACTTAGCCTTTTGGGTTAGGTCTGTTTTGTGCTATTATTGTTTTATCTAGGGCATTGTTGGCCTGGAATTGGGGGGCCTGTAGTGGAACGGCTGTCCGTTCGGCAATCAACAGTCTGGATTATCTTACATAGAAGATAAGTGTCTTACATGTAGGATAATTGCATTAATCGGGACCGATAATTGTCGAACAGACAACCATAATTGCTCACTACAGGGGTGTATGGGTGTATGCTTTCATTGTTTTATTTGAGCACTTCGGTCCTCAGGATTATTGGGCGTCGCCCTTTGGTTTTTTCCAACTTTTGGTTGGAATCCATTTCCGCCTAATAAATTTTTTCCCCATTACAGATAAAAAAAAAAAGAAGGAAGTGGAAAAGATCAAAATATTCTTTTGTGAAAAAGCTGCTAATACTTGTAGAGAGAAACTTTGAGAATTTCCTCCATTGATTCGTAGTGAACTAGTATGGCTCCCAAGGAGTAGGAAGTTGTCAACATCGTAAATCTTGTCTGCCTTTCTCTCTCTCCCTCAATATCTCTTGTTTGTTTTCATCTTAAATCTTGTGTATTCTGTATTTCTCACTCTCCCTCAATTTCTCTGGTTTTTTTTTTTTTTATTCGTAGTATCCAAGTCCTGAGGGTTTGTGTACAAATCTGTGATGTATACCTATGGAACCAAGCCCAACAACTTAATCAATACAAGAAATAAGCTCGTTACAGTGTAGAAACAAAGAAAGGAACGCAGGCCAGGCGAAGAGATTCGAACTCCTAACCTTCTAGTGAGATGCAAGAACTCTAGCCATCTAAGCTAGGCCCAGTTGGGTTAACGCAATTATAGATTCTTGTATATTTTGAAGAATATAAAAAAAAAAAAAAAACATAGATTGTTGTAGTAATTTGTCCAAAAAATAGAAAACCAATATTCCCTCCAACCCAAAATTTTAGTTCACTACGAAAAGACCGTATAGTTTTCAAATCGAAAAATAAAATGTTTCCATTTATAATTTTCTGAATTTTTTTGTACGAAATAAAAAAACTAATTGAGATCTTTAAAAAGCTTTTTGAACGGAGGGGAGAATTAAAGTGAAAAACTTCAATTTCGTTTCTTTATTTTATTTTTGATCAAAATTTCGTTTCTTTATTGGATCCTTACTATTTTACTTTCTCTTAATAAATAATCCATGATCCCAACACAATGACACGTCCATAGAAACACCTTTTCTCTCGTGTTTTTGCTCGACTCATAAAGACAAATTGAGGTTGTTTTTTATTTGTGGAGTCAAACCCCGGATTGTAGAAAATGGGACAAAGTTCAACCTTGCATCGGATCTGATTTTTAACCTCACTCCTCTCTGCCTCAATAATTGAACAAATCCACGCATGCGAGGACACCCACCAAGAGAGAGAACGCAATGCTACGGATACAGAGAGAAATGCATACTTGAAAATTTCTAATACATTTGGGTCCGTATACAAGGTAAATGTGTGTGAGCTTCAATATATATTTGGCGATTCTAGATACATGTTTGTCTGGGTCTTTGCAGATCTGTAGGCAATCTGTAACATCTAACAAGTTACCATATGCAATAGCTAAACCAAATGAGTCCGTGTAAACAGGGTAGATGTAGGGTTCACAAAAAAGGCGGACGATTCTGGATGTATCTTTGTGTAGACCAATGCACTTCTGTGCGTGTCCATAACCTTTTTTTTTATTATTAGAAATCATACTAAATAAGTTACTTTACGCAGTAGCTAAGCCAAGATGAGTCTGCAAACACGGTTGATGTGGGGTTCACACACATTAGACTATTCTAGATAAATTTTTGTCTACATCTGTGCACTTTCGTATGTGTCTTGCAACAGTTTTTTTTATCAGAATACATACTAAACAAATACCACATGCGAAGTAACATAATTGCGAGTAAAGAGGGTTGAGAAGAGTCCACAGAGAGAGAGAGAGTGTGTGTGAGATAAGAGAAAGAGTCTGGGAGAATCTTCTACCTTTGGCCGCCGCAGCTACCCTCCCCCACCGCCCCATTCCACCTTCTTCCAACTTCTCCCAACTCCTCCTCTCCTCTCCTCCATTACTTTCCCTCCGGATTGCCGGCAACGTCCATGGACGACCAGATCTTTTCTCCTCTTCCCATGGACAACCGGATCTTCCAGTTCTAGGCTTTGACATCGATGGCGGTGGTGGCTCCGGTGTGACAACGGCGATGACATGCTCCGGCGGTTTATTTTTTTCCTTTTCGTTTTTGTTTTTAATTTCTATTTTTTCTTTTTTCTCTTTTTTATTGGTGGTTGTATTTGTTTGATTGGTTGATTAGTACATTTTTCTCTCTTCTGGCAAAAAAATACCACAGTCGATAGTAAACCCAAAAAAAAAAAAAAAAAAAAAACACTAATGTAATAGATGTGGCTTATAGCCCATCCGGTTTGTATCCCTTATTTGTCAAGGGGGAGGTCTGGTGTTCGAGTTTATGGGGAGACATCGAACTCCCTTTGCCTATTTAACCCACTAACTAACTCTCTCACTAAGCCCCGGTACAGATGTGTAAGAATTGTAAGAATAAAGAGACATTACTAAAACTATTATTCAAATAATGATGGATAAGGATGGAAGTTAAATAACAACTTTAGCACTTCCAAACAAAACTTTACAGAAGACAAATTTGATTTCAACCCCATTTTAGGGCAGGTTGGAGATCCCATGAAAAAGGAATCTTCCAACTGGTATTTTGTAACACCATTTTGGCACTAGCACTTGTCATGCTCTGATGCATGTGCACTTTAAAAGACTAAAATAATTACCCTAAATTAAGCTTCTTCTTTTTTTCTTCTCGTGCCATTATTATACAATATTCCTAGAATACTGAGTTAAATTATTAAAATAGGTATTGATATTGTACTATCACTTAAACCCAAAATCTAAATTAGGAGGCATGCATTTACGCACCTATACAAAAAAGACGGGGGTCATAAAACTACCATGCTCTGCGGGAAAGTTGTGTTTGCGCAAGAAATTCAATGAAACAAAATAGAAATTAATGCTATATGAGGTAACGGGACCCCCATATATGTTCCATCTTAATTAGTAAAAAAATAGTACAAGTGTAAAAAATAACTATAGGTTTCTATTCACATAAAATTTGCACGCTCAAAGGACAAACATATCAGTACTATTTCCTGCAACTCTTTTGACTTCCCCATGTCACAAATATATCATCAAAAGGAAAGTCTCAAAGCTGTCTTTCCTTCTCCAGCAGATTTTACCCTTGTTTCCTTGATGACAGCTGCATTTCCTAATGTCCTAAGAATATACTCCCAAAAGAATTAGAAAGTTACTGTCATTCCATTGTTTTCGTTAAACATAACTGGGATGATCTTTATCGTCTAAAGTCTAAACAAAATGATTTGTTGATAGTTTTGAGCCAAGTGAACGAGTTAATCTGAATTCCATATTCGTGCGGTTCCTCATGTAATGCAAAGTAAAACTTATAACGGTTCTTTTGATGCTATGGGTCGTACGTTTTCTATAAGTCTCAATGTATATTTCATTGTTTGTAGTCCATGCAAAAAATCAAAAAGTAAGCATGTTTATGGTTTTGCCAACCTTTACTGATATTTGATCGACCAGATTTTAGGTTTGGAATATTTACACATCGTTATCTACATAATGAAGGGCTTGGACCATCAAGTGAATGGAATCATGGTGGACCTCTCCTATAAAAATGTACAAGAGTGATCAATTAAGCTAACCTCAATTGGTTAGCTGATGCGTTCAATTTTTATGTTTTTTTGAACAGTACCTGGAGGAATTACAAAGATTCTGTAGCAAGATACAGTAATGAATCAAAACTATTTAAAATCTAGACACGAGCATATGCACCAGCAGTCTCTACAACACATACTGCGAAAGCAGACAAACAACAACGTTGGCTATTAGGCATAGGGCCAATCAAAGATTTGCAGTAGAGGATCCCTAAGGAACCCAGTTCAAACCTTAGAAAGAAGCAAAAATGAAATCATCACAATAAACCCACAAAGGGTTGAGAAAGGTGATGCATTCATTCAATCACAAAATCTCTGAAAGATGAAGAAGAATCAGTAGAATGTTTACCTAAACCAAGAGTTGGACTGGAAAAAACACCTTTTCATGTCCAATTCTCATGGTACTGGATATACAAATAATGCCCCCAAGTTTATTTTGATTTGGTGGACCATTTGAGACGTGTAGAAGTTGGCAAAAATTACAGTTCCAATCTGAATGGCTTTGATGGGTGGGCACGTCTGCAGTGCCAACTAACAAATAAGATACACGGAGTACAATTATACGTTTTTGCAATTATTGAGTCTCTTTTGGTTGGTTGCAATCAAAACCTTTATTTGAAGGATTTTCACATCCTTAGAATTTGACCCCATATCTTGGAAAGTAATTCAGATTTTTGGAAAACGACGATACATCCATCTAATCTACCCTCGCAATCTTCCTTCCTAGTTCTTCCAAATCTCCAAGTTGAATGGTTCAAGATCATGGGTTTCAAATCACAATTTCAAGATCCAGAGATTCGGGCGTATGCCAGGCTTTGGGAGTACTCCTCAAGGTCCGGGGTCCGATTCCGTTGGTTGAGTACTTGATTTAAGTGGGGGCGGTGGCGGTGTGTTGCTATGGCTAGTTTCCCCGGTCTAAAGGGCCTGGCTGTAGGGTTGTTCTTCTGTCATAAAAAAACAAAAATAGGCCATCTACCGATTTCTGCACTAGTGAAATGGCGTAAATTAGGTAGATCTTAGAATCAGCTAGTAGATCATCAACACAGAGCCCAATTAACTCTCCAGATGAGTTGGGAGCTGATGCAGCCCTGTGCGCGACCCATACCAATCCTACAATCCTTTCTCCTATTCTTTCTTTGTCATTTCTTTGAAATCACGAAGAGGGTTTTTGGACTGGACTGAGCAGGAGGGGACTAATTTTTATTCTGTGTTGGGGGAGCTGTTTGTGAAGCCATCAGATGCAGAAGCGGCTAACGCTTCTACTGAGTTCCCAAACAGCAGGGTTTGTACAGGCAGCCGAACCAATTTGTTGAAAATCACGTGTGGACTTTCTGTGCTTGTTGCCATTGTTAATCTCTTAATCCCACATTGGATAGTCACTTTGGAAATTTGGCATACGCGCAAATAAATCAACCTAAACTTTTATTTTGGGTGTGATCCCAGCCCGTGACAAGTGGTATCAGAGCTGAATCGTGGTATTGTCCAATAAATAGTGAGTTTCCCATGGTAAGTGGCCGGGGAAACTGGGGAATGAATAGCAGAAGTTATGGAACAGTTGGAAAAATGAAACAAAACTTAAGTTCACCAGGTAACAAGAACAATCAAGGAATACATTATGCAGCATGCTTTAGACCCCTGATAAGACACTTCGAGTAGAAGGGAGTAAAAAAACTGCTACATTTGTGAACTCTACCACCAAAGCTGTTTGGAGATCACCTTCAATGGGCATTATGTGCCATAAATTTGTCTGTGAACAGACGGGGTATCAAAATATTTAACCACTAGCATCCGTGGTTTGTCTATTTGCAAGAAAAAAAATCTTTGAAAGATATCCAACAAATAAAACAGGATCTCTAAAAGCACCAAATTCATACGGACTATTTCTTTCTATCGTCGTGTTTCGTGATGAATTCTAGACCTTTCAATTTTCGTTTCAATTTTTCATTGCCAGCCCAAACTCAATCAAACACATTGCCCTAAAGCACCAGAAAAGAAAAACCACAAATAAGAATCTTGTCATGTTATGCTAAACAACGATATGCCATGCACAAGACAATGGTCCCAATCCTAAGTACTTGCCGAACTCAACAATTGCTACATGACCTTTCAATTTTCGTTTCAGTCCTCCATTGACAGCCCAAACTCAATCAAACACATTGCCCTAAAGAACCAGAAAAGAAAAACCACAAATAAGAATATTGTCATGTTATGCCAAGCAACGATATGCCAAGCACAAGATAATGGCCCCAATCCTAAGTACTTGTTGAACAAAAGTTTTTTGTTTGGGGACGCCATGAATTTGAAAGTTTCTACTTTCTACAGATCAGGAATTCACGACACTCTTGAGCATATGACACATAGAAGGGGGTTAACAACTGCTACATTTGTGAACTCTACCACCAAAGCTGTTCGAAAATCACCTTCAATGGGCAGTTATGTGCCGTAAATTTGTCTGTGAACAAACGGGGTATCAAAATCTTTAACCACTAGCATCCGTGGTTTGTCTATTTGCAAGAAAAAAAACTCTTTGAAAGATATCCAACAAATAAAACAGGATCTCTAAAAGCACCAAATTCATACGGAGTATTTCTTTCTATTGTCGTGTTTCGTGATGAATTCTAGACCTTTCAATTTTTCGTTGGCAGCCCAAACTCAATCAAACACATTGCCCTAAAGCACCAGAAAAGAAAAAACCACAAATAAAAATCTTGTCATGTTATACTAAACAACGATATGCCATGCACAAGACAATGGTCCCAATCCTAAGTACTTGCCGAACTCAACAATTGCTACATGACCTTTCAATTTTTGTTTCAGTCCTCCATTGACAGCCCCAACTCAATCAAACACATTGCCCTAAAGAACCAGAAAAGAAAAACCACAAATAAGTATCTTGTCATGTTATGCTAAACAACGATATGCCAAGCACAAGATAATGGCCCCAATCCTAAGTATTTGTTGAACAAAAGTTTTTGTTTGGGGACGCCATGAATTTGACAGTTTCTACTTTCTATAGATCAGGAATTCACGACACTCTTAAGCATATGACACATAGAAGGGGGTCAACAACTGCTACATTTGTGGACTCTACCACCAAAGTTGTTCGGAAATCACCTTCAATGGGCAGTTATGTGCCGTAAATTTGTCTGTGAACAGATGGGGTATCAAAATCTTTAACCACTAGCATCCGTGGTTTGTCTATTTGCAAGAAAAAACTCTCTGAAAGATATCCAACAAATGAAACAGGATCTCTGAAAGCACCAAATTCATACAGAGTATTTCTTTCTACTGTCGTGTTTTGTGACGAATTCTAGACCTTTCAATTTTCGTTTCAATTTTTCATTGGCAGCCCAAACTCAATCAAACACAGTGCTCTAAAGCACCAGAAAAGAAAAACCACAAATAAGAATCTTGTCATGTTATGCTTCACAACGATATGCCATGCACAAGACAATGGTCCCAATCTAAAGTACTTGCCGAACTCAACAACTGCTACACGACCTTTCAATTTTCGTTTCAGTCCTCCCTTGACAGCCCAAATTCAATCAAACACATTGCCCTAAAGAACCTGAAAAGAAAAATCACAAATAAGAATCTTGTCATTTTATGCTAAACAACGATATGCCAAGCACAAGATAATGGCCCCAATCCTAAGTACTTGTTGAACAAAAGTTTTTTGTTTGGGGACGCCATGAATTTGACAGTTTCTACCTTCTACATTTCAGGAATTCACGACACTCTTAACCATATGACACATAGAAAGGGGTTAACAACTGCTACATTTGTGAACTCTACCACCAAAGCTGTTCGAAAATCACCTTCAATGGGCAATTATGGGCCGTAAATTTGTCTGTGAACAAACGGGGAATCAAAATCTTTAACCACTAGCATCCGTGGTTTGTCTATTTGCAAGAAAAAAAACTCTTTGAAAGATATCCAACAAATAAAACAGGATCTCTAAAAGCACCAAATTCATACGGAGTATTTCTTTCTATTGTCGTGTTTCGTGATGAATTCTAGACCTTTCAATTTTTCATTGGCAGCCCAAACTCAATCAACACATTGCCCTAAAGCACCAGAAAAGAAAAACCTTAAATAAAAATCTTGCCATGTTATGCTAAACAACGATATGCCATGCACAAGACAATGGTCCCAATCCTAAGTACTTGCCGAACTCAACAATTGCTACATGACCTTTCAATTTTTGTTTCAATCCTCCATTGACAGCCTAAACTCAATCAAACACATTGCCCTAAAGAACCAGAAAAGAAAAACCACAAATAAGAATCTTGTCATGTTATGCTAAACAGCGATATGCCAAGCACAAGATAATGGCCCCAATCCTAAGTACTTGTTGAACAAAAGTTTTTTGTTTGGGGACGCCATGAATTTGACAGTTTCTACTTTCTACAGATTAGGAATTCATAACACTCTTAAGCATATGACACATAGAAGGGGGTCAACAACTGCTACATTTGTGAACTCTATCACCAAAGCTGTTTGGAAATCACCTTCATTAGGCAGTTATGTGTCGTAAATTTTTCTGTGAATAGATGGGGTATCAAAATCTTTAACCACTAGCATCCGTGGTTTGTCCATTTTCAAGAAAAAAACCCTTTGAAAGATATCCAACAAGTGAAACAGGATCTCTGAAAGCACCAAAATAATACGAAGTATTTCTTTCTATTGTCGTGTTTCGTGACGAATTCTAGACCTTTCAATTTTCGTTTTAGTCTTCCATTGGCACCCCAAACTCAATCAAACACATTGCCCTAAAGCACCAGAAAAGAAAAACCACAAATAAGAATCTTGTCATGTTATGCTAAACAACGATATGCCATGCACAAGACAATGGTGTAGACACCCCAAAATGAGCGTTCACGTACATTTTAATCCCCAATGATGAACGGAAATACCCGGAAGAACTCTCGGATTGAAATTCTCCAAGTCAACTCAGTCAACAGTACCGCACGGTACTCATCTCTCAACGCACGGGACAGCCAGTGTCACGTACAACAGAGTTTTGGAAATTTGACGGCCAGGTGTGCCGCACGGTACACAAGTTGTACCGCACGGCACAGTTTGTGTACCGTACGGTACTGTTTACGGGTTCCCAGTTTTCGCGAATTCCCAGCAGCAGAAAACACGGACGAGATTGGTTCCCCCGCCCTGCTGGTCGTGGCCGAAAGATCATGGCCGAAAGGGATATACTACTCCCCATGCCATTGTCCCCATGGGCAAGAATCAAGAACGGCGCACTATGGCATGCTATGGCTTGCCCATCCTCTATATAAACCGATTGAATCCAATGAGAGAGGAGGACGATCCCAGAAAAATTTCTGTGAAAAGATGGTTATGAAGCTTCACTCTTGAGTGTCATTTCCATGGCCAAACCTCTTAGCTATCATCTCTAATACTCAGAAAACAACACCAATCTCTTCCAAAGTAAAACCCAGTTTTGAAATCCAATCCCCTGTTTTTCGGTTCTAAAGCCGTAAGATAGCCGTTCCAAGTTTGCCAAAGCTCAAGCCTTCAATCCCTCTAACCACTATACTAGAGTGAAAGTGAGGTCCAGAGAAGTGTCAAGCAACATTCAGAAGTTCAGGAAACAAGTTTAATCCGAGAGTTCGAAACCGAAGGTATAAACCCGTTTCGCCAAATTCCTTGAATTTGGTACCCTGAGGGGAAGGGTACCAAGGGTGGAATGATTCCTTGTATCATTTCCATGCTTGGTATGCCCAAATTACAGCAAGTCTAGTTTCATTTCACACCTCCCGGTCGCGTCGTACGGTGAAAACATCGCCTCGTACGGAGCGATTCAACAAGGAGGGACATCCCATACTCAATACATTGCTTTCTCCCTTTAAAGTAGTTCATTTTGAATGCATTTCATACCTTGTATGTGCCTCTGATCAATCATTTCGAAGAGCCAAAGTTTCAAACTGTTTTGCAGCCAAGTGTGCCGCACGGTACTCATACTGTGCCGCACGGTACACCTTGAGTGCCGTACGGTACTCATTTGAAAATTTGACCGTTAATTTGAAGAACAGTGCCGCACGGCTCACTGTTTGTGCCGCACGGTACATCTAGTGTGCCGCACGGCATACGTTTCCGGTAAAAATGTGAAATTTGAACCTCCCCCTGTAGGAACAGTTTGAAGTTTGGATTTTCGTTTGATTTCTGTTAATTACAATGTTAGTCATTTGCTTTTCTTATTATTATCGTCTGCTTTGTTCAAGTTAAATGTTTATCTGTTGAGGTTCAGCAATAAAATTGTTTTCTAATGAAATCCCACAAATGTTTAGTAAAGACCGATTTTTAATCGGGCGAACAGGGTGCATTAAAACCCTTCCCTGTTCGTAACCTGGCTCCCGGACCCAAAACGAATCTCTGGTTTTCAATTGGTTTTATAAGTCATTCGCTCAAATCATCATTTTCAAATTGGTTTCTCGGGTCCCAAACTGCTTTTCCCAAAACCCGGGTGGCGACTCTAAAATCTTTTGTTTTTCGAACCGTTTCGAAAGACCGTATCCGAACTGCGTGGAGGTCGACCGTCCACAAAATGGCGACTCTGCTGGGGAATATTTTAAGTTAATCCTTATTTTGAAATTTTACACTTGTAAAATGACCATTCGAAGGCTTGACACCAAGTACGTGCTTTACGCTGTACTAGAAAGGATTGATGTCAGGGTGAAAGCCCGATCAGTCTGGACTGGAGCTTTCTCGGTTGTTCGCATGAGTAGAATTTCAAAAATTTTGATTAATTTAAAGAGCGAGCCAAGCTTGAAAAACATTGGTGAGATTTTTGAAAACAATTTTATTGCTGAACTTTTGCATCACTTGCATCGATGTTGGATAAACCCCGCTGCTGCGTCTTGGTTACCCTACCCAGCTCGCTGGTGTTAGGACATCCCCGGATGCTCAGCAACCTTGGACCGTGATGAGTCAGCCTGCCGCTTGACCTTTGCCATGCAGTACACTTGGCACTGGGAGGCAAATATTGGCTCTAGTCTGGGGAACCCCCTAAACCAAAACCGGCCTTTGCATATAATTAACCTAGAACTTTCCAAACTAGGGCAGGGACCCACAGGTTAAGATTATGTGATATGCCTTGTTAACTGTTTAACCGCTTGTCATCTACCTGTATTGCATGCGCATACATGATAGCTTTTACCTTAGGTTGTCACATCCTCACTTCCACGGTAATAAGAAGGGTTGTCCCGATAATCAAAGGCTCTGTCCAATAAAATAAACTCTTTTTAAAGAAAATTCTGCGATTGGCTCTCTTCCTCGCGGTAATTAGAATGTTGTATTTCTTTTATCAGAGTCTGTAACCCAAAAATGAGCAATCAATCCGAAAACAAAAAGCTCAAGTCCACCTTTACCACCCATCATGGGGCACCGGTGTGGATACTTGAAGAGATGGATAATGAAGAAATAGGGAATGAGGTACCAGATAAAGACAAGCTTGAAGGGTTGCTTCACCAACTAGTCACATCTGATCAGCCAGGTTTAACTCTTCAATGGGACAACTTTGAACATGCGAATGATCAAGGTTGGAAATTCCACCTCCCTGCAGACAATGGAGCCAAAGACGTCCCCGACAAAATCACTGTCAGGGTGGAGCGAGAAAGTGATAATGAAGAAGTGGATATCATGCCGCCAGTCAAAAACTTCCAACCAGACGGAACACCAGTCTACTACTCCCAAGACCCAGTGACGGGACACAAAGACTGGGATGAGTGTGATTGCGAAGGCTGCATTAAAAATGGTCTCCTTCTGAATGATAATCTGTCTCCCAAGCAACTCAAGGAGGACCAAGTCCGGAATGCTCCCCGAGCAGATCCAACAACCGAGTCGGACTAAGAATCGGCAGCCAGCCAGTAGTCAGCAGATCAAGCCAACAGGGCCCTTTTTTAGAATGCCAAGTCTGTATTTTGCTTATCGAGTCTGTATTTTGTTTGTATTTTGCTTACCAAGTTTGTACTTTGCTTTATTGAGTCAGTTTGTGCTTTGTTTTATGGAGTTAGTGCTTTTCCTATGATAAAGAAAAGAGCCGATCGTAGTCCCGAACTACGTCATGGCCTGATTCCTCCGAAATGAGGATACGTAGGCAACCCCTAAAGGTTCGGCCTTCATTTTGCAAATCCAAAAATTCAGATATATTGAACAGAGCACTGAAAATTGGGGCAATCCTTTCCAAAGCTGTGGTTGCATCGCACATCATGCATCATTCTTTCATTTGTACATAAATTCCTACACATAGCATTTCTTTGGCACCAGTCACTAAGTTCATTTTTCCGCTATCAGTTTCAATCATTGGTAAGGGCAAGAAGAATACTGTACCTAGTTGGACCAGAACTCCCGAACAACGATTAATTCGAACTGAGTCAAAAGCGGTCCAGTCAGATTCAGCACATCCTACAGATATGGCGGGCAAAAGTGAAATCGAGGCTCTCAGGCTAGCCTTCGAAGAACAGCGGGAACGCAGTGATAATCAAATGGCTGAGATGTTACTCCTAATACAAGGTTTAACTTTTCAGAACAAGCCACCAGGGGAGCAACCACCTCCGCAAGAGCATCCGAATTTAGAAGCAATGATGGCAAAAGTCGCCAAACTCGAGGAATCTGTCCAGAAACAAGAGAAGATAGCCGCCACAGGTATTGACATGGACAAGTTGTGTCTATTCCCCGGCGCCAAACTCCCCGAGGGATTCAAGCCCATAACCTGGGAGAAATTTGATGGGAACGGAGACCCGAGAGCTCATCTACAAGCATACGTGGGCACTCTGTCCATGTACAACATTGAAAATAATGCTATGGGTCAAATGTTTCAGCAAACATTGACAGGGCCAGCACTGCGATGGTTTTTAAATCTTGACATTTCAAAGAAAGGGAGTTGGGAGGATATTGGGACAGCTTTCATGGCCCAGTACAATTACAACGTTCAGCTTGAGATGACTATCCGGGAATTGGATGCAACCAGGATGGGAGCCAATGAGTCCTTTGCGGACTTTATCAGAAGGTGGAGAGGGAAAGCATCTCAGATGATGGATCGACCCTCGGAGAAGGAGCAAATGAGAATTATCACGAAGAACTTGGCACCCGATTTTGCAAAGCACTTGGTGGTTTTCCAAACCACCGCCGACTTCAAAACTTTCTACGAGGCCGGCCTCGCAGTAAAAGATGCACTCAGAACTGGTATATTTGAAAAAGGAGAATCTGTCAAACCCAGACGAGTTTACTCTGGCAACAGCAATACCCTGTTTGGAACCAACCAGTACAATCATGCTCAGGCCAGCTCCTCAAACCCCAAACCAACCAAAACCGAGCCTATTAACCAAATAGCAGCCCAGCCAGCCCGGCAAGCAAGAAATTTCTACCAATTCCCTTTTCCCTTAACAACAGTTTACCAAAGGCTCCTTGAGAAGGACGTCATCAAACCGCTAGAGCCTCGCGAGCCACCCAAAGTGCTTCCTCCAAACCATAACCCGAACGCCTTCTGTTCCTACCACCAAATGTCCGGCCATCATACCAACAATTGTATCCGTCTTAAACACAAGATTCAGGATCTCATTGAAGACGGAACAATTCCACCCCCCCATAAAAAGCCAAACACCGTCTCTAACCCCATGCCGGAACACCAACCCAATACCCGAATCAACCAAATCTCCTTCAGCTCCACTCCAGATAACCCAAGCTCCACTAAATTAAACCCGAATCTTTACATCATACCGGCCACCGAGCCTAAACCAGTTGTTCCCGTATCGGAGGAGTCGGAAGTTTGCTCCCTCACAAGCATCAAATCAAGGTCAAAACCTAGATGGGCGGACATCACAGAAAGTGAAGAATGGGCTATGAATGATCGAGACTGGGAAGAGTTCCGCCAGGAGTGGGATCCAAGCCGGTTCATCATCCCCGACTCTCATAACAAACCAGTTGTCTCCATACCAACTGATCCCAGCATCTGTAGGATTGACAAAGTTGTATGCATCGCCGGCATGGTACATACTCTCGCATATGTGGAGCCTAATGAACAAGAAGATTGGCGGGAAAGATGGGAGGCAATTTGTGCTGATCCACTTGATGCAATTTCACTCCCTACTCTGTTTGAAGAACCCGGAGACATATGGAATCGGACACTCGGAGAAGTTTATCATTGGGTCCCTAGCAGCAATCTTCCAGATAATTCGCTGCCACCTCCACTTCTTGGAATTGAAGGGCATTCTGCCATAGAAACCATCTTTGGGGATCATGAATGGATTCCTCAAGCTTACATTATCAACGAATCTTTGTCTCGGCCATCCGTGACGTTTCATCCTCAGTCAAATGTTTCCGCTCTGACGGAGGATCCCACGGATTCATTGTGGAATAAAGAAGACGTGATCGATGTCCTGTTTGATAACGGTGAAATGTGGACTGTCAACAAAACCATACTGGATCATTCATTTTGGCATGATCGAGCGGTGGAAAATCTGGAAAAGAAGATGGGAGATATTAAAATCGAGAAATAGAAAGCCGAGAGCAATGTCGCAGGTTTTTGGACCGAGTATTTTGATACTCAGCAGAAGCTGGAATCCATCAAGGCTGGGAAGCGGAAGGTCAATGAATTTTCAGACTTTTGGGATGAAAAGCCACCGTCGGTCAACCGAGTAACGCGAAGCGGACGAATCTATCAACCTGCCGACCTGCAAAGAGGCCACACTTCTAACCACGCTCAAGCTGGGGCATTTGTTTGGGACGATCCCGTCCAGCACGACTCAATTCCAAGTAACCCAGAAGGTGTCACTCAAACACCAGAAGTTATAATTCAACCATCACAGAGGAATCCCATGCCAGTGGAAAACCCCATCCGGAAGCAACTTGAAAGAACTCCAGCATCTATATCCATCTGGGGGCTGCTTTCCTCATCCAGGGAACACCGTCAGAAGTTGATCAAAACTCTGTCAAACATGGAGGTGCCACCCGACATTCCCCCCGAAGCTCTAGTGGCCTTGCTTGCGCCAAACAAGGCAAAACATGTCGTGACATTCACCGAGAAAGATCTGCCGCCGGAAGGAGCCGGCCACAACAAGCCATTACACATCACCATGAAGTGTGTAGGGAAGTGGGTCCCTGTTATCCTCCTAGATAATGGATCTGCTTTAAATGTTTGTCCACTGCGCACAGCCTACTGCCTGGGATTCACGACTAAGGATTTCCAACCATCGAGCCTCGGAGTGCGTGCTTATGATAATACGCGCAGGGATGTAGTTGGAGTTGTCCAACTGGAAATGTCTGTCGAAGATTTCAAGTCTAAAGTCGAGTTCCACGTGCTTGACATTCCTTCGTCTTTCAACCTACTGCTGGGTAGACCATGGCTTCACCACCCAGACATCATGGCAGTACCATCTTCGCTGCATCAGAAAGTTCAGCTTGGTTTAGCCACAGGAACTCTAACTATTTATGGGGAATCTGGGATTCGTCCCCATGTTTCTGACAACGCCCCTCTGCTCGAGATTATGCATGGAGAAGAAGACGTCACCCTTGGAGGTTTCTCTTTTGACACCGCTGGGACAGTTCTCACTATCAAAATGGATGAGGACTTCTCGATTAGCTCAACGGCCATTGAAATGATGAGGAAGATGGCTTACATGCCCGGTCTGGGATTAGGCCGCAACAATCAAGGGATAGCTGAATTCCCGGAGTTCCCTGTAAACAACAACCACTTCGGCCTTGGGTATCAACCCAGTGGAGATGAGAAAGGAAGCGGATGGAAAGCTCGAACTCGCGTTCAACCGAAGAAAGGTCCCATTCGCTTTATCAAAGGAAAAGAGGCTATCTACCAAGAAGAGCCGGAACTGTTTTGGGATGTGAAGAAGAAGACCAAACTGCCAGGGTTCGAAATCTTCGCCAACGACTCATGGGACAGTGATGATGAATCGGCGAAGCCAGAAGAGTTGGTCGAGCGATGCAAATCTGACTGGATTGAAGTTTTTGACTCAGGGAACCTGATATCGTTGTTTGAGGACGAAAATCTGACAGGTACGGTCAAGGACGGGTCTGCTGCCATGACAATTAGTTTGGAACCTTTTGGAGACATGGAGCTGATGATGCTAAGCCAAGAAGCCCTTGGAGATGTGACCTCACTCATTGTGGATGCCAATGGAATTTATAAAAACTGCACTTTTCTACCTAAAATTGTTTATATTGGCACTGAATTTGAGTCTAAGTCAGAATCTAGCATTGAGTCTGAGTTTAACACTAAGTTCGGGACCACTTCTGAGTCAATGCATGTGTCTGTCAGCCCTCCGCGTCATCATTTTTCTTTTGAATTTGAGTCTACTCTCATGTATCACGCCCCTGGGGCCACCTCTTTTGCAATGAATGAAGTTGACTTTGCTTATCTTGCTGTGTCTGAAATAAATTGTGTTGACCCGGACGATGATGGGATTGAGTTTGAGGAAGAAATTCCAAAAGAACTCCGATCCCTAATCGAACGAGAAAATGAAAGGCATGCTCAGCCTCTAAAAGAAGAAGTAATTTCAATAAATCTGAGAGGAGAGAGTGATCCGCGAATGGTTCAAATTGGTTCTGGGCTATCTCCAGAGGAGTTTAAAGCTCACTCGAATCTTCTGAAAGAATTTCAAGATGTTTTTGCATGGTCTCACGCGGACATGCCCGGAATTGATCCAGAAATTGTAGAGCATCGAATCCCGCTGTATCCAGATGCAAAACCTGTCAAGCAGAAGTTAAGGAAGATGAGACCAGACTGGGTATTGGAAATCAAGAAGGAAGTTCAGAAGCAGTTAGACGCAGGGTTCTTGATGGTCACGGAGTACCCTCAGTGGGTCGCCAACATTGTACCTGTTCCCAAAAAGAACGGGAAAATCAGAGTCTGTGTGGACTTCAGAGATTTAAACAAAGCCAGCCCCAAGGATGACTTCCCGCTGCCACATATAGATGTACTCGTAGACAACACTGCGGGGCACGCATTGCTATCGTTCATGGATGGTTTTTCAGGCTACAATCAGATTCTCATGGCCCCCGAGGACCGAGAGAAGACAACTTTCACCACAGAGTGGGGCACCTACTGTTACAAGGTTATGCCATTTGGGTTAAAGAATGCCGGATCTACTTACCAGAGGGCTGCTACAACTCTATTGCATGATATGATTCACAAAGAAGTCGAGGTATATGTGGACGACATGATCGTCAAATCCAAGGAAAGAGAAGGACACCTGCACGCCCTGAGAAAGTTCTTTGAAAGAATTCGCAAGTACAGATTGCGTCTCAATCCCGAGAAATGCACATTCGGGGTTACAGCGGGAAAGATGTTGGGTTTCATGATCACAACCCGAGGAATTGAAGTGGATCCATCCAAAATCAAGGCCATTCTTGAAATGGAACCACCACAGACGGAGAAAGAAGTACGAAGTTTCCTCGGCAAGATTCAGTTCATCAGCAGATTCATCGCCAAGTTAACCACAACTTGCGAGCCGATGTTTCACCTTCTCAAGAAAGGCGTGACATTCAAGTGGGACGACAGGTGCCAGAAAGCCTTTGAAGCAGTCAAGAAATACTTGCAGAATCCTCCAGTACTAATGCCACCAGTACCGGGGCAACTTTTAATTCTATATCTGTCAGTCACTCCATCAGCTATGGGATGCATGTTAGCACAAGAAGGTGAAGGCGGATCTGAGAAAGCCGTATATTACATTAGCAAGAAGATGGTTGGATGCGAAGAACGATATACTCCCCTGGAAAAGACTTGTTGGGCTTTGGTCTGGGCTTCCAAGAAGTTGAGACACTATATGTTGGCTTACTCTGTTGTGCTGATTTCTCGAATGGACCCTCTCAAATATCTGTTTGAGAAGCCCGCGCTTACAGGCAAGTTAGCGCGATGGTTGCTTTTGCTAGCAGAATTCGACATCAAGTATGTTACCAGAAAGTCAGTAAAAGGAAGGGCTGTCGCCGAATTTCTTGCCAATTACCCGGTAGAAGGTCCAGAAGATGTGGAATTTGAATTCCCAGATGAGAATGTGATGACAACCACCAACGATGTCTGGACGTTGTATTTTGATGGAGCAGCCAATCAGAAAGGATTTGGAATCGGAGTACTGTTAATTTCCCCAGAAGGATCACATATCCCTCTGGCTTTCAAATTAAACTTTGAGGTCACCAACAACCAGTCAGAATATGAAGCCTGCATTGTAGGGATGGAAGCCGCCTTAGAAATTGGAGTCAAAAGACTAGAAGTCGTCGGAGACTCGAACTTGGTGGTGTCGCAAGCAAACGGTGAATGGAAGGTCAAGGAAGATAAGTTGAAACCCTATCATCAAGACCTAGATGATTTGATCCCGCGATTTCAGATGGTCACCTTCACGCATGTGCCAAGGTTGAAGAATCGGTTCGCCGATGCCCTTGCAACGCTAGCCTCCATGGTTGAGATACCAAACGGAGTCAAACTCCGGCCAGTTATAATTGAACAAAGAAACAAGCCTGTTTATGAGTACGTCATGGCCATTGACGAACCAAACGATGGCTTGCCGTGGTTTCACGACATTTGGAACTTCATCGAAAGAGGCGAGTATCCGGCAGAAGCAGACAAGAAGGACCAAATAGCTCTTCGGAGGTTGGCGTCTCAATACATCATTTGTGGAGGACAGCTATATCGGAGATCCTATTGTGGGACACACAAACTGTGTGTACACGGAGAAGAAGCCAGCCGAATTATGGAAGAAATCCATAAAGGAGTTTGCGGCCCTCATATGAATGGCATGATGCTCGCCAAGAAAGTCTTAAGACAAGGTTACTATTGGTCAACCATGGAGACTCAATGTATCGAATATGTGAGGCGATGTCACAAATGTCAGATTCACGCCAATCTCATGCATGTCCCGCCATCAGAATTGCATTCCATGACCTCGCCTTGGCCCTTCTCCGTCTGGGGCATAGACATTATCGGCAGAATCACGCCAGCAGCGTCAAATGGAAACAAGTTCATCCTAGTTGCAATTGATTACTTCACCAAATGGGTTGAAGCTGCTTCCTACACGACCCTCACAGCGGTCCAGGTTGCTCATTTCATCAAGCAGAATGTCATCTACAGATACGGGGTCCCTCAGGCTTTCGTATCAGATAACGGGGTTCATTTCAAGGGGAGAGCGGCAGAGACTCTTGAAGAATTCGGGATTCAGGTTCATAAGTCAACTGTTTATCGACCGCAAACCAATGGAGCTGTGGAAGCGGCCAACAAGACCATCAAGTCTATACTAGGAAGAACCATCGAGTCTGCACGAGATTGGCACGAAAAGCTGCCTTTAGCATTATGGGGATACCGGACGTCCATTCGAACTCCGACAGGGGCAACACCCTACTCTTTGGTTTACGGCATGGAGGCTGTTCTTCCCATCGAACTCGAAATCCCGTCTTTAAGGATCATGGCGGAGTCAAGAATTGATGAAGCTGAATGGCAAAACGCAAGGTTTGAAGAGCTCATGCTATTCGATGAGAGACGGCTTAAAGCTTTATATCATGTTCAGGGATATCAGCGCCGAATAGCCCGTGCTTTTAACAAGAAGGTGAAGTCCAGAGATTTACAAGAAGGCGACATGGTTTTGAAGGAGATTCGGGCTCCAGTGTTCGATCCGCGCGGGAAATTTCGACCAAAATGGGCCGGGCCCTACATTATCAAGAAGATCTTGTCCGGAGGTGCAACACAACTCATCGATCTTGACGGCAACGAGTTTTCTACTCTGGTCAACTTGGATCAACTCAAGAGATATTACCCCTGAGAGAAGCTCGCTGGACTGAAAACCGCAAGGGCGGGCAGTTCCAGGCAAAAATTAGAGCAAAAGCCTGCTAGGCCGAAAACCCGAAAGGGCAGCTTAGGCAAAAGATAAGGCCAAAAACAATCAAAAGCTCGCTAGACCGAAAACCTGAAAAGGCGGTGCTAGGCAAAATTCAGAGCGCAAAAAGGAAAAGTGTAAATACCCGAGCGAACCCTAACCAAACAATTGTAATCCTGAACTACGTCATGACCTGATTCCTTTCTACAAGGGATACGTAGGCAGCCTCATCCCGAGGTTCGGTCACAATCTTTCGAGTTGATTCCAAGTCCTCATACGCATTTCGCAAGCAGAACCAGTAAGAATCAAGAGCAGAAAATTCTCAAAACTCAAAGTTTTATTCAAACAAAGCTTCTTCGATTACATGGCTGAGCATGAAACTTTCAAACAAAAGAAATAAAAACATCCATAGCACTGGGTGCACAACTTATTTCAGGCACATTAAGATCGAGTCTAAAAGTCTGTCTTAGTTTCCATTGTCTCTTGCTTCAATATCCCTTGTCAACCATCTCTTATAGCGTGTCGGAAGAAGAACACTGGGATATAAGTCTCTTGGAATGGTCGTACGCTCCCTCCAATTGCTCTGGTAAGCCCTGAAGGTGGCAACATTGAAATTCGGTATGACGAAATCCTCAGGACCCGCAGGCGGCAGTACTTGACGAGCTCCAAGTTGACGGAGGATGCGATTTGGAATGTAGAAAGTCCATCGAGTCAAACCTGCCAGAATCACTCGCTGACGCCCCATGTTGCTAATAGCCATGTCAGGAAGATCAATCCAAGTCAAACGCCAAGAGATTACCTCTTCTGTGAGCCGGGAAAGAACCTGAGTCCAACCTCCCGCGTCATCAAAAACCTCCCTGAAATCCCTGATAACGAACCCTTGAGTTTCATGAACCCGGTTTCTTGGCACAGGCTCCAGCAGATTAGCCTTGTCGCATAACCACAGCTGTGTGAAAGAGAGAAAACAAGTAAGAAGCCTTAGACAACTTTAAACTGAGCGCTGAGGTAAAATGAGTACGAGTAAAAGCCAGAAAAAGGAGAGCTGAGTGAGAAGCCTACCTGTAGGAGCAGCGGACTACCTCCGAAGATGTCGGTCCTACCGGCATGAACCCCATCTAGACCCATCAAAGTTTCAGCCAGAACCATGGGGGCTACATCCTTAAGCTCCTCAATTTGCATAACCACACCAACCAGGGAAGAGCTTGCTTGACCATCAGATTGCACGAACAAGAATGCAGCCAGTAAACACAAGCACAGAGCAAAGTTGTCAGAGCGGAATCCTTCAATCAAGCGTGGGATATTCAGAAAGCCTCCACGAATTAGGGACTTAGCAGCATTGTTACTTATCCCTAGCTTGGAAGACAACACTGGGGCAAAACCAACTCCGTAGAGTGGAACGATGGGCTCCGCCAAATCAAAACCTCCAAGGTATGCGAAGAATTCTTCCACAGTGGGGCATAACTCGTGGAGACCAAAGCGGAAGACATGCACCTCAGGGTCCCAGAATTGTGTTGCAGCTCGCAACAACTCTGGACGTATGGACACGTCTCGAATATAACGAAGGGAAGTCAGCCTATGACCCCGAAAGTGCAGCCAATCCAAGCCATCGAGATCATCGAGCCAGGGGCGCATCAAGGCTGAGAAGCTCACCACCATTGTGCAAGAAAAGGGGCGGGGTTAACAAGGAAAGAGTTTATGAATTTGGAGTGCAAATAAGGGGGGAAATGAACAGCTTTTTATAGCCACCATGCATGAGGAACAATACGAAATTTCAAGTTCCAAAGGTCACCTCGAAAGACGCGTCAACTCGAAGACCGCAAGGAATCATGTTAAAAATGATAAGTTCCCTCAAAACATGCCCCACAATGGCTCTTCAAGTCCCTAGGACGTGCGTTGAAGTGATGAAACGCCGAAAGGGAGGACCAGAAATCCGCTGCAAGTGGCAGATTTTTTGGCATTATCAGGCCTGTACCGTACGGCACACTAATAGTGCCGCACGGCACAGTTTCAGTGCCGCATGGCACAACTGGCCAGATTCCAAGCAAAATTCAGTTTTGAGCCTCCGGGACTCACTCCGTGCTTTTCTTTGGCACAAAGCTTATGCATGCAAGCCATGGCGCGCGCCTACGACCTATTGGAGGGGTCGGTTGGCAACCTCAACCAGAAATTAATGATCAAAAGTCTCGAAGACTTGAATACCAAGGAATAGAAGTATCGACGAGCTATACATGATAACGCCACCCCACAAGCGTGGTCAATTCATGTGTAACATGTTGTATCCATGAGTCATTCCATTTGTTTGTCAACAGCGATGCCAACATATGTGCACAACAAGCGTCATCCTCTTGACGTTAGTCCACACATGGCACATATAAGTTCAAAAATTTAGTTCCATTTCATTGAGTCCTATGAGTCACAACCATAAATGCAAATCAAGTTTTCCATATACAAGTTTGTTGGTCTCGAATTCAGTTGCTTTAAGTTAAGTACTCACATGCAAACTTTGATTTTCCAGATTCATTGCCAATATGAATAAAATGCGAATTTTTATAAAACCAGGATCAAAATATCCACATGATAAGTGAAACCATATCCAGAGGCAAACAGGCCCAATGTGTCATCAACTACTACGGCTCGCAGGCCATCTATACAGAAGGCTAAACAGATGCCTAAATCAAAAAGAGGCACGCAGGCCCCACCTAGAAAAATGCTATCACTAACTACTGTCTCAGGTACGAGGGCGCTTTGGAAGCTCGGACCCCCGAGGTCTATACTCCTCTGGCGTAGCAGGATCGTCATCAGTACTACTGCTCTCCGCAGGCTCCTCCCTCTGCTGTACACTCTCTCTCCGTCTCTCAGAAGAACGAAGGACTCGGCCTGAAGGGGGAGTCACTGAAGTAACTCGAGGCGTGGAACACCTAGCACTCCCAGAGCCTGACGCTCCCTACACAAGCAGCAAAACTTGTCAGAATGCAGTGAAAGGCATGCACGATCAAATAGAAAAGAAAGACAAGTCCAATGTATACCTCAGCAGCCCCGGCACTAGGGGTGGCCCCTCGGCTAGCTCCTCTCTCACTGCTAGTACTCTCCCTCCTCCTGCGAGTACCTCGGCCGGTCTCTCTACCTCTGCTAGCCTCTCCAACACCACGGGCCGGTGCCCTCCCTCTAGTAGCTCTCCGGCCACGACCAAGTACAACTCCTGGCTCAGCCCGCGGGCGCACCTCTGGGGCCATGCCCATCACAAACTGACGGACCATGGCCTGCAAGTCCTGCGCCAGCTGGTACGACGCCGCCGCCCACTCAACAGGAATCTGAAATTCAAAAGGGGCGTCAGCAATACATGAGATACTGGTATAAACAAGTAATAGAAGCAAGCATAATAATCAAAAGTCACCTCTGTCGTGGCAAGAGTAACTGTAGGAGTGATATGAGGCACCGTCACCACTCCAAGTGCTCCGTCAGCAGTCACCACCTCAATCTCTCTCCTCAACTCAGGTAAAGCAACACCGGCCCTCAAACGGTTCTCCATGTCCAGGTCATATGCCAAGTGTGTGCTCAAGTAACCCTCATAATCTATCGAAAGACCGAAGACCACCTCTGTCGGCACCGTATATCTCTCTATCTCAGCTCGGGTGTACTCCTCAGTCCTCTGAACAAGAGGAGGCAACGGCGAAGGCACTCTGAAATGGTCAATCCCGAGGGACTGACGGGAAACCCTGTCACCCAAGTACCATCGCCAACCGTAAGGGCACTCCAGCAGCACTCGACTCCGTGTCAGCTCCCTGCTCCTAACCAAGTAATCCCTGCGCATCCTATGCCAAACATTCCATCTCACCTACAAGAAAGAAAGGTTTGTCAGGAAGACAATAAAGCATGAATATTTGAAATCGTAAAAAAGGCTTACCCTATCTCCTGTAGTAGTGTCCAGAAAGAGCCGAAAAGTCCTCAAATCTCCCTTATGGTCACCACCTCCTGTGTACTCTGACCCCCACTTCTCGGCACGCGGGAGCACATCCTCATTGCTATGCGAATTGGCCGGGGCAAATACACCCAGCACCTCATAAGCCCACACCTGCATGTTCAGAAAGTCGTCAAATCAAGAAACATGGATAAAAACATTATCATTGAAAGAGGAATACAAGCAAAGCTTTACCTCTAGCACCCTCCAGTAGCCACCAAGGCTCGTGCCCACACCACGGCACACGCAACCAAGGAAGCAGTACACAGTACACAGACCGGCGCCGCCCCAGTCGAACCTCCCAGCAGTCTCCAGATCCTCCAGTGCAGGCAACCAACCCAAGTGCACCACGCCCTGCCTGTTCGGAAACAGGGAGGCACCAAAGAGGTACAACAAGTAGGCTCTCGCCATCTGCCTAGCCTCCTCCTCTGACTCTGGCTCGTGGTCCCAGAAACCCACCAAGACAGTATACCTCACCCCTGACTCAATACCTCCAAGCCTCCTCCCTAGGTAGTGCTCAACGGTAGCAGGGTCCAAGTACAGCTCTGAGTCAAAGGGGATGGGATCACCTCCAACTCTCAGACCGGTGATCGCAGCAAAGTCAAGGGGAGTAATCGTCATCTCCCCGAATCTGAAGTGGAAGGTGTTGGTAGTATCCCACCACCTCTCCACCAGGGCTCGTATCAGCTTGCGATCCGTCCTAGTCACTGTCAGAAGCCGGATAAAAATGGTGAACCCAGAGGCATCAACCAAAGCCCTCACTCGTGATGGCAACGCGCGGTAATACTCCAAAGAATGCGCAGAACCTCCATAGCCACCCAAAGATCTCTCAGTCTGTTAAACAAAGGCACGACAAAACTTCAGTCAGTATTGTTAACAAGAATGTACAAGCAAGCAAATGAACAAGCACAAGCAGAAAAGGATAAACAGAGGATACATACCAAAGGATTCCTATACGCAATGTGAGTCGAACGGTCTCGAATCACACTCGTATCTGGGTACGTAGGCAGCAGAGGGGTATAAGTATCGCACCCCTGAGGAACAAAGAAGTGCACCCGTGGCACATAAGTAGCAGGAGTAAAAGGGACCCTGTGATCCATAGATAACTCAACCTCCCGGACTATAGTCAAACGCCCCTCTCCGGCAGCTACATCAGCCTCTCTCTCCCTCTCCTCCTGCTCAGCATCCCTGACAATGGACGCCATCCCCTCCTGAACCAGGACATTCTCAAACCGGGGAAACTCCTGTAAGGTCGCTGCTATGTCCTCATCTCTCGCTCCCTCCAGAGTGTCTGCCAAAGTCAGACCAGACCCACGAGAAGAACCAACGGCAGGTGTAAACAACGGAGGCTCCGAAGGCTCTGTCTCTATCTCAGCACTCTCCTCTGGCACTCTGGCAGTACCAATCGCAATAGCCGGACCTGGAGCTATGCGCCTCACCAACGGCACCTCCTCACTCTCAGTACTACTACCCCCGGTCACATCCTCAACCAAAACATCCCTCGGGATACCCTCAGCCTGAGACCCGCTCTCCTGAGCACGGGCTCTCTCTACCACAACATCTATCCCACTCAAACTCATAGCACCCGTACCTGACGGATCAACATCCATGACCTCCGGCCCCTCACGGCTAGCTACAACACTCTGATCAATAGGCGCAGCACTCTCATCAGGCCGTACGGCACTCGAATCTACTGGCACGGCACTCCCAGCATCACCCACGGCACTCTCAGTGTGCCGTGCGGTACCCAAATCGTCCCCCACACCACTGCTGCCCATCGTCGGCGCAGTACCCACGCTCTCGGCCCCCTGTAATGACACCGGAGTCAAAACCTCACCCGTGTGAGTCCCACTCAGTCTCGTATGAGCCGCTTCCGGCATGGGTGGTGGTGTTTCGGCCCCAATCGGTGCCACACGGTGGGGCTCAAGAACTGGGCCTGCAACATTTGGGCCGACATCGGCCGGAACTCCCATGGACGAATCACTTCCAGACCTGCTGGAGGAAGTACTACCCTCCCCGCGCGCCGACGACGACGAATCGCCGGTAGACATGGCCGAACCGCTCGGTGCCTCCCCGGAATCTGCCATACCAGTATATTTCGGAAGTGAAAATATGGGTTTTGGGGAGATTTTCGATCGAAAGATTGAAGGAGATTTGAGGGAAGGAAGGAGGAGTAAGAAGATTGAAGGAAATGAAGATTCTCGGAATACCACGCTCTCAGAATAACTGACTAAAATGTTTGAATGCGTTTGAAAGAGTGGGAGAAAATGAAACGGTTTTGGGCGGTTTTAATAGCCACTTGTGCCGTACGGCACATACACTCTACCGTACGGCACAATATGTACACCGCACGGTACACCCTTTTGCCATTTGTACCGCACGGCACGCCATTTCTGCCGCACGGTACAGTATTGATGCCGCACGGTACACACCTATGTTCCTAAATAGTTTTTGCACCCGATTCAACCTCCTCAAAGGTTTCTAAGCCAAGGTTGCCAGCAATCTCACTCAGGCTAATCCTCGTTAACTTCGCATGCGCACTTATCAGTTCCATCGACAGTATACAAGCACCATTTGGTTATGTAAGTCCTCGATGGCATAAACAGCATCAGGTGGTTTCGTAAGTCCTCTCCGGCATTAACAACGGTTTTATCAGCATCAGGTGGTTTCGTAAGTCCTCTCCGGCATTAACAACGGTTTTATCAGCATCAGGTGGTTTCGTAAGTCCTCTCCGGCATTAACGACAGTTTGATCAGCATCCGATGGTTTCGTAAGTCCTCAACGGCATTTACAACAACAATTTTTATCAACATCGAATGGTCTCGTAAGTCCTCTCCGGCATTAACGATAGTTTTATCAGCGTAAGGTGGTTTCATAAGTCCTCTCCGGCATTAACGACAGTTTTATCAGCATCCGTTGGTTTCATAAGTCCACGCCAGGCAAAAACGACAGTTTTATCAACATCAACATCCGGTGGTTTCGTAAGTCCTCTCCGGCATTAACGACAGTTTTACCAACATCCGGCGGTTTCGTAAGTCCTCTCCGGCATTAACGACAGTTTTATCAGCATCCGGTGGTTTCGTAAGTCCTCTCCGGCATTAACGACAGTTATCCTCAGCATCAAATGGTTTCTTGTGTCAGCAACAAAAGGTTTCGTAAGTCCTCTCCAGCATTAACAAAACGGTTTTAAGCACCAATAGCACATCATTCGTTTTTCCCTCGTTGAAAAGCAGAGTGACAAACTCCACTACCCAATCAAAGGTATGTTTTCTAGAAACCCTTATGCATTCGGCCCTGATGAACTACGCCGGTCTGATCCCTACAACGGGGTACGTAGGCAGCTCTCACGAGCGCGACCACATGCATCATGTATTACTTGTTTGTTTTCGTACGAGGACGTCCGCATCGAGGGGTGTCTTCTATCTTTGACGCGACTTCCGGTCGACACAATGATTGTAAGTCTCGTCAAAGAGGGGCAACTGTAGACACCCCAAAATGAGCGTTCACGTACATTTTAATCCCCAATGATGAACGGAAATACCCGGAAGAACTCTCGGATTGAAATTCTCCAAGTCAACTCAGTCAACAGTACCGCACGGTACTCATCTCTCAACGCACGGGACAGCCAGTGTCACGTACAGCAGAGTTTTGGAAATTTGACGGCCAGGTGTGCCGCACGGTACACAAGTTGTACCGCACGGCACAGTTTGTGTACCGTACGGTACTGTTTACGGGTTCCCAGTTTTCGCGAATTCCCAGCAGCAGAAAACACGGACGAGATTGGTTCCCCCGCCCTGCTGGTCGTGGCCGAAAGATCATGGCCGAAAGGGATATACTACTCCCCATGCCATTGTCCCCATGGGCAAGAATCAAGAACGGCGCACTATGGCATGCTATGGCTTGCCCATCCTCTATATAAACCGATTGAATCCAATGAGAGAGGAGGACGATCCCAGAAAAATTTCTGTGAAAAGATGGTTATGAAGCTTCACTCTTGAGTGTCATTTCCATGGCCAAACCTCTTAGCTATCATCTCTAATACTCAGAAAACAACACCAATCTCTTCCAAAGTAAAACCCAGTTTTGAAATCCAATCCCCTGTTTTTCGGTTCTAAAGCCGTAAGATAGCCGTTCCAAGTTTGCCAAAGCTCAAGCCTTCAATCCCTCTAACCACTATACTAGAGTGAAAGTGAGGTCCAGAGAAGTGTCAAGCAACATTCAGAAGTTCAGGAAACAAGTTTAATCCGAGAGTTCGAAACCGAAGGTATAAACCCGTTTCGCCAAATTCCTTGAATTTGGTACCCTGAGGGGAAGGGTACCAAGGGTGGAATGATTCCTTGTATCATTTCCATGCTTGGTATGCCCAAATTACAGCAAGTCTAGTTTCATTTCACACCTCCCGGTCGCGTCGTACGGTGAAAACATCGCCTCGTACGGAGCGATTCAACAAGGAGGGACATCCCATACTCAATACATTGCTTTCTCCCTTTAAAGTAGTTCATTTTGAATGCATTTCATACCTTGTATGTGCCTCTGATCAATCATTTCGAAGAGCCAAAGTTTCAAACTGTTTTGCAGCCAAGTGTGCCGCACGGTACTCATACTGTGCCGCACGGTACACCTTGAGTGCCGTACGGTACTCATTTGAAAATTTGACCGTTAATTTGAAGAACAGTGCCGCACGGCTCACTGTTTGTGCCGCACGGTACATCTAGTGTGCCGCACGGCATACGTTTCCGGTAAAAATGTGAAATTTGAACCTCCCCCTGTAGGAACAGTTTGAAGTTTGGATTTTCGTTTGATTTCTGTTAATTACAATATTAGTCATTTGCTTTTCTTATTATTATCGTCTGCTTTGTTCAAGTTAAATGTTTATCTGTTGAGGTTCAGCAATAAAATTGTTTTCTAATGAAATCCCACAAATGTTTAGTAAAGACCGATTTTTAATCGGGCGAACAGGGTGCATTAAAACCCTTCCCTGTTCGTAACCTGGCTCCCGGACCCAAAACGAATCTCTGGTTTTCAATTGGTTTTATAAGTCATTCGCTCAAATCATCATTTTCAAATTGGTTTCTCGGGTCCCAAACTGCTTTTCCCAAAACCCGGGTGGCGACTCTAAAATCTTTTGTTTTTCGAACCGTTTCGAAAGACCGTATCCGAACTGCGTGGAGGTCGACCGTCCACAAATGGTCTCAATCCTAAGTACTTGCCGAACTCAACAACTGCTACATGACCTTTCAATTTTCATTT
This sequence comes from Vaccinium darrowii, assembly GCA_020921065.1. Lineage (NCBI taxonomy): Eukaryota > Viridiplantae > Streptophyta > Magnoliopsida > Ericales > Ericaceae > Vaccinium > Vaccinium darrowii. The sequence continues at coordinate 9,355,055 of CM037157.1, forward strand.
CAGTCCTCCATTGACAGCCCAAACTCAATCAAACACATTGCCCTAAAGAACCTGAAAAGAAAAACCACAAATAAGAATCTTGTCATGTTATGCTAAACAACGATATGCCAAGCACAAGATAATGGCCCCAATCCTAAGTACTTGTTGAACAAACGTTTTTGTTTGGGGACGCCATGGATTTGACAGTTTCTACTTTCTACAGATCAGGAATTCACGACACTCCTAAGCATATGACACATATAAGGGGGTCAACAAATCTGCTACATTCGTGAACTCTACCACCAAAGCTGTTAGGAAATCATCTTCAAAGAGTAGTTATGTCCCGTAAATTTGTAAGTGAACAGACGGGGTATCAAAATCTTTAGCCACTAGTATCCTTGGTTTGTCTATTAGCAAGAAAAAACCCTTTGAAAGATATCCAACAAGTGAAACAAGGATATTTGAAAGCACCAAATTCATACGAAGTATTTCTTTCTACTGTCGTGTTTCGTGACGAATTCTAGACCTTTCAATTTTCGTTTCAGTCTTCCATTGGCACCCCAAACTCAATCAAACACATTGCCCTAACGCACCAGAAAAGAAAAACCACAAACAAGAATCTTGTCATGTTATGCTAAACAACGCTATGCCATGCACAAGACAATGGTCCCAATCCTAAGAACTTTGCGAACAAAAGGTTTTTGTTCGGCAAAGCCATGAATTTGACAGTTTCTACTTTCTACAGATTAGGAATTCATAACACTCTTAAGCATATGACACATGAACAAGCCAACTCATGCTTAGGAGCTATCCACCCTAGTTAATTTGGATGATTTGAGCACCCTAACCCTAAGGGTAGGATCATAGAAAATATTTATCCAATAAGAAGCCTGTACTAAGAGCAAAATTATTGTGGTGGCTTAAATTCCTAGTTCACTCTGCTTAATCCGGCCGAACTCGTTGAGCTTCCCTTGACTCAAACCACCGCCTGAGCTTCACTCCTGCATGCTACACAACCACGATAGTACCGAATTGGACCGTGGAAGTTTGGAATGGCACTCCGACGGTCTAATAAGTAGAAAAAGATGAAGGAAAGTACAAAACTTAGATCTAGGGTTTAGGAGTAGGGAGTTGTGTGTACTTCTTTCAGGCTGCATCCTTTACCTTTGATAGGGAAAGCTTGACTCTTCCTCCAAGTACCATCGTGCCTTGCCTAGCACGCACAGTACACACCTGACGACTGGAATTGAGGTTGTTACAAGCACACGCAACAGGTTTACCTTTGAAGCGTGTCATAATAGCTCAACTGACCTTGCTCGTGACATCGAGTGAGCCAGTTGAACACATGAACCTTCTTCGACAAATCACACAGGTCATATCATTTGGATCCGGGTAAAACAGCCATAACCCTACCTTTAAGCATTCGGGTCACAGATGTGGATTATAATACTCTCGGCTTGGGCCGTTCGGTCATGGATTAGTGCCTTCGGCCTGGCCCACAAATTTACCTCCACAGACGTTTAATCAAATAGTGCCTTTTGATCCATCTGAACTATTTCCTCTGGACATGATTATTCGGCCCACTATAGGTATGTCATCGGAGAGAGGATTCTGCACCAGTTGAATGGAAACTCTATGTGGTGCAGGGCAGATAGCATGTGGAGAGAGACTTGAGTGAACTCCTAGGCAGAATAAGCAAGGAGCTTAGTGTCATAACTCACAACCAACTGAGATAAGCATTGGAACTCCTAGATGGACCCACTTATTGTATCTAAAATCAATAGGCTTCTCCTAAACATGAACCCTCACCTTTACTTGAACAAGATCACCGACGCCAAAACCGAAGGAGCGAAAAACATAACCTTCACCCTGACTCTGATCCTTGGCTTTATAGAGTGGTTATTGATGAATCGGACGTGCAAAATGACTTGATCATGATTGAGAAACTGGAGTTTGTTCCATATATTCTTTGTCAAGTGCCACGCGAAAAAATCGAAAACTTAAACAGTTATTGGTAAAGATGTGAAAATCATAGCAGTAGAAGCAGGGAATTGAAGATTGTATGATATATTTTTGTGCGCTTGGTGGATGGGTTCTACTTTCTTGCACCTTCAGTTGATATGAGTGATGGCACCACAATTTCTTTAATCAAACAAAAGGACTAGAAGCAGTGGTGGAGTTAGAGTCAAAGTCGGTGGAAGCCGAATTATGAAAGAAATCTTGGTTCGACAATTTTTTCAAGACTAAATTAGGTTATTCAAGTTTTATGGGACGATTTTAATAAATGAAAAAATTAATCTCAAGTATTGTTGATAGCAATATCATCATCGCAATGCTTCGTTCACTATAATTTAGTGTTCTCGAATGAAAATTGATCTTACTTTTAATTATTTTCGAAATTAAAAGTTAATTCCCCTGGAACCAGATCATGAAACTCATTCAATGCCAGCTCAAATGTTTATGGGGCCTGAAGTGAAATTTTTAAATGGACCCTATAAATATTGGCTGATTCTATTAGCGACCCACAATTTTCTCCATACAACCCACTAAAAACTCCTCAAATTTTGCTATTGTGTAAAGACTAAAATGCTCCTAAGAAAATAAACACCCCAAATCCCTCCTTCTTCTTCCCCGTTCTTCCCCTTTCCCCCTTTATCCCTTTGTCAGCCACCGCTGCCACCTATTGTCATCGGTGCCACCCATCGCCACCAGCCATACCCCACCTCCATCCACCTCTCAGGTCCGAAAACCTTCAACCTGCCACCTCCTTCCACCTCCTTCGTTCAAAAAATTTCGGCCCAAAAACGACGACATTTCAAGTCCGAAAACCAACCATTTTTTCGACATTCACACCTTAAAAAACGACTATATTTTCGACATTCACACCCTGAAATATTTGCACATATTCGACATTTAGATATTGAAGAAGGTACTTCAAAATTTTCATATTTTGACAACATACGTTTCGACAAGTTAACGTCGAAATTCATCATAATTTCCCATAAACTAATGTCAAAATTCGTACATTATATTCGATGTTTGGATACCGAAGTAGATCCTTCGGAAATTATCCCAATTTCTTAATTTGATAACATACGTTTCGGTATGTAAATGTCGAAATACGTCATATTGTTCGACAATAGCTTGTCAAAAAATATGACATATTTCGACATTTACATACTGAAATGAATACGAGCAGAACTCTAATTTTCACAGTTTGCTACTTACAGGGCCAAACAGACAGAGAGACGATGGTGGTGGTTGAGACAGTGGTAGTGGTCGACCGATGGGAGGGAGGAAGGAGAGAGGTGGTGCTCGATTGATGGGAGGGAGGAGGGAGGTGGTGGTCGAATGGTGAAAGGAGGTATAGAGGTGGGTTGATTGGTTTTTCAAATTTTTTTGGGGAGAGAGAGGAGGAAGACGATAGGGAAGGGGAGGGAGAGAAAGTGTAATTTTTTTTAGGTTTTGAGAGAGGGGTATTGTGGAAAGTTTAGGCTTATTTAGTGGGTTGTATGTAGTAAATTTGTTTGGGGAATTCTAGTTGTGAGTTGTATGGAGAAATTGGGTTGGATGGAGTAAATAAGAGGTTGCAAATAGAATCAGCCTAAATATTTTGCATACAAATAAAAATTTACTTCAAAACTAAACAACCATTATAATACTCCAAAATTTATTGAACTCCATGAGACATGGAGGCCGGAGCATTTATTTTATTCATTTCTAAAATTAGGTATCAAGCTACCAGAAATTTCAATTTCACCACTAGTTTTTGGGCCTCTAAAGCTTGGATTGGGCCTATTTTCCAACTTGAGTTGCTGGCACATTTCCTCATCTCACAGAGGTTGATGGGATATCCACCTTTTGAACATAATTGAACATTCAAAAGGCTTGTACTCTGCAGCTGTGTGTCCGCCTCCCTGTTTTGAAAAGAAATTAACCAAACAAAACACGAAAATGGATCCTGAAAAAAGGGAAAACAATCATAAATATTTTCAAGCAAGAAAAGTGGAGTAATTTTCCATGCCTTAACCGTGGCGTATGTCATCCCATTGGAGTAGCTCCTTGTATAACTGCGTATCACCGATGACGAATAATTCAATTTAAGTTCTTACGGTATCCACACCTCCTTTTTTGTTTTGCAGTGAAACTTTTTACACATTCGAAATTTGGAAACTCACCCGGCAACTTGGCCTTCGACAATCCACGACCTCCAGTCGTCAACAATGGAGTAGTTCAGAGATTTAATCCATGCTTGCGTTCCCAAAAATGGAACGATCATGTCATGATCGCCACTGTTTCAACCATAAAAAGTTCATGTCTTATTACCAGCTACAAATTGGCTCAAACTACAATTTTACTCTTCCAATCTGCGATGTTGTTTGTTTTTTTAATTGGCAATTTCTGCTATGATATTCGGGCCAGCTTACGCGCACCTCAACTAGTTCTAGCCGGAGGACCAACCCCCATTTGCCAAATTCTGTTATGTTTTTTAGTACTACTGATTCAAGTTAAAGAGACCTCACCTGAATATGAGAGACCTATAACCTTTAGCACTGAGTTTTACATGATATTGGTAACTGTCTGTGATTGTAGAAGTGTAAGACACTCCATAGTTGCATCTTATCCATTGCCCAATACTTCCCTGCTTCAAGAATTAAAATACATTTTCCTGAAGTTTTCAGGATCTAATATTTTCTTCATAATTGGTAGGAAAATACAGTTCTTTTAGAACTTCCTTGCAGAAATTTTCACCAGACCGTACGGCGTCTCACCTTTTCAATATGGAGTGCTTCTCGAACGCTATCATTGTCAAGCCAACTATAGGAAAGCCGATAACCAATGACCTAAAAAAGGTTATAAGTTTTCACAAACAGTCATAGCATTCGACAAATAATTTCCGCCCTAAGAAACTATATATTGGTGCTCATTGGAAATGATAAGAACTTACGCGATTGCCTGCACATAGCGATTGGTCTGGATGAAGGAGCTCCGGGTTTTCATCGTAAAGAGATCTTCTTTTACCAAACAATTCGCGCGGTTTTGGAGAAGCAAAACCACATTGAGGTTCCAAAATTTGATTATGTTGAAGTCCACTAATACACTGCAAAAAATAGGCATATGCAGGTAAGCGAATTGCGGTTGTTACGTGAAGAGTCTACAGAACAAACAATGGCTGACCTGAGAATAAGCCTGAACATCATTCCAGCACACATCATTGCTCGGATCTACATTCATATATTCTCCCTCACAATTCCTTTGCAGTGACTAAAAATAATGCAGAAAAAAACAGTTCAATAAAGACGTTGGATTGAATTTCGAATAGAGGAAAGGGTAATTTTGAAGTAGTACTAGACTTATATTTATACCTCATAGAGTTCATCCGAAATAAGTCCCATTGCATGAGCAAACGGAATAGCATAGTTTCCATCCCCATGGAGAAACGTTACCGGGTTTCCAAGTACGTATCCCTGAAACGATTTCAGAAACCGAAAACAAGTCCATGGTGAAGCATCTAACACAAAATTACTTCTGCTTCTGTAATTTATATCTTCTTTACAGAGTTCCAACTCAATGCACACACTTGGTGGGGGCAAACGACGTCTTGATGACAAGAAGAACGTCATTGACACCCCCAGAAGAAATTGTTTTCAGAATTCCGAGACATTTACACCAGTTAAATTGCAGGTTTTTTCAACAGTTTTAGCTATTGAAAATCTGTCTTCAACAGGTTCAGTCCATTTCAAAAAAGTCACAGACCTTGAGATTTATAAATGGTTTGATGCCTACTTCATTTCCTGCATTGACAAAAGGAACACTTGAAATATGAGGCAACAAAATTTGGCATAGAAATGCATAGTTTAGTTCACCAAGATTAGGGGTTCAGAAAATTGGATACCCCGTACTTCAAACTTCTTACCGTCTGAAATTTGATGAGCAACAGTTGGAATTGTAATGCCTGAATATGAGTCTCCGGCTATGTAAAACGGATTTGAGAGAAATTCTGGATGATCAATCAGCCACTGTAAAATGACTAATTAAATAAATCAGGAAAATAAAATCTTGGCAGTCCATAAAATCACTTGGGGCGCCGATATTGACTTGGGTAATGTAAAAGACTATTACAAGATGAAATATAGCTTTCCTCGACTTTTTTTAGGTCATAACATTGCCAAGTCTTGTCTAAAAGGTGCACGGGCCGAGGGTTTCGAAAGCAAAAAGGTTGTCCAAGTTTCAAGGAAAGAGGGTTTTGTCGCTTCGCCTGTCTTGTTGTAGCGTCTTGGAGTTTCATTTGTCCTATAACTAACGTAACTTAGAACCATCTAGTGAAGGGGGCTTTTTCACCATTTTTGCCAGGCTTTTCTCTGGAACTTGGAATTAACAAGGAATAAGAAGCAACATGAACGTGTACCTAGGAGTGGGCATCGTCGTGTCGTGTCGTGTCTGTGTCGTGTAATCTTATCATCTCGGAATTTTCTCAATCCTAACCCGACATGTTTAGCTTTTTATGTTATCGTGTCGTGTCATATTTGTGTTCCGTGTCAGAAAAAACCAACCCTAACCTGCTAACTTCGTGTCAGGTTCTTGTGTCGTGGCAAAAATTCCCATCCCTATGTGCACGTGTAAATACGTACCATGTCAGGTATCCATGTATGCGTTTCTTTAGCGTAAACTATAAAATGAGTCAAAATGGATTTTCCCACACTGAAAAAGCCTAGTAAAGTTTTGTGAATTGTAACTAGATAACAAACAATATACCTTCCTCATAAATTCATAGGCTTGGGCACATGCTTGCAAGTCTATAGAGTGAGCAGCTGCCGATGTCCTTGCGTAGGAGAATCCAGTACCAACAGGCAAATCAACAAATATCATGCTCGCCCCCTACATACCATTGCACCAGTACTTCATTACATTGATAACGAATGCATTCCTAATCATGTACTTATATTTGTTCATTTCTTAACACAATCTGCAATTCTATGAAACTATGCATGTAATATTTGTTTTCTTTCCCCTAGCTGGGCCAGCCCACCTCTTTGGCCCCAACTTTTTTTGACCAATAATAGGGCCTCCAAATAGCGGAATACGTTAAAAGGCAATTTACGACCACACAAAAGGCAATTTTGCTTCTTCTATCAAATAACTATGCATAGAAAATAACCCCAAGGGGTTGGCTAGGTGGTCAAGGCTTGGAACTTAGAGGTTTGCTCCCTGCCTCTCTCCTAAGGTCTCATGTTCAAAACCTCGTAGGTGCTATCAACTGTGGGATTGCTCTCCCAGGATTACTCGAGGTGCGAGAAAGCTGGCTCGGACACCTAGTTATAAAAAAAAAAAACAATATATAGAAAATACACGAGGCGTCAATTTAAAATCTCACTTACACAGATACTGTACGATTCATGTATTCTACCTTGGTCCAGGAGTTTGGATTCAAAACTAACTTGGGGAGGCTCCCATCATCCTGCACGGCCTTGAAGTTCAATGGACCTACAAAGTTCACAACTAATCATCATTTGGTACTTCACTAAAAATCATTGGGCAAATTTCCCTTATAGCCCTAAGGTTTGCCTTAATGATGGATTCCTCCCTTACGTATGAGAAATACCAATGAACTGCATTTAGTTTCTACGTACGTTTAACAAATGCCTCAAATCAACTGTTGTCTGCCTAAACACATGGTGGAATGAGCGAAAAGTGATTTACATATAAAAAATCACCCTTTTCTGATAAAAACAATAATAATAACTATCAACTCTTATTTATTAATTTTGAATTAAAATGACTTTTATTTTTACCCATTGGAGGAGCTATTTTGATTAAAATAGGTAAAATTTATAGATATGTAATTATTTTTTACTATTCGAAAGAACAGTTTTTTATTTTTGGAAATAACAAAGTTATTATTTTAAGTCAAAAAATAATTGAGAGCCTTTTGTTATTTATTGTATAATAAAAAGGGTGGATTTGTTAATACAAGACACTTTTGGATAATTCTATCACGTGTTTGGTCGAATAGTTACTGCTGGTTGGGTGTCTATAAAATGATCATTGAAACCATATAGTGTTTATAGTCGTTGACTCATTTCTCATATACGAGGGGTATATGTCATTAAGGAAAACTCAAGGGAAGTAATTGAAATTTACCTTAAATCATTTGATTCGTAGTATAAAAAGTTCAATTACCAACTTCATAAGCGAAAGCAGTGAAAGAAGAGCAGCCGGGGCCTCCGGTTAGCCAAAGCACGAGCGGATCCTCTCTCGGGTTCGAACCCGACTTGGCAAAGTAGTAGAACAACTGGACATCCTCCCACTCATCCACTCCCACATACCTGATTACTCGCACAATAGTGTTACGGATGTTAACATATAGCCGGGCAATTAAAACATAGAGTTCCATTTAAAAAAAAAAAAAACTAAGAAAAGGGCTATTGAACAAACGACAAGTAAGTGCAGGTTAAGAGCTACGTGTCAAATGATACAAACTCTGTCACGACTCAAATCCGGAGCTAAAATTTGTCAGCGCCGGGTGAGTCTTTTAATAAAGAAATCTTAAAAAGTGTGTATGTAGGCACCCACAAAAGCAAAATATTAATAAACAGATAATATTTGTACACGCACCCTGTTTCGAGCTCAAAAGGAAGGGGTCCATCAAATCCAGGGAGGAACTCAACGACAGAAGAGTGAGAAGCCACCAGTAGTGAAAAATCAAGCAGAAGTGAAAGCAGTAAAATCCAATGGAAGAAGAAGGAGAAGAGCAAGCAATTGTGCACTGCAAACACTGCCATTTTTTTTTATATATAAACTGGAAGCCGCAACTTGGGTTATATATATAATATGGAATCATAACCCCAAGTGGTCCGTCCAGTGGTCTTGACTTGGGATTCAGGTTTTTGCTTCTCTCAATGTCTCAGGTTCAGTTCTTTTTATCAGCAACTCTTGAGTCAACTCATTCCGTGTTCTGAGTGCGTGAAAATGATGTGGAAGGTGTTGTAAGGATTAGTCCGTGGTGTCCTCAAGTTGGCCCGGGACACCCTGCATTTCCAAAAAAATATGGAATTATGTAGGCACCTGATTAATGTGAGGGAATTGGGATAAGAGATCATGTGAATGTGTGGCTGTTGTATACATTATGAATGACTTGGGGTTTTGGACGTACCTTCTTCAATATTCTCTTTAAATTGGCTCTTAGTGGTAATTAGTAATGGGCTGGTTAGACAACGTGATAATGATGCCTTGTATTGACCACTTTCCTTTTTGGGAGATTTTCCGTCCCCCACCCCATCCCACAGGACTACAGTTAAAAAATTAAAATCTGTCTTCTATCAATCTTTTCTGGTGCTTTTTAATGATTTTGAAAGATTTATTTTTTAATAATCACTACAGTACTAAATTTTTTTGGAGTCCGTTATTGTCGTATATATACATCAATGTTCAATATTATCTTCAGGTGTGGGCCCATAAACTCCTGCTTATTAAATGTCGTGGACCTCATTTCTACTATATCTCCGACCCAAATTGCTTTTCCTATATGAAATTATGAATAGACCTGCAATTTTAAAATAAAAAATAAAATACTTCCACTAATTATTTTTTAGTAAATTTGACACCCCTGAGGTTTTTCTAATGACAGATACCCCCTCACACATGAGAAATGACTAGAAACCTCATATGATTTCAATGTTGATTCCACAGACACCTCTAAACAACATCTAATCAACCCAATAAGTGATATAATCGTCTAAAAGTGGCCTATTTGCTTGGTTCTCTTTTCTGGAAATTTATCGCTAAAACTTCGCCATCTGTGTTTTTTCATCTCTAATGATTTTTATCACATTTTTTAATTTTATTTTTACTTGTTCGATGTATATTGAGTACCTCTATCGAAAAAGAAAAGAAAAAACTTGTTAAAATGTTAAAAAAAATTGACTAAAGTGGAAAAAATTACGCAACCATATGTAACTTCTCTATCTTAAAAATTTATTTTAAAACTGACAACTAGACAAAGCTTAACCAAAACGAAATAATTTTTTTTTGTAATCAAAATAGTTCTATTAATGAGAAAAAAACAAAAGGGCTATCGATAAATTTTATCTTTTTTTTTTTTAAATTTAGCAAAATAGCTCTTCCAATGGGTAAAATAAAGTCATTAATTTTATTCAAAATAAGTGAGAGTTGATAGTTTTTTAATACTTTTATTATTATGGTGGTGCTCCAGCATCTTGTCCATTAATTTACAATTCGCACCCCTTGACAAAAAGGCTACACGACGATTGACAAAAAACGAGGCTACACGCGAAAGACCTTAAAACAGACGTGATGGGAGATGTTAAGGAAATACAATCTCACATTGCTTGGGTATGGAATCGGTGAGGGACGTACGTCTCCGTTCATTACCAACTAATTTTGAGTTGGATTTTCTACACCATTGACGTGGTGTATTTGGTTTCTATGATCGTGAAGATAATAAAGGAATTGTAAATTGACGGGGAACTGCCGAAAGGGGAGCATGCCGCGCCTACTCGGCATTTAACTTTGTTTGCCCTACCTCTGGATCCATTATAGTTCCTTCAAGCCCTTCCTTTCCCTCTAGAATCCGGGGGTGTTGTGCACCTGGGTGCTTTATACCGTGTTGCGCACCTCTTGGCTATCCAATCGTGTTTTGAACGGCTCGGATGTGTTTTGATCTTTTACCGGTAAAAATAAATCAAAATTAAATTAAAATTGCTGAACGCATCCAAGCAGTCCAAAACATAAATATCCATCAAAATCCTTTATATTCATTATAATCTTTTTATTTTGTGCTGGGGACAAATCCTGGAAACATAAATATCCAAAGACACCAGTAATAATCTACTAAAACAAATTAAAATGGGGTTGTAGTACTTCTATCCAAATTCTCATTGGTTCGAAAAACCAAATAGCATGCAATTCAAATGTGAATTTAAAGTGCAAAATTTCAAGAAAGGTGTAACAGGGTTGGAGTTCTGGTCATACATTCACAAAATTCTTAACGATAATATTTTTTTGAGCTACAACAGAATAGTAACAAATTTGAGACTAAGCTTGCCTGGTAAGCAAATTGCCCTTACATGTACATTTCTTTCGTGCAAGCATGAGTTCCACTTGGTGCTGCCAATTCATAGATATGTATTCTGGAGGTCACAACTTTGAGAGTCTTTATGGTAATTTTTGAGGTACAACAGAATAGTATCTTGGTACTTGCATGATCCGAGCCGTTCATTGCTGAGATGAAATCTGAGCTGTTCATTGCCGAGATCAACGACTCGTGTGCCGTACTACAGGATTGTCGTGCGGCAATGCACTACGAGATCCCCAGATCTCGGATCTACCATTATGTACACAAGGTTGAGAAAAACTTTCAAGGACACTAGTAACAAAGTATTGCAATTTTCTGAAGTAGACCAAGTTTTTATTTTTATTTTTTGTGTGGCAACTGGAAAGTACTAATTTTAGTCCTTCAAATTGGGTTGTACCTTTGTTTCTTTCTTGTCTGCTCAGTAGATGCTTTTCCTCTTGTTTGCAAGAGGAGTGTTTTGTTCTGGCTAAGCGATAGTGTTAATTATTTGATCATTCTTGTAAATGCTTTTTTGGGTTAATTTAGGCTTAGTTTTCCGTTTGATTTTAATCAACCATGATTTTAGCAAACGAGTTTAACAGGTGCTAAAATCATGATTTTGAAATCAAAAAATGAAGTGGTTCCGTGTATCGTTTTTCAATTTTTTCGCACCAAATTAAAGTACTCCTCGTGTACTTTAATTCGGTGTGAAAAAAATCGAAAAACGATAAACGGAACCACTTAATTTTGTGATTTGAAATAGCTATGATTTTAGCACCTAAACTCGTTTGCTAAAATCATGGTTGATTTTAGCAATTGAGTTGCTAAAATCAAACGGAAAACTAAGCCTAGGGTCTTGCTAACGGGTGCCATAGTGCACCCATTAAGGGTACAAAAAGTACACCTTGTGAGTATCATTTGTACAAAAAAAGTACACTTGAACATTGAAGTACACTTAAAGACGTACTTTAAAAGTACAAGAGTATTTTTAAAGTGTACTTTTTTGTACTCTTAACGGGTGCACTATGGCACCCGTTAGCATTTTCCTTAAAAATTATCTTACCAAAAAAAAAAAAAAAGTATTGCAAGACCAATGTTTTATTTTTTGGCTCGGCAATAAAAAATAGTTTTATTAATGACTTGATATGGAATGGGTTGATCACTCAATAATATGAGAGTCGACCTTTTTCGCTCATTACCAATTGGGATATAAAGTTTCTATATAGTATCAGAGCGGGGCTCATTCCACCTATATTTTACAATTTTACAACTCACACCCCCCGATGATAGACCCATGAATGATGATAGACAAAAAATGAGGCTACATGTGACACACCTCAAAACGGGCTGCATGTGAAGGGGCATCGATATTAAGAAATATAGTCTCACATTGCTTGGGTATGGAATAGGTGATTACTTGATAATATGAGGGACCTCTCCATTCATTGCTAATTGTTTTTTAGTGGGATTTTCCACACCATTAACATGCTGTATTTGGTTTTATGATCGTGAAGATAATAAAGGAATTGCAAATTGATGGGCAACTGCCGAAAGGGGGACATGCTGCTGCTACTCGGCATTTAACTTTGTATGCCTCATTTCTAGATCCATTATAGTTCCTTCAAGCCCTTCCTTTGCCTTATAATTGGACTCTTCTCTTTCCATCAAAATCGTTCGTATTCATTATAATCTTTTATTTTGTGATGGGGACAAATTCTTGAAACATAAATATATATCTAAAGACAGTAATAATAATCTACTAAAACAAATTAAAATGGGTTTGTAGTACTTCTAAACAAATTCTCATTCGTTCGAAAAATCAAATAGCATGCAATTCAAATGTGAATGTAAAGTGGAAAATTTCAAGAATGGTGTAACAGGGTAGGAGTTGTGGTCATCCGTTCACAAAATTCTTAAAGATATTCCATGTCTTGTGAACTTGCCATGAGTCTCATGACTGTCGGGCAAAGAGCTATGATTAATAATTCGGACCATTTTTTTTTTCCCGGTTAACGGAAAAATTTCAAAGAATCCCAGGGGATTATAAATCAGTTACATTCTTCGTATCGGCTGTGTTTGTTGGAAGAGCTAGGGGTTATTACAGTATGGGGAATGGCAACAGGTATGAGTAGTTTGTGTTGGTTTAAAGGGTTTCATAGGGTGGGACATGCGTAATACTCTCAACAGAAAATTGGTCTAAAGCCAAGTTTGGAGCTTTAAATGGTGTTTAGTCCAGCTTAACTTATTTTAATGCCTCTAATACATTGATAGAAAAATTTTGAGGGCTCAAGGACAAAACTAGACAAAAATACCCTTAATGAACCCCACCACTCACGTGCACATGTGGAGCAATCTTTTGCGTACAAAATAAAAGACTGGACAAAATTAATGTGGAGGAATCTTCTGCGCACATGTGGAGGAATCCTGACTAGCCACTAAAAGTGAAAGCGATAGGTGAGTGTATTGAAAGCGAAATGACACTGAATTAATTTCTACCCGTCAGTCTCTCAGTCTCTCTCTCTCTCTCTCATGCGTGGGTCATGGGTGGGTGGGACAAAATTAATTTCTCTCTTCAATTTTGGGGGTGGGTTCAATTTTTGGGATTCAATTTTAGGAGGTTTAGGCTCTTTGGGGTAGGGTATAGTGGGTTTAGGCATTTTGGGTTTAGGCACTTAGGGTGCACTTTCCGATTATAGAGTTTTAGCTGTTTAGGCATTTTCATAGGGTACCCTAGGATTTTAGGCACTTTCAGAGGGTACCCTAGAGTTTTATGCACTTTCATAGGGGTACCCTGGGATTTAGGTTTAGGCACTTTCATTATGTTTGGGGGTTTAGGCATTTTCATTGGCTAGTGGGGGCATTTTTGGAATGTGTAGGTGATTTGTCCTTTTGGCATTAAAAAAAAAGTTGATGTCCTTATTTAAGTAAAGACCCTTTCACTATGTCCTCCCAAAAAACGGACCCTAATCTCAATTAGCAGAACTTCGTGCTTTTAAGACTAAGTAGTACATAGTAGAAAGTAAATTTTTAGGCATAAGTCGTTTTTGGTTGGTTTCATCACCTGTTTGGTTGAATAGTTATTGGTGGGGATGTTGATCACATGAACATTGAAACCATATGGAGTTTAAAATTGAAGCAAATGGGAAGGTTGCCAAATCCACGTGGGATTTGGCATCACAATTGCTATGTGGTTGGATTACAAGAGTTCTCTGCCTTCAAATAAATTTGACATTTTCAAATTTGTCATCACGATTGGAGATGCAAGATTTTACATCAATGGCTCGACACCTCATTTCCAGTACTATTATAACCTGAACAGATTCTTGCTCCATTTCTGTAGATTTCAATCTACAAAGTGCAATAATAAGTCCACAGTAAATACATTTTCGCTCCCACAAAAATAAAACTCCTTATAATTGTGGTCTTGGCTTCAATTTTACAAGAAGTTCCAAGTAAAAGCAACACAGATGACAGACAAATAACCTAAAATCCAAGAGAAAGAATCAACATGCAAAGAACCAGCGATCAAAATAACACTTTCCATCTATATTCCAGTTTACGGAACCCTGTCATTCTCCACAATCGTATACAAAGTTGGCGAGTATTTTCTAGTCAAACTGGAGAAGATGGGTAGCTTTGACCCGAAACTGGTGTGTGCTCCCTGTGTGCCCAAAATATTCAGCCCTCTTGGTTTATGATGGGGTGACTTTACAGAGACCTCGATCCCAAAAAAGAATTTACAGAGACATGCAAAACAAAATACTAGACATCAAGGAAAATCAGACAGGAGGGGGTGTTGAATTCACGGCAACCTTTTCCATTTCCGTTGTAATGACCTCTTCGCCTCCCTGGTCGTCTTCCATTTTTTCAACCTTCAATCTCTGTCACAGTAGAGAGATTTGGTATAAGAAACTTCAAGCACAGCTCAAATGATGAACAAACAGCATTGTCTATAGGGAATGCCCTCAATTGATAAAAACGACATGTTCCTTGCACGTGAAAAGGTGGGAGTACATCATTTCTAAAAAAGGCACTAACAAAAATGGTAGTGCAGAAACAGTATAACTAAATAAACCCCTAGGTCTTGTTTGTTTGTCCGCATTAAAACATCATATTGGTCTAATTCCAGGGGGGAGATTTTGTGGTTAGCATTAAATATCCAAGGGATATTATCTCCCACAGAACATGGGATATCATATCTTAGGAAGTTGCAATTATTAAACCTCACAGTAAATCCTATTTTATACGATCGTTTATCCTATGGATAGTTTAACACCTTCCCCCAGTCAAAAAAGAGGGCCCAAGTGAAGTAGCATTCTGAAAACCGCACAGTAGTGATTGTAGCTCAGAAGGGATGAAGGTCATGGCGGGCAATGGGTCAAAGATGTGGCGTTTAAGGCTACAACACAGCAAAGAGGATTGCACTGGTACAAGTAAATGTGTCAATTCTTTTAGTTGATAAGTAGTATGGTATTATACTAACTGGATCCAAGAGTGAAAATGAGAACAATTTAAGCAACTAAGACCAGCTTCGGGTTTTCTCAGTAATGTCTGTGATGTAAAAAACAACTGGTTGTTACCATCAGCAACTGAAAAGTTGCTAATTATTGCCATTATGGTTGTCGTGGGGTTATGATTGCAGCGTTGTAGTAGACAAAGAAATTTTTAGTTTTCCCAGGCAATTAATTTTTTGTTCAAACACTATATTGTGATTTGCTGTTAAAAAAAAAATTTGCTGTTAAAAAGCACAATAGTGCAATCAAATTAGGCTACTTCCAAGACAACTAACCTTCTTTGCCACAGAAGGGTCCTTTGTTGTACGAACAAACATGTTTGCGTACAGCTTCATGTCTCTCTTGTTGCTCTCAGCTTGAAGTTTTTTCAAACTCTTCTGGATCAACTTCACCTCCCTGAAAATCAACCTTGCAAATCTAATCGTCTTCTGTAAAAGAGATATAAGAAAGATAGACTTGACACTAAGTTTGGACAGACGCACCGAAGAATTACATCTCCATACCTGTTGTGAGGGTCAGCTTCGAGGGCCTTCTTGATGTCCGATTCAGCCAAGTGTAAATCTGCAGTTCCCAAGTAAGCTTGTGCCCGCCTATACAAAGCTTTTACATTGTGGAATTCCACATCTAGGACCTGTAAGTGAGAGAATGTGATAAAACCAAAGTTGAATGCATAAATACATGTACAGTATATGCTCTTCAATACTCCAAGATTATATCCCTAATAGTTTCACAGTTCAAGTCGAACAAGAAAATTGATTCAACCTAAACTACCATGCTCAGGCTTGGTTTGTTTATGTTTTCATGCTTGATGTCCTGTTTACAGCACATTGTTGTACCAATAGTGCAAAAGCACTGTACACTAGTTCATGTTTTACATGAACTTTTTAACTCAAATCATCATCATTTAATTCCTACC
Organism: Vaccinium darrowii; assembly: GCA_020921065.1. Taxonomy (NCBI): domain Eukaryota; kingdom Viridiplantae; phylum Streptophyta; class Magnoliopsida; order Ericales; family Ericaceae; genus Vaccinium; species Vaccinium darrowii. The sequence continues at coordinate 9,371,538 of CM037157.1, forward strand.
AAAAATGCAGTTCCACAGTATACCCACAGCACAGAAATGCCATATACTTCTATACTTGTTATACGGGCATTGAGTAATATGCTTTTCCATTCAATCCATGCTAGTTTAAAAAACACACTCCTTTGGTTTCTCAATATAAAAAATTCACCTCAGCAAATTTTCCTTTTGCTCTGATGCAACAGAGAAAAAAAAATCTCTTTGCTCTTTACCTTAGAACAAAGCTTGATTGCTTCATGGAAGTCATTCAGCTTGAGGCTACATGCTGCACCATTTAGCCAGCATGATACCCTTAATGCTTTGACTAGCTTTTCACCATTGTCTCCAAAGGGTGCATCTTCACAAACATAATCGGCTGCCTAAGGAGAATGATTAAAGAAATATTCATGAATTAGAATTAGCAACATGGAGCCACAAGAATTTCAAGAAAAGTTGTGCATAGTACTACCTTGTCATATTTTTTGCCCGCTCTTAGATACTTTCCGTCTTTGAAGAGTAGATTGCCTTCTTCTTTCTTCCTTGCAGCTGCATCGATTCTTTCTTGACTAGTCATTTCCCACGGCGCTTTCTCCTTTTTATTAGACAAATAGTACATGATGTAGTGAAAGTTAAGCAGAAATCATTATGATGTGCTTTTTAACATGTCCACAGAATAACCACCTTTAAGATATTTGACTTAGTCATATCATAATGAGTACCCTGAGTTTACGGTACAAATTTCATTTGCTTAGTGAACTCACCAATAAATAAATAAGAAGAAGAAGAATTTCATTTGCTTAGTGAACTCACCAAAAAATAAATAAATAAATAAGAAGAAGAAGAAGAAGCAGAATTAGTCACGTATCATATGAGGACACTAAATATTATTCTATTATTTCCAACTAATACCATGAGTTTACAGTACAAATTTCATTCACTTCGTGAACTCGCCAACAAAAAGAAGAAGAAGAAATCTAACATGCAGAATAATTTATAGAGGCATACTTTGGCGTGACGTGTCATTCAAACCTTGTCAAGTTCTTGATTGAGCAAAATTTGGGGAAAAAAAGTATTTTGAGTTCAAGAAAAAACTTTATTTTCTTCATCAATCTAATAAATGGAATCATTGGCTAAAGGACCACTTTGCCTAAAGGACAACACTGACATATTATGTATCATGTGGTCCTGTTGCAGCTAATATAATCCCATTTCCTACATTTCAATAGTGGAGAAATACCTTTACAAAGTCCAACATTTCAACATCATAGATTAGAGTAGAATTTGGTGGAACTACAGCAAGATCACGTTTAACAGCTGTGCTTCCAAATCCATATTCAGGAGTAATGGTCAATATTGCCTGCTCCTTCTTCTTCATTGTTACTGCTGCTCGGTCCAAACCAGCAATTACTTGTTCTTCAGACAGACAAATGCAACCAATGGTAACTTGGTAAGTTATAGCAGGTCCTCATTGTAAGGGAACAAGTGGATAAAATTATGTTCACATGTTATCAACACTAAAAGGGCAGAGCTGGGATTACAGAAGTTTAGTGAGTTAGATGAAGAAGTTAGTTTAGAAGACAATAAGTCATTATATAGAGAGCATTCAAGTCAGTGTGCTGGATTCAAGGAGAGTTGGTCAGAGATTCCTTTTCCTGTCTATATAACGGATCATTGTGTCACATCTTGTAATCGAACACAAAGAAAACAATGTTCACTTTCTATCAGAAAAATATTGTGCTCTTTTTGTTCCTCCTTTCTTCTTTTCTTTCTGGTTTTCTGTTGTGAATGTGAGTTGTATCAGTCCATCAGTCTAGATTTCATTTTCCCATACTCATAGTCCTCTGTTACTACAAGGTAAAGATGCTTCTCCTAGTCAATGAAAGGCATGTTTAATAGTTCTATAATTTATGATAGAATTACCTTCATCAGTAATGAACTCCAATGGACCTTCATCAAAGCCTTTCTTCTCAAATACGGTGCCATCTTCTAGCTTGGCTGTAAACCTAACTGCAGAATTTTGTGCACAGAAAATTTTCGAACTAGGTTCATGAGAAACTGAGCTATTCTCGAATACAATACGGAGCATGAAACAGAAGCAAATCACGAAAGCATACATTCATCTTCTCAAGTGCAACATATGTTTACCAGATATTTAAGCTTCAGTGTATTTCTACATTCATTGATTTCTATCCATGGGTACGTGCTCTCTTAAGACCAAAAGGGCTTCGGCCATATCTGACTTAGACTGACATGGCTTTTGAGTTTTGACTGAATGCACAATTATCACAATAAATAGTACAGGAAAAACCAAGAACAAATTTCTCCAAAATACATTTGTTGCTCTGAATACCAATATGATGAGAAGATTTCAAAATAAAAATTGATGATATAATTCAACTACATTGAACTGAAATGTTGGGTAAATATTAACAGGCTCCTAAACATTTCCACTTCCAAGAATTACTTGATTTCATTCGTATACTATTTCCTAAACTGGTCAAACCCATGGCTTTTCATGTACAAGGTGATAAATATATTCTCCTTTCTTCTTTACTTTAAGCCTCATGGTAAATGGGAGGGACTACAGTATTTGATAATGAACAGACTATTTATAAAGGAAATGCTTAGTCTGCTCATTAGTGAGATGCTCTGGACCATGAACAAAGGAAGCATGGTAATAAGCACAAAAATTGATTTGGGCCTCTAGGCCTACCCTCAGCCTTTCAGCTTTGATTTGGGAGCATAGTTCTGCAGCAAAAAGTCCCTTTACCTCCTCAGTTTTTGGAGGTTTAGGGGGGGGCAATGTTTTAATGGTATTCTAAGAGCAACCACTTTGTGCATATTGCCAAAAGTTAGGTTTGTCTCCAATCAACCCCCACCCATACCCCCAATGATTGGGGACAAGATGGGTTCTGTTATTGTTGTTGTTATGTGATCACATATTCAAGCCACTCTCCAATATGCCACTGGCTGTACTACAGTGTGCTGAGATGTATCACAACTTGAGTATACAACCATATGTGCTTAAGATAGCAGAAAGCTTCATTTTCAAGACGTGGTCAAGAAATTTTTGAAATCAAGATTGATCTTGACAACATTGCTCCAAAATTAAATGTGCATAAAAAGATACTCACCGGTAACAGCTGCACCCTCATTTGCAGTAAGAGTCCCTTCCCCTTCCCTCAAAATCTTCTTGATTACCTTGGAATCATCAGTCACATTAATGACAGGCTTAAAAGAAACCAGCTCCAGATCAACGTTTAATACAGAACTTGGTGGGATCAAAGGAAACTCCTTTGTTAATTTGCTACCCAGCTCTCCAAAAGCATCTGCAACAATATTCTACAGTTAACAACCTTCATGGACCGTGTAGATGCATCAGGAATAGTATGTACCACTAACAGAAAGTGGGAGGTGAGTGTTTCCAAGAAATTTCTCACTATCATGAAAAGCCAAAGAACTACTTAGGAACAACTCTAGCATTGTCAAACAACAGCTATAAGTTAAGTAGTCCAGGACCCCGGTTAGTCATGGCCAAAGGGCCAAAACCATTTCGGTAACTCTCTCATTCCATTCTGAGTAAATATTTCTATCTCAAAGAGGGAGAACATGAGAAACCATTTATCCCCCGAGATTAGTTGGTGCTATAGACTACGTCCAAATTTCCAGTTCTAAATGTTATAGTAGTCTATGTTACATGTACTCTCGTAATGGCATAAAGTACCCATGTCGGACACTCGACACTTGGATAAGGGTGTGGAATATGTGTTCAATAAGTTTAGTAAGACGATGCATAAACCTCTCTTATTATCCATGAAATGCGCTATAGAACCTTAAAGCACCATTTTACGTAAGAAAATACACAAGAGAAAAAAAATTGAATATTTTGTCGTGTCCCCATGTCCTTGAAATTGGGGGTGAAAAGAGAGAGAGAGAGAGAGAGAGAGAATTGGACTGAACCGGAAAACCGGACCGAATCGGTATTTTTTTTTTTTCCCCACTTTTTTTTGTTGTCTGGTTCACTAGCTTTCAAAAAATATAAAACCGGTCCGGTTCTCGGTTTGGGGAGGTTTTAAGCCGATTCGGACTGAACCAAACCGGATTTATATGTATACCATATATACCCTTTATAACCCAGGCAGCTGCGGCTCTCAAATCAAAAAACCCCGCACACACACACACACACACACACTCTCTCTCTCTCTCTCTCCAAAAAAAGACGATGAGTCGGAAGAGAGACAAAACCCTACTCTTCCTCCTCCCGCCACGTCCCCTACTCGCTCCCGAAACGGCGTTGGCAAAATCCCCGGCAACTGTGGTGGTGAGTGGGCTGTCTCCTGACTCCTCCTTGTTAGACATCAGGTGTCGTTCCAAATCTACGTAGACTGTTGTGAGAGATATGTTCGTTTCTATGCATATCAAGTTGATTGTCGTCCAATTTGTAGTTTTCAAACCGCTGAGATTTCTAAACGGCTGAGGTTTCCTAACACAGTGAGATCTGTTCGTTTCTATATATATCGAGGTGATGCGCTGATATGTGTATAGGCGTGTGTATATGTAAATTTGTAGATCTGGATCATCTAGTGACTGGTGTATCACTGTATATACGTGTATATGTATAAGTATGTTTTTGGTAACAGTCCCTCTCTTCTCTCGACCTCTAAACTGGACCGAACTAGGATGAACCGAAAGTGAACCGGAACCGGAACCGGAACCAAACCGACCTTTAAAAAACCGGTTTCGGTTCCATGGGTTTCCCGAACCGGACCGGTTTCACCCCTACTTGAAATGAGAAATAGTTGAATCCAACACCTAAATACATACCCGCTCCAGACACCCATACCCAAGTCCTAGTAACATAGATAGTAGTCTTTAGTCTTTGCAATACAAATACCGGCCATCTTGCCAAATTTCTCTTTTTGTGTTGATTTTTAGTGCTTCACACCCCTCTTTCCCCTATAAAAAGGAATATTGGACAAATTAAAGGTCAACAATAATTGCATTCATGCTCCCTCTTGAAGCTGCTATATTCAACCTCAATAATTGCATTCATTGCAGATTGTACGGCAATTAAATCATACATTACAAACTTTCCCCAATTAAAACTCCAAACACGCTTTCTGCACGTCTTCATTCACGTTCAAGTTCAGATAAAAATCTTCCAATGGATGATTTGAAGTACTGGATTAGCATCCTATGAAAATTTCCCATGCTCATTGCTACTCCAATTTGCATTAAATAAATTTTTTTTGAATGCCTCGGAGTTTAAAAGAGCACAAGCTCCACAGTTATTTCAAGCAATTATTGAATCTTGATGTCACCAATGTAAAGCTCCACTACCAAATATGACAGTGATGGGAAGACATACATTGAGGTTGAATAATAAGATTGACCTTCTCTCCCTTTCTCATGGTTTTCAGTGCTTTTGGCAGTGCTTGACAAAAATGACCTAAAAAAAGCAAACATACAAAATTTCCGACAAAAAAGAAAGGAGAAACAAAAAACAAAGGTCAGTAACGTACCCTTACAAATAAATTCGAACCAATAAAAGAAGGGAGTCCTATTCATTGATGGATAATTACCGTCTTTCACATGAAACTCAACTCCTTCTTCTGGTGTCGTCGCAATAATAGCACCATCATCCAACCTCACCTGATACTTTACTGCATTACAACCAGAGGTTCCTTCAATCATTGTTATGACAGGAACAAAAATAGTTGAAGCAAAAGCCTAGACAGCCTAATAGATAATACTCCTTCCGTCCCAAATTGTTGCTCCTCCTTTCCTTTTTTGGTTGTCCCAAAACAAAGGGCCAATATAAAAAGTTAACAAATAAAAGTTTGTACTTCTTTCCTTTTTTCGGTACAATTATGTAATGTTCATAAAAAGTTGGATTCCCAGGCAATTTGGGACAAGATGGAGTAACACGTTGTACTTCTCATCCGTGCAATGTAACAGGTCTACTGATACGTCTGGATATAATACGCAAGCAATAGCTATCTAATTGTATCACAGATATTGGTAATGCATAAGGTTACCTATAACTTCATCTAAATCACCAGGTGGGCCAGTTTGTTCTCCTTTCTCCATTACTCTCTTGATAATTCCACCATCCTTGCAGATATCAACTATTGCAATCCAAGAAATGAGCTCCACTTCGAACTGAATAACACAATTCGGAGGAACACCATTTCTGCCTGTGGCACCATAACCCAATTCAGGGGACAATGTGAACAACGCTATCTCGCCCTTCTTCATGGTAATGATTGCATGGTCAAACCCAGTAACAACTCGACCTAACCAACTCATGAGTAAGCCAATCAAATTAAAGGAAACCAAAAATCAACACCATTAAGATAAAGCATCAGGGGCAAACATTAACCCTTCTCTATTAACCAGAGATTTGGGCAGAAAGAAAAAAACAGTATGAGTTTCAAGGCACCCATATAAATAACTTGAGTCCAAGCACAGTTGAGTGACAAGTTTCTGGATCATGATACCAACTCCTGAGACACAATTTAATGACCAACATTGTTTCTTCACCAACATTTTTTTTTTCCTTTGGGATAAGTAGTATTCTTTCTTCACCCACAGTCCAACATTGTATTCTTCTAATAACATTTAACAATGACGGTATCCGAGGCATTTTTTCCCTACTCATCCACGGCGAGGACTGACACATGATTTCAACCTGAGGGGGAAATGTGTGTACAAGTAAAAATTTTGTAACGAACATGTCAAACTGGGAGGGCAAACCTAAATTATTTGAAGACATTTTGATCAAATCCGGTCCTCAAGACTGGGCCTTTTCCGAACTTGGGATGGGTAGCTACACCTGTCCATCCCCACTCAGTCCATACCGACTACTACTCGTCGGATACATGCAATCTCCAGGACATGCCGGCTAATTGTCAGTAGTCCTAGCGGTGGCCCAAAGGATTTTAATTAATGTGATTCGAATTCCTGAACCTAAGGGTTAAAAACATTATTTCAACAACCGATCAACTCAAACAGCATGAAAAAAAATGGCATGAAATGAAAGAGAACCCACTTGAGAATGCAATGTCCAGAACTCAAAAAACTCACCCTGACCAAGCTTGAAACTGAAAGGTTCATCCTTATCTCGGGTGGAATCAAACTTGGTTCCATCAATTAAACTTCCCACATAATGAACTGCAAACATTCAAATAAAACAAATAACCTTCACTAAACTTCACATTCAAATAGAAAAGTGATCAATTGCAACATAATACTTAATACAAAAAAAAAAAAAAAAAACAATTCAAAACCTCCTAGCGTTAGCTCTTAGGATTAGTCAATGCCGATGTGTGGGCAAGTTGACCGGACTCGTTGGGGAAAAAAAAAAAAAAAAAAAAGGAGGAAATTTCAGCAAGTGAGAGAAGATAAAATCTACCAGTGACTTCGTCGCCGGACTCGGGTGTGTCCCAACCATAACCACGCTTGAGGAGCTTCTTCTTGAGACAAGTACCAGAGGAAGAGTTGATGATTTCTCTCTCTTCACCGACTTTCAGAGGAGGTGCTGATTCGATTACCTCACCTGGTTCTTCATCGAGCTCGTCATCGTCATCGATTTGTGACAATGCATCAGATGCCTTCAATGTCACCATTGCACTTTTACCAGTCGGAATCGAAGGAAGTGAAGTGAACCGTTAGGTGATTTCTGTGAGAAAAAGGAATACAGCTACTGTGTCCGATGAGTGATCAGAGAGGTGAAGGGGACGGTGTAAATTTTAAGCAAGTGAATAAGGGCTTTATGGGAATTTCATGTGGGGATGGGCTTCAGAAAGTGAATTGGGCCTGGGCTTAAGGGACTTGGACATCTAATTATCAGCGTGCCCAAATAAACATCCAACTTGGTTTTTCTCAAGTCGGTGACAATTTTGGGTCTCCAAAATATACCCGATATGTCATTTCGGTCCCCAATATTTCAATTGCACAGTTTTGATACCCGACGTTTGAAATTTGCATTCTTTTGGTCCCTACCCCTCACCTCGCTTATCCCCTCCGTCAAATTGAGGGGCACAAGGTATTCCACATCTACACTTTCTATTCATCTCTCTCTATTTCTATTTCCAAAATACAGTCAAACTCAGTCCCTAATTTCCCTTCTTCCAAACACGATCAACCCGACCCGACCTTCTATGTCACTTGGAACTCACATACTCCATTGACCACCCGATTCAAAATTGGGAGGGTAAACGGCGTGAGTTGTTAAAGCACCACCCGACGTTTAACGAAGGAAAAGAGAGATGGTTTTGGTGGTGAAGGGTTCACAGGCGATGCCGGGTAGGAACACGATGTGTATTACAATAATGTGTTGTTGCATCCCAAGATGCACACATATTGGGCGAAGGTACCAGCGTTGAGGGCGGCGCCTCGAGGTTGAATGGATATGGTGTGTAGATTCGGATGCGGCGTTCATGGATATGGAGTTCAAGCTTCCGTTGAAAGGTAGTAGGAAAGTTAATGGTAGATTTAGTGTTGGATCTCGTGTGTAACGTTCGTGGGCCATTGATTTTGGTCGGATTTGTGGGACGATGACGGTAGATTTTGTCAAATTTGAGGGGACAACGACGACAACGGAGATGTGGTGGGTTCGTTGCCATAGTCTTCCATTAATGGAGCAGTAGTGGTTTGTAGATTTGTGGGGTTTTTATTTTATCTTGATTTTTTTATTTGTGGGTGGTTGCTGTGAAGGTTGAGGGTAGATGGTGGTGGTGGTCTAGCGATACAAATGGATGTGTGTATTTTGTAAACTATGGCCTAGTCTCTCCAAGTGTGTAACGGTGGTAGTGGCCCGTATGGCGGCAGCGGTGGTGGTTTGGAGAGATGAATGGAAAGTGGAGATGTGGAATGCCCCTTGTGCCCCTCAATTTGATGGAGGGGAGAAACGGCGTAAGGGACAGGGACCAAAATGACCCAAATTTCAAATGTTTGGGACCAAAATTGTGCAATTGAAATGTTAGTGACCAAAATGACACATCAGGCATACTTTGGGCATCAAAAATGTCAATAAGCCCGTACTGTATCGGTAAAATCAAAACCAAAATCAAAATTTATAATCAAAATCAAAACCATAACCAAAATAGGCGTTTTTCTTTTTGTCTAAACATTTCGAACACGACCAATGAACTTGTTACAAAGGCTAAGCTACGGGATTTTGGAAGGATTGAAGATCTCAAGCAAAATCTTAGAACTACGAATGTGAGTACGAAATGCAACTTACAGAGAGAACTTTAGACCCAAGAAAATGTGTTTTAGCCTTGGGCTCTGACGATCTCTAAAAAGGTTTGCTTGTAACACACCAAACTTCCTTATTTTTAAGGTTGGCCACCCTCTTTTAGCACTTTGAAACCTCTTTTCAACTGCATGAAATGGGTCATAATCCAATTTAAAGTGGAGGACATGAGCATTTTAGTAAAATCACTAGCTTTTTCACCTTCTAAAGGTAAAATGGTTAAAATGTTCAATGATATTGGAGTCAAACTACTTGGGTCCGAAAGAAGACTAAACTAGATTTCCAACAGCCATAAGCAAATCGGAGTTTTGAAGTTACCGGTGCGAGCCCACAAAGTTTGACTAGCCCTGCAGTATTTTCTGGTGCACGGTTAGAATTGCGGCTAAAAGTTCCGAGTTTGCAGCCACCACGTCCATTTTTACACAATTCACTTCTGGGACGCACATTACACAGCCACGTCTTAAGAGTGGCAGCCGCAAGTTCCATTTGGTGGATGCGAGATTGATTTTGCGGCCACAAGTTCCATTTGGTGGCCGCTCGCGAGATTAATTTTGCGGCCGTAACTTCTACAAAATACATAGGTAAGGTCCCATGCATTCAATTTTATTTGAAGTACCTCAAGGTCAATCATTTTATCGTCTATTTTGGACGTAGTTGATCCATACAATTATTATAAAGAATTACACTATGTTAACTATCTACATCAAGTCATCAAGTCCAAATGCTTATAAAAAGGACCTTAGGTCCACAATATTTTGAGATCCAGTCATTTCATACACACGCTTGAGAGTTTTGAGAAATATCTAAGAGAGTTGTAAGGGTCAAGAGATCTTAAATCCTACACACACACACACACACACACACAAAAATCTGTATTAGCAAAGCCAAGCAAGGATAAGAAGTGGGAAATCATGATGCCCATACAACCATCAGGCTGATATGTTTCATGTTTATTTAGTTTATCTGTTTTTTTTTTTTTTTTGCACGACAAAAAAAGTTTTATTAATCGTTGAAAAAGATACAATGACTAAAAGGAGCAAGGAGACAGCATCATATTCAGAGAATAATCATACGCCTAGTCCGAGACTTAAGCAACGATTGGCAAGAAGCCAATCAAAGACACCCAATGGGCCTAAGCCCGCACCTAATAAGCCTTACAACACCAAGAATAATACAATTAAAGCACAAGAAAACCCTAGCAGAACCACGCCATCGCCGCCACTGCACAGACTCCTATGAAGGGACGAGCGAAGCCACATCGCCACTGGAACTCGGGGAACAAGCCTCTGTTGCTGTCTCGGATGAAGTTACGTCCGCCCCACCACAAGTAGTCCGCCTAACAGTAACAATGGTCGCCGCCGGGGCATCGATCATCACCATCTGGCCATCACCACCGAAAACAACCCCAAGGGCCAACAACCACCCAGATCAAGCAGAACCGCACCAAAAGACAGACAAAACCCAGCCCAAAAAATAGTCCAATCCCATCCACACACATATTTAGTTTATCCGTGATTCTGTACCATCTCTATTTCTATTAGTATTTCCTTGCCACATGATAAGCCCTCAATGTTGTATATATATGGGCTTATCTCACTCGTTGTGATCACACACATGTGCATTTTGTGCCTTTGAATGACTGATTTTGTGCAAGTTGTGTTTTTGATAAGTTTCAGAAAATCGAAGCTAAAAGGCGTGTCCAAAGCTCCAAATAATCCCCGGTTGTATCCGGAAGTACCCAAGGTCCCTCAATGCCGTGGAGGACAATCGCCGAAGCTTAGAAGTCGATTCAAGAAGCTTTGGAAGGTTCAAGGAAGGCCCGGAACAAAAGAACAAGAAATTTGGAGTTATGAGCCTTGAGAAAATCTGACCAACTGATAGAAAAAGGCCCATTACTTTCAAGATATATAAGCTATGAATATTAGGTCAATTGGGTTTGAAAGTAGACTCATAGAGCTTTCCAACGGTTCAAGAATCACCTCATTCTGAGTTCGGACGAAGCCGGGGCATGCCCGCAAAGTTGGGTCAAAATCTGCCCGAACAGACGAATCTGGATCGATCCAGATGTGGTGTGGATCGATCCAAATACCTCCGGGCATCATTTTTTGAGCACTTTTTGTGCTTTCCTTTTATAGAAACTTTTGTTTAATGTGAGAGCTTTATTAGATATTATGTAGAGAGAGAAAGGGAAGACTATATTAGGCTCTCTCCTCTCTCCTTCTCCCATACACTTACTCTTTCATTTTAGTTTTAGTTTAGCTCCTCCATTGGAGGATTTTTGAAGCTTTATCTCTCTAGAACTCTCATGTAAGTTTACTTCTCCCGTTAATTTGTCGTTTATTAATGTTGTAGCTCTTACTTAGATTGTTCTATCTATCTAGTTTATTTTTGCTCTTGTTAAGTTTCTCATTTCCATGTTCTCTGGTTATTTTCTCTTTAAAATTCTTGTTCTAAATCTTGTTAGTTAATTTCTCAAGCATTAATGTTGTAGGTACACTTAAGATCTTCATTAAAAATCAATTTTCAAGTTTATTAATCATGTTTTTAGTTTTCTTCCAATTTCTAGACTTATTAACTAGTGTAATGAGTGAGTAGTTTTAATAGGCTTAGTCATGGGGTGATTAACACTCCATGACTTGGGATTAATCTATCCATCTCGTTCATAAAGCATACATTGCTTGTTTACCGGAAATTTGGGGTTGCACTTTTATGTACCAAAGAGTGGGTTTGTTAATCTCTTTGATCACACGTAGCCAAGAGCTTGACTACTTGACACGTGTGATGCTTTGGGCGATGTCAACTCATCCGTTTGCAAAATGTACCGGAAACCCCTAATCTTTAGTAAACACATTTTCTTGTAAAAGGTTTTAAAATCTAAATCTTCCGTTCGGGGGCATTTAACAATGCCCCGAGCCGGTTATCAAGAGGGGATGGATTAGCCCAAGTCATGGTCGTTAAATACCCCCAGACTTTGCCTTAGTTTAATTTGTCATTTTTAATCTTCTGAGTCGTTCTCGAAGTCGAGAGAATTCTACCAAACTCCAAAAGCTAAGTTTGCCGCTTTAAGGCTAAAACCTACACTTGCAAGACAACTCTCACGCCAGGTGCGTTCGGTCCCTATGGATTCGACCCGGTCTTACCGGTTATTATGCTACTGCCGACCTAGCCCTACGCTTGGGGCGACACTCTCTACGACACAATCTAAGGTCGCAAGCACCACATGTTCAAAAGAACTGGCAGCCGCTTTCATAGAAGTGGTGGTCGTGAGAGATGTAGACGTTGATCTGGCAGCTGTGATTTTGATCTAGAAGAATGCGAGATCATTGAGTGTACAAATTGCGACCACGACACCTTTCTAGCAGTCGCAATAAGCAGTAAACATGACCATGCCCCTATCCCCTGTTTATATGTTTGCGTCGTTACACTCAACTATTGCTTATTGAAATAACTATTAGAAATTAATTAAAGATAAGCAAAAAGCTTTAAGTCGAATAAGTAAGGACCAACCTTTGGTTGGACGGAAATGGGTGTCACGAGTGATGGCGGCCAATAATGTGGCGCCGATATCCTTTTTACAAGGAATCAGCCACAAATGTAGTTGGTGGCAATAATGTGGTGGGCTTAGTGGCCCTGAATCTTACGTTCGACAACTCCATTTTGTTGAGGAGTACGAGCACATGACGACTGATGAATAATGTCATGATCATCAAAAAATTGAGATAGAGTAGTCGCGTGCATGATCAGAGTGAAACATACGAATGCAGGTATTATACTGAATTTTTATTTCCATACAAAATGACATAAAAATAGACCGCTCTTTCATAAGATGGAGGTATGTAACGAGAAAATCATCAGTGAAAATAACATAGTACTGAAAACCAAAAACATTGGGCACAGAAAGAAGCCCCCAAATATCTTAATGAACTAACTGAAAATGACTCGACACCCGATGCTCAATTCTAGGATATAATGTTACTCTACGATGTTTGCTAAACTCATAGACTTCACATGACAGCTCTTTAAGAGAACCACACGAGGGCACTAGACTCTTCAAATTCTGAAGAGATGGCTGACCAAGTTGACAGTGTTGTTGATAGGCAGATTCTAATGACTGAAAGACAACTGTCTGAGAGGGGATATTATTTGTCAGGTAATATAGGCCTCCACGTTTAGAACCGCCACCAATCTTCCTCCCCTTCTTGAGATTCTAAAACACACAACCATGAGGAAGAAATGTGATAGAATAATTTAAGGAGTTTGCAGGTTGACTAACAGACATAAGATTGAAAGGTAAACGAGGGATGTAATACAGAGTTTAAAGCAAGAGACGAATAGCCAAGGAAAGAACTCAACCCAGTAACCTTAGTAGTGGAACCATTTGCTAAGGTAACACGAGATTTTTTACCAATGGATTGACAGTTAGACAAGATAGTAGAAGAACAAGTCATATGATTAGTAGCACCAAAAGCAATAACCCAAGGAGAAGAAGAAGAGGCAACACAAGTAACAGAGGAACCTATCTGACCAAACATAGCAGTGGAGGAAGAAGCATCAACGAAAGGCTGAATCGACATAAGGCGCTGGTACTGCTTGTACTCCTCTGCTGAGATAGTAACCCTATTGTCGGCAAAAAAATGACTAAACTGTCCAACATCCTCAGAAATAACAACCTGATGAGCTTGGAAAAAACTATGAAGATCATAACAATACTTCATTGTATGATTTGTACCACCACAATGGGTACACTGTCGAGTACCATAGCCAAAACCACCACGACAACTACCTCCCCCTAACGTGTGACCATAACCAAAACCACAACGACTAGAACCACGACCACTGGACCCTGAATCACGACCACCAAAACCTAATCAAAGCCATGACCACTAAACTCAGAATCACGACTAGAACCACGGAATCCAGAATCTCAGCTGCGACCACTACCACAACTAGATATAAAATCACCAAAAATAATTGAAGCTAAGGCAGAACGATCAGATGGTGGGTGGCTGAGAAATAGAACCAGCATCTAAAGTAGAATCCTGACGAAGACGACTAAACACCTCATCGAGAGAGGGCAACTCCTGCACTCCTAATAACTGAGACCGAACTGAATCATAGGACGAAGGCAAACCATATAGAAACTGAGCGACCTCCAAATGCTCTCAGTGGCGCCCCATAACCCGAGGATCATCGAGTTCAGCTCATAAATACGTAGTTCCTCACAAAGAACACTAAATTTGGAATAGTAATCTGTCAATGATCTAGTGCCGAGTGAATACGAAAAGAACCGATGATGGAGATCATATGTGCGAGGGAGATTATTAACACCAGAATACATCCTTGTAATCCGGCTCCACATTTGCTTAGCAATATCGAGAAAAAATAGAGTGGCCATTAATCTGAGCCTCCCAGTCACTGTACGCCTTATCCTCTTTACTAGGAGGATCATCTGTCAAATTACCATATTTTCGCTCACCCATATAAAATACTTTAACAGCTCGAGCCCAAGTAACATAATTGTTCTCATTCAGAGGAGTGGACGTAATGGAATACTTTTCATGATGTCGAGAAGAACTAGATGAATTACCAATAACAGTAGAACTAGAACTAGAACTAGAACCAGAACCAGACTTATCTTCAGACATTTTGCCAAACAACACAAAGCACCATCAAATAATCTCCTGAATTACTGAGATAAACAACGAACCAGACTAAAACCACAAGAAGTCTGCTACTGCTCACATCAAACAACCCAATAATTATGCGACAAACACAACAACTTTCATCAACCAGTACTATCCAACAGTACATATACGTGATAACTAGGCTCAAATCACCAAATAACAGACCAAATGGCTAATAATCCGGAATCACCATACTACAAACAACTAGATATCACTCACAAACAGTCTAAGGTATAAATAGAAATCAAGTTACCTCAGACTTGTGAGCACATTACTCGAAGAATAGCAGAAAACAACATAGGAAGCATCAACAGATCTTGATGAGGACCGACGAAGCGCAATCAAACTAGACGAGTATTGGGTAAGAGCAATTAAAGTCAGACGAGTACGGTATATGGACAACTGGAGTCGTTTTAGTGGTATATTAAAGGTTTGAAGGGTCGTAAGGCACTGGGTATGGGTTTTGAACAACGATGTCAGGGTTTTAAAGATTTGAAGGTTTGAGGAGATTGATTTTGCAGAGTTTCGAAGGTCGATTTGGGGTTTTTCAAAAATTTCTGGGGCTATTGAGTGGATTGTGAACTGGGTTTGGTTCAAAAGTGTTAGAATAAGGGTCGTACAGGATAAAATCATGGTTTTGAAGGTGGTAGTGGTCGAACAGGGGTCGATTTCAGGGATTAGGGTTTCGATTTCAGGTATTTGGGATTAGGGTTTGCTGGTTGGTGACAATGGTGATGACGTTGGTAGATGATGGTGGCTAGGGTTAGAACATGATATTATAAGGTGGGATATGCTCTGATACCATGTTATTTGGAAAAGAGAGAGAGAAGTGTGTAAAGTGTTAATTAACCTTAACATACGAGACCTTTGTTTATATTATTAGATGCTTCATTACATAACCGAAATTACCAGATGTGGGACTTAAACTTCACAAACTATTCTAACAGGTCTATTCAGCTTAAAGGTTGCTTGGGACATAAAACTGTCATTCCCACACATACCAAATAACGTAAGATTTAATGTTAGTTCCTTGAAATAGATTCGTGTATAAACTTCTTGTTAATCATGGAATCAATTGGGATAAAGTGTGCCACTTAATATTTTAGTAACATATATGAGTTGGAAATAGAATTCCTTTAGTTCTAGCTCAAGGTGTGTGCATTTAAAAATATCCCCGTCATTGGAGCCATTACCAATACCATAGCTTATGAAGGATAAAACAGTAGCTTTACAATTTGGTTGGAAATAGACCGAGAGCGTAACTAAAGCTTGTAATTAAATTAATTAAACTCCTACTTTAACCAAACGGACAAGTTAATCAATGAAGGAAAAATCATAATTCCTAATTGGCTTTATAAAGCATACACATACCTACATATGTCAGTACGCGTACAAGCAGCCTGTGCCCTATCACCAACACTTGTGTATGGGCGTGCACACATAGCGCACTGCACATACTTAGGCATGCAGAGGTGCAGCGCAGCTGCTATTGCTGCGAGAGAGATGAGAGAAAAAGGAAAGGGTGGCCATGCTTCATTGCCGCAGCACTTGTCGTGTTCGACGGTTGTGCGATTGAGGGGAAGAGAAGAGAGAAGGGAGGAAGGAGGAGAGAGGCTACCAAGAAGAACGGTATGAGGCGGTGAGGGAAAACAAGGCGGCAGGGAAGAGCTGATCCTTTTTCTTCTTGTTTCCACTTCCTTCTTTATCCTCTCTTTGATTGTTTATGTATTTGCTTTGTTTTATACCTGGAAACCTTACATATATACAACAACAACAACAATAACATAACCCATTTAGTCCCCAATAATTGGGGGTATGGGCGGGGGAAGGATAGGAGACAGACCTAACCTTTGGCAATAAATGCACAAAGTGGCTGCTCCCAGAATACCACTGAAACAGATGGATTGGAGACAGACATAACCTTTGGCAATAAATGCACAAAGTGGCTGCTCACAGAATACCACTGAAACAGTGATCCCCCTATACCGTCGCGTTTGCTGCGGAATCATGCCCTCAAATCAAAGCCAAAAGGCATCAGAGAGGGCAGACCCAAGAATCATTTTGATTTATGTGCACATTACCATGCTTCTTTCATTCAGCATCCAGAGCATTGGCGTTGCACAGACAACCTTACATATATAAAAATTCATAAACGGAGATAGCTGAACAATCACCTTTCTATCTTTTTGTTAAGACAACTGTAATTCTTGCTCTAACCCAGTCACGACACGCGGCGTTTCGCATCCGATTGTTGCAAATTCTGTTCAGTCAATCCAAATTACAATCTCCAAAAAGTTCCAAAGTATTCAACATAAGCTAATTCAAATTTGAGGGTCATTGTTATAGTGTCGGGTTCCTATAGAAATACCCCCCATTGCTAATTTTAGGTCCCGATTAGCATAAAGAGATGTAATTAAATCACAAAATTAGTAACCTAAAATCGGGATTTTACATTAGTTCTTTGGTATCTGTTAAGATCCTTAATCCGTCCAAAATTTTGTTGCTCGGTCTTAGTAACAATTCCATCATCGGGGTAGCCCAAGATGGGGCTTAAACCTTTATGATGCCATTGGGGATTTTTAGTATTGTATGATGAAATTCAATACAGCAAGCTATGGATTCATTTTCTGTGGGTGAATCGGTGGAACATGAAGGTCGTGGAATTATTGGTATGTTATCTCATGGACAATATGTAGGTTTTGCAATCTCTTTTACCCGAATAAATTGCATGCAATGAATTTCCATATTGGAACAGAGGTTTTTGATGATAGAGCTTCTATTTCAGGTGATTAACCTTTTCGAGACAGTATTTGTTAAGGCTTAAGAGGGTGTACCTATTAGAGATAATATTTGCTTGGGATGGTGATACTATCATGAGATAGTATTTTACTGGCAAGGGCAAGTTAAACGATTAGTTGGTTCTGATGTTGTCAGCACTAGGGCTATCCAGCGGATCATCCGATCTGCCAATCTGACCAATCCGAACCGGTCCGAACCATCCGTTGATCCATCCGTGAATGTTTGGTTTGGTTCCGGATCGAGAATTTCTTATCTGACGGTTTAGGATCCGGATCGGATCGGATCCGCTCGATCCGCTCAATCCCACTACTACAATAATAGATAAAGGTCACACCATGGAAATCACAATGATCACACTTTTAGAAAAAGCGTGATAAAGATTTATAGGTTAATTTTTTCATGTCAGCTTAAGTGAAAAACTGAGATGGAAAATTGCGCTCAATTGTTTTTATCTCGGTTTTATTAGAAGTGTGATTGTAATTCCGGGCGCTTAAAATTTTTTATCTCGGTTTTATTAAAAGCGTGATAAAACATTGTCTTGCGCACGGTCCCTGTTTTGGCGAGATAAAAGAAGGGTGAGGCAAATTTTTAGTACTATTTAACTTTCCCTCATCCCTCCACTCCCACGGCTGTAGACCTCTAACATCGATCGATCAGCAGCAAAAACCCTAGGCGATCAATCAGCAACATTTTCCTTAGCTCCGACTTCTCTCTCGCCGCCGGCCTCTCTGTTGCTTCCTCCCACGTACTGCTCCACTCTCGCCCAAGCTCAGCCATCAGGTATTTCGCTTGCTCTGACTTCTCTCTCGCGCCAGCGCCTTCTCCATTGCCCCTTCCCCTCTCTCTTCCTCTCTTTGTGCGAATCTGTATTTTGTGTCGAAGTTAGGGTTTGTGCTTCGGCTTTGTTGAACTGTAGAGTCTTGAGGATTTTAGGGAATTGCTAAGGAATCATCTGAGGGAATTGCTAAGGAATCTGTGTTTGCTCTTGGTTTTACGGAATTAATAATCTATTGCAAAATCAAAATTGGCTCAAGACTCTACAATTAGCTTTGACCTCTCTTTTTTTGGCCCAATGACTTGTTTCTTTGGAAGTTACTGCTGCTGTGACTTTGATGTGAAAACAGTTTGCTAGATCTGGATTTACCTTTATTTTGACTTGTAACGAGCAGGATTTTCATACTCTGTCTTAGGTTCACGTGTAAACATGTTTTGAGTAGTTTTTGGCTTAAATCAGATGTTTTAGTGTTCTATCTTTACAGCAAAGACGTGTGTAGCATGGTAAAAGCGCGCAAGGATTTGATTACTATGCATTGTTCAACTATAGCTCTACCGAGTGAGAGTTCAGTGAAGCACGTTGTTGGAAAAATTTGCTGTTCAACTTCTACTTTTTTTAGCATGTAAGTTATAGTTCTATTCTATCCTCTATCAAGTTAACTTCTTTGATCAAGCAGAGTTTTGTCTGGTGGCAAGCAAATTTACTTTGATGTCTGTTACTGAAAGAAGCTTCTAGGGTTTGGGAGGGGCTCAAAGTATGGAAACATCATAATGAATTACTTGAATAGGTGAAATAAGGTCCTAGCTGCTGGAGGACAAATTAATATGCTTTTTATATGTGCATGTTTGGTTAATTGATTTGGTAGACTTTATCATTGATTCTCGTAATAGAAGTCTATTGTTTCAATTGCCCAAGTTTGCATAGTTCTGATTTTTGCATTGCTTAGCTTTCCAATTTGAAACTCTTAAAGTTTTTTTCTGCAGTCTATAGTTGGTGCAATTTATGCTTGATTTCTTTTCTATCTGCTTGTTTATGTATATGCTTGTATGAAAGGTCACTGCCGTGAGAAGACACTTGAATCGTTGAATGTCAATTATACATAAGCTAGGTACGTAAGAGTTATTGAATACATCTTTTTAATGGTTGTAGAAGTATGTAAAGGTTATATTTACAGTTTCTTTCATTGCGAGACAACTTTATTGGGATATCAAAGCTGACAATATGGATAGAAGATTTGCATTTTGTCAACCCTTGCCTCCTTAGTGGAAAATTTAAAGATAGTGAAACCTTAAAGCCCAGATTTCTTGGAAGTGGGCTAGAAGATGTCAAGAATGACCAATTGCTTTTGGTTCCTTGGAATATTGAGTAATTTTCCTAGCTCTATACATTGTTCCTGTCTAGTAGTGTCACTTATGATAATTTAGGCATTATGGGTCATGCTTATTCAATGGCCTTGTGTAAAAAAATGTCTATTAGTATTCCTTTTTTCGATGTGTTAATTACTCGATTCTAGTTGTTTGGGCAGAGAAAAGCCCTAGTTCTACATCTCTGTGGTCGGCTTCTCTCTCCCAGTATCTCTCTCTCTCACAATCTCTTGTTTTGGTCTGGATCTACAAACACTGATGTATATCTCGTTTTGGCTAGAGAAAAGCCCTAGTTCTCGGGATCTACTTCTCTATTGTTGGCTTCTCTCTCTAGGTATCTCCCAACTAACAAATCTGAAACGATACGTAGAGAGGGTCCCCAAATTTTTTGTTTATTGTATTGAAAGCACTCAAGGGTTTCATCTCTAACTTCTAAGATGGGCTATTTTTAGCCCCTTGAAATTTGAAGTGGTGGACTTCATGGACACTTTAATCGAAGTCCGCCGGTTAGTTAAGTTCTGAAATTGGTTGGAGTTTTGTACCCTAAGCTTGTAGTTTCCCTTGAGTTACGTTACTAAGGCTTGAAATTGCTTGGATTTGTTGTGCTTGAAATGTCCAGTTGTTTATTCTGCTGGTTCAATTGTGCCACAAACTAAGATTAGAATATGTTATGTTCTTGAGTTAGTAGAAGTTTTCACTAAGTCCATCTATTATTTACCTTTGCTTCTTGACTGTATGATAATTTGTTCTAGCCATATTGCAGGTTTAGTTGTGGAGCTGTTCCTAAGGAGTGGTACATTTAAGTTCATCCTTATTAATGTTGGTGCCCATAGAGTTCTTACTTCTTCCCGTGAGAGGAGTACTTATATGTTTGAGCATATGCCTGTTTTTTTTTCTTAGTTGTTTGCTCTATCATTTCTCTACTTGGTTGAATAAGAATGTTGATAGTAGCTAACTGCATCGATAAATAAATTGCAGTAAAGTATCTTATGTATGGTTCTTTTGTGTTCCTATCGGTAGTTCTATTGGTAGTTTCTGTGCTCATCTTCCTCTTGTTCTTGTCATTCTGAATTAGCCCTCTTTTAAAGTGACTCCTCAAATTATGTTTTTCTGTGGTAATGCTAACCTAACCATGTGACAGGATTTCCAAACCATGTATGGAGGTGAATGGTGATTGTGGATGAAGAGCTCACGTGAAATTAGTGCAAGTTTTTCGCTTGGTAATTAAGTTAAATTATATTTGCTCTTTTCCAGTTTTTCTTATGTACCTAGCAGTGGTTTGCAATGAACTTTGGAATTAAATACAATTGGTAACGGGAAGCATGAGTCACTTATTTGAGCTAAGTGGAATGATTGTATCCCACAACTTAGTTATTAGTTGAATCATTAACATAAATACTTATTATGCAGCAATTCAAATCCAAATAATCAAGGTCTCCTAGCCAAAGTTAAAGGTGATTCTTCCGGTATAGTGTTTGTTCTATGCTTTCATGTTACATGGTTTGGTGAAAATGTTCATGTCGTACGTGTATTTTTTCCCTCAATATTATTGTGTACCAACTATGACATGGTTTTCACTATTTTTTTTCCTTTCTATTCTTTCATGACATGTTATGGTTTCTGGTTGGGGTTTACATGTTTAAAACTTGGCTTTTTTCCTTTTCGGGGGGCGACCTTGGAATCTGTAGAACTCTTTCTAATTAGTTCTTAATTTATTTGGTTACTTCAGTACTCATGATGCAAAGGGAGCAGTGAAATTTGTTTCGGACAGAAGTTAGCTCTAAGGATCAATCAGAGCATTCACTCATATGTTCTTGATGATGGATTAAAATGGAGTGCCGATTAGATGGTCATGCTTCCAAGTGGGTTTGATAATGAATTCTTCAGGTTTTTACTCTCTTATTCTGCTCTTTGATTCCATGATTTATGTTTAAGCAGCTATTGTGGATATTTGAATTTATTGTCGCCAATGGGTTTATTAACCAATGCATTTTAATAATACTTGATCAAGACTTTGTGAATGTTGGAGTGATGACTTGGACTAAATTATTTAGTCTAAGTAGATTGTTTGTCTTGTGTGTTGTTCTTGTATGTGTGCAGTGTCCAAGTGATGCTCAAAGGCTTGATGATGCATTTCGAATATGTGGATTGAGGTACTACTCTCTGTGGGAAGTCAAAGTCTTGAAAGATCACTGATTGAAAATATTTTGCTAAGTACATCTGTACAGAACTTAGGTTATAGATTGTACAGTTGTAGTAATCTTTCTTTACAGAACTTAGGTTATGGATTGTACAGTTGTGTTAATAACCGATTAGACCCATTCTATGGATTTCCCAATTAAGTTGTAAACTTCTTTATTTTGTGTTGGTAACTTCTGTAAGTAGCTTGTAATTTTTTTTTTATTGAAATTATGCTTGTTTTTTGTGTAATTGATGTATATTGGTGCAAATAAATAGTTCATATTAATTGAAATAATATAAATGGCTGCAATATTTTTTTTTTATATTGTGTTCAAGAAAAGATGTCACTTCTTTCAAATAAGTGAGATCTTAAATAAGAAAAGATCACGCTTATTTATTTTCTATCTCAGTTTTAACTATAAAAAATCACACTTTTTAGATGTGATCATATGCTACATTCAACCACGCTTTTAGAAGAAAAGTGACATCAAAAACCAAAAAAAATCGCGTAGAGTTAGTTTAAATGTCGGTTTTTACCCGAAAAGATCACGCTTTTTGACCGTGATTGTTGTTATGTTTCCATCACGCTTTATAAGCGTGATGGAAAAGAGTGATTTACCATGTCACCCGGATCCATAACGCTTTTGTGAGTGACATAGAAAGTGAAACATCACGCTTTTTGTAGTAGTGTTCGCTCAATAATCCTTCTTTAATCTGTCAAATCCGCCCGATCCGACTCGATCCGATCCGATTCGTAACCGATTCGTGAATGTTCGGTTCGGTTCCGGATCTTAAAACCCATAATCCGCTCTGAGCGGATCGGATCCATATCCGATCCGTCCGGATCCGATCCGTGGACACCCCTAGTTAGCACTCTTTACCTTATAAGACTGAAACAGTAAATCGCATGCACATTGTGTCTTAAAAAATAGAGCAAATTCTAATGACGTCCGTGATTTTGAGTTTATTTAACATTTATTTTATATTTTTATCATACGCCACTAAATTTCCAAAATCGACACTTGTTAAGGTACACTAAAAAATTGCATACTAGACTGTCAAAAAGAGGCAAAGGGAGCACTGAACAAGAGAGAGATCCACAAACCCGAGATTAAATTGAACTATAATATAAATTATAGACAAGGAGATAAAGAAGATAAGATTAAGAAGTACATAGCAAAGGGAGGTATTAGCTTCCGATAAAGTCTACTGCTTAAACCTAAGAAACTTCCAAAACAAGGTTTTGATGCGAAACGCCATCCATCCGGGTTGCTAAATTTGTGAAGAGGGTGATACACCACCGCCCTCTGATCGGCGAGCAGTTTGGCCAGATACTGATGCCTCGTCTGACCTACGAACATTATACCTATCATAAATCTTTTCACGGTTCTCTGACCACCATGTCTCTGCTTGGCGCTCACCAAACCTTCTCCGACTGCCAATCAAATTAGAAATATCAGGTAGAAAAAAAAAAATGTGACAAAAAGTTTTTATCTAGTTGATATTTCGCGGGAAAACTAGACTCAAGGACCAGCCATCGAGCACCATGTTCACTAGGCAGATCCATATCAGGACCATGTCCAAGGATAGCACAACTGCAGAATTCCTTTGGCAAAAACTAGCCACAAAATATAGAATTTGTTTTTTTGGCAATCCGTCCACCATGGAAAGCTCATAATGTTTAGAGCATGAGCATCATTGCAGAAGCACAATCACCTAAATATCAACTGGAAATTTAAATCCTTCTCTGCCTATGTCTAACTTGAACAATTAATTGGTCCATAGAGATATGTGCCTTTATCTGTCTGCCACATTGAAATTAGCAATCAAATGTGTCTACAAATCAGCTGATTTCTTCCTATGCACCACAACAACAAATTCATTAGATAAGAAAATAAAGGGTAAAAAAGTCGCGGTTACCTGAAGCGCACTCTCTTAAGATCTCTAGTTCCATCCCGAAGGGCCACAAACGTTATGTACACACCAGGCTCGTACTGTTCAATCGATTCAGCCTCGACTTGGTTAGTATTACCAACCAATGCTGAATTCCTTGATCTGATGCTGTCACCATCTTGGACAGGTCCAGGCTCCGCACCATCAGGAGCATCAAACAGAATGACCACTCCATTACCATTCGGTAGTCTGTCATCTGGATGGTCATGCCTTGCAGCCATATCTTTGAGCTGGCATAGCAGCAGATTTAATACCAACGGAGCATTCATGCTCAACTGAAACAAGAAACTCATGCAGAAAACAATCTTTGCAGGTGAAACGAAGATGCAATTTGAAGCAAAAATTAGGAAATGGCTGAAAACCAAAGCCTCTCCTTGATTCCATAACCTTTAAATTGTAAAATACAAGATTCTACACCCAGAAGCTACAAAGATTGTCAAATTTAGATCATGAATCAAGTACCTTACCGTGAATTTGGTTTCTTCTTCTTCTTTTTCTTCTTCTTCTTCTTCTCTCTCACACTCTCTCCGCTGCTCCAGACCCAACCCACCTTAGTATTGTGCTCCACTAAAATGTGTGATCGATAAAGACCACATAATAATTTTCCATTGGAGTGGACCCTAGAGAACTTTGGAGACAAGTGAAAATCTTATCACGAGCTCCTTTTTCCGCAGTCATTTATTGGGTGAAGTCCCACAACTGGATTATCTAAGCCAAAAATACTTTTGAGTGGATAACAGAAAGGGCCCTTTCTTTTTTGTTAAGGTCAAGGGCCTTATTATACTACTGTATTTGTGTTATATAAAATCGATGGTCAAGAAATTTGATTGACTTTTCCTTTATTTTATTGAAAGAATGTGAGTTAACGAGACACATTTGGATGTTCAATTGAGTTGATTTCTGTAGTGAAAAATCTACACGTTGCGGTCAATAATAAAAAAACGGTAATCGTCGTCAGATTGAATCTTGTGGTTGGTTCTACAAGTCCTTGAAATTTCCTCTGGGCCATTCCAATTGCTTGAGAAAAGCCAAGTCTAGTAACATTTTTGCAACCGATCGAGTTGTTATTTTCCTTTACTATGGCATTATTCAAAATAAAATGCATTGCAAAAAGATCCATTTGGTGAGATTATTGCTACCACTATGCTATCAATCCATGATTTGGCAAAGAAAAGAAAAATAAATAAATGTTAGGCATCCATGTTTCTTTTTCGTGACTAACTAATACTCCAAAATGAGAAAACATTATTTCTACTGCCAGCGGAAATAACTTATTCTCCTCCAAAATTTGTCAGAAATGATTAGATTCGCTTCTTCAAATTGTACCTATCGCTTCCTCCTACAGTTTTCTCCTCTCCTATAGAAGGCTGGGTCAAATATAACCTTTCGGCTTCCAACCTAACTACAACTTTGGTTCCATGGCCAACTCAATTTGCTTTCCCAACTTGGACTATTTGGCTGTCTCGCAACAAAACCCATTTCGGTCCTTCTCCCATCCCTTTGGATCAACAACTCCGCAGTTCAAAACACTTGGCCTTAGAGTCTATCTTTTGCACTCACAAACCTTCTCTCCCGAGGCCTCGCATTAGCATTCCATACAAATGGCCTCCTACAATGGACCGTTCCAAACTTAGGCTCCGTTTGTTTGGATGTAAAATATTTTTCAATGGAAAACATTTTTCATGTAAAATCAATTTGCCAAAAATAATATTTTCGCTTTCATTTTCCTGTGTTTGGTTGGTTGTTGAGAAAAAAATTTCAAAAACAAAAATTCCCAGCAGTACAACATCGCAATCAAAATTCCTGGTACAGTTTTTGTTTTCCTGTGTCTGGTGTTCGTGTGGAGTGTGTGTGTGTGTGTGTGTGTGTGAGAGAGAGACAGAGAGAGAGAGAGAGAGAGAGAGCTAATTGGGGAAATTGAGAGGTGGAAAGTGAGTTTTGGCATGGGACGAGAGACATGGGTTGAGCGAGAACGGAAAGGGCTGGCAACCTTGGGAAAACGACTTACGGATGATTTTCCAAAAAGTTGCTCCCTCCGTCCCAATTTTATAGTCCTTCGTTCTATCCTAATCGGATAAAAAAACGATTATATCTTTTAATCGGTAATACATTTTATATGCAATATGGAT
The DNA here is from genome assembly GCA_020921065.1 of Vaccinium darrowii. Taxonomy (NCBI): domain Eukaryota; kingdom Viridiplantae; phylum Streptophyta; class Magnoliopsida; order Ericales; family Ericaceae; genus Vaccinium; species Vaccinium darrowii. The sequence goes on from CM037157.1 coordinate 9,397,658, forward strand.
CTTATTTGATAGATCTTGATTTAATTTAATAACAAAGTGTTCAAAATCACCTAAAACATTGTAGATTATAAGATATAACACTTTGAAAAGTGGCACGAACTCCCAAAAGAGACTATAAAATTGGGACGAAGGGAGTATTTTCCTCCCAATGCAGGAAAAGATTTTACATGGAAAACATTTTCCCCATCATTTTTACAACCAAACACGTGAAAACAGGTAAAATATTTTACAGGAAAATATTTTACGTCCAAACAAACAGAACCTTAATACAACAGATGGTAGTTCCATTTGTTCTGGCGTCACAGGTATCGGCTGGCGAGGTCATTCGCAATCATAATGGCAACTGGATAACGGGATTTTCCAAATAAATTGGGGTGACTACAAGTGAACTATGGGTCATTAGATATGGCCTTGAATTTGCTTGGTCTCTTGGGATAAGTAATCTAGATGTAGAAGTAGATTGCCAATTAGTAGCCTATAAACTTACTACAACCGATTCTCATACTTCTGCTTGGATTTCACCTTTAGTTACTGATTGTAGGTTCTGGATGGTGCGTCACACTAACTCTACCATTGTACACATCTACCTAGAGGCAAATTCGATTGCTAACAAATTGCTTAGCTCTCGATGGTTAATACACATTTTAATAAAATTACACAAGTGTAATAAAATCAAAATATATATTAACCAGAGTCGCCAGCTTGTGAACACCCCGCGGAGTTGTCCACGAAAAAGGTTGTGGTTTGGAAAACGGTTTGATCGATTGGATGGAGTCGCCACCCGGGTTTGAGGACCATACCCGAGAAACCATTTGAAAAATGACTCTTTTGTCCTTCGAATGGAAAATATTTTCACTAGTCCTTAAAAATGAGATTTTTCGGGTCCGGGAGCTAGGTTACGAGAGGGGAAGGAATTTAAAGCACCCCTTTCGCCAGGTGTGACCACCAGTCTCTACTAAATGTTTGAGCGATTTTGAAAACATTGTTTGGACAGACTTTGTTCACGCAAGCATGCAAGAGCATTTAAATGCATTCATGAAATTAAAATGAAGCACGTGGATGCATGTGCGATATGTCGTGGATGAGAGATGATCATGTTGAATATACCAAGCTACCCTAAATCATGTCCAAACAATGCAGAAAAGCCTCAAAGCACGTTTCCAAACACCATATAATCTACACCTGGACTGTTTTGTTCACACCTGCACTGAGATAATCCAGGTGCCTGGAACAGAGTACTCCAGGCTCCTGGAATGATGGTGGGCGCCTGGAACAAGGCACTCCAGGCGCCTGGAATGTTCAACAGATATCATTTTCCCCTAATTTAGGATTCTGATCAAACAACAAATGTAAATTTTAAAGTTAACACCCACATGTTTACTGTGATTTTTTATGCTGTCTTATATTAAATGAACTCCAAAAATTTTAAACTAAGAAAATGGTTTATGCTTTAAACAACATGATTTGTCATATTTTATAGATAGTATGAAATGAACCAAATTGACTTTCTACATGATCCATGCTCCTTTAGGAAATGGCTGAAACAAGAAACTCATGCAAGAAAACAATCTTTGCAGGTGAAACGAAGATGCAATTTGAAGCAAAAATTAGGAAATGGCTGAAAACCAAAGCCTCTCCTTGATTCCATAACCTTTAAATTGTAAAATACCAGATTCTACACCCAGAAGCTGCAAAGATTGTCAAATTTAGATCATGAATCAAGTACCTTACCATGAATTTGGTTTTTCCCCCTCCCTTTCTTCTTCTTCTTCTTCTTCTTCTTCTTCTTCTTCTCTCTCACACTCTCTCTGCTGCTCCAGACCCAACCCACCTTAGTATTGTGCTCCACTAAAATGTGTGATCGATAAAGACCACATAATAATTTTCCATTGGAGTGGACCCTAGAGAACTTTGGAGACAAATGAAAATCTTATCACGGGCTCCTTTTTCCGCAGTCATTTATTGGGTGAAGTCTCACAAGTCACAACTGGATTATCTAAGCAAAAAATACTTTTGAGTGGATAACAGAAAGGGCCCTTTCTTTTTTTGTTAAGGTCAAGGGCCTTATTATACTACTGTATTTGTGTTATATAAAATCGACGGTCAAGAAATTTGATTGACTTTTCCTTCATTTTATTGAAAGAATGTGAGTTAATGAGACACATCTGGATGTTCAATTGAGTTGATTTCTGTAGTGAAAAATCTACACGTTGTGGTCAATAAAATAAACGGTAATCGTTGTCGGATTGAATCTTGTGGTTGGTTCTACAAGTCCTTGAAATTTCCTCTGGGCCATTCCAATTGCTTGAGAAAAGCCAAGTCTAATAACATTTTTGCAACCGATCGAGTTGTTATTTTCCTTTACGATTACACCATTATTCAAAATAAAATACATTGCAAAAAAGATCCATTTCGTGAGATTATTGCTACCACTATGCTATCAATCCGCGATTTGGCAAAGAAAAGAAAAATAAATAAATGTTAGGCATCCATGTTTCTTTTTCGTGACTAACTAATACTCCAAAATGAGAAAACATTATTTCCATTGCCAGCGGAAATAACTTATTCTCCTCCAAAATTTGTCAGAAATGATTAGATTCGCTTCTTCAAATTGTACCTACCACTTCCTCTTACAATTTTCTCCTCTCCTATAGAAGGCTGGATCAAATATAACCTTTCGGCTTCTAACCTAACCACAACTTTGGTTCCATGGCCAACTCAATTTTCTCGTCTCCTATAGATGTGGCCTTGAATTTGCTTGGTCTCTTGGGATAAGGAATCTAGATGTAGAAGTAGATTGCCAATTAGTAGCCTATAAACTTATTACAACCGATTCTCATACTTCTGCTTGGATTTCACCTTTAGTTACTGATTGTAGGTTCTGGATGGTGTGGCACACTGACTTTACCATTGTACATCTACCTAGAGGCAAATTCGATTGCTAACAAATTGGTAAAGCATGCATTGAATTTTTATCACTCTTTTGTTTATTTTCACTGTGTTCCAAGTTTTGTATCTCAATACTTTTTGTGAGATCTATGTGGGATGGCTACCCCACGTTGTGTAGCCAACTTCAATATATAAATAAAATTTTGCTTCCAGGAAAAAAGAACCTACCTTTGCTTTCACATTGCAAATAACCAATTTTGCAAGTTTGAGGTTGAGTGGTAGTCCGGGTATTTGACTTAGACCCGGTTTTTCTAAGGGGTTTTTTTTTTTTTTTTTTTGGCTTTATTGCGCTTTTTGATCCTAGTCATTTTCTCATACTACTTTATATTAACCCAAAAAATAAAAAAAGCCAAAAAATACCTTTGCAGAACAGAGCCTCATTTCATGAGATGTTGATTTCAAACCTACCGCCCCCTTTCCTTTCTACCGTTATTTTTCTTTGTTTTTGTTGTAATTTCAGACATGTAATGTCCTCGTGCTCTTTGTTTTGTATATATGAGAATTGATATGCTTCTGTTTCCTCAAAACAACCACCAATCTTCGGACAAGAAAATATCAAAATAAACAAACAATTAAACCATCAAAACTCTTATAGACCATTTTTACAAAAAAAAAAAGTGTCCGAAACTCAAAAAGACATCATAACAAAACTATTTTATTTTTATCCACAATTTAAAGACAAAGAGACTACGAGAAACACACTCTTAGATATAGACATACCAGAGTTCCTCCATCCTCAATCTTATTGCTTATGGTTTAAAAAGAATAAAAAAAAGTGAGGGAAGAAAAGGAAAAAAAAAAACGCCAACCATCAAATAATCAAAACACCACACTCCTCGTTGTAACAGCGTAGCTTCTGCTCCTCGGCTACACCAACTCCGCTCTCCCACCGAAACTCTCCTGCCCAAACTCACACGGCCCGTCCTCATCAATCCTCCCCATCCCAACACTACAACTCCTCCCCACCCCCACCGGAGCCACCGTCGACCGCCTCCCCCTGTGGTGGTGCAAGTACATGTCCATCTCAACACGAGTACGACTACTCCTGGTGGAGGCGGCTCTGATCAGCTCTCTCAGATCATCGTTGTCGTCGTTGCTAGACCTTGAAGAGTTGACGCTGAAGCTCTTTGGGAGGGAGGAGAGTTGTCCGGACCCGAAGCCCATTGCGTTTGCGTAAGTTGATCTATCGACGCAGTCGATCATGCTTCTTACGTAGTAATCTCTTGCTTTGGTCAGGACTCGGAGCGGTAGTGTGATCAACCGAACGAACCTGTTTTGGTTGTTTGCCTTCCTCATATTAATTGTCGCAATTTGACGTCAATAGTAACGTATACTTGTAGTTTGACCCGAACACTATATTTGTAAGAGCTTTAAGATGCATGAACGGCGATTAGTCAAAGTGCGTTTAGTTTGAACTGAAATCTCGAGTGATCGAGAAAATGTTTGTGTGTGTGTGAGAGAGAGAGAGAGAGATTGAAATGCATGGGGTTGGGGCACTTGAGGTGGGGTTTTGTAGAGTGGACTGAAAGATGGGAAAATTTGATGGAAGGTTTGAAGTGGAACATGGGGCGCGTGGACTGTTAGTTTTTATGGGTAGGTTCAACCGGACCCAATACACACGGATCGTCCACATGGGTTAAGTGATTGGATTAGTTAGAAGGCTGATAAGAGATGGACTCTTATCTTTATCTGTTAGGAGAGTTTAAAGCGAGTTTAAACTCTAGAATTTAATTTGTCTATAAATAAAGTCCTGCAGATATATGAGATATATACAAGAAATTAACCAGAGTTCTAGTTCTCTCCTTCTCCCCAAAAATATTCTCGTATCTATATCTTCTCTCTAGGGTTTCCATCTACGACCCTAGGATTTGCGGTGTGGATAGCAAGAGTAGGCTCTGGTATTCTTCTTTACGCGACGAGGATTAAAGACTGTGTTCGGTTCTTGTTCGTGGTTACGGATTGTGCTTGTAGAGCGGGTCTCGGTTCGTCGATCTCCGAAAGCTCAAATATTCCGCTGCACTTCATTATGTAAGTCTTGTACTCCCTCCGTCCCTAAACTTTTGACACTTTTTGGACAATGTGCCATTTTCAAATGCATATATCTTTCAATGTAAATGTCAAAAAATATGCAATATGGATCTTGTTTGATAGATTTTAATTGGTTCTATTAAACAAAGTTTTCACAATCACATAAAACGTTATAACTAAAAAGATATAAGCAATTTAAAATGGCACGCAATTCCAAAAAGGTCAAAAGTTTAGGGACGGAGGGAGTATGATTTACACGCTTTCGATAAGAGTTAACATTCAATTCGAAGCAAGCCAGACCAGAAAAATATTCGAGTATTGAGATAAGAATTGAATAAATGGTGGACTGGGATTTTTCTTTTTGACATTTTGACTTTGTTGCGTCAATATGGAGTATCATGTTGCTGACTCATCATCTCAATTCAAACTGAGCAAATTAATGTCAAACCATATGCGCCCAATATTAGGTTGATGATTAGCTGTCTCACTCAAAGACGTTTTGTACCGTACACAGTTGACTATTTATCTTTGGGCTTGTTTGTCAATAAAGTAAGTAAAAAGAATTAGGTGATAACAGTTTAAATTATTTCCACCGCCAGCGAAAAAAAGGTTTCTTCTAAATCGATTGCATTGCGTCATGTGTCCATCTTTTACTATTTGGGACCACTGTTTGGACACATGATACAATACAATCGATTTGGAGAAAACTTTTATTTCCAGTGGCAGTGAAAATAACTTTTGTTTCCCTTCCCTACCTCACTCAATTATTTTCTCTTTCTCATCCCTCAGCGGCAACCCCATCCCCGTGAACCCCATCTTCAGCGACGGAGTATTTCCCTCGCGCGCACACTTCTCCTCTCTGTAATGCTTAGTAGCTTTTCTTTTGAAAAATGACGGCAAAAAGGATGTCCGAACATATCACTTGACAGTTCATGATTGGTAGAGACATTTTTTGTTTCCACTTTCTAAGGCTTACCAACTTGCTTTTTCCCCAACTCTGAAAAGGAGAATTTACAAAGCGAGATCCCGATATTCTTTTCCCTTTATTCAATGGAACACTAGTACCTCAATATTTCCCACCGCTATCGCAACCAATAATCACATAACAGACCGGTTTTGATTTTTTAATTGTGGTGACATAATCTTCTTTCAATGCCATGTTACGAACCCTATCAAGGAGCTCTTCTCGAGTTGAAAACTTTTCCACTAACAATGATGCACATTCAGCATCATTAAGCATTTTTTACACTACTTTGTATGTATCAACCCACAAAATGATTACTGCGCATTATGTGTTTTACTTCACCAATAATAAACAATGAAAAAATCATAGATTTAGAATCCCAAGCACGTGAGGAAGGAAACTTACCAAAATCTCTACCATTGTCAGCACAAACTTACCAAAATCTCTACCTTTCTTCAAAGTTACTTGTGGTTGCAAGATTTATTATGGCATTTATCTCTACAAAATCTTCATATGTAAAGCCTGGCTCGAAGCCACCAACATCATGAGTCTCACCCTTCATCAGGGCCTGCCAAAATGGAGCAAGCTAACCCCAATTTCAAAGTAAGTTCCACTTGTTTAATCCATGAAAGAGTTTATAAGTTATAATTGTTCAGTCCAAAATCTCCAATCTAATAGTAATTTGAAAACTATTTAAAGGATTGGAATTCCATTCATTTCAATACTCTTTCACGCTATATACAGACCCAAAACCACCATCATAACTCGAAGTATTTGTTTAATGGCACCAAACAATCGAAGTATTTGGTTAATGACAAAACCATTGTCATCACTCGAAATATTTGTTCAATGACCCAATCATACAAATCAAGTAAGACGAAGAACACCACCCCGTGAATTGAAGACCAAGTAATGCAAATGAGCAAGTAGAATGAATAACTTGATAGGTAGTGTCAACTTTGTCCTACATGAATCAGGTGTGATGATGCTGGTTTTTATCGTCGTCGCCGTCTTCTCTTCTTTACCATCTTTCTCCTCTCTCTTTTTTTTCCGTTCTTTTGTTAACCTAATCACTTCTCATCCTTTTTTGGAGTGCCTAAAGTAAATCTGGAATTTGCAAAAGGGTAGTTTCGGAAAAACACTGTAGTTTGGAGCGCCTACATCAAATTGAGAGTGCGAATATCAATTTCCTTTTTTTTTTTTTATCTGCAAATTTATCTTACGATTGATGACACTTACTCATAAACTATTAATGGTATTTTTTATTGACTTTACTATCTGACCTTCTGAATTCTATTTTAGTATATGGTTATGAATGATTGCCTCGCATACCCCAGTGGGACAGCAACGACCGTGCTAATTAATGGTTTTCACACTACTGTGGGGAGCGAGCTTGCTGGGTAAGACACAAATTGAAAATATTCTATCATCTAACATATTTAATATCAAGTTCTGGATGTGTTTTCTTTGTTAGATAAAATATTTCAAATCAAAACTTGCTGCCTTAAAAGTTCTATTACCTGTTAATCTTTGATTTCTTTTTTTTTTCCCTCTAAGCGAGCAAATTTGGTGTCGTGGGAAATGCTCGAGTGTAATCATTTGTTGGAGCTGGTTCAAGTGGTTTTTTTCAGTTTCACTATAGGATAATTTTTCTATTTTTGGCTTCACACTTTGTGTGAAAACGCAAGACTCTCACTTGAAACTGTTCTTGTGATTATTATGTGTGATCTTCTAATAATTATTAAGTGCTCTATTTTTATACACAGAAAAGGGAAGGATGAAAATATATTTCTTACATGAGTCATTAGGATATCTTATTTAAAGACTGTTGTCCTTTAGAACTGAAGTTTGAGGATTGCCTTAATTTTACCTTAACTTTTTCAGATGAACGTGTCACGATTTGTGAAAAACATTCACTATCATAGCTCATAGTAAGAAGTAACCCAAGTTTTGCAGTTAATAGAGAATAATTTCTATTTTAAATACTTGTTAAATTGAATTGTTATTATGAAGGTTATGCTTAGTAATGACTCCAATTTTTCTTGGTCACAGTTGTGTGAAGTTCTATGCCTAGTTGCTACTGAATTTAGTTAGTATACTTGCACAGTTCCAGTGGATAGTGATATGGATCATGTTTTTCTCTCAGGTTTTTATTTGATTTCAGTTTAAGTTATATTAGTTGCGCTCTTGTTTGCCCACACCTGGTGAATACCTCAATGCTTCTTAGAGCAATTATTTCATGGGGTTTTTGCCTTTTCCCTTCTTCTCAAAACATGCTGGCAACTGGTACCCCACTAGCCTAGGAACCAGAGATCTGAAAGGCATTGGTGGATATGAGATTATGAGGTAATGCTGATCAATATTAAGAATGAAATTGATAATCCCTGTGAGCGCAGTGAAAACTTGAAATTATACTTTCATCCATATTTGTTCAAGTGATAGAACAAACAAGAGAGATTTTCTAACCTATGACCCACGTAATGAACCCCATTGATGGAAACACAGGCTTGTTCTTAGGCTAATCTTTAGGTTTACGTACTTAGAAATCTAGGTTTTAAATTAGGGAATCATATGAAAATCTTAGGGTTAAGGGTCTTGCATGGCTATCCTCACTTTAAGGGTTTTTTGGTATGCATATATTTGCATGTACATATATAAAAATCACAAAAACTCACTAGCATCAACAACTAAAAAATGTACCAAAACAAGAAAAAAAACCAACTTAAAAGGAGTAGAATAATAGTAAGTAGTGAAGGAACAAGACTATAAAATAGAGTATTAAATTAGGAAATTAGTTACCAAGGAAAAATATTAGGAAATAAATTGACAAAGCTCAAACCGTGTATTTTTAGGGTATTGAAATTATAGAAATAGGTTTAAAATATTTATTTAGTGTACCTAAATAAATTATACATGGCATATAGTATACGGTTTGGATCGGTTTGGAACCATAATCATGAATGTAAACCACATACCAAACAATTTAACACGGTTTCTAATTTTTAAAAACCTGGACCAAACCACATTACTAAAAAACCAAAACAAACCATTCGGTTTGGATTAGTTTGGACTGAATTCGCAGTTTGACGGTTATTTTGCTTACCCTTATGCCTACCTTTTTTTTTTTTTTTTTAGAAATAGAGAGAAATATCATTAGATCAATCAGCCAAACATCAACAAAAGTACCTGATACACAACAAAATAGACAACACAATAAAGTAGACAACAACAACAGTAAAACTACATAAGTGGCTGAAAAGCAAATCCATCACCGGTGTCCAGGTGAGGAACAAAAAAGTCCAAAGCATGCTTGGCAAGGAGATGAGCTCATTGGACATTGCGATGCGCAACTTTTGAGATCTAACAAAAAGATAACTTCGAGATCTCCTTTGCTATCTTGCGCAACAAAAAGGTGTCATGGTAATGACACTCAACCCTCCCAGCTATCTGCATTATTGCATTAAAATAATCAGAATACACATAAACCATGTTAAAGTTATGAGTTAAGGCCCATGTAACAGCTTCATAGCAAGCTTGAATTTCCGTTTGGATAGGAGTCGAGGAATATGTAGATAAGGCATGCTTTGCAATTAAAATTCCATTTGGATGACTAGCCGTGAATCCAATTCCACTCCAATCACGACCTTCTTTCCAAGCTCCATCCACATGAAGATGACAAACACGCTAATCGGAGCTAGAAATAGGATAGTCTTTGATGATAAAAGAAGGATTTCATTATGAGATAGAGCTGAAGACTTGGTCTTGGCTAACTAATTGGAGGCACGCATAAAGCAACGGGCACAGTCCTTAGCCACTCCAAGGGTAGAGTCCACATTAAAAGGTGTATTCGTGAACACCAATTGATTTCTACTTTTCCAAATAGCCCAAAGAATAGAGATACACAAATAGAGTTTCCATTTTTCTTTGTGGAGTTGTATTATTTCATTTAGCATCCAATCCGAAAAAGTCCAAGTCTAAGTATTCCCCGCAATAGGTTTGTGGAATTCACAATTCTCCCAAACTGAGATAGATTGCAGGCAAGAGCAGAATAAGTGATCAAGAGATTCAATATCACAGAGGGCAAGTTGGTGAAATATGGTGAAGTCGCGCAGCCACATTATCTCTGACTGGCAAAATTCCTTTGAGGCATTTTCATAAAAAGATCTTAATCAGAGCCCAGATCAAGTTCCAAACATTGTATCCATTGTGGAACATAACAGAGTTATTAGAAGAAGGCTGAGAAGACCTTTGCATATCATAGAGAGATCTATATCCCGATTTAGTACTGTCAGACCCCGAGTTGGTAAAAGGCCAAATGAGCTGATCTGAGCAACTACTAAAGGGAAGAGGTATAGCCAGGACTTCGTGAACAAGATAATTAGGGATCAAATCTCTAACCCTATTCACATTCCAGACCATGCCATGAGGTCCCTTGTCCAGAAGAAAGGAAACCTTAAGGTTAGCTGGACCACTAAAAGGAATTAAATGGATTAGAGGCTTATCTAACTTAGGAATTCACTTGTCGTGGAAAAGATTAATTGTAGACCCATCACCAACTTGCCAAGAAATATGCCTAGCAATTAAATCTTGGCCAAAGAGAATGCTTTTCCAAGCCCATGAGGAGTTGGAGTGAACTTTCACATTGATTAAGTTATCCTTCGAGCAATACTTTTGCAGAAGAATGCGAGAAATAAGCAAATCTGGCTTTATGAGAAGGAGCCAGCATTATTTAGCCAATAAAGCCTGGTTGAAGAGCTTAACATCACGAATCCCCAAACCCTCGCACTTGTAAGCTGCAATTTTCTTCCAAGCAAGCCAATGAATAGGCTTCCTATCCTTAGCTTTCCACCAATAGTTAGCAGAGATGCTATTAAGTTTATCACAAATAGAGATTGGAAGCTTATACGTGGAACAGCTATACAATGGTTGTCCTGCTAAGACCAATTTGATCAAAGAAAGCTTTCCTGCCTGAGAAATCTGAGCTTTACATCCTGCAAAGGCTTTCTCTACCCGATCAATGATAAACCTAAAGTAATCCCGCTTACTTGCAGTTATCTCCAAAGGGAGGCCCAAGTAAGGATCTGGCTCCACATTGATGGGTATAAGGAAAAAATCCCTAAACCTCCTAGAGAAAGTTGATGGGTATTTGCTTTCACATTGCAAATAACAAATTTTGCAAGCTTGAGGTTGCGTGGTAGTCCGGGTACTTGAGTCATGCCTTGTTCACTTACGGGTCTTCTTGTTTTTTATCTTTAGTTAATTGCGCTTTTTGAGATAGGTTATTCTCTTATAATATATCAAGAGTAAATCACCTAGACACCCCCTAAATTATACCTCTTTTACCCAGACACCCCTTAAACTAAATAAACCTACGAGGAGCCCCCTCAACTATTTAATACTTTACCCCAAGACCCCTTCTGTCAACCTTCGGTCTCAAAACTCAAAGTTCCGGGGCATGTTTTGATGATCCAACCCATTCAAGTTGTTTAAAACATGTTTTTAAGGGGATCCACCAAAAGTCAGCTCAAAATATGACCGGGAAGTACTTGATCCAAAGAGTTTTTCACATATGAAAAACTCTTTGGATCAAGCACTTCCCGGTCATATTTTTAGCTTTTCTTCCAAGTACACTTAAAAACATGTCTTAAACAACTTGAATGGTATGGATCATCAAAACATGACCCGGAACTTTGAGTTTTGAGACCGAAGGTTGACAGAAGGGGTCTTGGGGTAAAGTTTTAAATAGTTAAGGGGGCTTCTCGTAGGTTTATTTAGTTTAGGGGGTGTCTGGGTAAAAGAGGTATAATTCAGGGGGTGTCTAGGTGATTTACTCATATATCAATTAAAAAAGCCCAAAAAACAAAAAAGCCCAAAAACCACTTACCGGAACAGGTCTTATTTTATGAGATGTTGATTTCAACCCCACCGCCCATTTCGCTTCTACCTAAGTGTTTCCCATTTGCTAGATTTGAAATTCCATAAAATCAAGTGGGTTGATTTAGCAAATGGTTTTCTCATTTGCTAAAATCAACTCATTTGATTTTATGGGATTCCAATTTTAGCAAATGGGAAACAAGATAAGGGATCCGGGGTGGGGGCTACGCAGTAGGTGTTGTGCACCGTGCTACATAAATCTGAGCCGTCCAATGGTGTATTCAACGGTCCGGATACAATAGTGTATTCAACGGTCCAGATTTATCCGTTCCAAACTATTGAATACATTATTAGACGGCTGATATGTTGACACACACCCCCCCCCCCCCCCCCCCCCCCCCAAAAAAAAAAAAAATTCTATAGTAAGAATACTCTAGACTCTTTCGGGGGGGGGGAAACAACCAGGCAAATTTCATGCGACTTAATTTCATATGAACTATTGAGGGGCAAGTCTATACAACACTGTGCTAGGGGTGCACATCGGCCCAGTAGCCCGCCCAATCCAGCCCGATTTTTTTAAAGTTTGGGAAAAATGTTTAGGCGCATAGGGTCGGACTGGGTTGAAATTTTAAGCCCGTTTACTAATTGGGCCGGGCTTGGGAAATTCCTTTAAAACCTAGCCCAGCCCAATTTAAATAATAATATTATTATTATTTTAATACTATATGCATATGTTACCGCTGGAACCTAGCTGCTTGTGGTTTGTTTATCTTGATAAATTGACATTGATGAAGACAAATGCTAGGTACTACCTATGTAGAAAATACCTTTGAAGTAATAACAATTTGTTAAGAAAATTTTGAAGTTCTTTTTTCCCCCTTAAACTATTGTCCTATAATAATAACTTATAGTTTTTTTTTTTCCTTTTATTTTTATTGTGCTCTACAAGATCAGTTGTGAAGATGTGTGAATTTAAAGGAGAGATACTCGAGAGACGTTTTTACATGTTAGAGTTCCATATTTTAGAACACTTTAATTTATGAGTCTGTTTTTAATATTTTGGGGAGAACTTAAAACTTTAGGTATATTATTACGGTTGTGAATTATTATTGTGATTACTATGGTTGATTAATTTATGTTTGTGATGCCATGCTTTAGAAAAATAAATGGGCTCGTTGGACGGGCTTGGGAAATTAAAATTTTAATTGGGTTGGGCTTGGGCATATTAAATGAAGCCCCATTATTAATGGGCCGGGCTTGCGAATAGACAAACTTGTTATTATCTAGTATAAGCCCGACCCGAACCCAGCTCGGCCCGATGTTTGTGCACCCCTACACTGTGCGGAAGCTTAACTGAATGCCCCAGACAATCTGAGTAATTGGTCCGGAGGCTGCATTGTAACAACTTAACAAACTACAATTTCAAAAGTAAAATCTAGTCCCTCCATCCTAAATTGATAGTCAATTTTGAGACTGCGTGTCATTTTCAACAGTTTATATTTTTAAATTTAAACCTAAAAAAATATGCATTATGGATCTTATTTGATAAATCTTAATTAGTTCTGTTGTACAAAGTTTTCAAAATCATAAAAAATCACAAACTAAAAAATACAAGCCTTTGAAAAAGACATGCAGTGAACTACTGTGGTCGCGGCAAAAGGTATTTTATGTCTCATTCTGATTTCTTTTCTTGATTGTGATGCAATCAAGAGAACATGATTTTTGGGGGTAACAAATACGCTAAATTTAAAATGCTATCTAAACGATCGAGTCTTATTTAGTGCTCTTTTAATAACACCACATGGTGGCTCCCGGAGTAACTCTATATTTAAGTCCACAAAAAATTGGGCCAACAAAGAACGAAGAGAGGGCATTTTCTTCAGTAAAGACAAATTGCAGTTCGCCAGTTCCATTATACTCCCTCCATCCCTTTTTTAGACGTGTATTTTGTAGTCGTTAAAAAATACATTTCCGTAACATGTTTTAAATAAAAAAAAAAAAATTTCACCAAATTAAAATATACTCAATGAACACTTTAATTTAGTAGGAAAATTCAAAAATTATATAAATAAATACTATATTTTTTGGAGATTTGAAATTATATGTATTCCGATAGAGATCACTTAAAAAGGGACGGAGGGAAGTACTATTAACCACTACCAATCTTCGGACAAGAAAACATCAATATGAACAAGCAATTAAACCATCAAAACTCTTATCGAAAAATAGTCTCAGAAACTCAAAAAGACACCGTAACAAAATCACTTTACTTTTATCAACAAGTTAATTATAAAAGACAAAAGAGCTACGAGAAACACACATTCTTAAATCCTTCTATACTAAAAGGAAATCCTTTGTTTGGCTTTAGCTTCTATTTTCAGTTCCAATTTTACCCCTCTTTTGGCCTTTTGTGTGTTTTGTGGTCTTATTTTGTCCTCTTGTTTTGGTCTTTTAGTCATTCACGTAAACATTGAATGAAGCAAAGGAGTTTTGTGAAATATGGGTATGACTCATGTTCTTATTTACTCAAACAAGACAAATCATCTAATAAAGCAAAAGAGTTGTGTGGAACAAGTTAACAATATCTGTAAGCCATTAATTGGTTCCTCCCATTTAAAATAAACTGGAATTTCAAATAGAAGAACTCATGATTAATTGGTTCCTCCCATTTCTTTTTACCCTTTTGCGTTTGGTTAAAGTGTATTCTCGTAATTCCCTTGATATTGAATGGCTGTTTGTGATTGTGGCCTGTCGTTTTGTACAGGCCGCTATTGGGTAATTGGTCAGTTGAGAGTGAGCAAATTGAACACTCAATTCGGAAGTATTTGTTTCTGTGGACCTCGGAGCATCCACGTGCTACACTGGATATTCTTCAGACATACACACCACATGCATAGAATCTATATGTATACGCATAAAGGGAGAAATTTAGAGAGAGGGAAAAGAGAGAGAGAAAATGTCAAAGAACAAGGTACCTTGATGCTAGAGGACTTCAATGGCGGTTCCATCCCTTCCGGCGTGGTCAATAGAGTGATAAATGCTTTTAGAGAGAGAGAGAGACTTCGCATAGCTTTTGAGAGAGAGATACACGATCAATTTATGTTACCGGTGTAGTCGATCAGACTATCAAAGCTTTTGTTGCTTCCAAAGGTCCAAGAATGCTTAAACTTTTGTTGTGTTCACGCCAAAAGGAAACAAGAAGACATTGGCAACTAACAAACAAAAGCATCAGACATGCAAAGAAATATATATTGGATAATGGACTAGGCTATGTAACTTTTGCATTTTAAGAGGCTTAGTTTTTGTCCCACAAGAAATATATTTTGGACTAAGCTCTAGGATTTTCTTTTCCGCTTTATCGTCATTAGCTTTAGTTTTCAATATAGTTTTTTTTTGGTGCACGACTTGTAATTGCCATTACTAACAGTATCATTGTTTTATTCAGCTCTTTTCTATTAGCTTCAATCACTCACAAAGTTATTCAATGCCTTTTGGTACTGTTATTCCTAGCAAGTCATATTCTTCACAATTGAGTGACTATTGTTTCCTCTCTCTATCTGTGAGTGATTATAACTTGTACTTCACGTTATTGGTGCTGAATAATTTGTTTAAATCATGTAGGAAATGTGGTGCTAGAATTTGCAAATGATCAAAGCAATTACTACCGAAATTCCACCTATAGTTCCGAGTAAATGAAAACCAGAGTTTCATATCTGGAGAGTGATAATGTCGATTTGTGAGATGAGAAAGTTGTATTTGTTGACATAAGTTATTTTGTTTGGTTTAAAATCGCAAAGCAATAGAAAGGCAAACAGTGAGATCAATGGTGAGTTTGATGATGATTTATGTTGTACCTCAGTTGTTCTTGGAATTGCAACTACTATTTTTTCACTTATTTTTTGGTTCATGAAATCTTTTCATTGATTCTTTTTCCACCTTCATTGAACCCCAGCTAAGAGCCACATCTTATTCCGGGCTTGTTGATCGTTCTAGGGTATAGTAGTTTTCTGAGGGTTACCTATGTTGGGACTCTGCAATAAGGACTGCATCATCTGTTCATTTGTTCATTATACAATCCTGTTTCTTTTAGTTGCAAATTTAATTTTGGTTTTATTTCTAGGTGTGACTGATTTTGGAGAATCATATAAACTAGGGGTGTAACCAGTTCGGTTCGGTTCGGCTCGGGGGGGTTTTGAGTGAACCGAATGAAACCGGTTCAGGGACTACTAGGAACCGAAACCGAGTTTTGAAGGTCGGTTCGGTTCTCGGTTCGGTTCTCCCGGTTCTTGTTGTTGGGCTTATATTCGGGCCAGGCCTATTACAAAACTTTTGCCCAATCAAAATTTACAGCCCATTAAAGTTATTTAAGGCTTAAACCCATTTATTTCGGGCCAAGCCCATTAGAAAACTCTCATGTTTTTCAAGGCTTTAAGCCCATTAAAGTAATTTAAGGCTTTAAGCCCATTTATCAATTTCGTTTTTATATTTAAACGTTCAATACATGATTGAATTTGTTATGATAACTTTTTTATTGTTTCAGAATTTGAAAAAATATAAAACCACAGACATGATACAAAATTACAAATTACAACCTCAAAGGGGATACCCCAGTTATAGGAGAAAACAAAACCTGCAAAAACATCAGAAAAATATATGACAATCAAGTCCTCAATGGCCATAACATTTTTTTTTTGCACGGCAAAAAGATTTCATTAATCATCGAGATATTACAATGACTAATGGGAACAAGGAGAAAGCAACAAAATGCTTAATCCGAGACCCAAACAACGATTGGCGAGGAACCAATCAAAAAAACCCCTAAGGCCGAAGCCTACACCTATTGGGCAAAGCCTACACCAATGGCCATAACATATCTCCTGCAAGTCTGGCCATAAATTCCTAACAATAGCAGTTCCTAACTTGGTCTTCAAGTTCCAAGTTCCAAGCATCTCTGATAGTAGCATACTAGCATTACAAAACATTACCAAAAAAAAACTAAGTCTGAAACACAATTACATAGCCAAATGTGCAGTAGTCAATCAAGCAACACAGTAACAACTAGCAACCAAGTCTAAGTCTCAAACAACATTTGAAAAAGAAATTAAACATTGCTCAGTGCTCATTGTCCAGCAGGCAGTAGCACTTTCCATATCATTAGCAGCACCATCTTGCATCTGTTCCAACAAAAATACCTTGCCAATTACAGAGAAATCTTACATAACCAAATGGGCCGTAGGCAAGCAATAACTTTAGTACATTACCTATCTTTTCACAACTGCTTTTTTCAAATTATACGTCCGTGAGACATGACTCCTCCAAGTTAGCTTCCGAAACCACTAAAAAAGAACAAAACCATGGAAACATCGAACAACTTAAAACATGAAATACGTAAAACAAAACTAAAACAAACAAATTATAGTTAAATAATTGTACCCGATTCAAGTTCCTCCACCTTATCTAGCATATCTCGAAGAGATATTTCACATGGGTACCTCAATCAATTTTGTGCACAAATAAGGGCTTTCACCATTTTGGGAGAAAGAGAACAAGCCAACCGAACTCCTATTAATCGACAAAATCACCAATAGAAAGTTGAACCGAAGAACATGCAAAAAAAGGCAGAACAGGAGGCAAATAACTAAATTAGAAGGTTTCATATCTTTCGCTTTGGCATGTCAACTATTGTCGAGTCTAAATACAACAATATCATCAAATGGGTAGATAGTAAATACAATCGAACCAAGATTCCTATGACAGAAGGTTTCAATATATGAGTAGATACAATCTGGTAATCTACATCTAGTAAAACTGAAATGCTTCAATAGTTCAATATGAAAACGAAACTCGTGCAAAACTCACAGGTACAATAGTCGCAACTCGCAAGCGCAATGATTTCAAGCATCGAAGATCCTGTCAAGTGGCTCACGAATCTGACAAATAGATACAAATATCAGTAACTGCTAGAAGTATATGGAGAGAGAGAGAGAGAGAGAGAGAGAGAGAGAGAGAGAGAGAGAGAGAGAGAGAGAGATTTCACCTAACAAGGTTTGCTAATGGTACCAAATGCGAGTTCCCCTTGAGGAATATTCGGTTTGTGTAACAGAGATGCTAGAACCGAGCTCCAAGAACTTCGATGAGAGTATGAAATTGGGGTTTTTATTACTATGGTAGGGGAGTAGCCATCTGTAGCGATTTCAAACAAGAGAAAAAAGAGTTTTAGAGAGAGAGGGGGAGAAAAGCTAGAACGACGCTGGAACAAGGAGACTACTATTGAGAGTGATTTTTCGTGTTATCAATGAAATTAGGAGAGTGGAGAAGATGTGTGGGGACTGGGGAGCCGGGAGACTTTGATCGTCGGCCAGGGAGGGAGGGAGAGAGAGAGAGAGAGAGAGAGAGAGAGAGAGAGAGCTTCGATCGTCGGTTAGGGTCGCCGCCACAACGATCTGGGGTGTGGGGAGGGTGAGAGAAAGTGAGGTCTGAGGACTGAAAGTGAGGAGAGTGAGAGAATGAGACGGCTAGGGTTAGGAAATAACTAATAACTATACACATATTTATAATTAATTAATTATATATATAGAAAACCGGTTTGGTTCGGTTTGGTTCGCCTGAAAATCTCGAGAATCGGGAACCAAACCGGTTTCAAACAAAATTTACTTCTAAGAACCGAACCGAACCTAAAAATTTTAAAAACCGAAAAATGGAACCGGTTCAGTTCAGTTCTTGAATTCGGTTCGGTTCTTCTTTTTTTTTTTTTGTGCAGCCCTAATATAAACCACAATGGAGCTGTTGGGTCCTTCTTACACGGGAGAGATCAATAGTGGGTAGGGTGAAAATCGGTCGGTTCGGTTCGGTTCGGTTTTCGGGGTGTTCGGGACCTAACCGATCGGTTCGGGGTGATTTTGCTGGGAACCGATCCCAACCGAAGAAAACAATGGACTGATCGGTTCAGGGTGGTTAGGTCCGGTCAGTTTTTTTTCGGTTTTTTCGGTTCGACGTTAAAATTGAGATGGACGACTGGGATTTGTTTTTTTTTTGCGGGATTCGTTATTTTTTGCAGGGTCAAGATTGGTTTTCGGTCCAAATAAGGGTGGTTTCGGGGTAATTTGGTCCAAATCGGCATGATTTAGGGTATTTCGGTTCAGTTCGGTTTGGTCTGACAAAAATTTCGGGAAACCGAAACCAAACCAAGATGTATTTCTGTTTTTTCGGTTCGGTTTTTTAGGGTTTTTTTCCAGACTGGACCGACCGAACACCGAATCGAATTTCGGTTTTTTGGTCAGTTCGGGTCCCGTCGATTTTTTTTTTCACCCCTAATAATAGGGTCGTTGATATGTGGAGCACATGCAATTGTTCTTTACTTAGTTTCACATTCAATTATCGTTACATGATTGAAAGTGGTATTTTTATTTTCCCTGAATCATCTAATTATTATTTTATTTTTTTTGGAAATTACGTTCAAACATTCAATGCATCGAGAATACTGTTGTTTAACTCTTTATTTTTCGTTGTTGGTTTCTTTCAACTTTTCTTTAACAAATTGCATGGACTACATTAGTATTAGTACATGCACTCATCCTAGACTGAATGAAAATAGCCACTGCGGACCAAAGCAAATTTGTAAATAAAAAAATCATAAAGCAACATTTCCCTGAAAAACATCACCAGCACAAACAAAAATAATAATAATAAAGTACAAAAGCACGAGCACGAGATTTTGTACGTGCACGGAGGCATCAAACTAGTATATAGACAAAGGAGAGTTTAAGGCTTAAACCATAAAATAAAAAATAAAAATGGGGAAAAAAACGCCGATCAAGAGTAATCAAAACACCACACTTCTGGTTGTAACAGCGTAGCTTCTGCTCCTCGGGTACACCAACTCCGCTCTCCCACCGAAACTCTCCGGCCCAAACTCACACGGCCGGTCCTCATCAATCCTTCCCATCCCAACACTACAACTCCTCCCCACCGCCGGAGCAGGTGCCACCGTCGACCGCCGCCGCATCTGGTGGTGCAAGTACATATCCATCTCAACACGAGTACTACTACTCCTGGCGGAGGCGGCTCTGATCAGCTCTCTCATATCGTCGCTGTCGTCATTGTCGGACCTGGACGAGTTGACGCTGAAGCTCTTTGGGAGGGACGAGAGTTGTCCGGACCCGAAGCCCATTGCGTTTGCGTAAGTGGATTTGTCGGCGCAGTCGATCATGCTTCTTACGTAGAAATCTCTTGCTTTGGTTAGCACTCGGAGCGGTAGTGTGATCAACCGAATGAACCTGTTTTGGTTGTATGCCTTCCTCATTTTTGTTGCAACTTGAAACCGTAAGTTGGCCCGAACACTTTGTATCGTGTGTAGGAACTTTGAAGTGAATGAACGGTGATTAGTCGAGGTGCCTTTAAGTTTGAACCGAAGCTCGAGCGATAAAAAATGGAATAGAGAGAGAGAGAGAGGGGTGTGGATTGAAATGCATGGGGTTGGGGTACTTGAGGGGGGGGTTTGTAGAGTGGGCTGAAGGAGGAAAAATGTGATGGAAATTGGAAGGTTTGAAGTTGAAGATGGGGCGCGTGGACCAATTCAAAGCAAGCCAGATTAGAAAAACACTCAAGTGTTGACATAATAATTGAATAAATGGTGGACTAGTCTTTTTTTTCTTTTTCTTTTTTATTGACTTTTTGAATTTGGTGCGTTAATCTTGTAGTAGTTGCATATTGCTGACTCATCATCTCAATTCACATGGGCAAACGTCAAACCATATGTGCCCAACATTAGGTTGATGATTAGCTGCCTCAGTCAAAGACGTTTATGTACCGTACATAGTTGACTATTTAAATTAGGGCTTGTTGATCAATGAATTATAAGCAAGATGATTTAGTAAAATGAATTAGGTGATTATGACGTCGCAAAATAAGTGGGGAAATAGTCACGACCAAAATCCAAAATAGATAGACCACAACCAACGAACACTAATAATACTTAAGGCGGTTTCAATGTCATTTTTGTCCTTATAACACGTGTATGAACGGGGTTGCGAATGGTTGTTTACTAGAGTGAAAGTGATGTTAGAGAATGGTAAATTTCATCTTTTTAATTTTTTCGCTAGTTTTTTTTTATATAAAAAATGCTATTCAAAGTTCAATTATGTATCCTTTTTTTCGAAGATATTGTTTATATACTTTTACATTTAGTCCTCTTCAATTTTGCACTGTCACTTTACGATTGCATTGTTCGATAACTTCTGTAATAGATTGTTCAAAGAAAGTTTTCATATGTTAATTTATAGATGAGGTTATGTCTCCACTTAACCCAAGGTGCCAGTGCAGTTGGAACGATATTTCTACCCTCATTCATGAGATGTGGGGTTTAAGTTCCTTCCCCTTCCTTTCCCCCTTAACACTAACTTCTAACCACTAGTCCCTATCACCTTTGGTGTGTAATTCTCCTATTATCATATGATAAATAAATAAATATTTAAATAAATAATTTTGGACTCATTCTTAGTTTTTTCGAAACCAGGGGAAGTGATGCTCAGCTCCATGCGCGGCCACCGCGGGCAACATTCTGCCGATCGGAGATGTCCACCGCATAGAACTCGTCGAGTACTACAAGTGTCCCAAAAATCAACTCGATCGGATATCGTTAAGTGCCTCATCGGAACACATACAACTTGAAAAGAACGGATTCGATGGTTTTAATCCAGTGTTTCAGATCCATTAGGATTCATTTGTTTTTACGTTATGTGTTTCGATGAGGCACTTAACGATATTCAATCGAGTTGATTTTTGGTACACTTGTAATACTCGACGAGCTCTAGGCGGTAGACATCTCCGATTATCGGAACGATGCCGGCGTGACCGCGGGGCTGCACAGTACATCTCCTGTTCCATAAAGTTGTGGTATGATGACGTGGTGCTAGTGGATATGCATTACTTTTTGTTTAATTGAGTAACGTTCATACCAACTGGGACCATTTGTCAATTAGGTAACAGACAGGTCTCCATTTCAGACAGTATATGGGTGGGTTGTACAGAATATATTAAAAACTGCAACACAACATGTGGGTTCAATATGGAGAATAAAGGAGTAACAATATTTGGTGTTTCAAAATAATGTAAGGTATTACCACAGATTCCTAATTAAGGGCTAGTCGAGTGGGAGCATGTCAACAAATAAGGAATTAGTTTTTAATTTCGTATATTTGACTTTATCGCAAGGAAAAAAATCACTTGTGGTCATTGAAAATTTATATGGTCGGGCAGTGCGTGCATGTTGGACCAAACCCTAATTTTCAATAAACACGAGGATAATAATATCAGCCAAATATCCAAGGGGATCAGGTACCCACAGTTTGAGGTCTTGGTGTGCGTTGCCAAAGCCGTCGGATGCCTTCAATGCATTGGATTTCATCTCAGCATTTTGTAGATTCAATTCGCTCATTGCCGAGGTGAAATCCAAGTCATTGATTGCCGAGATCAACGGCCTTGATGCGTACACCAGAGCCGCGCAGTACTAGGGGTGCACACTAGCACCCCTGGTTAGGTCTGTTACTAAAATTTGAATTAACATTTGTCCACAAAAACTTATCAGGCTTTTTTTTTTTGATTATAGGATCTCTTGGCCAGCTTGTATGCACTGTACACCTAGACTAATTTCATGCTCCGTAATTAACGACTGACAAACCCTTGAGTAACCTAAAGTTGTGAATGATTGATCTCCGTTTAATTTAAACTTAGGACCTTACAAGGAGAAGTACTACTTTTTTTTTCCATGCCCACTTCGTCAAAGCCCTTTGGGTTGATAATATGAGTTCATGAACTCATCTGGAGATAAATTTAATATCATTCGAAACGAACGAAGCTAATTAAAGTTACTATAATATCAATTCATCTACCATTTTAACTAACGTAAAAGAAGTACGATTCAGGATATAATAGGAGGGACATGGGGGCCTGTTGTCACCAAAAAATAGGCATCGTTCCAAGCCCGAAAATGTGACGTGAATCATCCACTATGTAGAATTTGATGTGTAGAAAAATCTATAAAAAAACAAAAGCAAGTTGGTAGGCTATCGATAGCACAGGGAACAACTTTTGAGATTTTTAAATCTTTAAAAAATCAAAAGCAATATGGGTTCAATACGAAGCATAGTAACGACTTTTAAGATTTTTAAATAATGGAAGGTACGTCGGAGATGTGATTGGTCGGATGAGAGCATGAAAGCGATTAAACCAAACATAACATCATGACTGAAAATCTATTTGATCACTAATTTCGGGATTCCTTATGTAGCCACTAGCCACTAAAAGTCTATGTTTGTCGTTAATAGTTTCAAAACTCCGGAATTAATTACTCAATATATGCATATGCAGGACCAACCACGTAATAATAAAAAAGAAATTAAAGAGAAAAGCCAAAGATTCTTTTGGATCAGGTGCCCACTATTTTAGTTTCTAGATTGATTGTAATACCTTTATATTGTTCAATTTTTAATTCGCGTCCAGAATAGAAAATTTCTTATCAATTGTTTCTAGCTAGCCATTATTAGTCTACTTGGAACGTGGCAGGAATAAGTTCTGGATATGTTTGGCGAGAAAAAGTGTCTATCAACGGAAACAGTGAGCAAGAGCCAACAGTTTTCGTTTTACTTAGGGGACCTTGTGGATCCCAAATGGTACCGACTACGTACTGACCGGCTTTGGGGACCCCCTTGTGGATCCCTAATGGTCCATTAGAACCGTTCATTCATCTCAAAATCAAATTTCAAGGAGCCCCTAAGCGGGGAATCGATACAATTGGATGGCCCTAAGAGCTCAATCCAAAATCGATGCAATCAAATTCCGATTGCATCGATTCCCATGTGGACCTCTCGGAATTTGATTTTGAGATGGATGAACGTTTGGATTGTGTTCCTTAAGAGTTCTTGGTAACTTTGGACCAAAATTAAGTGAGACCTCCTGCGTGATATGAATCCAAGCGAGTTTAGATATTTCAAATTAAGGGTTTGAACTTTAAACCATTGAAAGAACGAGCAAATTTCATTAAGAGGTTAAATGAGAATGGTCTCTCAAAGTGAGAATGATTGAAAAGAATCCAGGGGGTGCTGTGCACTTTGGACGGCTCGAATGTATTTTGATTTTTTACTGGTAAAAATAAATTAAAATTATCGAACACATTCGAGCTGTCCAAAACACAATCAAACGATCGAGGGGTGCACTGTACCCCCGGGTCCAATTGAAAGACAAGAAGTCAACTCTATTTTACATGGGGCCGATTCCGCTAACACAAAATTTGACACAACATCTGAGCCATTGAAATGAATGGTTGAGATTAAAATATAAAAGGTGTACTCTCTCAAACCTCTCTCCCCATCTCACCCAATCTGGTTCGCTTCCCCACTTCAATTTTGTCAAACACATTCCTGTGTTTGTTTCATACTCTCTCTCTCCCTCCCCTCTCTCTCTCTCTCTCTCCCTCTCTCTCTCCCTCCTTGTAATCGGTATACCAAGGGAAAATGTGGGAAAATAGAATTGTACATCTCTTCTTTTTTCTTTTTCTTTTTCTTTTTCTCTTCTTTTTTCTTTTTCTTTTTTTTGCTTTATTAATTATTTTAACAAAATCACCCCCCTCCATTACAATGTTGGGAGATAAAACTTCAAATTTCATTTCTTTGACAAAATTCTCACATTCAGTGCTACAATGTTGGGTTAAAAAAATTACATAAATCTCATTAAAATTGTTATTTAATGGCGGGAAAAAAACAAAGCAAATGACGAAACAAACAATTAATAACTATCAAAAACATGAAAGTAACAGAGCATACTGATAAGAGAGGGGTTTAAGAGAGTGCACCTTTTATGTTTTAATCCCAACCATTCATTTCAATGGCTGAAATGTTATGTCAAAGTTTGTGTTAAAAGTTGTGTTAGCGGAACCGGCCCGATTTTACAATGTTCAAAGATGCAAACTGATAAATCTGTAAGTATAACTATAACCAATGTTGCACATAAAAGGTTGGGCCCTTGGGGCAACTAAAGTTTTGTTGTAGGGTCAGAGGATATGAATGATAACCAATTTATCATGCGCACCGCCACCAGGCCCACCACTGCCTGCCAGGACTGGGTCGTGAGCCATGGCCTTGGACCCATTTACCGCATGCTCAGTCGCCGCCCAAATCAGACCCAGTTGTGGACTTGGGTGTGCGTGTGGACTTCCAACCCGTTTGGTTGGTAACTTGGTACAACAATTGAGGTCCAGTTTTCCAAAAGATTTTAGCACGCAGGTGCTAAAATCATGAATTTTCAAATTAAAAATAAAGTGGTTCCGTGTATCGTTTTTTGATTTTTTTTGCACCAAACTAAAGTACACGAGGAGTACTTTAATTTGGTAAGAAAAAAAATCGAAAAACGATACACGGAATCACTTCATTTTTTGATTTGAAATATCATGATTTTAGCACCTGGTTGCTAAAATCTTTTGGAAAACTGAGTCTGAAGAGATTTCTCAGTGCTATATTAAAGCTCAAGTCAGTTATCCACTTAATGCAATTTTCAATACTATAATCAACACGTCTACACGCAATATTGTGAAAATTGTTAAGATTTAGAACTTGAGACATATGAAGAAGTACACTTCTTAAGTCTTGAGCCTTTGACCAAATGTTTGGACAAGGCCGGCCCAAAGTATTTGGGTGTCCCAGGCCCAATCATCATGTGCGTTATATATTTTTACAATGAAACAATTGTGTAACAATTTATCTATATAATTATTTTATCCTTATAGATCTATAAAAATGCTTGACAAGATTTGAACTCAGACAAAATTGGTAGAATAAAGTTTCCTTACCAGGAGATAAAGTAGAGCATATCTATATATGTTGTGGAAAAACCAATATTTATAACCATGTCTAATTAGAACCTTTTTTGGGCCCAAAATCTGAGGCCCCAAAGCCTAGGCCTCTTGGGCTCTAGGGCAGGCATGTGTTTGGGGTGGTTTTCTTCGCAGTATTACTCTCCATGAAAACAAGTACAGTGTATTTTTTTTCCTTTGACAAACACCAGAATTGGGCCTGGCCCCTAGGTCAAGTTCTAGTGAGTCAGAGTGTCAGAATCGTAGGTCATGGTTAGGCCCAAGTTCACACCTTGTTGTCGGGCTTTGTTCATCGCCATTTTAATCACTTAAATCACGGACTAATGAGGGGTTAGTTTCGTAGTGTAAACTCAAATTTGGTTGGATAAGATACATGTCTGAGTCAAATCGGGAGGAGGCGCTGTGCGGTAGGTGTTGTGCGCCATGTTGTGCGGTAAAACTACGTCGTTTTGCTCATTTTCTTGGTACCCAAGGGCCCTATTTGGAGAGTTAATTTTGGAGTTCAATTTTATTGGATTTAGACTCTTTGGGGTAGGGTATAATGGATATAGGCACTTGGATTTAAGCACTTCGGGTTTAGGATTTAGGCACTTTGTAGTGGTTTGTTCTTACTCCAAACAAGGCATTTGGAAGCTTTGGAGGTGTGCACAAAAATCAAGCAAAACAACATAGTTTTGCTTTCATTTTTTGTAGAACAAAGAGAAACAATTGAATCATCGTCTAAGACTCCAAATTTTTTTTTGGGGAATTGGATCACCGTAGTCCTATAAATGTACTGGAGGGTCCAATTTCACTCCTTTTCAGGTCTGTGCTAATGATCCATACCGTCCACTTTTTAGAACACATTTTGAAATAAATTCATACTATATTTATTATTGGTGTGAAATATATTCTAGATTTATTCTAAAAAGTGAGCAATTTAGATCATACACACGGGCCTGAAAAAGGGCCCAAAATGGGATTGGGTCGCAAGGGCTTTGCGAGCTTTTGCCTTTTTTTTAGCTGAGTCAGCTGACCAATTTGTTCACCAACAATTGAATGGCAATTAGGGGTCCAAGAAAAACCTATCAAATACTCCTACGTAACAAATTCCTCACCTCACACTCATTTTATATGTGGACCACTCAGAACTTTTGTCTTTTTCCTATGGTCAGGTGAGGGTGTTCGGGTCAATTTTAACGCACATTTACTAATTTCTCTCCGATCTAGTCAAAGATAGATCATCCGGGACTTTAGTAGGGGAGATAATTTTAGATGCAAATAGGGTACCATGTGGTACCCTTGCACCACATCTAGACCATCCAATCAATGCAACTGATTGCTGAGATCCGAGCACTCTCTCTCTCCCTCTCTACGGCACACTCTCTCTTGCTTTTCTCCCTCCTTAAACCGAGACGGTCTGGATGTGGTGCAAGGGTACCACGTGGGCTATACCCTATTTGCATCCAAAATTTTCTCTTAGTAGGGGGATTCAAAGTACATTGCATTCTTGCAACTAAGAATCGAATTTTGTCAATTGTGTCGGAAGCAAACCCACCAACCAGAAGCGCGTACCACTCCAAAGCTCTAAAAAACCTCGCACCCTCTCTGTATCAATGTGGCAACGGACAAGAAGCTGTGGATTGGAATGGAAGGACTCCACATCAAGCTATCAACGCTCACAATGGCTGTGATGCTGTACACGTGTCAAGCAATCACCGGAACCAACAACCTCCACCCTCTGGTCCTGGTTCCCGGCAACGGCGGGAACCAGCTAGAAGCTCGGCTGACGGCGGAGTACAAGCCGCCGAGTCTGTTCTGCACGCGCCGCCACCCGGCGCGTAAGGACAAGGAAGGGTGGTTCAGGCTGTGGTTCGACCTCTCCGTGATCTTAGCCCCTTACACTCAGTGCTTCGCCCAGCGGATGACGCTTCACTACGACGCTGAAGTGGATGATTACCGGAATACCCCTGGGGTTGAGACTAGGGTTTCTCACTTTGGTTCTGTCAAGTCCCTCCTCTACCTTGATCCTACTTTCAAGTAAGCTCCTGAGTAATTATTGTTCTTTGTTCTTTTATTTACTTCTTTTTCTTTTTGTGATGACAATGAACCCCCCACAAGCAAGATTCTAAAACTCGCTAGGCAAAGGAACCACTCACAAGCACCTTCTACCTTCTAGGGCCGAGTACTGGATGCCTAGTCGGTCTAGTAGTGCGACTAGCAGGCTAGTCGGCGAGCAGCCTTCTAGCGCCTAGGCGAGTACTCGGCCTTCGGCCTTCCAGACCTTCTTTTAGAACCCTGCCCATAAGAGGCCCACTAATTGGACCCACCCATTGAGCGTAAACCTCCGAACGACCCGAAGCAAGCCACCGCCCCTTCCCCTCCCGCTGGGGCAGGCCCACGGGTGTGTTCTTTATTCTCTATTAGCTTTGTTATTATAAACCCCACACAGGTAATTGGTATTCTGATTTTGGATCAGGTTTGGTGCCAATTAAACTTGGTAATGTAGTGTGTTCCAAATGATGTGGATTGTGGATTATTCCACGCCAAGTGAACCTGCCACAAACCAAACACCAATCGAGTCATTGACAACTCCCATCACCACACTGGGTAAGTAATTGATTTGCTCGCTCAATACTTGGGTTCAAGTCTTTCGTTGTTGTTTGATGGGGCTGCTTTTTTGTCGCTCGTAATACACAATGAGACTTTAATTTGACGTATATGCTGTATATATGATGATTTTGGGGACAATAATCTAACGGATACGTAAAGTAACCTATGTAAAAAATAATTCCCATAATATAAAGTGATTGAGCTTAACAGTAATCACTAATCATGTGTCTCAAAGCTGCAATGCAAAATTGACATTGACTAAATTCTCCAGTGTAACGCGCATCACTTATAGCACTCGAATGGAGTGCCGAAATGTAGTTATCGTGTCATTACTCGTTGTATGGCTTAGCTGCAAAAGATCACAGAACGCAATGGCAACAATTGCGTGGGAATATTTTTTGTAGAGTTAATCCGTAGGTTATGATTGACTTAATCTTTTTGTTTTCTCTTTTTGAACTTCTTTTTTACACTCTGTAAAAGTCAGTATTGTTAGTAGTAGTTACTAGTTAGCGAGGTCAAATGCATGAGTATATGTTGCCCACCATTAGGCTACCATCCAAGTAGGCACAATTTCTAATGCGTGTAGATGAATAACAGCTCTTTTATCATAGCAGCACATCTGGTTTATGTTTTTGAATGTCATGCATGATGCGTGGGGGTGACGAACACTATGGGAAGTAATTCTAACTTAGGCTGCCATGGTGTGTTACATTCGGCAGGAAATGAATTGTAGTATTTTTCATGGCATTGAAGGACCATATCCCATTATTGTCGAAATAGTTAAGGATAATGATTAAATTAGAGATTCCGAGGGCTGCCCTCAATCTTGCTCGTTGTCATCATCGACAAATTCCTCTCCAGGTTTATAGCCTATAAGTTTTAGTCTTTTTTTTTTTTTTTATTTCTTCTTATGATTCGGATGGTTTGCCTTGTTTCTTGAATTTGTCTTTTCTTTCAATGGATTTTTGGATTACCAAAAAAAAGGCACCTTTTGCAAGTTTTCCTTCTTTTTCTTTCCCCTCTTCCTTTGTGAGGGGTTGGAATGGATGATTCAAAAGAGAAAGCTATAATTGTCTGCTCTGTAGGTCAGACACGGGATTTCTAATAAGATGGAGACACAGCAAGGGACACGAAAATAAATAAATAATAATATTTATCTTATTCCAGTGGAAACATTTTTATATGTATACGCATGAAGCATCAACATAACTAACAAGCATCATCTATACATCAGTTACTCTTTTAACCAAAATATTTAATTAATACACATTTACCCCAAAAAAGCTTTTAAAAAATTCATACTTAACCCCCGTTGTGTCCTTTTACGTGTCTCATTTGTGTCCCCAAAAAAAGTTAATTAAATTTAATGGACACGCCATGTGGCTTGTCCCATACGTATTTTGCCATGTCCTCTGCGTGTCATCTTGTCCTCATTCCGGACACAGTGCACACCGGCCTCTAGAAGTGTCGATGTTTCATAGATTGCCAGCAAGGACACTTAAATCTAACAAGAGAGTGTCTAATTGAACACACCAACCTTCGTTTCATCTCTTGCAAGATTCAAAGATTTGGTCGATTAAACAGTGACATAAATAAAATCATTTTCAATTTTATGAGGCTGGCACAACCCAAGATAGAATGCATGGGCCTATTACCAGCCAGTCTGGGCACCTTGAATGATTGCAATTGTTTGATGGAAAATGTTCTGTTTTCCTAGAAAATCGACCACCATATTTTCACATCCTTCATGGTTGTATTATATCTGGCAATGGTTACGTTTAGAGGATGCCCCTCTTGTTAGCATTTCCTTCATTTGCAGCAGCATAGGCTGTGAAAATTGAAATGGCAGGCTTATTTGCATGCTTTTGCTAAAAAAAATCTGGAAACAAATGCACTGATGACTGATGTTCCTGTCACTTGCTATTTACCTACAGGAAGATTACAGACAACATGGGAACACTAGTGAAATCTCTAGAGAAAATTGGCTATGTCGATGGTGAAACCCTATTTGGAGCCCCGTACGATTTTCGCTATGGTTTAGCTGCAGAAGGTCACCCATGCCAAGTTGGTTCAAAATTCCTCCAAGACCTAAAAGGACTAGTAGAAGAAGCCAGCATTTCAAATGGAGGCAAGCCAGTGATTCTTGTATCCCACAGCTTAGGAGGCCTCTTTGTCCTCGAATTCCTCAATCGAAACTCGCCCTCTTGGCGCCAAAAATACATCAAACACTTTGTTGCCCTGTCTGCCCCGTGGGGTGGCACGGTGGTTGAGATGCTCACCTTTGCGTCAGGAAACTCGCTTGGAGTTCCCCTCGTCAATCCGTTGCTTGTCAGAGAAGAACAGAGGAGCTCTGAGAGCAACTTATGGCTCATGCCTAGTCCTAGATTTTTCGGCCGAAGCAAACCCCTAGTGATTACACCAAACACTATGTACACAGGACACGACATATTACGTTTTTTAAGCGACATAGGGTTTTCAGAAGGGGCACATCGTTATAGTTCTCGCATTCTTCCTCTGGTTGAACGGTTAAAGGCACCCGAAGTGCCTATCACTAGTCTATTTGGGACCGGTGTTGAGACACCGGAGACATTGTTTTATGGGAATGATGGCTTTGACCAGCAGCCGGAGGTGGTGTATGGGGACGGAGATGGGACAGTGAACATGCTGAGCTTGGTGGCGATTGAATCGGAATGGGCAGAGGAGAAGAATCAAACCCTTAAGCTTATAAAAATTCCAGGGGTTTCTCACACAGATATACTAAAAGATGATGCTGCGCTTGATCAAATAATTGAAGAAATTTGTTCTATCAATTCTGAGGGTTTGAGTCCATTTATGTCAATGTGGACAGGGAAAGCAAGGGCTTAACCTTATGGCATGGTATCTAAGAAAAATGGATATAGACACAGACACGGATACGATGACATCGACAAGCAAATGCATTTTTTCCTCTAAAATGTTGGACACGGACACGTTGGGTTAACATTCAATTATGTGTGTCAAATACGTTGTTACGTTTATATGTACCATATCCATATGCACGAGTCCAAAATATGCACGAGTCCAAAATTATTTGACAGATGAGAACAGGGGCACGGTTAGGATGTAGCTATCCTTAAGAAATACTTGTATATTTTCAATTGGATTTCACTATGATTATCAATAAGAAATATTATTTGTTCTACTTTGCATATCAGAGTGAAATATTAAATTCCAAAGATCTTTGATAATCGCAGGTTAGCAAATGTCAAACATATGCTACTCCTATTAATTTAATTCAGAACGAAAGAAGTGTCGGACATACTATAGAAATAGTGTGCTATAGAAATAGTGTCGGTCACGTGTTCGAATTAAGATCTTTTTCTAACAATGGGCAAAAAAGGAGTATATGGACACGTGTTTGAGAGTGCTGAGGAGTGTCGATGGCTGACGCATGTCAATCACGGACACGACACTTTCTTTTAAGAGTCCGGGCTTCTTAGTTTGAAATGTTAGAATTATTTGTAATCCAAGCATGGATTCAACCCCTTGTTGAAAAGAGTATATTTTCAATTCAGGGGTGTGGGATATAAGAATGCCGCAGATGATGTTGCCCAAGTTTCAACCCTGCTGGCTGCAGGGTGCTGTGCCGCCATGTGGGTCTTGTCCCGAGCTCAACAATATGATCCAACCGTTCACTTCGTAGAGGTCGACAAGTTTGACAGCCCTGTCAAAAAACAAGTCGATCAGACATCATTAGCTTAGTAGACAAACAGAAATATTCTGCTGTGTGTTTAAGTGTTTTTTGTGTTCTAATTGCTGTTCATTTACTGCATAAAAATGTGATTCTGTTGTGATTCGGTTACTAAGCTGCATATGTCCCATCGACTTTATTTTCTACAAAGCTATTAAATGTTTTGAGCTCTACAAAGTGAACTATTCAAATCATGTTTTTGAACCCAGGACGAGTTCTATATGGGCGACACAGCAGGGTAGCCTTCTCTGTTTCGAAGGTTCTGTCTGGCTTTTCACTGTTGCTAAAAACATTATGTATATCTTTGTGAAATTAATGGATATTTCCTCAAAACAAAAACAACTAATTTATGCAAGCTACCCACTGTGTTGCAACCACAAAACACCTGCTCCATACAAAGAGAGTGTAATTTCCCCAAACAATGAATTGTCATCTTCTTCCTTTTTTCCTGTATCAGAGTGCCTTCTGGCCGTCTTCGGCCAGTTCAGCATTAACATGGTTTACTCTTTGTAAAGCTAGGTGAAAGGAAGGCTAGTTACGGTCAAAGTCTAGCAGGAAAAGTCAAGTCAAGGAGAGGGAAAATTTAACACCACCCAACACTACCTACTTGCTAGTACCCATATGATAGATTAACTTATGCGCTAGGATCAATGCAAAGGACAACCCGCCCTAACCACTATTGGGGAAGCAGACAACTTTCAACAATGGCTTGGAAGTTGGAATGAAGGGGACGGAGCCCTCGAGGGACAAAGTCAGCAAACTGTATTTTGTGTAATTCGCACATAGATTGCAGCGAAAACGGTATTTTGTGTTTTAGCAGGGGCAATTCAGTCATTGGGCATTACCTATTTATATTGTGGTTGCTATGTAATCGGGGTAAAAGCGTTTCATTCTAAATACAAGAGGAGGCGAGAGAAAGCTTTTCTGAAAGAGGAGAGAGAGGATTTGTATTCCATATTCTTCGATTAAAGTGGATTGGTGTGACTCTCGTAGTTTTTCCTCGTGTTGAGGTTTTCCACGGATATCTGTGTGTCTTACCTGTTTTATTGTTGCGCATTCTTTTTTGTTTTAAGATTTTTGTCACTCTAGTTTCCAAAATCTATAAAGGCGCTGTGGAGAGGCGTAATTCAGATTAATCTACTAGTTTGAAATGCCTTAACAAGATCATGTCCTGAACAGAAATTGAGTATATTTGGTAAGAATTAGATGCTATACACCCATTGATTTTCGTCATCAATATTACTCCCTCTGTCCCTTTTTAAGTGATTTCTATCAGAATACATGCAATTTCAAACCCCTAAAAAAATATTTCTTTATATAATTTTTTATACCAAATTTAAGTGTTCATTAAGTACTTTAATTTGGTGCCAAAAAAAATTTTTAAAAACATGCTACCGAAGTGCATTTTTTTAACGGCTACAAAAATACACGTTTTGCCAAATGTATCATTTAAAAAGGGTCGGAGGAAGTACTTATTTTATGGCTGACATATGTATGTCAAGATTTTGCGTTTGTGCGATTTTATACCCAAAAAAACAATGAGTATCTTATTTGATAGTGACATGAACATGTGATAGTATTACGATGATCGCGTTTGATATTTCTCCATGTATTTTAGTCGGAGAAGATTGTAAGAATCCAACCGAAATCCTCGATTTTATCTAATTTGATCGATCACATATGCATCAGCTTGAATCTTGTTTTTTTTTTTTTGGAAAATCTCACTGTATATATATAAAGATCAAGAGGAATTCTTGGACAAAATTGACTCTAGCGCGGGCAAAATACAACCTGAATGAAACAAAATTTTCCTTTCTCTACACTTAGAAGCTATCCAATGGGCTGCAGTATTGGCCTCTCTTCTGCACCACTTGAAAGACCATGCCTCTGATTTTGCCCATTCTGTAATTTCTTCTACAAAGACAGCAATCTCCCATGGGTAATCCATCTGACTTCCATTGATGCAGTTTACCAACGTTGACAATCAGATTCGAAGACAACTTCGTTATACTTCTGCTCCTTAGCCGTTGCACAGGCTATACGTAAAGCCCAAGCTTCCATCGCAAGAGCCGAAGCAACTAAAACACGACCATAACGCCATAATTGAGCACTTCCACCACTATCTCTAGCAATCATGCCAAAGGCAGCTAGGCTGCGGGAGGATTTGAAAGTCCGTCAACATTAATTTTAATAACTAAAGAGGATACCGCAAAAAGATAATCAAAGTTTGCCTGATTAGCTTGCTCAATAATAACCTCAGGCTTTGGTTTCTCACCATTGAACACAAACTTGTTCCTAGCCTTTCAAATAGCCCAACATATTTGTAGTATAGATCCAACCTCTTCTTTACTCGCTTGTTTAGCCATGTCTCCACAAAGGAGATCTTCAAGCCATTTATCCACTGCTACGATCTCTTTCTGAAAAACCCAATAGGCCTTGCCACTCCCAAACCAAACAGCCCTACTCCAGGGGCAGTGAAACAACAAATGCTCCATCGTTTCGTTATCCTCCTCACAAATAGGACAGTTTGGATTAGATCCACATTTCCTACGGACCAAATTCGCTCTACAGGAAATCCAATTCTTCAAGACTTTCCACATAAAAACACGAATTTTTGGAAGTGTTGGCATACTACACATTCTTTTCCACATAGTGACAGATGGAGAGTAAGAGCAGGAAGTGTTGGCATACTACACATTCTATCCTTTCCATAATAAAATCCTCCCCACTTCTATTGTTTCTCCATGTAAACTTGGGTCCCTTAGCCTCTAGATCCACCGGGCCAAAATCAGTAATCAATTCATGGAAGGCCAACAAAGATTTCTGTGAGGGAGCATGACCTCCATATTTATCCCCACACTTAATATTTGGTTAAAATCTCCCATACACAGCCGAGGGAGACGAACATCCTGTGCCAGAGATTTAATCTCGTCCCAAACTTTCCCTCTACCAGCTCTAGAGGGACACCCATACACGAAAGTTGCTTCCCACCTAGCTGGCTTAGAACACTCTGTAACTGCAACATGCATAAAATTCCTTTTGGCCACCTCCACTACCAGATTCACTTCCTTATTCCACCATAACACAAGACCCCCTAACAGACCTTCCAGCTCAACGTAACTCCCATAATCAAACCTTAACTTACAGCAGATGGCTTCCATTTTCGCCTTATTGTTCTTGGACTCCATCAGGAAGACGATGGAGGGGTGGTTTTTACGCAATAGCTCACCTAAAGCCTGGCTTTTCAAGGTACGCCCAATTCCTTGACAGTTCCAGGTTAGGATCAACATTGGTAGGGTGGTTGTTTCGGGCCAGCCACACGCCCTATTTGATTAGTAAAAGCAACATCCATATTCTGATTTGCCCCTGTCATTTTAAAAAATTTCCCATGAGCTAGAGCATAGGAAGCCTCCTCTTTAGCCGAAACTTGATAAATCTGAATCTCGTATAACCCCTTATTAAGAGCAAAAGAAGAGACAACACCATCATTCTTAGCAAGAGGTGGTGAACGACGTTTACCTCTAGGTGACTTACGGGGAGGATAGGAGGTGGGTGGTTTAGGGGGATTGGGGGTAGAAATTGGGGAACAGATGCGAAGGATTTTTGAGCGGTTACCATCGTTAATATCGTCATTTGCTTTCCTTTTGATAGTAAGGGATTTGAAGACAATTGATAATGGTATGTCTGCATACTAATTTCAGTCCGGTTTGAGAGTGAGGTGGGCTTGGGACTTTTTAGGGCTTGAGGGAGATATAGGGTGAATAGTAGTTGGGCTCGTGTGGGGTTGTGGGTTTAGAGTAAGGTGGGCTTGAGAGGGGTTTGGGCTTGGGAAAGATTTGGGCTGAGTGAGTAATGGGATTATGGACATTTGGGTCTTAAGTGTTACTTCCGGGCTATGACAAGTATTGGTTGTATGGTTTGGGCTAGAGATTGGAGAGTACAGGGTTCGGGGGGTTTGATAGGCCCTTGGGCTATCATTAGGCTCAGTAACGAAATATTGCGGGCCTGATTCCATGTTTGGGTATACAGACTCTGGGCTTATTAGGCATGGGTCCAAATGGCTAGGAATTTTAGTTCTGATTTTTCAGGGTGAATTGAAAGTAGATTAACCCAACCCGTAAACACCTAGAGGTAATGTCGTGACCGTCCGAACCAAAGGGGATATTTCTTGGGTGCTACTCAAAGGAATTTTGGGCTGAGTAATACCTGGCAACCTGGATAATGAGACACTTGTCGTATTAGAGCCTCTGTCGTACTGGTAGTGGAGAGTGTCTCCCTCATTCCCTCAACCATCTACAGATCCTGTACCAGCCCTAGCTGGTTCATGCGCTCACTGGTGTTGTTATCCACGTGAGTTCCACTGCCGCTAGCTATGTTCTTCGGCCGCCGTTGGATCAAATTATTAGCCCGTCCCTCTTCTTCCATTACCTCCCTTTGGATTTCTTCAATCAGGATAGACCCTTTCTTTGCCCTTCCAGTTCTCAGATCTGGCCCATATCCAGATTTCTCTCCTTCCTCCCTACTAATGTTCTTACAGCTCCGCTGACCATGACTCACCCTTCGGCACGCATAACAATACTCAGGAAGGTTCTCATACTTGAATGAAATCCATCGGCCTCTACTAAAATCCTCCTTACCTTTCATCCAAAAACCCATAAGAAGAGGGTTGTTAATGTCAATCTCCACTCTAGCCCTTAAGAAACTCCGGGCTAGCAGCATAATGTTTGGTGACGTTTCAAGAGCCAAAAGCTTCCCAAACCACTTACCAATCGATTCCGCATTTGCTTTACGCATCTTTTCCACTGTTAGCCCATGGACCTGAACCCAAAAGGGGCAAGTATTGAACTGCAACTTCGATATCACCATCCCATCCATCAGGGGGAGCAAGACCATCAGGTTACTCATGACGGACCACGGTCCCTCTTGCATTACATTACAGCGGTCCTCTGCATCCTCAAACCGAAAATGGACCACGTTGCTGCCCCATTCATCCACTTGGAATGGAGCCCTAGTTTTCCAGGCCGCCATTAAAATATTGGCTAGGACAGGAGCTTTCATCAATCTTCCTTGCACTATTTTACCCATAAGCTCCATGTTATTGTTGATCTCAGAGTCTCCATGTCTATCTTCAAGATCCATAGTATCGAAGTCAGACATGGTGAGAAGAAACTGTATTAAGAAAGAAATGAAGATTTGCGAAAAAAGATAGGAGGAGAAGAAAGGAAATTGGGTAAGTGATGGATGGAGAGGGAAAAAAAAAAGTGGAATAGAATAGGGGTGGTAGGTAGAAGGAGAGTTGGGGCAGTGGAGGAAGCTGTGTACAAGAATGAAGGGCTATTCACTGGACCACTAGGAGTAGCACTTTCATGTTAGAGAGAGAAGCTTTCATGTTAGAGAGAGAATATGCATGAGAGCCGTAAATTCTTCAATCTTGTTGATATTAGCAGTCCAAGGTTTTTTGAGGTCTCGTGCTAAACATCAAAATCAGGCCCTATTTTATTGGATTGTTGACCGCTTGATACCTTTGGCTAAGACGATATACAATTGGTGTATGTTTTTGTAAACAACAGCTTATTACATGTTCATGTCAGAGTGGGGGAAGGGGGGAGGGTGCCAAGTTTGAGGAGTAATTGATGTCCTTATTAACCATATCAAACTTCTCCAACTTTGTTCTGTTTAGAGTGGTTTGACAAGAAAACAAAATATTGGTGAGTGATAAGAGTATAAAAAAAAAAAACATACAAAGAAAACAGAGACATAATAATAATTTATCATTACGTACTATTTAGCTCTTCTTATATCAAAATGATGAAATCTCTCTACATACACAAATACAGGAATATTAGAACCGAAGTTGGATCAGGTTAAAAAGGGGTGGGAGAGCAAATGCCAAACCTAACTCATATCGGATCATGGCATACCCACTCAGGTCAAGGCGGAGAAATATCCAGACTGTGGCAGACTTGTGGGCAATGAAGGAATAAGCCCAAGATCCCAACCCACAGACCAGCAAAATACTACGCCAGTAAAATAGGAAAAATTTCAAAAAAAAACCCCAAACTTTGACCCAAATATAAAAAATACTCCCAAACTTACAATTTTTTTAATCGTACTCCCAAACTTCACTTCTGTTATAAAAATACTCCCACCGTTTGGATATGTTACCAAACTAACGGAAAATGCTGAGGTAGAGGTTAACGGACACCAAAAACCGTTAAGTGGCCCAAAACGACGTCGTTTTGGGCCCTTTTTTTTTTCAAACTTCTTCTTCCTCCTCCCTCCTCCAATTCATAGGAACCAAGGGGGAGAGAGAGAGAGAGAGAGACGAAGTAAAGACAAAGGAAAACACAGAAGAGAGAAAGAGAGAGAGAGAGATGTGTTTCCTCGATGCCATGAAATCCATAGCCGTATCATCAATCACATACATCACTCTCACCCAACCTCCTACGTGAACAATAACAAGGCAACAACCTACAAAATCTCCAATGAATCTTCAAAAAATTGCAAAGGAGAGAGCAACCGATTTTTTTGTTGGTAGAAATTGCTGGTGGCCGCCAGTGGTGGTGGTGGACGTCGGTAGCGGGGGGTTGAGGCTAGTTCAATCTTCTTCATCTCTACTCCGTCCTTTGATCTTCTTCATCTTCTTCTTCTTCTTTCCTTTTGTCTCTACTTCCTCTTTCTCTCCCTCCTTCTCTCTCCGGCGTCTATCTCTTTCTCTCTCCCCCTGGTTCCTACGAATTGGAGGGAGGAGGAAGAAGAAGTTTTTTTTAAAAAACAAAAGCCCAAAAAAGACGTCATTTTGGGCCACTTAACGGTTTTTGGTGTCCGTTAACCTCCACCTCAGCATTCCGTTAGTTTGGTAACAGATCCAGACGGTGGAAGTATTTTTTATAATGGAAGTGAAGTTTAAGAATACGATTCAAAAAATTAAAAGTTTGGGAGTATTTTTTATATTTGGGTCAAAGTTTGGGGATTTTTTTTTTGAAAATTTCCCCGTAAAATATCCAGACTAGGTAAAGTTAAAAATGGTCAACGTGGGACCTTCTCCGACAGTCCGACGTGCCAGAAGGGCCCCACGAGGCCACGACACATAAGCAAAAGACTAATGGGAATGATGATCAAATCGTCAAAGCAAAAGGCTTTTTCCGATTTTCAAATTCCCCACAAAACATCCTCGATCACTGTTCCCTCTCCAATCAAATCAATTTCCCCTTTCCCAGTACTCTCGAATCCCATTCGACCACAATGTCGTGGTTGGCTCGCTCCATTGCCGATTCTCTCCGAATCGACGACGATGATGAAAACACCGACGACGACGACGACGATGAAGAACAACAAGAAGAAAACAGCGCCAAGAAAACAAACCCTAAACACGGAGAAAACGAAGAGCAAGAAGATGAAGTACATGAGGAAGAAGATCGATCAGGTCGAGGGGTTAGAGAAGACATAACGGAATTCACGGAAACCCTAACTCGACAACTCTGGGGCGTCGCCTCTTTCCTCGCCCCTCCTCCTCCACCGCCGCCGCCGCCGCTGCCATCACGGTCTCGCCGCGCCATCGATCGGGCTGTGGATGATCGGGATCATTTGGAGCATGTTGATCAGTCGAGGAATGAAGTGGAATTTGAGATGTGGAATATGGAATCGGATTTACGGCCGGTCGAACAGGAAGAGGAGGAGGAGGATGAGATTGGGGAGGCCGTTGGTGTTACTGAGGAGGTGTTGGCTTTTGCGATGAATATCGCGCATCATCCGGAGACGTGGTTGGATTTTCCAATGGAGGAAGAAGACGACGTCGATGGTATGCTATTGTTTTGTTACTCCTATTAATTACTGAATCGCCACTTTAACTCTTATTAATCAGATAAAATGAATGGATTCCGAACTCCTATAATGGGTCTTTTGAATTCGTAAAAATTTACGTGCGTAGTTTTCGAAGACAAGGGACCATTGGAGCTTTTCGGGTTTGGTTTGGTGATGGAAGTTTGGAACTAGCACAAGGCATTGAGAGGGTAGTGTACAGGTTCTTTTTCCAGTTACAAGACGACAGGTACTTGCGATGCGTGTACAATTCGTGTTATGCAAAAAGAGGAAAAGAAGAAAATCTTCTCTGGCGATTGACTTGTTATAAAATTTGATTTGTGAAAGTAGAAAAGAGAGGAGGAGGAGGAAGCTGTTTTTTTTGGACCTTTTTGGAAGTTCTTTTAGGCAGTTTAATGGGTAGTTTAGGAGCCAGGACCACACTCACGTTCTAACTATGAAGGGGTGTTCCCTTTATACTAGTAACTAGTAATAGACGTGTACCAGTAATAGATATTCTGACTAATCACTTCTTTTCATTTGTTTTTGACATGGGTTCTTGCTTTCCTTGACTAGACTATCTTACTGTCACTGTATTTGATTCCTTGGACAGTTATAAAAATTCGTCTGAAAATGTTTGTGAAGCTGTGATACCTGCCACGACCAAATCTTGAATTTTTGGAGTTCCGCTCGTAATTTGACAAGGAGAAATGAGTAGGCAATAGTAAAAACTTCCACAACATTACATTTTGAAACTGGCAGGATTACAAGAACGAAGCCACTTGGGACATCCTCAATCCAAAAATTGTCCTCTTTAGTCATTTTCCATGTCTTCAAAGAGTCAAGGTTCTTTTGACAATATTTAATTTGCTGGACATGATTGTAATTGTAATTCATAGGTGGATTGTATTTTGTGCATGAATAAATTTTTATATGGGCTTACATCGGTTATACTTGTTTTTATTTAGGAATCTAAGTTATCTAACTATCTAAATTAAGCTCCCAATTCCTATCAGATGATTGAAAGGTTGACATTGCATGGATGTATTTCTTTTAATCCAAGGTGAATCAGTTTTGAAACTTCTCTTGCTTACCTGACATTTGTAATCTTTTAGAGCTCGATGCATTTTCTACGATTGTGTTACCGGATTCTAACATACGTAGTATGTCTTTCTTACTGACTGTGATTGCTCTTTGTTTACTAGAGTATCATTCAATGCAATCATGAATAGAACTTCGCATCTGTTACTGGTAAATCATTTCATTTGACCTCCCCAAAACCTTAGCCCCTGCATCTATATATGTGTAGTTTTGAAGATCATTACTTAACAGAATGGCCCAGTTGACTGCAATTTACATGTAATGGTGGAGCATCTAACCACTTGTTTCTTTATTCCAATGAAAATATTCTTGTTTCAGATCTAATGGCTAAATGTTCATTGCATCTTTTCCTTCAAGATGTTCGCTCTAACAATGCAGGTGTCTCTGTAATTTCTATGGTAGGTTGATATTTATGTTTTACATTTCCATAGAAAGCTTTCTTTAATTCAAAATGCCCAAATGATCTGTTCAGAGCTTGTATGATTCATATTCCATTCTCTCGTTTCCATTTTTGCAGATTTTGAGATGTCTAATGCCCAACACGAGCATGTGTTGGCTATCCAACGTCTAGCACCTAGGTTAGCTGCTCTCAGAATTGAACTTTGCCCTGCACACATGAGCGATGGTTACTTTTGGAAGGTGTATTTTGTTCTCTTGCACTCAAGATTGCACAAACATGATGCTGAACTTTTGTCCACACCCCATGTAAGTTGGTCTCACGTGGTGCCACTCTGTTAGTATAGGGATGTAGGGAAAACTTTATGCTAGTACTTTCTTGGTTCCTATATTGATGTAATATAGTCCTTTCCATTCCCTTTGTCCCCAAGTGTGTGCCAATTTTCTTTCAATTCATACGTTCATCCAATGATGAGAATGTTCTAGAATTTGTTCTCTACTCTATGCAGCATACTTGGGTTCCTAGGCTAACCCCGGATGCGGAACTTTCTAAAAACACCCTTCATGGCTTCAAGGTTTATAACTTGCAGTTCATGCAAACCAAATGGTCCAAATCCCTTATCTATTAAGGCTTTGTTTGAAATGGTACTTTCCA
This sequence comes from Vaccinium darrowii, assembly GCA_020921065.1. Taxonomy (NCBI): domain Eukaryota; kingdom Viridiplantae; phylum Streptophyta; class Magnoliopsida; order Ericales; family Ericaceae; genus Vaccinium; species Vaccinium darrowii. Next base: position 9,439,611 of record CM037157.1, read on the forward strand.
AGGGAAAGGGTAATGAAAAGGAGACAGGATTATGTATGCATATTGTTTTTAATTTATTTATTAATATAACCTTTTCTTTTCTCATTTTCCTTTCCAAACCCGATGAGAGCAAAAGAATTCTCCATCAATTATAGCACTCTTTTCCCTCCACAAATCCTCCGCTATTTCAAGATTGAACAGCACATACATGTCACGAAGCTTAGTCCAACGACGGCGTATGTTTACCAGGTTGATCTGTACAACATTGAGTTATTGAACACTGTAGTAGAGTGCCTTGTATCTTATCTTTGCGCTTGATAGATTCTCGTCACTGCAAAGACTAGATTCATTGGTTGAAATCATTATATGCCATTGGAAGTTAACCATATAGCTAATGCTTGTGTATCTTGTGGCTTATGATCTAAATTTACTGCAGCTCTATAGTTTTTATTGATAGGTCTAGATTAGAGGTTCATCTTTATGTTTCAATACCATATACTAATTGAACAAATTATGATGGACCAGAAATAAAAGATCAGATTAGTATCCATCTAATGTCTTGGTTATGTTTTATATTGATTTATTTCACGCATTACTAGGTTGCTATCTGGTGTAGCAGACACTAGAAATAGTGAATCCGGTAGACAATTCTTAATCTAGTGAACTACGATGAATATGATCGTTTTTTATTGAAGTTAACTGCAGATAGATATTTCAACCCTTTATAATAGACTCGGAAATGAATGTATTGCAGATTGTGGCAGCAAGATCTATGTGGATGCAAGAGCTACAAAAGCAAACTAAGACTGAAACAGACAGTTTTGGAAGAGGCACTTCATATGCAAACGAGAGTGCTAACAGATGGAATCATAGATGGGAGGAGCCTTTTGATAATCCTTCATTTGATGGTACTCCTAGAAGTATGTCTGTCCAGACATTTGCTTTTGAACCGACTACTTACTCCGTGACCACAGAGTTTGAGACTGAGAAACACCCTGTTGCGAGCACTGAGCTTGGAATTGTAGACAAATCTGTTATTGAAGAGGAGCCAGTGAAAAACACAAGGGAGGTAGATTTTGTTGCCGGTCCTTCATTTAAAACACCGATTCAGAATTATGACGAAGAGGATGAAGATGACGACTGGCTTAAAGAAGATTCCGAATTAGCCGGGTGCACCGGAACTGCCATCCATTTAGGGAATGATGAGGATGTGTCGTTCAGTGATCTTGAGGAAGATGACGATTGTACTATGCCTCTAAAACCCAAGTAGTCACCACAGGTTTGGACACTTGGCCAAAACCTTCGGGGAGTAGCTTCGGTGACCATAAGCACGATTGTTTTGTCCAAGGAGGCTTGAACATGGTGGTCTGATATTTGTTTATTTGGTCGAAGGAGTTAACTACTTGCTAAGCATGCGATGATGATTCATGAGCTCCATTTCATGAGGTATCATTGATCAGATTTCCGCTGAATGATTGGAGCCTCGTTGGATTTCTGCACGTGTTTTGATTTCAGCTGGGAGAAGGTGACTTCGTTGTTTTGGCAACCTCTATTGTAAAGATTTTTGAATGCAAGATTGAAATTGATTCTTTTGACTTCAATTGTTATTGAAGTAAACGAGTTCTCTGTAGTTGAGGGAACAATGGTGAATAGATACAAATCTGGATTTTTTCCTTTTCTTTTTTTTTTTTTTTTGAGTGTGTGTGTGTGGATATTGCGAGAAAATCATGTAGTATCTATTGGTGAGGGAATGGTCCGTATGTTCGAATATGGGTTGTGAGCTTTTCCGGTGCAATGGCCTGTGGCCTTAAAACTCAATATCATGTGTCTTTTCTCTTGTTTCTCTATCTATTTGACCACCAAATAGATCTCAATTTTTGCCCTACTCTGAAATCCCCAACCGAAAAAATATCCTTTTGACGAAGTGTACCTGTAGCATTATGTATCTATTTTGCAAGTGGGAACCATGTATGCAGCCATGCTTCGTCCGAATTATGTGGTAAAAGCACGATTCAAGCAAAATTTTATGAAATGATTGGCAAGATATTCTTAGGGAAGACCATTTGATTCAGAACTTCGAAGATTGTAATTTTACACTGATGATGTTAGTGGGCGTAGAGATGGGGTGTCGGTGTTGGTGGCGGTGATGGTGAAAAGAGAGTGGAACTGAAGAGTCAAGGAGAGAGAAAATAAAATAAGTGCTTTTGGTTCCCTCCGGTGGTGAAGCAGAAAATAGGTTTGGCGGAGAAATGAGTAAAATTGACTACGGGAATTTGGGTTTGAGAGAGAGAGAGAAAGAGAATCGTGCAAAACGTGAGTGGAGAGGTAAGTGTGACAGGAACTACATATAATGGGTTGTTCATGTTAAGTGGTTCGATCGAGTACCGTTGCTCACATCCGCACTGCACTCAGCGGCATTTCGCTGGGGCGTTGTTTAGAATTTTGACTTTGGAAGCCTAATTGGTTGGAAGATTTTAAGTTAAAAGGTTTATTTGTTTGAATCTATGACTGAATGTTTCACGAGTTCAGTTTTTTATCCCTCATTTCACTCTCTTCTTTTTTCACAGATTTTGTGACTTATTTACTCGTGAGTTTTACCTAATTACTCGTGAGTCTTTACCTAATAACTTCTACCTAATATATATATATATATATATATATAATAAATGTGTTAGTGTCATGTCTTTGCTACTGAGAGGTTCATATACCAGCTTTTTTTTTTTGTGACTGAAATGCCCATCAATTTGATATAGGTATTGTATTCTCAAAGCTTTGTGGAACATTACTTGTAAATTTGAATAGTCAATCGTCAATAATACTAATAGAAAGGAAAAAGTAAATGGTGAAAACCAATTGGTAAGTGTATTTTGAACTTCACTTTCACTTACACCCCCTGTGACGAGCCTTGGTGTGGATATAACGTTCAATTTGTGAATATAATGTTCAATTTGTTGCACGTAACTACTTGGTGCTTTGTCAACTTATGTGCACAATTATATTTTCCATCCATGTTAGTAAGAAAGAGATTTCGAGTCCAAAAATTGGATCCAAACTGTTCATAACGTTTGACGAGTACTAGTACATTCGTACCAAAATTCGAGTCGATTGGAAAGTAAAAACTTCACATCGAATAGAATTTATTATAAAGTAATTTTTCAAAAGTTAAAATTTGCCTCTCATGCTAACTAGTAGTATAATGTTTTCCGAATACTGAGTTATTAATGTTCGGTAGCCATGATTTTTTTAGAGCGATGCTCTACTCTTTGATTAGTACATTTTTAATGTCTCGGATTAAAATTTTAATATATTTTTTAAACTCAAGGAAGAAGAAGAAGGACATTTTATGTCCAATTTCCTAAATTTGTAAATTGGGTGTAGATGCAATCTTTCACAAAGCTTAGGTGATTTTGTGTAACAAAGTGAACTTCAGGGTGTATACGTATACGTACACAGGTCAAACCACAGGAGGTCTCGTTAAATTTCTCTCCACCTCCTCCTGTTCCTGCCTCCTGGACATTAATTATCGAACCCAACGACCCCATCAGATCTCTCTCTCTCTCTCTCTCTCTCTCTCCAAAAAATCTCTCTCTCTCTCTCTCTCTCTCTCTCTCACACACACACACAAGCACGCACGCAGATTTTCGTCCCTCTTAGCAGTTCTACGCATTGAATTTCTCACCAATCATCTTATCCCTTGACCACGACTTGTCAATTACGCCATTCATCCAACCAAGAAAACGAAACCCTAGGTTCCTCGATTACGCAAAATCCCCCAAATCTCTCGTCCTCTTCAACCCACCAAATTCCAAACATTTCAAGAACCCTAAACTGACGAGCAAATTACGCGGGTATGGATCTCCAACTAATCAAACAGGGCTTCAATTTCTCTCGAAGAAGAAAGAGGTACCTTATCGCTTTAGCTCTCTTTGGTATTTCAACTTACGGTGCTTATAAAATTTATCACTTGCCCTCTGTAACGAGAAAAAGGAAGAGACTTTTCAAGCTGATTGAAGCTTTGGTTTCAATAGCGGAAACAGTTTCTGATTCAGCTGAAACTGTTGGTATTGTCTCTAAGGACTTGAAGGAGTTTTTGGAGTCCGATTCTGATCAGATTCCGAACAGTTTGAAGCAGTTATCGAAAATTGCGAGGTCGGAGGAGTTTTCGCAGTCCGTAATTAGGGTTACACAGGCGATGACGGTTGGGGTTTTGCGTGGGTATGGGTTGGAAATGGGAAATGAGAGTGGAGAGAGATCGAAATCGAGTTTTTCTGATGGTGTCATGGAGAAACTCATGTCTAGTGCTGGGACCGGATTTGTTTCGGTTGTTGTTGGTAGCTTTGCACGTAACTTGGTTTTGGGGTTTTTCTCGAACGGCGAATCGAACAATGGGTTGAGTGGGGAGGGATGGATTAATGTGGTTTCGAGTGAAAAGTGTAAAGTGCTCATAGCTGATTGCATCCAGACGTTTGTGAGTACCGCTGTGGCTGTTTTCCTGGATAGGACAATGGATGTTAATATGTACGACGAAATTTTTGCTGGGCTGACAAATCCTAGGCACCAAACCAAAGTCAGAGATTTTATGGTTTCTGTTTGTAATGGGGCAGTGGAAACGCTAGTGAAAACATCGCACCAAGTGTTAACGACTCCTAAATCCGAACGGGAATCGAGTTCAAGTAATTCTTTCTCAAATTTTGATCACAGCAGAAATCCTAGTAGAATGAGGGAGGAGTTTCAAAGCACACCCAATGGGATTCATAATAGTGGGTGGGTGAATACTGTTACATCTACATTGGCAGTCCCGACCAATAGGAGGTTTGTGCTTGATGTGACGGGAAGGGTGACATTTGAGACAATTAGGTCTCTGGTGGAGTTCTTGTTGTGGAAGATATCAGAGGGTATGAAAAGAAGTGTTGGTGTAGTGCATGAAGAGGTCGTGGAGAGGGGGCTACAAGTCGTCAGATATGTTGGGGCTAAGTCCTCTGTTATTGTTACCATATGCCTTGCTTTGTATTTACATATCATGGGTGGCACTAGAGTTTTGGTGGGTGCTTAAATTCTTAAATTGTTTCCACATGTAATCTGTTCATGTATATGATAATCAATGGAATCATAGATTCGTATTCAAAGCATCTTTTTTGGGGTGGGGATGGGGGGAAGGTTATTAATATCTTCATCTCTTTTATGGGGTATGAGTCGTATGACCAAGGGATCTTGAGATATTTATCTGTCTCGAATGGCGGGGGTTGCGTTCTGGAAATTTTTAGTTACCCTTCTGTGGTTAATTCTGTGAAATGACAGTTTCTGGTTGGTAGGTTTGATGGGCATCCAGTAGTTGGAAACACTATTGAGAAGGAAAGTGTAAGTCATGGTTGCTTAATGTGTAGTCAGCAAGTGAACCCCTTTTGTTCCGTGGAAGCATGGGAAGTTGTTGAACAGAACTTCAACTTCTCTTGACATCTAACTGTTGAACCAGGATTTTTCCGAGAATGCCAGTCATGGTGCATCGGCCTTCATTGAGAAAAGTATAAAATTGGAATATTATTTGGTGTGAAAGAGCATGGGCAAGAGGTAACTAGCCTCCTGTTGTAGTTATGGTGGCATGTTTAAGTTGCAAACTTGCACCACAGGAATCATCCATTTGTTTTTTTAATTTTGGGTGTTGGCAGAAGGATGTGGTTCTGTGTGTCGAAAATTGTACAATAGGGGATATAAGTGCGGAATTTTATTGATTTCCGCTGATTGAACCAAGCTCATGAAAGTTGGTGTTGTTTTCCAATGTGTAGAAGTGTTAAGTGTATAATAGCGCAAAGAATTAGAGTTGTTTAAGTTTTCAATCATGATATGTATTCAATTTACCTTGATGGGCTAAAATAAACACTATCCAGAAGCTATTGCAAAGCTATTTTGGGTATATAATCTGTTCATAGACTTGGACGGTTGGACCACTTTAGTTATCTGGTCATTCTATTAATATCTTCCCTTTCTACTTGTTTTGTTAGTAAAGGGTGCAAAGTATAAAGCTTTAAGCTTGTAAAACAATTGTTCAATCCCACAATCTGTTAACTTTTGGTCTTCTTTGAGGTTGTAGTATTTATTCCTCAACTTGTATACTTGTTGCGATGTCCCTGTAAGTTTTTGTGAAGACGGTTCAGCCGTTTTCAGAAAAGATTACATTTGAAAAAAAAGCCCTTTTCATGGCTTCTACTGTGTTCATGAAGAACTTGATTCTCCTTTGAGTTCTAGTCCTGAAGATTCTGGATCAAAATATACAAACTGTTTTCATCAGTGTGGCTAGTTGCAAGGTGGCAAGGTATGCTACGTGTTTTATCCCTTGTGCGACTCTTTACACTATCGCCTGCATTATTTATTTTCTCCAATTCTTCAATTTTGCTATGACCATATGCCTGTCGTTATAACTGTAGCTTGCTGTTCTCAAGTGCATTATGCTTTAGAACTATGTATCATATCATTCTTGGTAATTAAGCTGTTCAATAGTGTCGTATTGTGGCTCTGTGGGTGCAGGGAAGCTGTGTTTTGTCCTCATAACATATTTTGCGGCTTTCTGAACTTCTCTTATGCATGAATTTATTTACTGATTTCTCCTTTTCCTGTCGTTGAGGAGGAACTCTGATGCAGCACCTTAACATACATCCATGAGAGTAGCAGATTTAGGATGTGTAGTTATCATTATCATCACAAGGTATTTTTGTTTTACAAAATGATTTGAATCATTTGATCATCAGAACTACGTAGAAGTCTTGTATGAGGCTCCTTCACGGAAAGGACCTAATGTATTTTCATCAATCAGCTCATCTCGAAAGAAGTTGGTTTTCTAGTCCAGCACATGGTTGTCAGAATCGCACGATTCACGATTCGATTCACGATTCTGGGCAAAAACGATACAAATCTATAGGTGAATCAAGGTTGATATAGAATCGGAGGTGAATCGTCCGATTCACGGTTTGATTCGCGATTCGATTCCCGATTCACGCAAAAATGATTCGAATCTTTAGGTTTATCATAACTTTCATTCGACAATATGAAACCACTTTTGCTATTTTGTCTTGTTTTTTCTTATAGAAAAGTAAAAATATGAGATCATATAGTACGGGAAATCATATTCCTTATTCAATTGAGACGTATCTACCATGGATATGTAATTTCACAAATCAATCTTTTTGGTTCTTGTATCCTCTAAATCATAGACCAGGGCACGGCTTTGAGGCTCGGACTAACCCACATATGTCGCCATATAAGTTGGTTTCCTACCTATTAGGCTACAAGCTTTATTTTGTAAGCTTTTATTATGAATTCTTAACATTTATATGCATATGTCGATGTTACTATAGTATTTATTTTGCTATGATGTCATGTGATCATCAATTTATAGTAGAAAACAATCTTAAATATGTATTTTAGCTTAAATTTTTCAATTTTACAATGTATCTTTATTATGTAGAGACATAGATACATTTTCCAATGTATTTGTGAAAGTTGGACCGAATCATTACGATTCACGATTCGATATGATTCACGATTCAGAAAAGGGTCAATTCGATTCGCGATTTGACAACCTTGGTCCAGCATTTAATCATTTGGAGCCAGATATACTTCACTAGCTGTTCTATTCTGCGAGATTGATGTCGATCAAAGATGATATGTATTGTTCTTCAAGGAGTTTTATGTTGCCAGCACTTCTGGTTTTATCAACTCGTTCAAGTAAGATACCTGGAAATACTGTTACTGGAGAGGGAGCCAATTATGTTGACTCTTGTATAAAGTACGTGGTATTTTTCTAGATTTGATATAAGGTTCTCCTATCCTGGGGAGAAACTGCTCGAGAGCCTGCTGTCTGGTACTGGCCCCATGGATCCCAAAATCCAGTATTTCTTGTGCTTGTGTTTTGGTCTTGTTGTTTGTAGGCAACTTGGGAGACTCAAACTTGAGTTTGGAACCTGTCGCATTTGACGTGTTTGAAATCATGTCAAAGTTGCTTGTTTTATTGGTATGGTCCAAGTTTGGGAGGTTGGAGATTTTGAACTCCTCTTCAATATTAAAAACAATAGAAAAAGTGTTTTCTCCCTTGCCGTTTACATGTTCCCCGTTTTTTGGGAATTGCCGTGTTTTGTAACCGTGTACGTGTCCATGTCTGTATCCGTATACGTGCTACATGAATAATATTCGTGCTATCTGCAAACTGAACGATGAGGGTGTCGGAAATCTGTAATAAACAAATGAGAGATTATAGTTCTTTTTTCCTTATCACGTAGCCCGATTCGATTCAGATTCATTAGGTTACAATCTTAGCCTAGTACTTCTAGGACAACAAGAACAGTCTCAATTCTATCAAAACCAACAAGTGCTCAAGCTGGTTTTGAAACAATAACAAAACAGGGAGGAATGTGCATATATACCAGCAAACATGTATTGTTCTTTATTTGGATAATAACTTTGACTGGATATATTAGAACTCTTGCCACCAACTTAAGAGAGCAACAAAAGGATTCATGGCTTGTGAGGACCAGGGCCGTGCTTCTGGGTATATATATAATCGATATGAGCCGCCAGTGTCCTCCTGATCAGGCACTCTTCCTTGTCCACCCCATCACAGTTTGCTTCATGATTCTCTATCTCCGCGACCTACAGTACATGTATTAAAGGAAAAGGCGATATCATGCTAATGGTTAAAAGATTTGATGAACAAGAAGTAACTGGTTAAAACTAGACTTGAGATGGCCGAGTAAAAGGATCATACCTGATTCTGGGATCGAACCGAGTTGGGGCCTGGACGAGCGGCTGTGTAGGTTACCATGGAGGAGAACAGGAGGGATATCACGAAGAGGGTAGCGAATTTGGACATTGTTTCGTGAGCAGACCGTTCTTGTGTGGTTCTGTAGGTTGAAGATTGCATAGAATGAAGGCCTGTTGTGGGTGAATTTATAGGTGGAAGTGGAGGTGCTGGGAAGGGGGATAAGATGAGTTGAATCTCTTCAATTCCTTTTCTCTCTCCTGTGTCTTCTTTTTGACCAAATCTGAGCATAATCAAGCAAATTTGGAGAATATTTACCGGCATTTATGTTATTATTGAGTAGAATCAAAGCAAATTTGGAAAAAATTTATTGATATTTATGTGGTAATATGGCCCATTACCTGAAAATGCAATATCTGCCACACATGCATGTAATCCCCCTTTTATTGACTTGGATTTTCGTTATCTCTGCACTATTGCTTGAAAGAAAATCTGCATTTTCCATGCAAAAAGTTATATGACACTGTCACCAAAGGATTATGTTTACGATAGGACCATTTAAGACATGAATTCAACAAATTGCTCCTACAATGATAAAGTTCTTTAGGGGCTCTGAGCCACTAAAGTTTGGTCTCTACTGCGACTCCACTAATTTCAATTGGTGTTATTTGGATATCTCTGATTTCTTCCACCCATGATGAAATAATGTTATAATAGCCACTGGCTAAGATTGTTATGGGAATTTTTTGCAGATTCAGGTACTGCCGATGAAGTAGTGTTTTGGGGTGCAAAAATAACTGAAAGAGCCAAACCGACCGGAAAAGCCAGGGTTCGGTGGTCTAGGTTTGGTCCCGGTAGGTTTCGATTTTTGACGAGTAAAAATTATAATCGTTGGTTTGATCTCGGGTATCTAAAAATACTACCGAACCGAATCGACACATACATATACGATCGATTAAACGGGTAGGAGTCTTGACTCTTGATATTTTAGTAATCTCAGATAGGGGTTTTGATATTTTAGAAGTCTTGAAAGTTCAATCTGAAAAACCAGGAAAAACCGACCAAACAGAACTACCCCGATCTGGTTTCGATCCACCGAATATTTTGACAATAGCAACCATTCCCTTAGAACTGTTGGACTCTTGGGGTTTGGAAGTGGGCTTCTTGTTGGAACTTTAATCACAATAAACACAAAACATCAAAATATAAGATATGACACAACACATGAAAATCATGAACACCATTGATCAAATATATTAGATAGTAGAGTTAGGAAAATAGCCTGTGAGATCGATGGAAGGCACGACAAGTCGCTGTCCTAAAGCCATATTCGCCTCCCTTCATGTAGGTTATGACGGTCGAATACCACTCCAAGATACAACCCAGAAATCTCACAGTATGTCTCCACGTTACACGATCTGCAGAAGATGGGGGTGCCAAGTCTTTCTCAAATTGCCCAGAGGATATATAAAATAAATAATGAGAGGAGAGAAGGGAATTTAAGATGTTCAGATCTCTTGTAGAATAATTCTATATTTATAGAACTCAAAGTGACTCTTCGCAAAAGTCATGTCCCTTGTATGAAAGGGCACAACTTTTAAACAAACCTCTTTATTTAAATTTATAAAACTTAAAATTCCAACAATCCCCCACAAGTTTTAAAAATTTAATTAAGGCATAAAGCATATATAATAAATAGAAAAATAGAAAACATCTGGGCAACATAATACCATACAGTGGGCGTAGGTGTCTTTCGGACTTGAACCTCACTTAGTGTTGACAGTCTCATACTGAAGGAATCTCAGTGAACTAGGTCTTGAACTGGACCCCTTTGCCCAGAATTCAACATGTCACACATATGGTATTGATACTGGACTTAGGCGTGGGTTAGCGCTATTAATGGCCGTGCGCTCGTCTTGATTCTCATGAGAGTTTTAGGGAATATTCCTAATCCCACGGTCGCAGCCCCACGATGGCTCTCACTTAGGCGAATCCTCCAAGGATAGAAGTGACGGAGGTCTATCCCGCGACAATATAAGCGCCTTGGATTCATTCAGGATAAAACCCTTCCTAACCAGTCACATTTCATCAGCACCAATGTCTTTTTAGTGATGAGGGGGAGAACATTTAAAAATTGCTCATGGCATGTATCTGAATATATTAAGAGTGCTGGTATTCAAGTCACGCAATGCAGATTGTTTCTACCACATTGAACTTCCTTCATGGGATCTCCAATCACAGAAGTTGGGTTACCTCCGTAGGTGACTTCCTATGGCTTATACTCATCCCTCTCAACATTTTAATTTTATGTATAAAGGATCTAGCACGCGCTAGTCCAGAGGCAATTACTCCTCTTGGGAGTTTACATATTTTACTCACACATTCCTCAATAATTGGCTTCTCAAGCTTTATTCTCCTTTGAATTAAGGAGTTAGATCTTTAAGCGCTAACTTTCACGTATAACACTCAAGTACTCTTTAAGAAGTGTCGACCCATACTCTATCGTGATTCATGCCGACTCTATACGGTGCACCTGTCAAATTTTCAAACACAATTCTCCAACATAAAAGTAATTAGTATAATCTTCATTCGATAAGAGAGTAAACCAACATCGAATTGTAGTTGCATCACAAAAACATACACAATTCCCTTATATGATGGTGACTAAGATGTTTCACTATTCAAGAAACATAGAAAGTGCACATTTACCCCCACAATACTCATCTTCCTTATAAAATATGTGTACCCCCACATGACTATGCTTCCTTACGAGTAAAATGTGCAAAGTCGACTAACCACTCAAGGAGAAATAAAAAGTCAAAACATGCTCACGCAAGCAAAATTTCATAAAGGAATCAGATTCAGAACTCCATATTTCTATCTTTCTCAAAATAAGACCACATGTTATGTTTCATAACTCCATGATAATCAATTATTAAGGAAAATATCCGAAATACTGTCATTGAAAATTATAAGGATTACGCGCAATACTACATATCAAAGGAATTCTAGACCACAGAAATTGTCACAATCATCATGCTAAAATTATAATTACTCTTCTAGTCTCTTCATATCAATTTCAAACCAACATCAAAGAAATGGTGACTATAAAAGCCAAATCAAGTTTTGAAGCTTTCTGAAATCAGTAATATCTCATATTCCCCAACAAGATTCAAATCTTTGTAACAAATTGCAAGGGGAGTCTCATGAAGGCAAAAAACTACAATTTTTTTTTTTTTTTTTAAACGGCAACCTTCAGACACATAAGCTACGAGACCCTTTTTAAACATAACAAGGCAAAAAATGAGAGAATCCGGTTTTAAGTTTTCCCTGATTCTAAAACTAATTTTCTGATCAAGAAAAGTTAATAGGTGTTTACAATGTTACCCGTGGATTCTCGAAATACCAACTTCGAATGTAAGAACACACAATTAAAATAACAAAATATAAACCAAAGAAAGATCTTATCCCAGTATCAAACTAACTTTGAATTAAAAAAAAAAAAAACTTGTAAGCCTAATTTGAACACAAACGGTTAGAATAAAAATTGTTAGAACCAGGGTACAAAATTCCTAGAAAAAAGACATAGAAAACAAATTCAAACAATTATTAGCAATAAAAATAGAAACTAACACGAGTAACTAATTATCACGTTTTATACTTAGAACTTTAAGAGCCGCTAGACATGGAACTTTCTTTCGAGCTATTCGCTTGAAAATCGGACCACAAAATGAACTTCGCTTACAACTCATCCCAACCGCGTTGTGGATATGGCCCTCTTCGTGACTAGCCATTACACGCCTTATAACATCTTCATCAATTCCGGCATGGGCTGTCCTATTTATTTCATCTAGTTTGGAATCCTTCAAATCATTTTCTCCTATTTCTTCGGATGGATATGAAACGAGAACGTTCCTAAATCCCGTTGTCGGAATAGATTGCTCTATCAAACTCACACCGTGTCTTGGGCCATTTGTAATTGCAACGGATTCTTCCGAAGCCTCCAAATCTCGAATACAATCTTTGAATTCGCTAGGTATTGACTCTACAGAATTTTCAATGTGCAATGCATGACGATTATCATCGAATGGTGCGGCTTGTGAAGAACTTAAGAAACTTTCCCAAGTACCTTTGTTCAAAATTAAACTCCTTGCAAATCAGACAATGCTCCGGCGTCTGCGAGTCCGCCAACTGTGATTTCCAATATCTTTTGATCCGGCCTTGCAATTTTCTGGCGGTAATTGTAAAGGGCTACTGAAATTGCGAGTCTTTTACTTTGACGATTGATAGTTTTCACGATCTCCGATAGAAGGCAAATTGAAGTGCTACAATCATCTTCATAATTGGTTCCCATACGAAGTACAATTTTTTTTCCAAGTTGTCCTAAATCTTCCTGATACTCCTATATATTTTTTTATATAACCGACATCTCAAAAGTTCCAAGTGTTTGAAGGAAAAAATAAAAGGCTACAGTTTCAAATTGTAACCATTTTTTTTTAGCCGTTAGAGGAACCAGTGCCTAATTTGTTCGTGTCTTTTGTTATACCGCCACCTTGCAAGTTAGTGACCGTTTGGCCAGGAAGTAAGAATTGTCTGTTCATAGTATTAAAATAAAAGAAACAGTATGTCTGTGAGATCGATGGAAGGCACGACAAGTTGTTGTCCTAAAGCGGTATTCGCCTCCCTTCATGTAGGTTATGACGGTCGAATACCACTCCAAGATACAACCCAGAAATCTCACAGTATGTCTCCACGTTACACGATTCGCAGAAGACGGGGGTGCCAAGTCTTTCTCAAATTGCCCAGAGGATATATAAAATAAATAATGAGGGGAGAGAAGGGAATTTAGGCTTAGTTTGCCAAAAGATAAAATGAGGTGGAGGTGATAAAATGAGGTTGATTTTAGCAAATGAAGTGGGGAGGTGATTTTATCTCCAATGAATCTGGACATATATAATCTGGACATATATATGTCCAGATTCATTGGAGATAAAATCACCTCCCCACTTCATTTGCTAAAATCAACCACTTGATTTTATGAGATTTCCATTTTAGCAAATGGAAAACCAAGCCTTAAGATGTTCAGATCTCTTGTAGAATAATTCTATATTTATAGAACTCAAAGTACCCTTAAACAAACCTCTTTATTTAAATTTATAAAACTTAAAATCCCAACACTTCTGTTGTGCATTCCAGATGTGAAAATCAGCTTTCCACTAGCAGATTTTCTACACTCTTAGTGCCTCCGTCACTGTTGGTCCTCTACTGATATTTGCTTGTTCTTTGTTCCTATTCATAGTGCTAAGATGGGGGGGACTGTATTGTTCTTTCTGTGTGGATCAAAATTTTGTGTTTGTGCTGTGTGATCGCGTAATGGAGCCCATTCTCTGTGGTCCGGATTTCGTTTTTGTGGTGTTAGAAAAAGATCTTGATTCAATTAACGTTCTCTATACGCTTGGTTTTGTTCAATTTAGTAATCAAGTGTTCAAGTGTCTAAGCCAGCTTACACATGCCGTAATTGGCAATGGAGTCGAACTGCAAGTTCAGGATGTTTTTTGTTGAGTTGCCCAACTTTTTGGTTAGCCAAACTTTAGTCTAATTTTTCCAATTTTATCCTCCAAATGAGCCCTCCACAATGGGATGTGGTTTTGTGAGGAGGGCTGATTCAGTCACTTCGATAGGATTTGCACGATTACCACATTGCCTTTCCAGACTTTCAATGTTTTCCCTTCGTATCCTGTTTTGCTTCTCTTTTTTTGTCACATATGGAGTGGCATTTGTGGGATTTCTCAGGAGACAAGTGTGACACAACTTTATGTAATAATCTCTCTCTCGAACCAGGTGTACAAAAAACCATAGCGAAATACTTGCATGTCATTTTCTCCTCCCTCTCTCACGGTGCCCATGGTCGTGTGGGGCTCACTTCAAGACACCTCCGATTGATCTAAATCGGTCAATAATTCTCAAATTATATACGTTTCTTTAGCGCTCACAAGTTAGGATCTTCTATATTGGGCCATTTTTCCTCACTTATGTTTACTTATTATAATGAATACTTATATATACGTTTCTTTCCGCGCTCTCAACCTAGAATCTTCTACACACCTTGTTCTCGTTCCCGTTTCCGCTTCGTGCAACTAAGATTTTTGGTATAAGCCCCCAATGTTCCTATCAACTATCAAGGTTAACGTACTCGTGACATTGACACCATTTTTGTTCAATTGACCATTGGGGACACCTGTATGTTATGTCAAATTATCAAATGCCGTATTTGACACCTGTTTCTTCGGTTTTGGCAGCAATCTGTACTCTATCATTTAGAGAAAAGTATAATCAATAATCTGGTGGGATTATTAATAGGGCGATGTGATGGGTTGACTTGAAAATTATCAGATAAAAATCAACTGGGAACATCATCTCTTTCTTCCGCTAATCTGCCCATTTTCACTATTTTTTCTCACCCTCCACTAAGTTCAAATTTGATTGGGAGATGATAGTGGATGCTGGCTACTTTCCCAATGAAAATCTTCTTTCTTTACCACCAAAGTGGATGATTTAATGGAAAATTACTGAATGGTTCAGATTCACAGTCGTTTAGTGGGTTGAAACATAACCTTAATCGCTCATAGTGGGCAGGGAATTTCCATACCGACATAAGTACAATGTGATCCTCACAAATGGTATGTGGTGCTGAAAATATCAGGGACAGCTTCAGGATTTGAATCTAGTGGTGACAAAGATATACAAAAGCATAATGACAAAAAGTCCAGTGCACAAGTAAAATCTAATTTGTCTATGTCTAATAAACCAACTATATATATTTCTATACAAAATTGATTCGGCTGAATTTATTTTAATTTTGTTAGACTATACCGTTTATTTATTCAAAATTTTAATCGGACTTTGATATATGAAAAATGATATTAGTACTCCACTTTGTATAGATGCACTCTAAAATTTGGCCTTTTTAGTGTTTGTGTTGCGTGTCATTTAAGAACAAAAGGACAAATTTGCGTATATTTATTTTTGATCGAGGTATTTAGTGCTGACAATTCTAATGAAACATTAAAGTATACATAAAAAAGTAAAATTTGGTAGTGTATTTTCTAAAACCAGGGGGTTCACTTGAACCAGCTGAATTGATAGTGGAGCCGCTCCTGCCGAGAACAACAATCTTCCACACGAATATTTAACTGTATATATTTTGTGGAAGTAAGAAACTTCTTTTTTCTTTTCATGAGAGAGACATGGATCATCAATTTTTCCAACGTTTTCTTGTTTGATTAAGCCCTATTTGTGGAAATTTCTGATATCTTGTTTTTTACTTTATGTACCATGGTCAACTCTCTCTCTCTTACCACCAACCCCAGAGAGGGGATCAAGTGGAGGGGAGACTTGAAAGAGACTGTTGTCTTTTTTTTTTTTGTATTTTGGAGGACTAGAAAATGGAGCTGTATAGGCTTGTATTGAGACCATTTACCAAATTCCAGTAAACAATACTTACAGAAAATAAAAGGGTTTAAAGCAAATGGCCCTAGAAATAGCTTTTTTATTGAAACCTATCAGTCAGCTTCTTCTAGTAATTGATAGAAAGATAAATAAAGAATAGGAGTATGACATTTTGTAGGGTTGGTTTTTCTGTAAAACTCAAAGAGTTAAAACAAGTTCCAAACCAACTGTATTTGGTGCAGTTTTTCACGAGTATTAACAAAATGTTCAAAACTAATTAGGAAATTTTTTTATAGGAAAAGGCTACAATACACACCCTTTATTTGGGTGTGTATCATAAAAGTTACGATTTTTTTGTAAAAGTTACGAATTTTTTATAAAAGTTACTAATTTTTTGTAGAAGTTACGATTTTTTTATAAACGTTACGAGACATACCAAAATGTTACGAAATCATATTGCTGAAAAGTTACGAAAAACTAAAAAATGTTACGATTGCCGATGAGGTGGCACAATCTGGACTATACAATAGGTGCATATGGTACACCCAAACAAGGGGTGTGTATAACTTCAAGAAATCCTAATTCAAATAAGATTTCAAAAAAGAAAAAGGAAGAAGAAGAAGAAGAAAAAACTGCTGTAAAGTCACCGTTGAAACCCGAAACCAATATCTGTACATATATTGTTGTACATAATACTCGGGAGCTGTTTCGAAAAACAAACTTATTGTGTTTTACGAGACATGTCATTTTATCACAATACATCAACTCAAAAAGCCAACTTAAGCTAGTTTTTGACAAGTCAATCTCTTAGAAATTGTACGCATGAATTTCTATTTTAAAAGTTCAAAAACAGAAGAATTTTGTGTTAAAATCATGACTAACTATCACTTTTTTATTTACCCAAAAAACTATTACTTTTAGTTTTTCTGCACAGCAGTAGAACTCAAAACCTCAACAATCAAAGTGATATTTGCTCAATATATGAAGTCTTCAACTTGTAGAGTCTTCATGCACAGATTTATTTGCAAAGATGCTGACACGGATTCATTTGTACCGGTCGATTTTACGTGCATCAGACGATTACTAACGTATATTGTACGCAATAGTACTCAAGTAACTCAACAATCGTATAAGAAATTATGCTAATACTGAAGTCTGTATAAACCACCGCTGTAACACCAGAAAGAAATAGAGGTAGGAGTATATCTATCCCAGCAAAAATATAAAAACCTCTTATTCTTTAAGTATTATTTATGATACTAACTGGTTTAAAACTAGAAATTCCTGCTAATAATTTAAGAGAGAGAGAGAGAGAGAGAGAAAAAAAAAACAGATTCATGGGTTGTGATGCTTCTGGGTATATATATAATCAAGGTGAGCAGCCAGAGTCCTCCTCATCAAGCACTCTTCCCTCTTCACTCCTTCACAATTTTCTTCATTCCCAACCTCATTACTCTCAATCACGGCATCCTAAAATTCACACAGAAAGAATAAGGCAAAACCCAAAAAAAAAACCTTAGAAATTGATCAAGAAAATGGTTTTAAAAGAACCAAACGCCCTGTTCCAACCGAGCTTGGCTTTTTGTACTTTTTTTAGTTAATGAATATGAAGAAAATGACTTATCTCGTAAAACGGGAAAAGCCAAAAAGCCCAAGAATCCAATTAGTGGAACTGGACCTAATAAAATTGAAAATTACGTGATATGGCTGACGGAATTGCACATACCTGATTCTTGGTTTCGACGAAGTTAGGCCTTGCACGAGCGTAGGTTAGCATGGAGGAGAGGAGGAGGGCTATGGTGAAGAGGGTGGTGAATTTGGACATTTTTTTTGGGCTCTGTTTTTTTTTTCTTCACCCAGAGAGTTTTGCTGTGTGGTTCAATGGGTGAATTTATATATAGGGGCAACGTGGGGTCCATATATATAGATATAGAAGGTAATCTGATGAGGTGAATCTCAAACGTGTCTTTGGTTATGTATAGTATGGAGGAGAAAAGATCAGTGTGTTAAATACAAGGTTGACGCTAGATCTTACCTAACTTTGTTATCTTTTGTTATTTTGGCTTATTTTAGTATTTTCTTTGATTTTATTTAGTTTTGAATTAGTTGTTCATTTTAATGACAAATCGTGAAAGTAAAAAAATTACTTCCAAATTAAATGCTTAAAAAAACTTACTAAATTCTAAAATAATGCAAAACAGATACTCCATTGTTTACAAATTATTTCGATTTTTTTTAAAACTTTCTTTCAAGTTAGATTTACTTTTCAATTTCTCTTGTTAAGATAAATAAATAGCGTACAAGTTCTTGAGGTAATTCATTTAGGTACTAGTGCATGCCTAAAGCCACGGCTCGAAGAATCGACGCACACAAATAAAATTGTTTCACGGTTGCTTTGTGCTAAAAAAAAATAAAATAAAATCAGTGAATGACAAACACCCAAAGGAATTTTGGATTTTTGCCTCTTATATATGGTATTTATTTGCCCCAACTACTTGCCCTCTTTATCAAACCAAATTCTAACTCTCTTCACCACTACTTGCCCTTCCAAATGATTTATCCTCTAAGTGTCTAACTCTCTAGTCTCCACCACCAAAAATAGAACTAGAGTCGACAGGAAGGAAATCTGGATTTGTTTTCCCCTTCGAATGATGGAAGTTCGGACAAAATCCCCTCCCCCTCTCTCTTGTTTAACCACTAATCTTTCTCACAATGCACAAATCTAGCTTCCCCATGCCACCACCATTATCAGGCAAAAAAGGAATTTCTTGGTCTAAAAATTGAAATCCAGAAAACTCTAAACCTAATGAGCTTGGGGAATTTTTGTTTAGTTTATTAAATTGTGATCTTTTTCTTTTTCTTCTCTTGGAATTGTAGAATTTTAAAGTTCCAGAACCTTGGTGTAGTTTTTTGTGGTCAATTGTGGACATAGTTATAATTTGTTTTCTAATTAGCTATTTTTTATTTGACATTTTAGTGCATCTTTTGGGGGGTCAATGGTAAATCAAATTATATGTTATTAATAGATATCTACTTTAACTCCTTTCTATTTCGCATTTTGGTGTTTTTTCTACTATTATTATGTTTTAAGAATTTGACCCCACTGACTTCTAATTCTGGCTCCGCCTGCCAAAGCCATGCCTCTTATGCACATATCGGCTCAATGAAGACAATAACGTTCAAACCAGAAAAGCCATGCAAGCACATATACAATAGGTGAAGAAGCAATACAATTCCAAAATGGAATCCAAAATTCGAACACTACACCATAGTCCTCCTTAGGGACTATTCGATATCCTCATTTCATTCTATCTACGAAACCTTAGTGGGAAAATATATATAACCAGCCATTTAGTTTCATGATAATCGAATGATCATTTTGGGGAGAGCGGTATGAGATTTGAATTTCTTGCAATTGTCAAAATCTTACACTTGTAAAATGAATTCACACATCAAAAACTCATTGACAAACAAATTGTCACGAATCGCATTTCATATGTATAAATATTCCCAACAACGGGGAGACAACTTAAAGAATCCGAACAAAGACGAACTCTGTATTAGAAGAGAATGACCCGTGCTTTAAGGCACTCCATCAAACTAAATCTAATCATAAAATAATTTAATGACATCCTAATTCCTGACAGTTCTAATAGCAAGTTAATATAACCGTCCATCTGACTATAATCCTCATCCCATTTAGCCCCACCAATAAGAATTTGTATAATTAATCGCAAATAGTCCTTACAAAGTAACCTATTAGAGAAAATTACTAAGATGCATTGAAAATAACGATTGAATACCCAAAAAAAAAAAAAAAACTGAGCCCTTCAATCAAGATCCAAGGGTCAAAAATATAACAAATTCAAAAGCTGAAGTCCCTTATTATATAGATTTTTTCAATAAAAAGTAAATTCGGCTAAAATGGATTATTTTCATCTGTGGCGAAATTATTGTGGCAGTTAGTGTATTGGGTTGGATCAGGGAAACCAAAGTTTGGGCCAAGGTTGTGCCCTTCACTGGGCCTCAGCTCCAACATTTTTAGGCCCGCACGTGGCAAGGTTCGGTCACTTTTTGCACCCTGCTCCGAGCCACATAGAGAGAGTGAGAGAGAGAGAGAGAGAGAGAGAGGTGAAGTGGATACGAAGAAAATGGGGACGAGAGAGGTGTACGAACAAAAGCTGAGATCGGGCAAGCTCTATGTATATTGGTTAAATTTATGATATCAAAAGCTTGGAATTTATATTATTCTGCATCTCTATTGTGTGTCGACTCTCGCTAATTTTTTTTACTAGTGGTCATAACGTTTATGATGTTGAACTGTTGTGCTAGCATTCCTGAAAAAAAAAAATGGGGTGGGTAGGGTAGGGTAGGGTAGGGTAGGGTAAACCTGCTGCCCGATAGGGGAGAGAATGGGAGTAGATTTCCATTACCCGAGGCAAGGGTAGGTTGCCACATTAACAAACACTCATTGCAAGTATACTTCCTTTTAATTGAGTCATATGGGTATATTGGTATGAGATTATAGCATGGGAAAAATCATTGTTGAATGTGTTTGGTTAATTTAGGCCATCGGGCTATGGATTTTATAGTGATGTTGTATTGGTTATTGATAGGCGATATGTGTATATAAGATGGTAAGTTTGGTTAATGTTGGGGACAAACAATATGAGGTGTTGGTTGCCTATAGTCCTCCTAGTTTAGGTGAGGCCGTTGTTAATTGGTATTCGAAAGACATCAATGTATTGCTTCTGTCGACAATATACTTACGACGTGTTATTATCTTTCTTCTTTTATATATGTAAAATGACTAAGTGTGAGTTGGATGATATGGTAATGGGCCAACGGGTCAACTGGATGGGTCAATATCTAATAGCCAAGAGTCCTATTGGGTAAGGCACGACGAGGTGATGCTGATGCACAGGCAAGCCAATAAATCAATTAACCAGATGCCAAGAGTTCCCACTAGGTGAGGTGAGGTGAGACCAACGCTGTGTTTAGTGTGCAATAATAATTGTATGTGATATGTCTTAAAAATACTTGATGTAACAACTTGAACCTTCTTAGTACATTGTCACCTATCGTTCACTCGCCAGACGAATGCAAGTGTGTGGGCACTTGTGCTGCGGATGGTGGGCTAAGCGGACATGATTGTACCGGGTCGCATGAAATAATATTTTCATAAAATTCAAGTTTTCTATGTTACAAGTACTTACTTGTGTATACTAGATTACTACTAGCTTAGTAGCTTTTCTTGAAACTTTAGTCATGTTGATAATAATTGAATTGTTTATATGAAAGACTTGGTTCGACGACTTGAAAACGAAATGTGCATCGCGATTGGTTGAACGACCTCATTTTTTTTTAAATGACTCTTTGGAACTTCAATATTTTAGCTAGAGAGGACATGTTTATAAGACTTGCAAATTTCTAAGTTGTATCTATGTATGCGTAGAGATTATTTATTGGAAATATATGGTATTACAACTTGACATGCATCATGGCATTGATATTATGTTCATGCATATCATTCTTTATATTCAAATTTCCTACCCGGCCTTCGCCTCATGTTATTGTTGGTACCAATTTGTCAAGTTCCAATGTAGATCTGAAGGCTTGAGGATCCTTGGACATTGTTCTGACATTGTAGGAGTGGAAATCTACGGAAAAGAGAATGAAAATTACAACTATTAATTATGCCATTTTAGGTGGTTTTATGTCACAAATAAAACTTGATGAACATTCTTATTTTTTTATACTTATCCAACGTATTGCATTGTGAATTCTTACTCGTTCGTAACATCGTTACATGGTATCATTCATTTGTTATGGGACCAATGCGAAAATTCCGCTCGATACCAGTAATTATTTTTATCTAAAAGTGTTCTTTTTATTAAACTTCTCAACTAGAAAACTAAAATTTTAGATGATCAAGTATTTACCGATGCCTTTAAAATAAAAAATAAAAAAGTATTTACCGACGCTGCCGACGCACTCAATTTTTGCATGGTCACATAAAAAAAGAATTCGAACAAAATAAATGATTTTGATAACATACACTCGCGAGCGAAATTACTTTCCAAATCAACTTACTAATTAAATTTCTATTCAATGGTGAGTGTAATTATCCCGGTATATTAGGGGAAGGAAATCTTTGAGAAAGATAACGTTTCTCCTCTCTCACTCTCTAAGTTTCCTACTTTTACTCAAATTCTCTCTCCATAATGATTTGCCGAAGATCTCTCACTTAAATATATCTGTTAGCATGCATAGCAATCTCTCTCTCTACTGGATTCCTTATCAAACTCTAAAACCCTAACCTCATATATCTCTTCCCCTCTTCCCCCGGCTCCGAACCCTTTAGCTTCTCTCCCTTATCAATAGATTTCCGTTACAACAAATCAATGGACAATGGTCAAAGACAAGGAAAAAGAACCAATAGCACCGTAAGGGATACGAGAGGGAGTTGATAGAAGATTGAGGCGACTGAAATCAGCCTCAAGGGTCGTCGGATCATAGGCGGTATTATTCGGGAAAGCGATTTTCGGGAGAGGGTGGTATGGATTGATTTGGATATTGTGAGGGAAGGTGGGAAGGCGGTTTTCCGGTAGAGGGAGAGTAGTAGTTGACAGAAAAACAAACTGGTTGTTTTCCGACATTGGTGAAAGAGAAACCGGAAAATTGGCCGCCGTCGGGTCGTTATTTACCTTGTGCCAATCGAGATGATCATATTCTTGAGTAGTATTTCCTTGTCTTTGACCATTGTCCATTGATTTGTTGTAACGGAAATCTATTGATGAGGGAGAGAAGCTAAAAGGTTCGGAGCCGGGGAAAGAGGGGAAGAGATATATGAGGTTAGGCTTTTAGAGTTTGATAAGGAATCCGGTAGAGAGAGAGATTGCTATACATGCTAACAGATATATTTAAGTGAGAGATCTTCGGCAAATCATTATGGAGAGAGAATTTGAGTAAAAGTAGGAAACTTAGAGAGTGAGAGAGGAGAAACGTTATCTTTCTCAAAGATTTCCTTCCCCTAATATATCGGGATAATTACACTCACCATTGAATAGAAATTTAATTAGTAAGTTGATTTGGAAAGTAATTTCGCTCGCGAGTGTATGTTATCAAAATCATTTATTTTGTTCGAATTCTTTTTTTATGTGACCATGCAAAAACTGAGTGCGTCGGCAGCGTCGGTAAATACTTTTTTATTTTATTTTAAAGGCATCGGTAAATACTTGATCAACTAAAATTTTAGTTTTCTAGTTGAGGAGTTTAATAAAAAAAAACACTTTTAGATAAAAATAATTACTGGTATCAAGCGGAATTTTCGCATTGGTCCCATAACAAATGAATGATACCATGTAACGATGTTACAAACGAGTAAGAATTCACAGTGCAATACGTTGGATAAGTATAAAAAAATAAGAATGTTCATCAAGTTTTATTTGTGACGTAAAACCACCTAAAATGGCATAATTAATAGTTGTAATTTTCATTCTCTTTTCCATAGATTTCCACTCCTACAATGTCAGAACAATGTCCAAGGATCCTCAAGCCTTCAGATCTACATTGGAACTTAACAAATTGGTACCAACAATAACATGAGCCGAAGGCCGGGTAGGAAATTTGAATATAAAGAATGATATGCATGAACATAATATCAATGCCATGATGCATGTCAAGTTGTAATACCATATATTTCCAATAAATAATCTCTACGCATACATAGATACAACTTAGAAATTTGCAAGTCTTATTAACATTTCCTCTCTAGCCCAAATATTGAAGTTCCAAGGAGTCATTTAAAAAAAAATGAGGTCGTTCAACCAATCGCGATGCACATTTCGTTTTCAAGTCGTCGAACCAAGTCTTTCATATAAACAATTCAATTATTATCAACATGACTAAAGTTTCAAGAAAAGCTACTAAGCTAATAGTAATCTAGTATACACGAGTAAGTACTTGTAACATAAAAAACTTGAATTTTGTTCCTTGATATCAACTTTATGAAAATATTACTTCATGCGACCCGGTACAATCATGTCCGCTTAGCCCACCATCCGCAGCACAAGTGCCCACACACTTGCATTCGTCTGGCGAGTGAACGATAGGTGACAATGTACTAAGAAGGTTCAAGTTGTTACATCAAGTATTTTTAAGACATATCACATACAATTATTATTGCACACTAAACACAGCGTTGGTCTCACCTCACCTCACCTAGTGGGAACTCTTGGCATCTGGTTAATTGATCTATTGGCTTGCCTATGCATCAGCATCACCTCGTCGTGCCTTACCCAATAGGACTCTTGGCTATTAGATATTGACCCATCCGGTCAACCCGTTGGCCCATTACC
Source organism: Vaccinium darrowii (assembly GCA_020921065.1). Taxonomy (NCBI): domain Eukaryota; kingdom Viridiplantae; phylum Streptophyta; class Magnoliopsida; order Ericales; family Ericaceae; genus Vaccinium; species Vaccinium darrowii. The sequence goes on from CM037157.1 coordinate 9,464,148, forward strand.
ATATCATCCAACTCACACTTAGTCATTTTACATATATAAAAGAAGAAAGATAATAACACATCGTAAGTATATTGTTGACACAAGCAATACATTGATGTCTTTCGAATACCAATTAACAACAGCCTTACCTCAACTAGGAGGACTATAGGCAACCAACACCTCATATTGTTTGTCCCCAACATTAACCAAACTTACCATCTTATGTACACATATCGCCTATCAATAACTAATACAACATCACTATAAAATCCATAGCCCGATGGCCTAAATTAACCAAACACATTCAACAATGATTTTTCCCATGCTATAATCTCATACCAATATACCCATATGACTCAATTAAAAGGAAGTATACTTGCAATGAGTGATTGTTAATGTGGCAACCTACCCTTGCCTCGGGTAATGGAAATCTACCCCCATTCTCTCCCCTGTCGGGCAGCAGGTTTACCCTACCCTACCCTACCCTACCCACCCCATTTTTTTTTCCAGGAATGCTAGCACAACAGTTCAACATCATAAACGTTATGGCCATTAGCAAAAAAATTAACGAGAGTCGACACACAATAGGGATGCAGAATAATATAAATTCTAAGCTTTTAATATCATAAATTCAACCTTAATCAAATGTAAGACTACTCCAATTTTCCAACATATAAGAATTCATATAACCTCAATTTTCCAACATATAAGAATTCATATAAGTCAACTCTCAACATTTGTTCTAGACATTTCAATGCTTGAATTGATGATACAATCCCAGAAGAGTTGACAGTATTTCAACCAGAAATCGTGGCAAGAACATTAATATAGTAAGATTATACACTATACTATAGAAAACTAACAAAAACAGAAACCGAAGACAGAAACTTGATTATAAAATTCATTACTTTCTTGAATCCAACACAAGGCTTCATCTCTTTGTTTAGGTTACACTTCAAAAATTTAGAGTAAGATATGGAATATTAAAATGTTTTCTCTCATGCAAATCTAAGAAAGGGTCTCTCTTTGTTTATACACACACACACACACACACACAAAAATGTTACACCTGTTTTTTCATTGAAATCCATGGAGGATAACAAGGGGAGAAGAGAGAGATACCTGTGGACTGTGGAGGAGGACGGAGGACCAGAGGAGTCCTCAAATCTGGTTTCTTGCTCTCTCTGAGGCCTGTTTGGCCGGTGGATTTGAAGTCAGATTTGTGAGGCAGCCGAATTTGTAATCTTGACCACACTCTAATCCGGTCTTTGGTTGGGTTTTTTCTGGGGGTGGATTTGGGAGGGGGAGGATTGTATATCCACCCCCAGCCGGATATACCAGGCTGAGCTTCACCCCTATCGTTACCAAATCCGGGGGATTTGGTATAGTTTTGCCCCTCCAAATCCACCCTCCTCTTCTTCGTGATATTGTACGGAAATTTCAGATCTAAACCAAAATCATTTCAAACTTTAAAAAAATGCAGACACAAAATCAAAGAAGAAGATGGGAAAACAGGCATGATTTGGCCGTTGTAGAAGATCTCAGTGGCCAAAATCGACTACGAAAGGAACTCAAAATCACTGTTGTCATCGTCTTCAATGGCCAAAAACGAAAATGGATTCAAGGCGGAATTCATTGACGACTTTAATTTGTGGCGATGTCGGCGGGGAATACAGAGGAGGAGATCGAATTAAAGTGGTGAAGCTGGGAACGAGTGAGATGGTCTAGATGGAGAGATTTGTGTTTTCCATTAGTTCTAGAGTATTCTATCATGATCCAACGATTCTGGTTGATTGGAGAAAAAAAAAATGAAAAAATAAGTGTAGAAGACTAGAAGTACCCCAAAAAATATAGTGAAGTCCAATACTCGATCTTCCACACACAAAAAAAAAGTCCAATACTTTTTTCTAGCAGTAAAATATTTATATTAAAAAAATAGGGTGTCAATATATGTAATTTTTCAATTATCCAATTTTCGCATTACATTAATAAATGGCTGGGATACAAAGTGGAATCTTCTCATTTGTTTTTCTTCAAGTATGTGGAGAAGTATTTTTTTTTTTAAATCTTAACTTTTCAATTAATTTTTTAATTTTTTTGGGAAATAATGTAATTTTAATAAATAATATACTTAAAGAACAACACTGATTGACTGGAAAATTATTAGATAAAAAACAACACTGATTGTGGCGGGCCGAGGATATTTTGAAATAGCACAACACTGCAAGTCACAATTATTTATTGGGTCGGCCCAGCATGGTACGGCACGACATGGCACAGAGCATGGTAGACACAGAAATAAATAGGTTGGACTGGCACGGCACGGTCCATTCGACACCTCTATCTATAGTTAATTTGTCTGATTCCACTCCAAATTGAGATGTGTCTTATTTTTTGCATACGCATAAGATTAAAAAAAAAAAAGGGTGGGGACAATGAGAATCGAACCCAAAGTTATGAACATGATAAAAGGAACTCCAAAATCTACTACAAAAAGGCAAATTTTTATATGGCCTTTTTAGAGTAGAGAATATGAGTAGATAGATCAACAAACCAAGGAGCATCTCTAAGAGCTACCAAAATTTCATTGTAAATTTAATTTTGACTGACACATGTGACAAGTTGAAGAATCACTTTGAACATGTGCACGTGCACTTAAGGGATCTTCATGCTTTATTTTTTTATTATATTTACATTAAGAGACTCACTTTGCCAAAAATTAATTAGCTCACCAATCATAAATCATAAATTTGATGAGGAAAAATTTTGACAGTCATTTCTCACTCTTCAAACATAGAGAGAGATAGAGAGAGAGCTGCACCAAAATGGTGTAGCAAGCTTGCTACCTCCCTTGGAATGCCTTATGTTGACATGGATTCTCAAAACATAATTAAGTCTTGATTTTGCTATCTCCATGGGAGTATCTCCTAAACCTAATCCCAAGGGGTTGATTGGTGGTCAAGGTTTGAAACTTGGAGGTCTGCCCACTCAAAGGTCTCAAGTTTGAAACATCTCAAGTGCTATCAGCAGAATCGGGGGAGGCATTGTGCGGTAGGTGTTGTGTGCCGTGTTGTGTAGCAAAACTACATCATTTTGCTCATATTTCTTGGTACATCCAAGGGTCCTGTTTAGAGAGTTAATTTTGGGGTTCAATTTTAGGGGATTTAAGCTCTTTGGAGTAGGGTATAATGGGTTTAGGCACTTGGATTTATACACTTCGGGTTTAGGTACTTCGTGTTTACGGCTTAGGCACTTTAGGTTTTGGTATTTTGTAGTGGTTTTTTATTTCTCCAAACAAGGCCCTTGGAAGCTTTGGAGGTGTGCACAAAAATCAAGCAAAACGGCGTAGTTTTGCCGCACAACACGACGCACAACATCTACCGCATAGCACCCACCCTGGATCCGCTATCAGCTGTGGCTTTAAATAACCTTGTTTGTGGACGATGAGATTGATTTTTCAATAATTAATCGAGATACGTGCAAAATGGCCTAAAGAGCTTGAGATATCAAAAAAAAGTAAAGCATAGATATCGCTACCTCTAATCTAAATTAAGTGGAAAATAAGAAGCTACCCTATCTAATGTTCTTGGTTATCTGTGAGTATCACTACCTCTAATATAAATCGGGGCGGTTCTATGGACACAACGAATAACACAACATTTGACACAACAATAATCGAAGCCCCACGCTTACAATCGGACCCGTTCAAGTTGTTTAAAATATGTTTTTAAGATTACCTGTAAAAAAATCAATTCATTTGGATATCGGTAAAGGCTTGATTGGTTCATTCAAGTTTATCCTATAAAATCTGACAGGAATCAACTAAATGAACTGATCAAGCCCTTATCGATATTCAAATGAGTTGATTTTTTATAGGTAATCTTAAAAACATATTTTAAATAAATTGAACGGCTTTGATCATTCGCGTGGGGTTTACAAAAAAAATTTGTGTCAAATGTTGTGTTATTCGTTTTGTTAACAGAACCGCCCCCAATATAAATTAAGTGGAAAATAAGAAGCTACCCTATCTAATGTTCTTGGATATTTGTGAGTTGAGCAAAGCATGAATAGATAAGGCCCGGCTTATCCATCAAAATAGCCTGGCTTTTACCGGACTCTAGAGAGCTTAAGCATTAAAAATACACACACAAAAAATACCCACAATTTACCCACACACTCATGATACATACACACACAAAAAATCCAAGTGCCTAAAATCCATCAGCAATGATACATACACACACAAAAAATACCCATAATTTACCCACACACTCACACAAGTGTGTGGGCTCCACACACACTAGATGTGCAAGTGTGTGTGGAGCCCACACACTTGTGTGAGTGTGTGGATAAATTGTGAGTATTTTTTGTGTGTATGTATCATTTTTGTTTCAAATGCCCCTTACCCAAAAATAACAAGAAAATTGGGCCTGCCCGGCTCAAGCATTAAGACCTACCTGGACAAAAGCTACAAGTCTACAATGAACAAATCATGACCAGAAAAAATAAAAATAATAAATTATGATTTAAAATCGTGATTGGGATAACCAAGACATGGATTTAGCAACCCCTCGTTTTAAGAATTGGAAGCCGAACCTAGAAGCTATGCGTCAGCCGGGTAGGGATGGAGCCAGAGGGGGCCAATAGAGGCGGTTGCTCTGCAAGGGGGAAAAAAACCTTTAGTATTATATAGAAAAAAAATATTTTTTCCTTTGAATAATATAGACTTGCCCATGCAAAATATTTTGGAAAAAAAAATTCACCCATACGCAGTGAAATTCCTAGCTTCGTCCCTGGGCCGGGGCACCTTTTGCATTCCTCTTGCATAATTGTATTGCCAAAGTAACTGATCGTGTCGTTTCCGTACCAAAATAATTAATTAAATGAAATAATTACTACTACTCAAATGAATAGTGATAAATATTCCGAATATTGTCCTCAGGGATTATAAGGCTAAGCTGCAACTATTTCAATTGATTTCTAAATTAATTCGGGAAAAAATTATTTGAGTTTGGTTTCTAAAATTATCTAAATAATGAAAAGTAAGAAAGATTGTGAATTAAATAATATGGAAAAAGTTCTTAGGGTTTCGAATCCACCCTAACTTCGCAACCAAGTAATTACATTAATTTAGAAAAATCAATTACCGAAACGACAATAACTCGCTAAAAGTTACTAGCTCTAGCGATATAGCCAAGAAAATAGCATGTAATTGAAAACCGGGCATAACCTATCTTCGGTTGGCACGAATCGTCTTTGATTCTATAACTAATTAATCTAGGCACGACTCGTCTTCCCTAGGCATAGACTATCCGAATTCGCAATTTCACGCGCCAAGAAAATTGTTGCATAGCTATGTATTTGCAATCACAGAAAACAAACACATAACACTAGATATGAAAAATAAGATCGAATCATAAAAATAAGTCTTAAAGTTATACAACCGGCGTTTCAATAATCAAACTCCAAAATTAACTTAAAAATATAGTTACTTGGTTAGGGTTTCATCTACACCCTAGAAGAGATGTTCAGCCGGACATTGTGGATGGTCTAAACCCAGCCGTGGGTCTCTTGCGCAGCCTCCCTTTCTTTCCTCTGATCCGTCGTGCCCGCATCCGAAGGCTACTGCCTTGTTTTTATATTAAAATTTGCCGCCCCGTGTTTCTTATTTCCCAAGTCTGTTGTGCATCTAGTGGAGCCCTAGCCGACCTCTTTTAATTCCATGTTACTGCCATTTCCTTTGCATGTGTACACTACTACAATAATTGTTAAAGATGACACACCAAAAATTGAAACAATGACAGTTTTTGTAAAATTGTCATCGAAAAAATGAGGGTAGAGTTTTGATGTCAGTCTATCCTAAAAACTGTCATCTTTGCGATATAAGATGACAGTTTACAATAAAAGTGACGTTATTATCTATTTCTTTAATGTCAGTTTTTGCTTAGAACTGACATTAAAACAAGGCGCTTCCAGAAGCCCATATGGATAACCTTTGAATGTCGGTTTTCCTTAAAAGTGACATTGAAACTAAGCCCTTTTAATGTCAGTTTTAATTAGAACCGACATTGAAGTTGATCATAAAAGATGACTGTCAAAAAGTGTCATTAAACGTATAAGATGACAGCTTTAAGCTGTCATCTTATATTAAATCTAAAACTGACATAGAAAGTACTCAGCTTAAAATTTTTCGGAAATATAGTATAAATATTTTTGTTGGTCTTTTGTCAACAACAAGCATGCTAGCTCAATTGGTAACATGCGCGCGCGCGAGGAAGTCAAGGTCTTGAGTTCGAGTCCTGGGGCAAGCAAATATTAGCTAACCACACAAGTGCTACGTAGGCGCCACACAAGCGCCATGAGGGTGCCATGTGAACTCCACTGGGCAGTCATGCGAGGGCGGCCACACGAGAGCCACGTGTTCAAACTAGAATTGGATTTTTTTTTTTTTTAGAATGGAGAATAGATAAGATGACAGTTTAAAACAGTCATCGTTGATTGTAAAGATGACAGGTTTACACTGTCATCTTATTGCAAAGATGACAGGTTTAAACCGTCATCTTATATGTTTCAATGACAGTTGTAAACTATCATAAAAAATTCAGACTTTTAATGTCAGCTCCATAGATGACAGTTTTAAAACTGTCATCTTTCACGTTTAATGACAGTTTTTAACTGCCATCTTTAACTATTATTGTAGTAGTGGTACCAAATAAGCCAATTGCACCATTATCCATGTTTAATTAAGCCCAATGTGTAGGCTGGCCTTCCACGTCCAGAGCCCAAAATTCCGTAGCATAGAAATTCGATTAGGTGCTTCTCATTTTTAATTCCACTATAAGCTTGGTCCACAAATTAATTCGATCACGGGCTTTGCTTTGAAAATAAATAAAATTGCGCTCTTTATATCAAACCTTCCAAACATCTGCAAAAACACACAAACAATGCATTATACTCCAAGTAACAAAATAAATGGACTTAACAAGAATAAATTAAGGGGCGCTAATGTGAATATTTACGCACTTATCGGTAACATTAGGCCTTAGCACGTTGGATTTGCCTCCATTTCCTCTACTAATTGATGAGTAAAATTACCACCAATTGCCATGTGTTTGCATCACTTGGTGCACTCCGATAGTCTAATGTGAACATCCCATGACTACACCAATTTACCACTGCCATGATTTCATTGAGACAAATTAACCAAATTACAAGATTCTTTGATAGGCACGTTTCACATTTCCGAAAACAATTTTACCGGCAATTGGTCGCCAGACCCACGTTCAAAATGTCTTAGCCCTTCGGCTATGTGGCACTTTCCCTGTTTCCCATTACCACCAGTCATTTTTTGGTGCAAACAACCATATAAGCTTTGCAGTTACCCAAAAAAAAAACAAGTATAAGCTTTGCTGAAAGTACTCCGTCGTTGAGGTGCTTTCATATTAGCAGTCATCTTTTGGTACAAACAACAATATAAGCGTCCCTGAAATCCACCCGCTGAGAAACCGAATCTCTTGGGCCTATTTGTTTGTGGGAAAGAGAGGGAGGGGGGGGATAAGAGAAGAATAGGAGAAGCAAGAAGGTGTTTTTGTAAGGAGATAAGAAGGGGGAAAAGCGAGCCGGGTGGAGCTTATCCTTCTTCAAAGGGTCTTAGGGTGCGGTGTTGTTAGCTTATCTGCGTGTGTAGAAAGACCAAATTACCCCTCAAACCATTTTCTTTTCACAATGCAATGGTTTGATGATAACAACACAGTAATTTCTCACATTACAAAATCATATCCACCCATATAAACTATTTCCTAAACCGAGTACAAGCTTGATTCTCCTTCCTTAACTAATCTTCCTTTACAATATATCCACATTTTATCCACCATTTTTGCTTCTCTCACAGAATCTTATCCATCCAACAAACGAACTGTTAGTATTTTCTTTGCATCTAAAAGCTAGCTAATTCATTCCCGACTCCATTGGGAACAGTAGGAAACAACATGGTGATTCATGCCTTATTCTCCTATAGATTTAAGGTGCATTTTATGAAAATCTCATAAAATGAACATTTTATGGAAGAGTGATAAACTATAATTGTTTTTCTTACTGATAAAATGTAGTGGTTCTCCTATAAATTTTAGGAGGATTTTTTGAAAATCTCATAAGATCACTTTTACATTTTATGCATTGAGATTGGAGTAACATAAAATGTGATATTTTATGTCCCAAAAATCTGTTGAAAAACACACACTCACTGAGCATGGGCCGTAGCATGCACGCCACGGGGACGTTTCCCAAGCCATGACTATAGGAATAATCTCAATCCATCACAGACCGTCCACGAGGCGTATTCATTACGTGATGTCGACTCGAACGTTTGACATCTGTCCTCCGCACTGAGTCGACGCTGTTCCCTTCAATCGAATCCCTCAAACTACACATCCAGTAATTCTTCACTTAACTCTACCGTAATCTCTCTCTAAACAACACACACACACACAGACAGAGAGAGAGAGAGAGAGAGAGCCCTGTTCTCACCGACAGATCGTCGAATGGTCTTACCGTCAGATCGTCGAATGGTCTTCGACAGTTGGCCAAGCATTACTTTGTCTTCTTCTTCACCAATTCTTTGCCATAAAACCTAGAGATCATCGAAATCCCAAATTTGCTCTGTAATTCCGTTGAATTCGAAAGAAAGATAAACATGTTTGGTGATCAAGAAGATACTCCCACCAGGTACTCTTCGAATTCACCGTCGATTCCTTTCGTCTTGTGAATTGTACTTTCAATGTTTCCGTCAAATGATGTTATTGTCTTTTCTTTCACGGTTTCTTAAATGGATTCTACGTATTTAAACGAGAATTCTATTGCTCAGTGATCAGCCGCTTAGTCGATCTAGTTCAATTTATTTCGGTCATGAATTTGAGTTGGCGCCAATTGTGTTAATGATTACATTGATTATCCATGCAATGAACTTTACTGGTAGTTTTACAGTGTAGTCGTTTTATGGTCCTTAAAAAACCTGTTTTTGATGAACTTTATCGCTGCCATTGATGTCTGTATTGTTTATCATAATGGGATTCTTTGAGCAAAGAGGAACTGCACATCTGAAAATTTTGCGCCTACTCAGTGTATTTAGTCGCAAGCACTAACCAAGGAGGAGGGTTTTGTAATGTGGCCCATTGCTGATGTGATGCTTCGCGATGTCCTTAAGTATATTGATGCTAAGACTGCTTGGGCAAAGTCTAGGGTGCTCAACTTAAACGGTTTTTGCTGTGAAATTGGATGAATGATGGGTTAATAAGCAATCAACAAGCAACATGTAGACAAAATAAATGTAGCTATGATGAGGAAGCTGTGTGCGTGAGTGGCAGAATTAGTAGAGAGAGGATTGGCAAGGAACAGATTCTTATCTCACCTATTAAAGATCAAACGAGGGAATATCTGTTAAGATGATTTCCTCACATTCACTGAGAGTCCCAAGTCCGAAAGGGTGGCATGATTCTCACTGAGGTTAATGCCGGGGGATGATGGAGGCCTTACTTAACTTGGGGTGAGGTGAGACAGTAAAATGGCATGGGTTTGTGGCCCTTTATTGAACATGTTACAGACACAATGTCCATGTAGCCAACCTCAAGTAGAAAAAGCATTAGTTTAGTTTAGTTGCGTTGAGACCGGACTAGGAATGTGAGGCCCAACTTAACTTGGGGTGGGACAGTAAAAAGGCATGAGCTTGTGGCCCTTGATTGAACCTAGTAGGGACACCATGTCCATCTACCGGCTACCCAACCTCAAGTAGTTGGGAAAAGGTGTAGTTTAATTTTGGTTGAGTTGAGTTGAGACTCGACTGCGAATGTGTGAAAATTTATGCTTTTAACTTTCCCCAAACGGCATTCTACTAGTCATGGATAAACTTTCATGGTGCTCTTTGCTATTCTTCTTGTGGTTGTTCTAATATTATTATGTAATTTTCCGTGACCTGTTGGCTTGTTAGGTATGAGTTATTAAGTATGGTGAAGAAGCACTCAAAATTATTAGGGAAATCCCTTGGGGATGAGGATGATCCTTCAGATGTTGAAATGGATCTGCGCTTTTGGCATGATGTCATGGATCTCTATTTTATTCGTGGTAGGGAATCGAGGGGTCATCAAGATGATGACCTTGTATTCTTTGTTAGGAAAATGGTACGCCCTTCTTTCTTGTTCCTCATTGTTCGACTGTGAACGCGACAGTTCAATGATATGTTACAGCTATTCTATATTTGGCACTAAATAGATTTCTGTTCATCTTTTATTTTTTAGCAACTGCACTCTTTGATTGAATTATGTTATTCCAGAACTTGCATGGCTATGGTTTCAACGACAATATGGAAGGCAACTCTCCTTACTTTGTACGCAGGTGGGCACCTAAGGTAAAAAGCAGCATGGATACCAGATAATATCACACCTATGTACTGATATGAACTCCTGTGATCATACCTTTACTACTTACGATATGAAAGTGCTCATAAAAAGTCATGATCTTATATTCTTTCTTGGCCAGTTGGATGTTTTAGTTGGTAAGAGTTCGGTAGATGTGGATTGGAGGCGCTCATTTTACTTGAACTTAATTGCTCACACTACATTCAGTGTAACAGTGGCAATATGCAGGTAGGTCTCCTTTTTTCTATTTTTGTAGCATTTAATTTACCTTTGAATATAAACACCTTTTTTTAGCATGGTTATGTTTGTTTAGCTTCATTCTTTTAGAGGTCCTAGGCTCTTAGCCATGTCAATATCTATGTTATTTGGTCATTTGTCATGACTATGTTACGAATTTCCTCGCTTGGGCGCTTGTAGATCACCCCTTCGAAGAAAGAAAATCAAGTAGTTCCAGGTTCTTTGTGAAATAAGAGGACTTTTTGTGGCTTGCGAGTCATGCCATATGATTGGTTGTCACGACATTAACTTTTAAAATTCATATAATTGGTAGGTTCTTTTCTATTATTTTTCTGTTATAAGTACATGATCAGTTTGGCATGGACATTCTTTAGTGCTTGGAGATCTTGTTTATTTCCGAGCTAAGTTGATGTATTCAGATGCCTCAGGCTAGGATTTATATATATCACTTTATCAGGGCTCCTTAATCTGCTTTTGAGAATTCGTGTGCCAAATCCAAATAGGAGTAATTTGACATATCTGTTCATGTAACCAAGTTTTTATTGTTTCCTTCTTTTTCAATCTTTTAAATATCACTATATCAGGGCTCCAAGATCTGTTTTTTTTTTTTTTTTTTCTAATTCCTGTTCCATATCCAATTAGGAGTAGTTGGACATATCTGTTCACTTAACTAAGTTTTTTGTTCTTTTCTTCTCTTTCAAACCTACCAATTTGTTCATTTGAATTTTTTTTTTGTTGGTTGAACTAGGAAAATGCAATTCAAGTTGTCTATAGGTAGTAGATTCGGTAAATTCTTGTACAATGGTTTTCACTGTTCCTCGTGTCTGGTTTCATATTTGTGGACTTCGTGCTGACTATTTCCAACTCCAAAAAGTAAAGGATGTGGATATATATGTGCTATGCTAATAAGTGCAGCAAATGTGGGATTTTTGAAAATTGGAACATGTTCTAGTTGGTCATTTCATTTCTGGTGCTTTGTATGCTAGTAATTCCTTTTTGCTTATTCTTCATCACTGGACAGATCGTGGACTGTATCTTTTGTTATGCTGTAAAAGTTGGAAATCAAGAGTTATTTCTCTTTTGCTGCAGTAATATGGTCTCCAAGTTAATGTTTCTTTTGCACGTAATCAGATTTTTCCCCTGTTTTCAGTCATCAGGTCCTTAAGAATCACCAGAGTGGCCTAGATGCACGATTGTCTTCTATATACAAGGTATCAGGAATATAATTTAACTCTGAAGATCTAAGAGCTTGTTTTCTTTGATTAGCTTGGTGACCTGGGGAGCTCAGCTGTGTGCTTTCTCAGTATTGTTTTAAGCGTGGTCTATGGCTTTATCTCTAGGTTGTGAAGACTGTTTATGCATCGCCAAGTCGTGTCGATTTTCATTTGGACTCAACAAAGGCAAGTTTCGGGTATTCAACAAGTCCATATTCCTTTGTATTATGCTTTGATTTCTTCATGTTTTTTCATCTGACAAATTAACTTCTATTTATACAGGAAATAGAAACAACACCTGCTTATCCAGATATATGTTTTGCAGTTGATGACTTTGATTCCACTTTTGATGCAGTGGTAATATGTTTATTCAGGATATGTTACAAACTTGTTATGTCCTGTGATTTTAGGCTTTAGCTTCCTGCTAAGATGTTGTTTAGAGTATCAGCACAATTTTTTTGCAAATCATGAAATCAATACCAAGCCAGTTACTAGAACTATTGAAATCAATCCCCCCCTATGTAGCTAGGAAACGTCATCACCGGATCATCTCCACTTGTCATCATTATCTCCATGGAGTTGGGGTCCCTGCATGGTTTTAAATTTGTCATCGAGATAGGTGGCAGTGATGGTGGCAGTGTTACAGTTTTTGGATTACCAAGTCGTATGTGTATCGGAAGTTTCTCAAAATCATGAATCATGAAACATGAAAATGAGCTTTCAGATATCCCTGATTTGGCAGTATCTGTGAAGTATTCCTTCCACAGTTATATGAACTGATATGTGTTGGGAATCTATAGTCATGCTTGTGATTTTCTCTGTCACTGCGACATTGTAGTGTGAAGCTCTCTTCGAAAATCGCTATGTTGCAGCCCATTACATTAAACTTTGCCTCTAAGGTTGGTAGTTGGTACATGGGTTATGACTTATAAGGCACTCAACTAATCAAGCAACCCCATGACCCTTGAATGGGATTAATACAGTTTGCTGTTTAATGGAGAGGGTCCATTTAGTGGTTTTATTCATTCTTCTAGAATGACCTGCACCTTGACCAGACTTGGATTGATTAGTACGCTTACCTCCAAAACATGACAGGATTCCCATAGCTGCACATCTTGTCGGCCATCGTAGACTTATTGCTCTTGAGTAGTCCCAACATCGCTAATGAAAGTGATTGTTATCTCTTATTCTCTGGCAAAAAGAGTGCTGCTGCCTATCCGTTGTCCTGTTAGAACAATTGTCGACCACAATATTTGTTTTGAAAATGTTCTAATTTTGACGATCTTTCGTGCTTCAAGGCCTTTCCCTCTTCACAATGGAATATGAGTCCATTACACATATATGGTCATGTTTTTCCTAGCAAATATTTTATTTCATTATGAATAACGAATTCTCCCAGATACTTGTACTGTTTCCACATAAGATTCGGAGAAATGAGGACAAGATTGAAATGTGTCTCAATACGTCCTTCATATGTCGTATTCTTCGTTCACTGTTCATTTGTCTTCAGTTTGTGTGGTGTTTGTTTATTTTGCAGGTCCTGACAGATCCAGATCACTGCTACTGTGTACTTCTGAATGCAGATGGTGGGGCAGCATTTCCTAGTGAAAGGACCACACACGATTCCAGTTCTAGTGATGTTTCTTCTCTGAAAAGCGACACTGGTTCTGGAAATACAAAGAAGACAAAGGTTTGATACATGCACCAGTTTGCTAGTTAAAGTTCAAATTTTAGCAGTCAACTGCACACAGTCTTTGGAATATCAATTCTCCCCGTCTGTATGGGTATCTCTGGAGTCGGTTTTGTTTGCATTACCTTCCACATCTTACCAAAGGTTGAACCCATAACTTTCCTTTTGCATTTCTATTTGTTTTGTTGTATCTTTTAGTAGCAACCAGATAACAGTCATTAAACTTTTGAGTCAGTTCTTAAAATATGGGCGGATTTTGCTCAATTATACATAAGAGCCTAAGAAGTGAGAATTTAAGTTCAAGAAGTTGACATAATACTAATATTTGGGTTTCCGAATGGCAGTGGCGGCTCTAGAAAATTTTGCTGATTATTGTGAGTAAACTATAAATATGACTTGTTCAAGGATTACCTTAACAACAATAAACTATTATTATTTTTTTTTTTTTGGGTAAGTTATTAACAAGTCATATATGCGCAATTTTTCATATATTAGTGTGAATAATGTGTCCAAATAATCCTAAAATACATAAGATGTCAAAATTATTTTAGGCAAATTCTATATTTTGGGCCAAGCAAAATTAAACCGGCGCATAAATACATTGGTATATATTATAGGAAATTCTGTGGTGAATAGGTTCGCATGGATCTTTTTGGACATATGTTCTTGTTTTATGAGATATAAAGTTGATTGCCGTTCAGAGGGAAGCCACAGCAAATGTTGATACCAATAGATACTTTTCACTTTGTTCACTTCACATTTCCAAAAAGATTCTTTCCCCATCTCTCATCTCTCCAATCATTAATCACATTTCTCTCTCTACTCATACCCCTCTTTCCAATCATTATTCTCATTTCTCTCTCTATCTCTCTCCAATTATTACACTTCTCTCTAATTATTACTTTTTCCAAAAACTCATCCAAACACTATCTCCAAAATATTCTTCTCAAAATTATCAACCAAACACAGCCAAATCTCTCTATTTTCCTAATTTTTTTCAATAAACGCGTGTATTTTGTTTTGAGCTAATGTATTAGGTGTTTAATTGGGAATTACTTGGATTGATGGGTGTTCATAGAACAACACTAAGTGTTCAAACGAAACTCGAAATAATTACATGTGATGTAGGAAATAAAAAACTTTCGGGTGTTTAATTGACCATCTATGGGAACGTAGGAAATAAAAAACTTTAGGGTGTTCAATTGACCATCTATGGGGAAGCTATGGAGCCGCCTATAGGCTTTAAGTGGATCGGTTACATTGGATGGATTTGTGGGCTAATTTTTTGGGATGGGTTTCAATTATTTTTGGGTTAGATGTTCAAGTATATTTGGGTTGAGTTCAAGTATATTTGGGTTGAGTGTTCATGAAGCACTAAACTAAAAACATTAAATGAATTCTAAACAAAAAAATTTTGGGGGATGTTCAAGTGACCACCCTTACTAAAGGGTGTAGCTGCCATTGCCTAATGGTTTTTTTCGTCATTGTCTCACGAAATAAAAAAAGATTCAGCCGTTTTGATAGAAAGGAAGCCCCATTTTGTTCCTCGATCAAAGAGTGACATTGAGGATCTCTAAAATCATCAGTCTCAGTCATCCTTTGAACTTTATTTCAAAGGATAAACCAGAAAAACTGAGGGGCTGTTGCCGCTTGAGGAACTTGGACAGCATGCTATTCCCAAAGATAATAGTGGATTTCTCCTCTTGCTGCTCTAGGCACGGCTGGTTGAGATACAAATAAGCTGTCCATTGACAAACATCTTGCGAAGGAAAATAATTGACATTCTTTGGACTGGAAATTCACAGATATCAGTCATTTTTAATTAATCTGGAAATATGTGATCTTGATATTGGGAAAAATGGTTTCTTCGAAACAAAACAGAAGTGGCACCGTTATTGGTTGAAGCTGGCAGTGGGTTTTTGTTTTCTGAAATTGAGGTAATTGGTCTAACATCATTAGTATCTGAACAGGTTGGTTTCTGCTTTCTTGTGATTGCAGCTTACTCTTTTCTCAGGATTTGTCAGCTATCAAATGGTTCGAGATGCATACGAAGGTATATTTTTCTGTTATCGAACTTAATCTTGTGGTCATTTCATTTTCTGGTCGCAGGACATTTATTGTTGAAACTGATTGCAATATTTCTTTGTGATCCAACGTGCTAGGCATAGTTATTTCAGTAGGCATTTTAATTGAGATTTTCTTTTGGTCTTGGGCTTATCTCTCCCTGTACCACCGTTTCAGCTGGGAGGTCTGGATTTGGGAGCCTACTTTCACTTGGACATTCACCTGAGAAAACTGACAGGATTTACATGAAGGGCCCTGGAGGACGTGGGGAGGTGGAAGTTGCTGTTTCTGGGGTCATAGGTAAGTACGAAGTTCTTTGTTTTTTGTTTCCCTTCCCCCCCCCCCCCCCCCCCCCCCCCCCCCCCCCCCCCTATTCTGCATGTGCTTTCATTAAGCAACTTCCCAGTTCCCACTGACATGAACTTGAAGGAGTATCCAACGTCACATCTGGGGGCGCTTTTCTACCTTAGTTTGTGTAATGGTAATAACATTACGACTTGGGAAGTTTTTAAAGTACATCATCTCTGATGTGGATGATGAAGCTTTTCTATACCTGGACTCTCTTGGTAAATTTTCTAGTAAGGACCTCCCGTAAATAAGAAAAAATGTAATTTTTTCACGTTAAAAATTGTTTTTGGGAAATCCGAACCGTCCAATGTGTTCAAAAGGTGTTTTCAAGGGTCCGCGCGAAAAATCTTGAAAAAACAAATACCGGGAAGGGCTTGATCCAAGCGGTTTTTCGCAAAAACTGTATATTTACAATTTTGCGAAAAACTACTTGGATCAAGCCCTTTCCGGTATTTGTTTTTTAAGATTTCTCGCGTGGACCCATGAAAACACCTTCTGAACACATTGGACGGCTCGGATTTTCCAAAAATAATTTGCAACACAAAAAAAAATCATTTTTTTCTTATTTTCGGGAGGTTTGGACTAGAAGTTTTACTTATATATATAGCTTGCTTTTATTGCTCTTACTTAATTAGTATGGCTGGTTTACCTTCTCCTCCTTGACCCCCTCCCCCATTCCGAAAAACAAATAAGAGAGATGAAAATAACTAATTCACAAGTGCGCGCCCCGAAGTTGGCTCATCATCCTTGTTTAATGTCCTGACTTCATAGAAGATGCGTCTTTTGGATTTATCTGTAACTATTAAGTGATCATTTTTATGTCTGGACTGTTTATGACAAGGATTTATCTGTTTCTACTCATTTGTACTTTTAGGAAACATGGCACTGTATGGTCATTATACCTTTTCTATTGCAACAGAAATATATATTTCCAGCAGTTTATGGAAAATAGAAGAAGTTAGTTCGTGATCATTTGCTGCTTCAAGTGTTTCTTGCGTGTAGTAGTGGTTTAACTCTCTTGTTAACTTGATAATCAAGTCAGAAGACGGTCAGTTATTCTCTGATCACCAAGCCCTTCTGACCTTGCCGGATGGGTAGTTATTCTTGCTGATCACCATGCCCGTCCAAGTTTGACACCAGCCACTTAAATCATATCCTGCCTAAAGTTAGATGTGTATCTAACCAACTCTTCCAAGACCCTTTTGGAGACCAGCTCTTATGAATGGAGTCTAAGCAATTAAACTGCGTGATGAATAGCTTTGGCGGACTGCATTACCGGATGTTGGTCCTCCTTATATGAGAAACATCCTGTGTCGAAGATTAGACACCAAATGAATGGCTTTTATGGGTTGCTGCAAATTTTGTTGATTTATCAAGGACTGATCGCATTTTATTTGTATTTCTATTTGTTGCATCTGAACATTTTCTTGTTTAAGTTAAATTGTTCTATTGGATTCTGTGATCACACAACAAGCTAGCCTAACATGTAGGTCAAGTATGCAGATTTTGTTTGATTGATACTTCGGATATGTAAAATAGTGATGTTCCACCTCTTATGGTGTTCAATGGCAAAAAAAAATTTCATGAACCGATCCCTAGTTGATGGGATTAGTCTTTTCAGTTGAGTTGCGGGTGGTAAGGTAGGTTCCTCCGTTAGCAATTTGTAAACGTAGAAGAAAATTATCTGATCGGCAAAGTATTCGAGAAAGGGAAAATCACCCTTGAAGACAGGAAACACAGCTAAAGTTATGTGTAACAAACTGGGACGTAGTGATAATTATTCTCCAGCTTGAGGGGAGTGTTAGGAGTTCTATGGAATCAGTGTTAACGAGTGAGGGTACTTGAGTCCTTTTGTATCTTGGTACTTGCACTATATAATCAATACTATGTGTTTTATGGTTAATTAACATCCTAAACACTTTGTCTTAAAAGTTGCAATAGGAATATCAAATATGATCCTTCATTCTACAGTGTACCTTTCTCTTTTGTTGATCACGTGCGCAAATTAATACTTGGATAGTTAGATACTTAGATCCTTCATTTCATTATCACCAATCTAGGATTCTAGATGGTCATGTGCTCCTGCTGTTGAGGGCTCTGCCATAAAATTGGTTTGCATATTATTTTTCCTCAGACATTTAGCGTCTGATTCATGATTTGTTGTGGAGTGCATTATAGGGCTTTTTCTTAGAATTTTTTTTTTCTCAAAGTTTCATTTTGGATGGATGATATATACTTCTGTTTGTTCAATTCACTAAGTAAGTCTTGGCAATTCTATACTAGATCAAAGCAAGCACAATTCAGGTCCTTCCTCACCGACGTCTAAGAGAGGATTAAACTTTGGTACATTTGTTCGTAGGGCTGCTTCTGTCGCATCCGTGGCAGCCAAGCATGCCTTAGCAGCAGCTGCTGCCACCCGGGGTCCTGATGATGAGATGCTTCCCCTCAAGTGCTGCTTAATGTCTGTATCATTACCGTGGGAGCACATTGCTCACGATCTTCTGTTCAAGGTCAGATTCAAGTACTAAAACTGCTGAACTATGTGACTGACATCATTTTGTTGTATAGCCAAATCAACAGTTAGATCTACCATTTTTGGGTTATAGATGGGCGAGGGTTGGCATGCGGAGGTAACTAAGGCCCAATGGGGGGAGTTGTTGCCCCACAAATTGTTTTCAAAATTGTACCTCGGCCTCTGAATTTTATTTCTTATCCTTGTTTACTGCCTATGGGATACTTGGATATCCTATATGCACTAAGTGGTATCATTTTTGGCCCATGAAATCCTATTCAGGGTCCCTAAAGAAACCTGATAAGTTGCATCTTGAAATTTTTATTTCACTTGGAGCCTGAAGGCCCGTTTGCATTTACATGTCATCAATAGCACGATTATATTCATAGAGAGAAATATTTGATAGCATTGGTAAGAAGACAATCATGCAAAAGTTATCAAAATATGAGAATCCATCGGGCCTACTATAAAATAAAAAAATAAAAAAAAGGAAACCCTATAGATCAGTATTGTGTTAGCAAGTTTTCTTTGCTTCAAATTTTTTTATTTATTATCTTGGTTTATTGTCTGAAATTTGTTTCCCTCACTGAATGAAATTCCTGGCTCCACAGTGGTGCTTTCTTTGCTACTTTCCATACTTGGACGATTAGTGACTTACAATTTGAAAAATGCAGGGAAGTCCTCCAGTGAACTTGTAGAACTACATGATGAGGAAAAAAGGTAAAAATTTGTCTTGGTTACAGCGATTGAAGAAGGGGTGAAAGGAAAATTCGAGTCGAGTCAGACATGGTGCTTGAGAAAAGCATGGCAGTGGCTTCCCTTTCATTGTTGTATGCTGTTTCTCCTTCCCCCTTTTGAATATTGTGGATGCTGGGTTACTCGTGTGACGGTGGAATTGTTGAATATTTTGTAAATGATTAGTCAAAACAGGGGAAATAAGACGTCAGAGGTAATCTGTATGTATTTTATCAGCTATCAAGTTCATTTCAATTTTTTTTATCAGGCGAAGAAGAAAACGAAAACGATTCGGGAATTCATTTTTGGAGTCTATTACCTTCAGTTTTCATGGCAGTGTTCCTGGGCTGAAGCCAGTCAAGCCACGGAACAAAGATTCTGGGTTTTATTTTAATTTTTTTTCCTACTAGTTAAATGAAAATATGAGAAAAACTTGCATGCAGGTAGAGTACCGCCATGTGGTACCTGTCGCTGCATTCGAGCTGTCCAAGCATGTTTTCGACACTCCAGAATTGTTGGGGTAAATTTGCTCTCAAAATTTACAAAAATACCACCCTTAAATCTTGGCTGTCCAAGACATGTTTGGACAGCTTGGATCCGCCAACGGGTATCACGTGACGGTACCCGTTCGGCAAGTTTTTCTCAAACTCACATATCCATCTTTTTGTAGCTGTTCTTTAGGGAATGTTCTTTAGGGCATTTTTTTGGTGGATATCGTACTTCGTCCTGGTTATTTTAAAGCCCTACTAATTGCCTCTTAGATTGCTACTTTTAATATTTTTTCCCTTTTAATGTATGTAAAGATGTAGTATATATATGTATGTGTATTCTTAGATTGGATGGTCAGGAACATTTTTCTTTTGACAAAACTTTAACGTCACATGATCAACTTTTGAAGTTGTTCAGGTGCAGAGGACCTTTAGATAATTATGTTGAAGAAAAGCCATGATAACATGGGTGAGATATATAGTTCATTCTCATTTTGGTTTTAAAATTGGTCGTGTGCCTTATTCTGTTGAAATTGAGAGAGTTTTACATCGAATCCACAAATGGCTGCTACTCTTTGGTTACATAAGAACTTCTCCATGGATTAGTTCCACACTACACACTCTGGTCACTTATCACATATAAAAGAATGAAATTAGATGTAAACTCTGCCTCGATGTCGGATACTTGACGGACACCGATACTTTGCAAACTCGCATCCGATACTCAAATTAGAAGTGTCTTGTAGTATCTGCTTTCAACTTTTTTCATTCAACCACTCCAGCGAAACTCAAATTAGAAGTGTCTATAACACACCCGGTACACTCTATAAATACTCGTGTGCGTGTCTTCTTCTCGTGTGATAGATAATTGTTGATTGAGTATAATGTCACATGTGAGAGAAACATTTTCCTACTCTAGACTTGAATAAATTCTGGACTCCTAAACATGAAGCAAAGGATACATGGTTCTTCGATTGTTGTTAGAGGCATATGTTTTACTTATATAAATTATGCATATATTTTTTTTGTAGTGTCCCCAACGTTTTGTCCTTCAAATTTTATAGATATATGTGTCTGAATGTCAGTATCTAGGGGCAATTACATAATGGCTGGGGGTGGCTCCGGCCCCGGCCCTCCTCATTTCTTATTTCGGAGTAAAATTTGCATTTTTTTTATGGATATTTTGAAAACAAGTATAAAATTTCGAAAATAATTGATAAGTAAGAACATCTTCACTTTGAGAACAATAAATTACCGTGAATGATACCGTGCGACAATACTACTGCGGTTGTCGAATGATATGATAACAACAATACGCGAGATTAATTTTTCAATTTATCGAAACTGTTTCATAATAACTCGAATGGCTGGATTTATAGTCTTGAAATAAATCATCGAAATTAAGTTTCTTTCATAGTTTGGTCCCTCCATTCCTGGATCCACCACTGTCTGTATCACACGTGGAGTGTCTGTATCGATTCTACATTAAACAAAGCTACTACTTTTCTAGTCTAATATTATGATGAAAAGCTGCTTATCAAAAATAATAATAATAATGATGAAAAACAAAATTATTCCCAGGAGTTCTATGATGCATCAGTCATGGAATCTAAGAACTTGGAAAAAGCGACTTTGGTTTCAAACAACTGCAAGCACATGAAGCCTACTCTTGGGCACAACTACAAGACACAAAAGCCAGGTAGGGCAGGAATGTGGAATGCCATTCTTCACTTTATTCTTCTTACCCAATCAATTTTATATAAATGTGATTGCAGGGGGAACCAAGAAATGAAAAAAGAAAGAGAAAGTTTGCAGTTCTATTTAGTCTCAGCCATGTGGTTACATGCCCTCTTAACTTTGCCATATGAGAACTTAACCAACCAATAAAACTATCTGAAATGCTAAAGAAGGAATAATGATTATTCTGGTCACTTTAGATTAAACCCAATTTAAACAAGAATTTCTTATTCTGGTATGTCTCTTTTTCTCATTAAAATTTCCCAAGCTTAAAGCATTACATCAAGGATGCAAATCTTCTCACATACATATATGTAGACTGTAGACACTGCAGGGACGGAGACAAGGGGGTGAGGGTTCCCGGGCTCCTGCATCACTTTAAATATTCTCACGTATTGTACTAGTTTTTGAGATTAATTTGAAAAAAAATTGTGGTATTGGCCCCTGCAATTCCCATTGGTGAAAAAAAATTCTTAATACTCGTATATATGTGTGGAAAAAAACCTTAAAATATAAAGTTATCAAACATTCTTTGGTACATGTCAATTGGCAACAACGTATATACACCCAATCTAGTAGGAGTATTTTCCTTGACATAACAAGTAGCAATATATACTTATGTATTGTACTTTTTGTTATGATCAATATAGAAATACATGTAGCGTTGCGTCCGCCAATGTTACAAAGAGAGAAAATCACTCATTAAGAGAAAACTAACACATTGTGGAAAAATTTGGGTACCTGGAAGGCAATATTGGCCCATTGGGGTAGTTAGGTACTTAGATTCGATTTTATGAGGTCTTTTTTGGTTCAAATTCATGAATTATTGTTAATTTAAAAAATCAAACCAATTGGCTTGATTGGGTCATCGAGTGATTATTTAGTGCTTCAAGTAGTGCTCTAGCCCGGGGGAAAAAAAAAAAAGTAGTGCTCTAGCGGCTTTTACCATCACACATTTACATGGAATCCCCACTAAACGTGTGATGGTGAAGGCCTTTGAAACATCACCGCAGTGCTCTAAGAGCAAGTAATAATTTTCTGTTCAGAAAAGTTTTTGATTTCGTACGTGGATTCTTTTTTAACCATTCCTACCTAGAGAATAGTCTAGACCAACTCCAAAGTCCAAACACCTTCTCTAAGTTTCTTAAGTGGAGCTAAGATTTCTCTCTTTTTTTCCTCCTTTCTGTTTGGTTCTCAGGGAAAGGAAGAGAAAGGGAGAGAAAATTTTAAAAAAATTTCTTCCTTTGGTTGGTTCCACAAAAGAGGAAGGAAAATTATTCAAATTCCTATTCAACTTTCCTCCCATTTTCTCTTCAATTTTCTTTATAATTTCCTTCTTAATTATTTTCCCTTCTTTTCTCTTTCTTTCCCTAACTTCCAAACATAGCCAAACATCTTCAGAGGAAGGAAGTTAAGGTTTTCTTAGGTCAAGAAAGTGAGACAGCGAGGGGTCTAACTATTCATTGCTTCAGGAGTACAGTCACATGGTGTTTTAGAAAAATCTAGCACCGCACATTTTCGTGATGAAAATGTGTAGTGTTAGATTTGTTCGGGGCACTACGTGGCAGTGTTCCGAAACTCCTGAATAAGAGGGAAGGAGGCCAAGGGTGTGCGAGAGAGTAAGAGTGCCTTTTGTCTTGATTAAACCACAAAAAAGAGTGCTTTTAGAAAAGAATGGAGTACGTGGAGCAATACTAGGATGTTCTCTTTTTGACCTTAACACACATGACTTTGGGGGGACTTTATGATCAAACAAAAATTCTCATAATCTACCGGAAAGAGAATTCAGCATCTGGCTTTGTCATCTCTTTTTCGATACTGTAATTGGGTATCCGTGTCAACTTACACACAGCTCAATTAATTTGAAACTCCGAGTTAATACAGAGCAAATCTCAGTGACTCCAAAGATATTGATTTAGTTTATATTTGGAAACCCGTAGTTGTGGGTAGGAATGAGAATTTGATCACCTTATCAGGAGTAAAAAATACCTGAAATAATTCAATAATCTTATCAAAAAATACTTATTTTGCGATTTTTTTATGGGTTGATTCAAAAATTGATTACGGCGGAGTGGAGTGATCAGATTCCACAATTTTTTTTTTAATGAAAGATTCTACTTAGTAAGTTTAATAATGTGATTTCTAGTTAAATACATTTAAGAACAATCATATTTTTATTGCAATCTATTCAGTTATTGAAATTACAAAGATATGACATTATATTCTCTTAACTCAAAAAATTGCTGCCATCCAAACCGTGTATTATGTTGAAATAGAACCTAACTCAAAATAATACATGTAATGTAACTCAATCGAGATAAGTTTTTCAATGTCCTGGGGCACGATTCGAACATGAACCACACAAATGTATAAATCACACATGAATGTGTGATTTAGGTTCATGCTGAACGGTGTTCCCAGTCCATGGAAGAATTATTTTGTAACCTTCCTTGCTCTAATTGTTTTTCATTTGCTAAAATCGAATTGAAAAATATTTAATTTTGATTTTAGGATATGGAAAACTTTTACACCTTCCTAATCCTTTTGTTTGATTCTTCGTGATTAAGCTTTAAATAAAGCTCACACATTAGTACTACAAAAGCAAAAGCCTCCACTCTCCTCAACCACATGATGGCACCTGGCTTGACAAAAATTCTGCCTACTGCTTTTTCTGACCAAAATGCCCTTACTTTTCCAAAATTTTCTAGTCCAGCGGACCCCACGTGTGCCTTCCCCATCCTCCTTAAATACCCCTCCCCTCCACTTCCTTCCTTCCCTTTTCCCCTCCTTTCTTACATCCGGTTCACTTTTCCCATCCGGTTTACTCATGGCCATGTTTCTTTCTGAGGCACCGGTTCAGTTCCAGTTCCCTCTTGTCGAGGCCACCTTTACACGTGATGAAATCCATGAGCTCCTATCTTTCGTCCATTCCGAGTCTCCGGTCAATTCCGAGTCTCCGATCAATTCCACCTCCGGTTCAGAAACTGGTCGAACGGTTTATTCGGTTAACGAGAGAAAGCGGCGGCGGATGGTGTCAAACCGAGAGTCTGCCCGACGGTCTAGGCTTCGAAAGAAGATGCACTTGGAAAACGTCACGAACGAAGTGGACCGTCTGAAATCGGAAAACCGGGAGCTAAAGAACCGGTTGTGCTTGTTTTCCCATCAGTGTCAAATTGTACAGAGAGAGACAAACCGGCTCCAGACCGAGTCCTTCCTGCTCTGGCAGAAACTGTCCGGTTTATGCCAAATTTTGGTTGATATGAACTTCCAATAATTCCCCATCACCATTAACTGAATCGTTAATGGGTTTTTTTTTGGAACTCGTGAAAAAGAAATGAAATGGAATGAAAGAAAATTTTAAAAAAAATTATCTTTCATTGTTTGGTTTGGAGGTAATTAAAGCGGAGAGAAAATAGCAAACTCAAGTATTGTGATTCGCGAATAGTGACATTCTCGTCTCATTTTCTATTCTTTTCTTTCTCTCACTTTTGAGTCCAAACGACATAGCGTTAGGCCTAAAATTAATCACCCAAATGCTCGTTCTCTCTCTCTCTCTCTCTCGCGCGCAATTTATTGGTGGTTGTTTTGAGTCCATATTCTTATATCATGTAACGTGCTGAATTATTCACAAAAGATAACTAAGAATAAAATAAAAGAAGAGAAAAGTTAAGAGCTGAGTCCTACATAATTTTCTCTTTTTAGGGTGGCTAGATTGAAGCCTTTGTTAATGGTGTTTTAGTAGCTGGATTTTTGTAATTAGGCTTCACTAATTACAAATTAATAACCCTCTCGACAGATAAGATTTTTTATGCTCAAAGCCTAAGCTTTCAATCGTAAAATTATGGTAATATCCGCCACCTTTAATTAACCGAGCATTGGTGTATGGTTTGTGTGCAAGTGTTCGTCCATTGGTGTGTGACTGACTTTAATTTGCTGAATTAATCCAGTGTTTTTTTATTTCTCCAATTACAAATTTAATCAACTTTAAATCATGTGCATTAAGATACCCGATAAACGATATGTTGCTCCTAGAGCATTGCTCCTACGGCCTCCCGCGGCCTTCCGCAACGAACATTTGTGAGGATCCTAACCTAAAATGCGTGAATCCCACACAAATATATAGTGTGGGAAGCTCATGAAACATTGCTCCGGCTGCACTAAATAACCCTCACGAAAAATAATTCAACAATCAATTCAATAAGGACAAAATCAATTACGTGTATGGTTCCGTTTAAGCATATGCTTAAATATTCTCCACAAGCACAATGTTAGAGATGATTCACTATATAAACAGAAGATATTAGAAAGAACCAGTTATATTCGTCACTTTAGAATAAACAGTACCTTGTAATATAAACAAAACTCCGATGGAACCAATGGAGTGAAACTTCACCCTATCACTTCCCAATGTCTTTTCAAGGAGAAGAGCCCAAAAGTTAGGCAAACCGACTTAAAAGAGAATCTGGGGGAGGCGCTGTGTTGTAGGTGTTGTGCGCTATGTTGTGCGGCAAAATTATGTCGTTTTGCTCATTTTCTTAGTATATCCAAGGGCCCTGTTTGGAGAGTCAAGTGTGGGGTTTAATTTTGGGGTTCAATTTTAGGAGATTTAGTCTCTTTAGGGTAAAGTATAGTGGGTTTAGGCATTTTGGATTTATGCACTTCACGTTTAGGATTTAGGCACTTTGGGTTTAGACATTTTGTAATGGTTTTTTCTTCCTCCAAACAAGGCCCTTGGAAGCTTTGAAAATGTGCACAAAAATCAAGCAAAATGACGTAGTTTTGCCGCACAACACCTACTGCATAGCACCCACCCCGGATCCCTTAAAAGAGGAGTGGTAAGGAGCATGAAAAGTTTCTTCTAAATGATTCAGGGAAAAGAAATTAATGGTTCAAATTTACAATCATGTGCATCTGGACCATTGATTTCTCGTTCCTGAACCATTTCGGAAAAAAATTTTATGTTCCCTAACATTTTCGTACCTAAAAAGAGTCAATTGGGTTTCATACTAACCCATAAATGGTGAAAACACTTTTTTAAGGTGTCCGAGGCCCTCCGCCCCCTTTAAGACTCCACCCCTGAAACTTTATCCCCACAAAAACTTTTATGTTCCACTAATAATGCGCCTGATGGTTTTATTCTTTTAACTATGGTCACCTTGTTGGGTATATGTTTTGTTTGAAAATGTTGGGCAGTAGGCACACAGACTATGGGTAACGATCAAACTTGTACATATCGCATTGTGGGGCTCACTTCAGGGTCCTACACATATGATTCGACTCATTTATTAATTTTTAAAATAAATTTTCATCTAATTCAACAAAAATCAACTCAATTGGATAACTATGAGCGTTTCATCTAATCGTTAACTTTTTATTCAGAATTGAAAAAGCTAGATAATTATCCGTGATGAAGCAATTTCCGGCACTCCTCGAGCAATGACCTCCAAAACAGAATTGAACTAGGGACACCGGTGTGGTGTTGGCCAAGTAGCCTCTGATGCCTAAGTCAGTGGATTGTTTGTTGTTGTAAATTTAAGATAGGTTATTGAATATATCAAATTGACATACCTTCTTTAGATTACATAGCTAGTTTTTATAGGTATTCGGAGTAGTAGAGTCCTTTTAGGACCTGGAGTCTTTACCCTTGGCGGATAATGCTTATCCTTTTACTTCCCTCGTGTATTTAGGCTTCTTATGAAGCTTGAATAACTTTCCGATCCCCCTCGGGGTTATCTTATTCCGGTATTGTTGACATTAGAATCCTCAAAGCTCTCTTAGGTTTAGCCGAGGAAACTTATTTTGTTTTTATAAACAGCTCAGTCAATTTAGCTTCCGAGCTGCTTTGTGTCCCAAGCTGACCTCTTATTCCTGAGTTGTCCATGAGGTCAGCGCAGACCCATCAAGCTGATAGAGCCATTTTTTTTCTAGGCTTGTTGAAAAATTAGTATAAAACTATTGAATGACTCAGATCTTATGTGCGGGACCGTAAAGTGGGTCCCACTTTGCAATCAATCTATACATCATCCGTACAAGTTTGTCGGTACCTATAGTATTATGGAAACTTTACTTGGCCATTAATTTGAGTTAGGAGAAGAGAAATAAAATCAGAAAACTCCCTGCGTTTATGACATCACTGGTAAGTTGTACAGATCAAATTTGATAACAATTCAAAATAAGCAAAAAAAATTATAGTGTCTTGTATGACTTACTCTCTCCGTCTCAACTAGTTAGTCCTGTGCAGATTTCGATACAATTATTAAATTATTCATATCTTTCAATCTATAATATTTTTAGAGATTTTAAAAACTTTGTATTATAAGAGAAAAAACAACAGCTAGTGTAAATTTTTAGCCAAAAAAACTAGTGCGCAGTGCATTTAGCTGGATCCGGGGTGGGTGTTGTCCCAAAGGGACAACATTTATGTTGTCCAATCACAGTCGTCCATGCTCAGTAATGGACGGCTCAGATTATATTTTATCCAAACAAATCCAAACCATCCGCTATCGATCAAATCTGAGTCGTCCATCGCCGAGCACGGACGGTCGTGCTTGGCCCAACATGGATACTATCCCTAAAGGGACAACACCGTCCCCCATTCCGCATTTAGCTATCCTGTCACTCTCAACATATCAATAAGACTATCCATTTTACCTATCTTTTATTAAAATATTATTTTTTCCTTTTAAAAAAAATATATGCGCACACACAAAACGAGGATCCAGTCCACACCCTTATATCCACAGCTTACGTCCAAACCTTCATTTCCCAATCAAATTTTCATGATCCAAACCGCCCAATGTGCTTAGAAGGTGTTTATACAGTTTTTAAAAAACTGCTCGGATCAAGCCCTTCCCGGTCATTTTTTTTGCTGATTTCTCGCGTTAACCCTTAAAAACACCTTCTAAACACATTGGACGGTTCAAAACCCGGCTATTTGGCCGGGAAAGGGGTGGTCGTAAAGTTTGGTTAGGGAGTCCTGACTGGATCCTGACTGCCGGTGATCCAGTCAAGGATCCCGGATTGAAGGTTTTTAGGTGTTTTGAAGGTTTAAAATTTGTTTTTACATAATCCGAACCGTCCAATGTGTTTCAAAAGTGTTTTTTGGGAAAAAAATTTACTAGGAAGACGTTGATTCGAGCAGTTTTTCACAAAAACTGTACGTATACAGTTTTGTGAAAAATTGTTTAGATCAAGCCTTCCCGGTTTTTTTTTTTTTTTTTATGATTTCTCGCGGAGACCCTTAAAAACACTTTTTAAACACATTGGACGGTTCAGATCATGAATATTTGATTCGGAACAATGAGTCCCAAACTTAGGGATCTGCGAGTACTGTTCGTCGTCACCGCTTCCATCGCCATCGATCGTCGATCATCACCGGATCATTACCTCTTCCATCACCGTCAATCGTTGTCGCCATCAATCGGAAACTCCATCGCCGTCGATCGTCGCTGGATCGTTACCTCTTCCAATCTCTGTCTCCGTCGATCATTACCAACGCACTGTTGATGGTCGCCGTCGATCTTCATCTCCTTCAATGGTTACCGTCGTTGAGCAGCGGCTTCTGGCTATAGGGAAGAGAGAGAAACAATAAAATATTTGATGAACAGCGCCCCGGTATTTCTACCTAGGTATTGTTTATATATGGATGGTGGACAATGTTTTACCCTACCTGCTGCACCTCCCTTTTCTTCTTCTTCTTTTTCTCCATTTTGACTCAAAACGCCATTTTACACAAGCTGATGCACACGCTCTAACAAAACTAATTGAGATCTATCAAATAAGATCTATATTGCACATAAAATACATTATAAATTAAAAGATATGAACAAATTTTTAAAAATTACAGTACATTGCAATCCGCACGGGACCAACAATTTAGGATGGAGTATTTTTGTCTTCAATAAAGTTTTGAAGCATTTGATCATATATAATTTTTACCTATTCAGTTATTCTCGGGCGGCCGAGACAAATCAAAAAGATAAAAAAAAAAAATTGATGCAAAACCAAAATATCATGAATAAATTAAAATTGATTAATTAAATTAAAATAAATAATTTCTTGGGTTGGATATAACACATCTTGTAAACTGCAGGGGCGGCTACAAAATTTTAATTTAGGGGTGACAAAAATGATACTCCCTCCATCCCCAAATAAACTTAGTCTTGATATATTTTATACTTGTATGCCAAATATACTACTAAAATATATATTTATTTTGATTGAATGTTTATTAGGCCTAATTTATTACTAAGTTTTATTGCGATATGGTATATGATTTACGTATTTACAAATTTAAGTGCATTCCAATTATTCTCGTTTCACATGAACGATCTAGTTCAGACAATATAAAAAAAAATTAAATTAGATAGTGTGAAAAAAAATAATAATAATCGCTTGAACGGTTGAACCCCTCAAACACCACCCTATTGTAAAGAATCAATAGCAATCAGTCCTTCAAACCGAAGGAAACCCCGAATAGTCCAGGTAGTACATTCAATCTCTCATACGGGAAAAAGAAGTCACAACAGTTACAACTGTCCTGAAAAACTACTTCGAAAGTAAAATCAATGGTTCAGATTCACTTGAATATTTATCTGAATCATTAATTTCACTTCGGAGTAATTTTCGGGGTACTTAACATTTTCCAAAAGGGAAATCATTTTCACCCCCCCAAATTTATCTCCAAACACTCCTTTTCTTTTTCCTTTTTTTGTCTTTATTCACATGTAAAATACCAAATTGTCTTTCATATGGGAAAATTGACTTATGAGGTAAGGACAATTTGATAATTTCAAGGTTAATAAAGACAAAACAAAAATATTTGAGAATAATAATAGGGAGTGAAAAACATTTCCCTTTCCAATAAACATACTAAAGATTATGACCATACAAGAAGTGGGTTTAGATACGTAGTACGTAGTCCCCACACGGATAAACCACATCTGCTGTGTTCAACCCAAAACAAAAAACGACAAAAACTTGAACTAGATCACATTTTTTTAGCACAAAAGGTGATTTTAATGATGAATTTGGGCCACAAATTTATTAACTTTACTTTTTGTGCCTAACATTTGTTGGATTAATTCTTTTCCTTGAAGTGAAAGAAGGCAACTTATGATAGGGTCTCCAAAGTTGATGGTGCAAACCGAAGCTTCCTTTCTGCAAGGATGGTAACTTTAACTTGTCCTTGTCGGGTCAGTGGCTGCCTCTTTTTTGATCCATGCAAGAAAGTGGGAGTTTTGGTTTTTGACTGGTGGAAGCCAATATGGATAATTCTGGGAAAAGTTTGTACGAATTGTATATTGGGACGTGAAATTTTGTAATAGTCAACTTTGTACAAATATAGAGGTCTGGTTCAGTACATGAAAAGTTTTTCATAAATTCATCCAAAAAATGTATCCAACGGGTGAAATCGATCTAGTACAATATTTAAACAGTGTACCTAGTGAATTTCACCCGTTGGAGACATTTTCTGGGTGAATTTATAGAAAACCATTTCATGTACCAAACACTTTCCCACAAGTATATACATCTACTAATAGGGATGAAGTACAATTATATTCTTTTTTTTTTTTTTTTTTGGTTAAAAAGTACAATTATATTCATACTTAAGGATATCCGGTAAGATTCTTTTTTTTAGAGCAAAATTAAAAATTTTATTAACCTTTAGAATGGTACAAAGATTAAAGAAAATAAGGCCCAAAAAACAATACAATACAGCGCGCAATTAAAATAAGGCCCAAAAAATGCCCAGATAAATATTAAAGCTCAGCAAAACCCAAAAAGATTAAGCCCAGCCTAATAACCCAACTCTAAACCCTAACACCCCAACAGCTGACATTGCCACCAACCGCCGTCCAACCACCACCAGAGACCCACCAGGACGAGAACGAAACCATCCAAACAACGAAGACAGCCCACGACGCCGATGATCCCGAACACAACCGGACTCCATTAGAGACAGTCGAGCAACCGCCAATCCGATTTTCACAAACGGTCGAGACCCCAATCACAATGAAATAAAAAACGCCGCCATGAGCCGCTGACCGTCGTCACCCAAGAATGCCCGAGCCGAAAAACAGCCACAATCCAGTCCAACCCAATCGCCGGCCATGAGGCCTCCACATGCCGTTAAGCCAAGCCGTGAATACCCAGGAGTAAATAACATGGTGAGAGGCCTCATGGGCCACGACATCACCAGCCTCCACAAAAACCCACGCCGTTAAGCCTAACCGGTAGCCCCAAGATAGAAACCAGCGATCGATCGACGAAAAACTTGGAGGTGAGTATTATAACCCGGTTTTTTTTATCTTATAGGAGTGGATAATAACAAACTAACATGTCAAGTAGGGGGAAGCTATTTTTTTTTTTTTCTCTCTTTTTTTAACGGCGAAAAAAGATATTTTATTGATAGGAAAGAACATACTCCCTCCGTCCCTAAACTTTTGACCTTTTTGGGATTGCGTGCCATTTTAGATTGCTTATATCTTTTTATTTATAACGTTTTATGTGATTTTGAAAATTTTGTTTAATAGAACTAATTAAAATATATCAAACAAGATCCATATTGCATATTTTTTTATATTTACATTGAAAGATGTATGCATTTGAAAATGGCACACTGTCCAAAAAGTGTCAAACTTTAAGGGACAGAGGGAGTAGCTTCTATGGGTTTTTCTCAAGCTCTTGATCCTTTGCTATATAGAGAAGCTATGATTTGGCTACCCCTAAACTTGAAAACCCGTCTATTATTGTATATTTATTTTATGAAAAACTGGTTGGATGAAGCCCTTCTGGGTATTTTTTTAATGAATCCTCATGTAGACTCTTAAAAACACGTTTTAAACACATTGAACGGTTCGGATTGTTGAAATTTGATCCGAAAATGGGAGTCTCACACGTTAACAAAGTGTCGGATCCAACATAGGAAAGTGGACTGTATTAACCAGCCGTACAGGTAGGGTATGCGGGTAAGGGCAGGGTTGGGAGATCTGATATGGAAGGAGTGTCTCTGATCCAAATCTAATCCGTAATATATCATTCTTAAAAATAAGGTGAATCTAAAACATTCGACAAGTTAAAGAGACACTTCCTTCAATAATTTATGCCAAACCGACCCCTAAATATGTAGCAATCAGAGTGAGACCACAGGTGAGAGAATAGACCTCCAACAGAACATATTGGAGTCCTCTGCACATGTATGCATGTATGTATTGTGATGGATTAATAAACATGTGATAAGATCTTTACCAACCCAAAAAAAAAGGCATGTGATAAAGGATGTTAGAAAGACAGGGAAAACCTTGGATATGGGTAACCCCCTTCGTTAGTTGCTGAACCTAAGTCACATAATTCATGCGTGCAACATGAAAGTGTCCTTAAAATACATTCTAACCTACTAGCATTCGTGAGTGCGAGGATTGATTGCCCAAGCACAGTGCAAAAAATGAGAGTGAGAGCGGGAGTCATTTTGAAGAATTATGTGACCAAGTACCAAACTGTAACGTAAAACCCGACTCGCTCGATTTAAATTTTGCTAGTCCGACTGTTCAGACTTCAGAGCCACAAACTATACGATGTAGGAGTATTGTAAACACAGGACACTGGATCTGGAGTAATTATTAAGTACTCGAGGCACTGTCACGTGGTTCCCCAATAGTCATCTCCACTACACATTCTTGTAGGGTTCATGCATGATCCACTTAGTGCTAGGCTAGGCTCCACAGAAATATGTGATGAAGAGGGGCATTGGGCACCACGCGACGTTACTCCAAGACCATTGAATAATTTTTCCACCGGTCACCCAAGTGAAATTAGACTTCACCGTGCCTAATACACACGTCAAGTCTATTTTAGTGGACTTTTGATGTGGTTTTTGAGTGCATGAAATGGTGAGCACTCTTCCTCTCAATTTTAATTTTAATGATCCGTGATTTGGAACCAAAGAGGTTCGGATTTATTTTATTTTATTTATCATTCGTCATTCCTAATCTATTATATAGAGGAGGGGGGAATGAGACTCGACCCCGGGATGTAGTGTGGGGCATCGCATGAGCTAGCTGTTGGAAAAACTTAGTTATTTATCCATTTTTAATTAATTATTAAAGTGGGTCCCACACGTCCACGTGGCCGGACCCACATATCGTTGTGTTCACCTTAGTTAGGAGATTAAGATTGAACCCTTGGTTGGATAAAAATAAGTTAAGGTGAATGAAAAATTGACCTTGAAAGTACCTACATGAAAATTGGTAGAAGGGGAAAAAATGTGTTGTCCCACATTGGTGAGGCACAACTATTTCATTGGGTATATGTATCCCAAGTTGGCCACTAAGGGTTGGCCCTTTGGGTCATTACAACTTTTGTTGGGGGAGAAGGCATGGACAAAGTGGGCTTTGGTCCATATAACACGCACCGCCACCTTCCGTCCGACCGGGCTGGGTTGGGTCATTAACAGGTTCTTATCTTTTTACTGAAAATTTACATGGACTGGGTCGGGTTGAACCGGTCCGTTTCAGTTAAATTATTTCCTTCTCCGAAACAGTGTGTACCCTCTCGTTCGGGTGCCTATTTCTCTATAAATAGGACCCTCCTCTTCCTCATTCATTCACGTTTTCACTCTGCATCATACTGCACTTACTACATTAAATATTTCCGAGAGTTCTGCGTAGTTTTCTAGTTCGCCTACCGTTCAGATTGCAATGCTGCTTCCGACCGGTGAAAGTCGGGTATTTCTGGGAGGCAAACGCCCAAGTTTCTCCATCAGCACCATAGTGGAGGGCGAATTTGCCTTAAGGACAGGGTATTCTATTACTCGCCTCAACTCAAAACGTCTCTCGCCAATTTCCGGTGTACTGAAATTGGCCCGGTACGATTTCTAATATTTTTAATTTCTGTTTTTATTGTGTATTTCCAGATTATTTGAGACCAAGTTTCCAACACTAGCCACCACTTGCAGGTTCGGATTTATTTGATTTTTGAATTTTATGAAAGATTTGGCTTTCATTTCTCCCAATACCAAATGATTTCGATCCATTTCTAACCACAATAAATAGAAGTCCAGAAAAATTTGCCAGTCTGCAATCCAGCCATAACCTGTGTGGAGGCCACCCCTTAGTTTCGTCGGCCCATCCCATTTTGCGGCCCGAACCCGGCCCAATTTTCTTGTCTAACTTCATCATGGTTGATCACACATGCAGCATCCATCACATCCCTGGCTTAACTTTTATCCTGGACAGCCGTTTCTTTAAAACTAGCAGAAAAGAATACAAAAAAGCATCTTCATTTTCAAGTTGAATCTCATTTTCCGTAGGTTTATTTCCCAGAAGTTTGTCATCCTCAAAGGTGCGTGAGCACTGCTGCATAGTTATTCTAAGCTCTTTTGGTTGGCAATTTCATGCCAAAACACGTACTCTCCGTTCCAAATTGCAGGTCATTTTTGGAAATTTCAATTTTTTTTTTTTTAAGCCAACAGGCAATAATTGCATTCAATAAATGCATTCACGTTAAATAGATTCAATAATTTCCAACAATGCCCTTATATTTCAACTTTTGAATGAAATGATTGTTGTTGATAAAGGAGTTATTTTGGAAGATTGAATAAATTTTTTTTTGACTTTTCAAAGTGGACTAACAATTTGAACATCCCAAAATAATATAAGTGACAAGCAATTTGGAACGGAGGGAGTATTTACCTGTATTTCTTTTTATCGAGTTGTATTTTTTTTTCATTATTGTTTTAAAGTGCCTATATAGGACGTGGAATGGAATCATTGTGTCTTGTAATGAGGAAACGAGCGTCATATTTTAGCCAAAGGGTTTGGCATTCAAAGACACCTTCTTTGGGAAAATAATTTGTCATACTTACCAAAAAGTGTATTGTTTCTGTGGACCCAACATCATTTCAACCAATCAAGGTGAGGGTTTTATTCACCATCTTTTGGTGAGGGTGAACAAATTTTTTTCCCCTTCTTTGAGATCTCCAAAAAGTGGCTTGAACCACTGTCAGGCCTATGAGAAAAACTGGGGTGTCGAGAGGGTAGCATCTGACGTGGTGTCCCTCCGGCACATTCGAGCCGTTCAAAAGTGTATTGGACGGTCCGGATTAAAACACTCTCTCACCTCACTCTCTCTCCTCTTCCTCTCTCTTGTTTCTTTCTCCAAATCCGAGCCGTCCAATACACTTTTGGATGACTCAAATGTGTTGAAAGGCACCACGTGATGCCCTATTTGCACCCAAGTTTTGTGTGAAAGGGCTCGAAAGCTGCTCAAGCCGGTTCTGTGTGAACTGCAAAAATCTATAACATTTTATGTCAAAAAGTTCTACCCACGAAATACAGCAGCCCCTAACATTTCAAGTGAGAAAAAACTTTCTTGAGGCTTCGTTTCTTTGTATCTTGGAGTGATTGAAAGATCGATTGATTGATATTCGTTCAAGTCATCTTCAAGAGGTTTACATCGCATTCAATCTCAACGGTTGAGTTGCTTTCGGTGGATTTCCGGAAGTGTAATTGGAAGGCTTGAAGATTCGAAGCGGTTGTGGTCAAGCACTGGGTATGGTGAACGACGAGTTGGGTATCAGTCTTGAGTCAATTATGAGGATCTCAATTGTATCGCAAGGTCAATTGTACTCGTACAATGTTTTTCTGTAGTGCTTGATTCCTTCCTGTGATTTTTTACCCATCTATGATTTTCGACATATATCTAGCGTTCATCATACTTTATTCGTTTTCTACGTATTGCTTGGTGATTGGTTAACAAGAAACTAGGGTTTTTCAATTTTCTGGGGTGGATAGTAATTGAATTGGGATTAGATAGGGATGTTTGTGGTTCACAATACCTGTTAGATACAATTAATATAGCTTTATGTCTCTAATCTTGGTGATGGAGACGAGACAAGGACATTGTATAATCACCTTTTTCTGGTTAATTTCTCTCTGATTGTATTGACAAGAAAATGTGTTGCTTTAATGGTAATAAATATCTGGAATTCCTTCTTCAATATTGGGTTCAAGTTTGGAGCCTTGTGTTTTGGAACTCTTCTGATGTAATTGTTGTTCTGGACCTTGTATCAGACCTGAATGTCTGCTTTTCTCCTCTTCTGGGTCTAGGTTGGCATCTCATCATCCTATACCCTCCTTTGGATTTCGAGCGGCATATGATTGTTCTTCCCAAGGGTGCCAACATAGTTGGGATGCTTGGTTTAGGCTGTGATGCCTTTGCTCTTATCCCTTTAATCATTATAATCGTTCCGTTTCTTGTGATTGATAAAAAAAAAAAAATTTGCCTTCCAAAAAAGGGTTGTTTCGTGACCATTGTGACGAACACTCTTTCGTGTCTGTAGCACACAGTGACACTCCATATATATCTTTTAACCGACTTAGCTGCGGTGGCCATGGGGTCTCTTGCAAACGAGTAACAACTATGTGGTGCTAAGAGCAATACTTCATAATGAGTATGTGAACCTATCTACCCATCCATTTAATATTTATCGCAAAAATGGTGCATTATGTAAGCCAATATAAGCAACACATTATGTAATTAAGCTAATATTATTAATTTTCTAACAACGTAATTTTGGGGTTTATTCACATGCATACATGCAGATTTCATGTATCTATATTCTGAAATGTATAACAAGAAATTACATCATAAGTCAAAGGGGGATACCAATTAACCAAATATTAATTATTATTTCGGCAGACAAATTTGTAGTACTTATTATATTCTTAAGAGAAATGCTACTATGCACACCCTCTAAAAATTACTCAATATGAGATTTTATGACTCAAAATATGAGATTTTTTGGCTCTAAATATGAGATTTTGTGGCTCTAAATACGAATGGCATATGGTATGCACACTCATACGGATGTCCACAAAATCTCATATTTGGAGCCACACAATCTCATATTTGGACCCATGCGGATTGCTACAGTAACGCTACAGTAATGCTACAGTGCCACACATCTCATATTTGAGCCATAAAATCTCATATTTAGAGCCACAAAATCT
Source organism: Vaccinium darrowii (assembly GCA_020921065.1). NCBI lineage: Eukaryota > Viridiplantae > Streptophyta > Magnoliopsida > Ericales > Ericaceae > Vaccinium > Vaccinium darrowii. The sequence goes on from CM037157.1 coordinate 9,501,571, forward strand.
CATATTTTGAGGCACAAAATCTCATATAGTCAATGGTCAAAGGTGACACACGTCACACGTGGCACAATCTCGGCCGTCCATCCGTATGGGGTGTGTACCGTATGCCATCTCATATTTGGAGCCACAAAATCTCATATTTGGTGCCACAAGATCTCATATAATCTCATATTTGGTGCCACAAAATCTCATATTTGAGCCACAAAATCTCATATGGGGGGTGATTACCTTAGCATTTCTCTACATTTAATTATGTAACAAGGTATTTCAAACCAAACAAATTAATTTTGTACAGAAGAGAACATTAAATTTTGTTTCGGTTCCTATCAGTGTTTATCATAGGTGGTCTTCACAAGAAGACAATTTTTGTTGGGGACCACTACAAAATACTACATAAATGTTTTTGAGGTACACGAGAGTGAGACAAATATAGATACATGCACATGACCATATGAGTAAATGAGAGAGAGAGAGGGACATGGTCCAACAATCTCTAGGTTCTATTGTTTTAACTGCTGCAAATGTCGCAAACAACTTCAAAACACAACTCTTGATTCAATTATGTCCGGAACTTTTTAGTGCACATGGGTTTACATGCATCGAATTGTTCCGGACATAGTTGTATACGGAATTGTGTTTTAACGTTGTGTGCATAAACTTTCCCTACCAAAAATTCATGGGCCTTAAAGTTTATAAGGTGACTTTTGATATAAATGTGTTCGGAACCTTCTGATGCGCATGGGTTAACATGCATCGAATGGTTCCGGATACAATTGCAGACGGAGTTGTGTATTGAAATTGTGTGCATAGACTTACTGTACCAAAAATTCATGGGCCTCAAAGTTTATAAGGGATACTTTTGATATAATTGTGTCAAAATCTTCTAAAGCACATGGGTTAACATGCATCGAATAATTCCAGACACAGTTATATACGGAATTGTATTTTGAAGTTATGTGCATAGACTTCCCGTACCAAAACACATGGGCCTTAAAGTTTATAAGGTGACTTCTTTTCCTGTAAAAGTTTGTCATTTGTCCTTATCCTAACCCTTTTGTAAACTTTTACTCTTTTTTTCTTTGATGTGGTGTGTCACCACTAACCTTCCTCCTGCATATGCCATGTAAGTGCTAGACTCTTGAGTCTTAGAGGTAACAATCTCAACAGGGAGTGATTGAATGGGATTTAAAAACCATTAATCATTCAATCTACCAGTGAATTCAAAACTTGAGATCTGTTAAAAGAGAACTCGAATTGTTTTTTAACACTCCGGTATCTTAAACACGCCTCGATTAATCTCGAGAGACCAAATTCATTTTTCACTTACAGGAGGCCTTGGAGCAAAGCATCTTTGAGTCTAGTTGTTAGTTAGCTTTCCTCAACTATCCAGCCTTATTTAAGTCCACAATCAGCTCTATCTTCCTCCCCCTTGTTCAGTCCCAACCTGACAGATATGCTGAGTCTCTCCCATTAAATGCAACCTGCAAAAAAAAAAAGCTACTCCTAACATCTTATACTGACAAGTGACAACCCCCTACCACCACATTATTCCATTCCCATTTTACCCTCCCCACCCTTTTAACAACTTCACAGGCAATTGACATCCTCAGCCAAATTGGCTATATATTCATTCCTATTACATATTCCACACAATTGACATCTTCCATTCCCATTTTACCCTATGAACCCAATTCAATCTATCACAGCTTCAATGCCTTCTTCCCCAATGACCAAACCAGTTGTAGCCAAACAACTTGGAGAGCTTCTTCAAGAGCAACAAGAGCCTTTTATACTAGAAATCTATCTCCTTGAAAAAGGGTACTTGAAAAAGTCAGCTAATTGGGGTCCAAAAAACAAGAGGAGTTGTTCAAAGATTGTGAAAGCTGTCTTTAACAAGCTTGTTTTATCCATTAGAAATACCCGGAAACCGAAGAATTCGGCGAGTAGAGATGGGAGTTATGGTGTTTGGGAAATTGGCAGGAGGAGCAACCAGGACACGGTTGATTCTGACAGATTTTCCTCTGCTAGTGGAACAACGGTGTTCCATTCTTGCTCTGGGAGTGATACAGATGACAGAACTGGTTCCCTGCAACCAGATAGTGTGTTATCATTCAAAATTGGCAATCTTGTAGAGGAAAAAGAGGTATAGAGGCTATCATTTTTTTGTTATCGATACTGCACATTCAAGATAGGAGCCTGATATAGCTTAGTTCTGATATAGCTTAGTTCTCATAAAATCAGGGACGGAGCCAGAATTTTAACTTACTGGTGGCGATTGTGTATACAGAAAATAACAATAGAAAGATGAGATAGTACAATACGAAACAATTATCAACTTAAAAGAGAATTCTTTACGTAATAAACGATGTTTCTCATATGCATGTAAAGTAAAAACTAAAGGATAATTCTTTACGCAATCTGTGATTAAAGTGATGTATCTTGAATTGTGTTGAATTCTTGTCGTTAAAAGAATCTATGATAGAATCAACATCAAAACCTCTAGCAATGTCTTTCTCCAGTGTATATGATCAATAAACTTGCCAAGATTCATCCTCTATCCTATTGCCTAATTAAATGATAAGACATGACACAAACTCTGAAATGGTGTTTAATTTATTTTCTTGATAACGAGCAAATATCTATTTTGTTTTGTTTTGTTTCATCAATAGTTTTGTTTCAATACAAAAAGAGTGCGGGTTGAAGTCAAAGTATGTAATTTATTTTTTTCTCCTTTGATATTCACCTAGGTCATTAGAATACTTATTTAGGTCTCCTTCTATGGGAAATAAAAAGAGAGTTGAACGACTAGAAAGTTAATTATAATACTGAAAATAAAAAAAAAAAAAGTCAGCTGCTGGCGGGATTATAGACTTTAGTCTAAAAACAAAAACAATTACACTTTAGTGATAGCATTTTTTTGAATCGTTGCAGTGACAGTCCCAAACATTATCCACCCCTGACTCCATCCTTGCATAAAATTAGGCCTTCGTACAGAAACAAATACTAATGATGTGTCAAGCTTTATTTGTATTTACCATCTGATGCGGCAATTCCAAACTTCCAACCACGAATACGTATCTAATGTTCAAGGTTATGGAGTGTGGCACATCAGATGGTGAATAAAAGAGAGAGAGCCAAATGGAAGCATGGCATATTTGACAAAATTATTGATTCAATTAAGCACTCACAAATTTAACAGATTGATACAGATAGAAGGCTTCCATGGAGATGCAGGGAAGAGAATAATAAGGAACTTAGCCCTGTCTCAGTGCTAGAAGTACCTTCCCATGAAAATTCACAAGTTCAAAACAGAAGTAAGTCTCTTTTTGCTTATCCATCTGCTAAAATTGAATAGTCATTCTGGAGTACGATTTTGTTCACCTTTTTTAGTAATAATGGGATTAGTTTGGGGCGGGATCCACACTTTTTTCACCGACCAGAGTGAGGGTAACGTTAACTCTCATTTAGTGAGGGTGAACAAAATCACAGTTGTCATTCTCTTGGAAAATATTCATTCTGATGTTCAGTTTGGTCAAAAATACATAAATCAAGTTTACCAACTTTCGAGCGACACAACCATATTTTTTACTGTATTAGTTTTGTTGTTATCAATAAAATCTTCTACCGTTATGACAACAAAAAAAAACTTTCAAAAAATCATTCCAGCTAAGAAACACTTCATTATGATCTCATGTTGCTGCTTCTAACTCTCTTAGCTTTTACTTTTGAATGAAACAGGTCAAAGAAATGCCAAAACAAAGGACTCCATGCTAGCAATTCCCTTCTGTAAATTCATGTTTGAGTCACCAATAGATGAACCAAGTACTGATACTCCTTCTCAGTACTTAACAGGGAAAAGGGTTTCGCAGCAATCGAAACAGCTGCTGTTGGATTGCGTGAGGGAGTTGGTGGAGGGTTATGGATCGGCGCGAGGAAGGAGGAAAGAGTTGCTGGAAATTATGGGGCCTTTGGAGACTTGCAAAATCCTCAGCAAGGATATTAGGACATGGAGTGAGTTATCTGGGAATGGAACTAACACAAGACAACTGCTGCATTCGGATTTTGCAGCTTCGGCTGAAGAATGGAGGGGTTTCGATACACAGATGACGGAAATTGGTGCTGTAATTGGAGATGCCATTGTGGAAGATATCACTGAGGAGATTGTTGTGGACATGATTGAACTATTAGAGAGGAAGGTTTAATGAAGATCCCAACAAACGGATCCTGGGAGGGTGCTGTACGGTAGGTGTTGTGCGGCAAAACTACGTCGTTGTGCTTGGTTTTTGGGCACACCTTCAAAGCTTCCAAAAGCCTTGTTTGGAGGAAGAAAAAACCACTACAAAGTGCCTAAACCCTAAATTCAACGTGCCCAAACCCGAAGTGCCTTAATCCAAGTGCCTAAACCCACTATACCCTACCCCAAAGAGCCTAAATCCCCTAAATATGAACCCCAAAATTGAATCTCAAAATTAATTCTCCAAACAGGGCCCTCGAAAACTTTAAAGATGTGCCCAAGAAAATAAGCAAAACGACGCAGTTTTACCGCACAACACCTCCCCGGATTCCAAACGCAGGCAAAGTCTTTCTTTATGTTCACTGGGTTGTGATACCTTAGGAAAATCTCCCAAGAAAAGAGGTTATAGTTAGTGTACTCACCTGTATATTCCTAAGCGTGTATGTGTCTCTACATGATAAAGTTCTTGGGTTATGTGTGTAAAATGGAAAACAGAGGATTAGTGCGCAGATGTTGATGTTTTAACTACCAACAAGAAAATCATATCTTCAAAAGATGCGCGCACAACCAATATCTATTCGAACGCCCTTTACTTGTAGCCTGTACTGTAAGAGTACATCTTGAATCTGTCGACCGGAGAGTACTACTCACGGTGACCTAGTCGAATTGGGAGAAGCTGTAAGTATTATTGCTGGTCAATCTATTGGAGATGGCTCAACTCAAAACCTCAAGTTTGAGCTCATTCACTTTGTCTCTCAGTCACTGCCTCGAATGCTAATGTCACCTTTGCTTTTGTAAGGCTATGGTGACATCGCTATTAGACCATTCCCTCACTCCTTTCAATTAGCCTTCAGTATTGCTACACTCGGGCCGAACCAAACCACATGACGTGTCTGGTTTTATTTTCGACTCTCGGTTTTACCTTGTTAGCTTCCAAACACTTTCAATAAACACATGGACTCGCAAAGTAGATCATATATTCAATGCACAAAACAACCCACAAAAATAGTAGTTATAGAAATTTCAATATTGAAAACCTTAAATAATCAAAAAATTGAATACTAATCTACTACTTTACCACTGGTGCCCCATTGGCAGGTCCCTTCCTTGGGTTGTGGTTAAATCTGGCTGGCAACTGGTGACCCCGGGGCCAGAGCCTGAGGGTGCAGTGACGTCCATTGCGGAGCACCTTTTTTCCAGTTCAAAAAAAAAAAAAAAAAAAATCTACTACTTTACCCACTAACTTTTAAAAAATGAATCTACTTTTAAGGGCAAAATAGGAAATTACCCACTAACTTTTAAAAAATGAATCTACTTTTAAGGGCAAAATAGGAAATGTACCAACTTTTACCCACTAAATTTTTGACATCACAACTATTTAGGAACACCACAAAATGGAATACACTACTCTTTTTAAGGAACGGAGGGAGTCTTTTTACATATTAAGGAGAGGTTCATGAGCCTAATCAAGTTAGATAGTGTTAGGCTCAGGTTCGACTCACTAACTAAACGAGCCTTAAATTACGGCTCATATTTTGTTAATTTAATAAATAAATCAACGAGCCTTTACCAATCCAAGGCCCGAATAGTTCAAGAACAGCTTGGATCATTTGTAACTCTAACTGCACATGCTGGGAAACTACCAACGATCTGCAGATCTTCACTACAGGGAAAGATGCAATTGTCATTATGAACATGGGATTACAAAAATTGTCCAAAAAGAATAATAGTAGAACATGACTTTCCACAAAACTTATCAGAAAACCTATTCAACTGGGCATCATAAAAAACGGGGCATTGTCAAGATGAAATTATTGCTCGATGATCATCCAAAACCACGATTAAACAGGCTCCTTAGTCATTCCTACAAACTTTTAACCTCGTCATTTGTCAGTATAAAAACCCATCTAGAAATTGCCGAGCTTCATCTCCGACACCCAAAAAAAAAAATGAACTCTACTTTTTACACCCTATTAGGGCAGAACTTGGAGAGAAACACCGCCTTTTGCGATAGACATCAGAAACGAGGGAGGGTACAAAACTCGTCTGCAAATTAAGGTCAGGAAAAACGATACACTACAGAAAATAACTAAACATATCCTGCCAACGTAGTTGACAAAGGCGCAAGACAGTTTGTTTCCATTAATGCATTACAGGTAGGACATTACAAAGAAGTATCAAGTGATCGACTGAATCTCACCATCCTCCCCAAGCTCGCCATCTTCAAGCTCCTCGTACCCACCATTTCTACGTGAACCATCTCTGTGATCTCTCTTGTGTCTTTTATGCTTGCTTTCACTATCTGATTCAGGTGAATATGCATGCTGCCAAGGCAAATCAGAAAAGCGTTACCAAAGATATTGAACTCATCACAATCAGATTCAGGGCCCGTTTAGTTCGCTGTATTATTTTCTTATGGCTTAAAAATAGGCAAATAAACTTGTTGGGAGGGGTCTCAGCCGCTTAATTGCTTATTCAAGAATATCAACAAGCAATGCGTAGCCAAACAAGTTTGCCCATTGCATATGACAGAGCAATGCGACCCAAACAGTCCCTTAAAACTCCACATCATTCTTTACACAAATTTAACTACCTTCCTCGATTTTCTACGGTCGCTGCCATGCCGGCGTGATTTCCTGGACTCCTCTTTTTCATCCTTGTCAGAACTGATATCGTCAGCTGAACTGTGATGCCGCCTGCGATGCTTTCTATCTCTGTCTTTCTCCCTCTTCTTCTCTTCTTTGGGGCCATAACTGTCACTCACATCCATGGTTTCGCTATCTTCTTCATCCTTCTTAGACCGTTCCTTGCCCTTCTCTTTTTCACGTTCACGTTCACGTTCCTTCTCTTTCTCCCTCTCCTTTTCCTTTCTCTCTTTCTCCCTCCTCTTTTCTTTCTCCTCTCTCTCTTTCTCCTTTTTGGCCTGCGAAGACAGAAAAAGGCAAAAAGCATCAAACGGAGAAGTCATGGACTTCCACACTAGCTCATACAGATTAAAAATGCAAGCCAAAACCAAGGACAACTCTAAATTATATAAACGATCATTAAAAAACAACACAAATTTACTGTAAAACCATTTAAACAGGAGAACGTATCGGACTAGGAAAAACAGATCCATACATGTAATGCATCCATATGCACAATAAACTAACGTAACACGCATACATGAGGTAGTGTACCTAGATGCGTATTTAGAATTTAGCAACTATAATAGACATCAATTTGATTGAACAATTATGTGCATAAATCACATGCGTGGAACACACTTCCAACATTTTACGGAGGTAATTCTTTGAGTAAAAATTTTAATATCAATAAAACCTAGTTATTACAGTTAAACTAAAGTCCAAAACTGCTGAATAAAATAATCACATATTAGATGTGCCAAACAAGAATTGCTAGATTTGGATCTCAACCACTACCAAGAACATGGGAAAAAGAAACGAGCAATAAAAAAAGATAACAAGCCAAGGCATGGGTTGACTAGAGAAGAAAACTGTAACCACATTCCCAAGCTAAGCAACGGCGATGAACCTCACCAGCTCAACACTGACCAAACTAGATTCAGTCGGCATAGAGACAAGAGACAATAGATGTAGTCGGCAAAACACAGATCAGGTACCACCGAAGAAAGAAAACCACCACCAAGGTGCAGACACCAAGCCGTGTTCAGAAGTCCATGGACTTCATCGCCAGATGCCACTCTGCCAGTAATGCTGATGTTTGTAGTCGGAGTGGTATCCCCATATTAATTTCAAACTTCAGCATCTATCTGTGATCTATATCAACCACTATTTGTTTCTGTAGGTTAGATTAAATCTTTCCAAGATACATCTACAGAAGTGTGCCGCTATTGCATTATTAACAAAGCCAAAATCTTCTATAACTCTTTTTTTCATGCCCCAAATGTTATCATAACGTATATTTCTGCTTGACACATTTGCAATTAGGGCTGCAAATGAACAAAACTATTCACGAGCTGTCAAGGCTCAGCTCAGTGAGGGATTGTTCTAGATTCGATTCGTTTACTAAACGAACAAACCCAAGCCTCATTTTTAGGCTCATTGCAAAGACGGGCCAAACCCAAACCCAAGAATATTCGATTCAATAAAGCTCACGAACCTGGTATCAAAAATCAAATGATACTTTTTTGGAAGACTATTCATAGACAATATTTTAGTGGGGCATATATCCTTTGTAATAGAGCTACCATATAAGGTTTTTGTCAATCATGTTCCTGATGGATTTTATTCTTTTAACATGGATATATCGCAAAGAAATAATCAGTTCGTTTGTGTTTAATAAGCTAAGCTTGAGCTTCGAAAATTTTAAACGAGCCAAATTCGAACCTGAATTCAGCTCGATTCAGTTAGTTAAACATAAATGAGCCGAGCCTGAGTATCAAATATTTTAGACGAGCCGAACTTGAGCTCAATTGTTCAGTCTCGAATACCCAAGCCAGACTCGGGCCACACCAATATTTCATCGAGCCTAGCCAAGCCTAACAGGATTCAATTCAATTCGGCTCGTTTGCACCCCTATTTGGATTAATTGGTATTTCTGGGACTCAGAATAGAATTTCATTCCTTGAATTACAGGGCAGTAGTGGCACAAGTATGAGTTAAGGGATTTACAAGTGTCAGGTATGAGTTGAAATAAGAAACTCGTTCTCAAGTTTGGGGTGGAGAGGTCGTCAAATCGCGAATTGAATTGAATCGTGAATCGTAACCTACATTTCAAAAATACATTGAAAAGTGTATCTACGCAACTAAATCATGGAAATACATTGTGAAATTGAAAATTTTAAGCTTTAACCAACATTAAACTTTGTTTTCTATTATTAATTGATGATCACGTGATCCAATACGAAAGAAAGTGTGCATAATAGGTAAATAAATACTATAGAAAAATGTATTTGCACATATAGATGTTAACAATTCACTATAAAAATGAAAGCTTCGCTTTAACACAATAAAAGTTTGTAGCCACATAGTTATGAAACTAGCTTATATGGCAGCATATGTGGGTTGGTTTGAGGCTCTGAGCCTAGCCTGGACTGATTTAGAGGATACAAGAATTATACAGAACAATTTTGAAATTAAGCATCCATGTTTAACAATATTCACAATCAATATTCACAGCTACTTGTATAATAACCTTAAAATTATAGCATTTTACAGACGCTGAGTCTATTGACTCATAGAATAACAAAATATGAAAATTAACTGAAATAAAATAGACAACTCATTAGGTATCTTAGTTGCAATAGGTATCATAGTTGCAAACATATTTAGAATTGACTATTTTAATGTTTAAGAAGAACGAGGAAAAAAGGATTAACAACATGCTCCGAACCAGAATACATACCAATCAACAAATGATTAACAAATTTTGCATGGAAATGAGGTTTTCCATACTGAATAGTATATAGTATTACATTCTTGCTTTTCTATAAGAAAAATTAAGGTCAAACAGCAAAAATGGTTTCATATCAGTTGAATGCAACAATTGTGATAAAACTAATTCACCAATAGATTCGTATCCTACCGTGAATGGCACGATTCAACAGAATCAACACCGATTTTGTATAAACCTTGATTCACCTATAGATTCATATTGTTTTTTCGTGAATCGTGCGACTCTGACTCAGGCTATATTAAGGGTGTTATTAGGCACACGAATACGGGATTTGCAACATGTGAAGATTAGTGGAGGACTCTACCAGCTGCTCCATCAACGTGAAACGTTTGACGTAAATTTGTGCAGGACGTGCTTATTGGTAGGGGCTCGTAAAGCAAGCTATTCGATCCTCTATATTTGTGTATTCCACAACAGGTATTTCGTATTACCCGTATTATTTTCCTAAAGTGGTATGGACACTAAAATGGATAAAAGCAATAAAGAGAAACTAAGCACTTGAGAAGACATCATAACTTAATATTTTAAAATGTATGGAAACAGCTGAACCGAAAAACAAGTTTCATTAGTAACCTATCGGACTTGAGATCTTGGTGAGTTGACAATTAAGGTTGGATAGATCCATGATAAACATTTTACCTCCTCTTATATTCTGAAAAATAAAAGGAAAGGAGAAAAATGGCATGGTTCCAAATAGACACTCAAGGATTAATCTGACCAAGAAAAAAACCCTTAAAATAAGACCAAATGCAACTTCTACTACAAACTCTTAACAACATTAGCTGGCAAATACCAAAGTTAGAGCAGGAAGCAAACAGAAGTTAATAGCTTACGGGGCTAACAGAAGATACTAGTGCAAAAGTTTACAGCATGCCAATACCATACATTGTTCAAGTTGCACTAGACGATGCAGGTGCAAGATAACATTTTAACCAGCCCAAAGTTGGGCTTCGAAATTTCATTCGGTAGGCGAGCAAGAGAACAGTACAAAAGACGAAAATGGTTTGTAAAGGCATACGGTACTAATGCAGTTACCTTTTCCTCCTCTCGCTTACGCTCCTTTTCTTTTGCCTTTTCCTGTAAGTGTAAGACATGTTCCTCAAAGATCTCCTGGGCAAAACTCTCTTCACCAATCGATCTGAGGCAATAGCATGGCAGCAATTAAAGCATCTCCGGGGCCATCAATAGCAGGGAACATAGAATGGCAGCAAGCAATAGTATCATTTATTTGAAGAAAACATAGAACCATTACCTGTACTCTGAGCTTTCCTCAAATAGTTGTTTGCTTTCCTCCCAAGTAGAAGATTCAGTAATTTCCTGCGACACAACTCAAGGAACTAAGTTCAATAGAATGGTCCTGTGAACCCTTCAGCAAATCATTCCACAAAAGAATTGGTGACTGACATCAGAAGTCACATACCTTCATGCTGCACAAAAGATCACTAAACTCTTTGGCAAGACGTTGACGCTTTTTAGCCTCTTTCTCCTCCTTCTCTCTGGCTCTCTCAAGTAGATCCTCAAATACAAGCTGCAAACAAGTACGACAACATCAAAACCCGTGACAGCAAATGCATGCACATAGGTTTAGACAACGTAATGTCCTCACAATGAATTACTGTCAGAATACATCAAGCAGATTATGTAAGGTATTGCAACTAATAGGTAGGAGGACAATAAGGCACAAGAATAAAACATTGCCAAGCATTTACAGAAAAGACAGCAACTGACAGAAGCGTGCCAAGAGGACTAATTGTGTTCAGAATCTAGTCATGAACAAACATCATCTGACGGATGATCTCATTTGAGGTAGATACAGTCTCAGTAAAAGAGAGGACATTATTTACACATCCAACCCAAAATGTTACGAAAACTAAACTTTATTTGGAGTGTCAAAGCAAAAAGGATACTCAATAGTGAAGAAGCTATACCTTTACATTAATATCTGATACTCGAGGTAAACCTACATCCTCCAAAACAGCAGCTTTAAAATCTTCCAAAGTTAACGCTGATGTGATGCTGACCTAAACAATGAAAAGAATAGAAAATAGAAGTACTTGGATCAGCATCAACTGGATGGCCGAGGTAGATGAAAAAAAAGATTAAACAAGGTCCTGCCTTCCCCATCTTCACAGCATCTTTTAGTCGAGTTTTGTCGTCATGATACTGTCAAATGAACACAGAAGGAGAAACGACACAGTTAATAAAATCAGAAATCCTGAGTACATATTAATGAGAGCACATATGAACAACCAAACATCGACAAGTTAATTCAGGAGATCCAGCAGATTCCAAAAAACGAAAGAAAACCAAATCAAAGACAAGAAGATTTCAATGGCATCAAATTCTTGGATGACCAAATTCAATTCATAGAGTTGTTATCGAAGAGAAACAATAACATAAACAACATACGAAAGAAAACGCGTCAAAGAAATCAACAAACCACGTCAAAATACATTCAAATGAGTGCATTAGATGCATATTACATTACAAAATCCGCACATAAGTTATATCTAAAAGAGTATTAGTGCCCTCATCCATTAATTGCTTATAGTGCTTCATAGAGGTGCAAGATGAGGTTCCCCATCCATCCCATCTCACAGACCTAGGACATGGTAGCATCCTATGAAGCCCCACCACTGACACGGTAGATAGATACCAAACGATCAAACATGCAAATAAGCAATTCTAAAAAATGCTATGGTAGAGAACTTTTTCTTTTTCATCTTTGTTTACGGGTGGGGTAGAAAAAAGAGTGCAAGAAGGAAGGAAACCCTATACATAGCCCGTGTCCACAAACAAGATATTAGCAAATGCCAAGACTTGTCCTATAACAAGTCGGGAAATTCCTTGCCAACTACAAATAGGAAGATCCAAGCTTTTAGACATTCTGCTCTCTCCACATAAACGACAGAAGGGCAGCAAAATGGGAGCCTTTCCTCTCCTCTCTGCCCGAGCAACTATAATGCTAACAAGCTAACAGAATGGAGCAAGGCATCCAGGTGCTTTGAAATTGTTGTAGAAATCCATATGAAGCATTGAATAGTCCACTAGCCCAGGATATCAACACAACTTTTTGTGAATCGTGAATAAGATGAGAAGCAGTGTGATTTCAAAGAAATATGAGCAAAGAACTATCAAGGGAAATTGTTTTAGGCCTCCTATGAGCTATGCCTATGTTACATGGATCCTTCATTTTGGCTGAAGTACCCGTGTCCTGTGTCTGGCACGCGTATCCATTTTGGTCACTCAGATCCTCTAATTGTATGATATTTAGAGAAAAAGAATGCGAAATTATCTACAAAAGCGATATTTATAGACTTTCACATGGACATGAAACAAAAAAAAAATGCATTTTTCTTAACTCTTCTTGTTTAAATAAATTACTAAGAATAATTTACAATACATAACCTGCTCTAGTAATGCAATATATACTACAAACAAGTGTTCAGGATGTGTCCCCATACCCATACCCATACCCGTACCCCGTTGTGGGGCACATATCCCAGTACCCTAAGATTTAAGTCTAGGAAGGTCCGACGCTTGGATATGCACCCACACCCGATACTCGTACTTGAGTCCATAGAACATAGCGTATGAGTATTGAAAAGAACGATTGGTGGAGCAGTCCCTAATCTCTAGACTGTATGGACCAAGCTTGTGTGGCTTAGAGAGACAATGAGAGCAAATCTGGGACACTCCTTCCCTCACACGTGCAGCCCAGTTGAACGGCTAAGCCAGAAGACAATAAAGAGACATGTCCTGCGCAGGAACCCAGTCCATGAGGCCACCTAATACCTGCCTCTAGTCTATACCATGTTGGAACATTGAAGACATTCAAACCAAAACCAATTGCCAACGGGCATACTGGCAGAGTACCCTCTGGCCAACTGCCATATAGAAGGTTGGGAAAGGCGAAGGGGACAAGTCTCCAACAATTTTGTTGCCAAACAATTTTACGACAATAGTTATGAAATCCACACACTCTATTCAAGTATTTTGATCATGTTAGACCATGAATATGGATCTTACTCTCAAAGTTATCTGTTAGATTTCACTCCACTCCATCATTACATCATAAAGAACCTAAAGCTATCATAGGATGATCGGAAAAAATGCAAAGGATGAAAGGAAAGGATATCTCACTACAAGAAATAACACTACTAGACTGAAGATGAGGTGTTAATGTGAAATGAATCCTACTTCCAAAGATGCCAGATTAGATTTCACCCCATCACTTCATTATAAAAGATGTCGGATTAAATTTCAGTCCATCACTTCATTATAAAAAATCAAAAGTTGTGATAGGATGGCAGGAATCAATACAAAGGAATGGATATTTCATCACAAGAAATAACACTACCAGACTAAGATGTGTTAGTGCCATTCAAGATTATCATAAATTCTCTGCATTTCAGTGATAAATTTTAAATACTGTGACCCATCCCAATTTGGTCTTAAATGATTCCTAATCCTCCAGGAACATGAAATTCCATGGATAGTGGGGATCCAACAACTGGTTCATGGTGGAGGGTGATTCTCAAAAAAGTTCACTAAAGACGAAGAAAGTTCAAAAACAGCAGTTTCCAATGTATTTAGTGTCTTTATGGTCGTCTTATCTATGATTTTTTTCAACTTCAGTCCATATTTTTCTGCATTTTGGCACCCTCCAGTCCAGAAAAATGAATAATCCTAAAACTTGAGACAAACAGCTAACAGGAGTGACCATGTAACACTTAGCTATTGCTATTTGTACCAAACATTAGATCATGGGGACCCAGAATCTCATTCCCATCCCTCTTCAGAATTCTTGCCATCCGAACTAATGAGCATAAAGAAGTAATGTGCGACAAAAGAGTCCGGAAGGAAGCTCGGAATTCCTAAACTAGTGCTCTGGAACGTGGATTTCAATTTGAACCCACTAGGGTACCAAGAATTCTTTGGCAGCTAAAAATTATGAAAACACCGGGAAGCCTTGCCCAGTTCAAATGTATTTCAATAATTAAAAGTGCCAGGATGCAGTCATGAACTTGAGACAAAAAGGCTTTTCAACATTAATGAATCAGTAATTATTAAGATGGTGCTGTCACAAGATTTCATAATCCAAGAAGAGTTTAAAATAGTTCTTCGGCCTACAAACTTCAATTCTGAAGAAACATCTGAATTTCATACACAAAAATAATCAACATTTAACTGGCACAAGCCTTACATTCCAATCTTCTAACAAAAATTTGGACTATTGCCTTGATTTTACTCATGTAGACAACGTAAGGATGCTCAACCGATTGTCATTACCCAAGATTGTTGACAAAACCTGTACATTAAATTTTTCCAGGACACCAAACTCCAGAAGGTAGCAAAGGAGGCAAGAGAGAGGGGGGGAGGAAAGGACTCCAACAGCCAACAAAGATGATAAATAAGGTGACAGCTTCAATTCAAAACTATGCGAGTCAAACTAGGTTGTGGTCTTACCTTCAAATCAATTGATAATTTTAAAAATGCAAACTAGCATTTAGCATCAACTAATGACGATCTTAGGATGACTGAAATGGATCTTATTTTTGCAAAACTAATGATGGACACAGGTAGTGCATTAATTGCTTTTAAGTACCTGCTTCTCTAGTTCTTCAGCAATGTCCTCAAATAAATCTTTTGGTGTTGAACCAGACGTATTCAGTGCAACAGCCTGATACGGTGCAGAATCCTTGACCTACATTTAACGATAATGAGAAGAACAACTCTTTGTCCGAAAAAGAGTGACACAATGAAATGTAACAGGTTAGCTACCTTCATACAATAATCCCGCCAGTGAGTTTTAGCTGTGAGTACACCAGCAGCAACATGTTCTTCTATCATCTTACGGAACTCATCACGGTTTTTCCTTTCAGCCCGCTTCAATTGTTCCTAAAGTTAACGATAAAATTAACGACAGTGATCACAACCAACCTATGTGTCAATAGGGATTTAATTAACTACCTTCTGTATCTTTTTTTGCTCTTCTTCTTCCTTCTCCAAATCACGAATATATTCCTGCCAGAACAGAAAATGTAAGCTTAATATTTCACTGTAAACAATCAGAAATCTATATATTCCACTGTAAACGATCAGAAATCTATGTAAGTTAATTCACCTGGAAAATTTCAAAGCGATCAATTTTTTCAATACGCGAACATCTTTCATCATCTTCTAACCGATCTTGAACTTTTCTCCACTGGGTGTTCACCTGATAATATAAAAACATAGTAAAAGCTTCTAAATTGCCTTTTTCTACTTCACATGAAATCTACAGGGGAACAAAGTGATGAATTTTTATAGGAATCGAGGTCCTAGAAATATTTACCTTGATAAATCCACAGGTTTCCAAATACTGCCTGAACTCTAACCTATTTCGCTTATACTCCTCCTGAGCCTTTTCTTTTTCCTGCATTCAAACCCAATGATATGACCGGTAAGAAAACAAAAACAAGCCTTATATTCCAATCGAGTGGGTTGTCTACACGAATAACTTTTGCAGGGCCAGTAACTAAATGCTAAAATTAAATCAAACAAACTTTAATAATTTTTACAACTCATTGAAAGTTAGGTCTTCCCATCCCCCTAGAATTTCCATTAACCCGACTTGAAACTGATCAACAAATTATTAACATTGGCATCCGCAGAGGTTGAAAGATGTGTGCATTGGGACCAACAATTACTACCTTTTTCTGAAGATCCACCAAGTAGTTTTTGAATAGATCTTCACGCTCTGCAGGTCGATCTAAGGCCTTGAACCGCTCATCTTCTTCAAACATACTTACAGCTTTGCTGATCATGCAAAAAGTGCGACAAGAAATTAGAGATACCTTGCACGTGATTGCAGTAGCAGCTACTACGTGATCATGACTAAAAAGTGGTTACTATAACCCCGAGAGAATGAGATTACCTCCATCTTGTGTTTGATGTAAGTTCCTCACACTCCTGCTTGGAGGAAATATAAAACTTGCATTATAACTAATCGGAAAAAAGCAAAAGAAAATAACCATAGCGACAGTTATAGTAATGATATATTCTATTTTATTCAGTAAAAATGATAGTGTCAGAAGTAGCTCGAGTAATCATGCAAGTGAGGTAAGCAACATACTTCCAACATCTTTGCAAACTCTTCACGTGCTTTTTTAAGCCTCAAGCGCCTTTCCTCTGCCTCCACCTTCTTCCTTTGGCCCAAGTACTTCAGCAGAATACAAACACAATTAGTAAAAGAGAGGGTGTATTTACATATTACGAGTATATATTTGCAAATGATTTCATTATAAATCGAAGGACAAGCGTCAATAGGAGGCTATGTGACTCATTCTGTGCATGAGCAAATTTAAAGCTTGAAACAATTCTTACCTCATTGAATACCTGCTTCCGCTCCCCAAGTGTTTTTAAGGCACCATATCTTTTGTCATTAATTATCACTCGCATTGTCTGATGTCACATTTCCATCAAACAAGAGTCAGAACTCAGAAGGGAAAATAGATTACAAGAGGAAATGGTGAAACCATAATTACCTGCTCCCAAGTCCAGTTAGACTCAACATTTGCTGACTCCAAAAGTGCTTTAAAAGCATTTCTGGCTTCCTATGAAAAAATAAAAAAAAAATAAAATAGATGTTGATGGAAAAGATAATCATGGAACGCAATAGATAACAGAGCCTTGTTTCATGTTAGTACCTGTTTCGTGGCGTACACCAAAAGTTCGTCCTCAACAGGTTTCTCCTCTAATGGAGTCACGTTGATCTTTCCAGCAACTGCCATTCCCTTCTTTGCTTCCTGCAGAGTCATGTCACAACTGGACACACTAAGAACTTGTACGCCAACATGCATGCCTAATTGCCTCCCTTTTGATTAAGGAGGTATAATGTGCCTTGGGAAATGGTTGAGCCAAAAACTAAGCTAACTACTGTCAAATGAGTAAGAAGGAACTCAAAACTAAGCAACCACAATTTATGTTCTCCACTAGGTCAACCATGTTCAAGAAAGAAAGGGCTTCCATCAAAATTATTGGTTCACATTATATGGCAGACTTTAAAGAGTTCATTTGGGAGACTTACATTGTGAACAAAAAAGCCTATAGTTAGTAGAACAGGATGTGTCGAACAAGAAATTATACACAGGCATACAGGTATTAGAAAGGCGTAGAATCAAGCATTTTGGTCTAAGATAAGACTGAGTACATTCTTTCGGATTTATTCTACTAAATGCTGCCATGGGCTACAACGATACAAGTCGGTGCTAAATCTCTATCTATTCTATCTATAAAGGGAGAGCACACTTATGGTGTAAACAAATTTTGAAGTTGGCTCACATTTAGAATTCTAACAAATACCCACAAATTACAAGTGTTCACAGATTGCAACTGCCGTAAAATAATGGAATAGTTGAGGACAAGTTCGTAAATTGAATATGGTAGTTCCAGTTTTAACGTTGCAGTCATATGCAGTTCCATTATTTACATTGCATCCATAGTGGACCAGACATTTCTTCTACACATGCTTCTTCCAACTTCTAGGTTCTTCTCCTAATAATTATTTCATCCTCGGGTAAGATCACTCATGCATGTTGTCCAATAATAATTATCATTTTCATATGTAATTTTTAGAACTCTCTTTGCAAATAGATAAGTATACTGTATACCTACAATTGGTTTAATGTGTGGAAAAAAAGTTGTACTTAAATGTCTACAATTGGATTTCTGTTGTTTCGTTCACTTTTCTTTTTCATTTGTTGGTTTTCATTTTAAGCCGGTGAGAATTTATTTGTGAAACTTGCATAGGCATCACGTGTGCACCAAACGCTGGTTACAGGAAAGGGAGTCGAAGTAACTTTAGGTCCAACTCATTTGTTAGACGTAAGAAACAAAGCGTTACTTCCTGACAACTTTTTGCTTATGGAAAACAATTATACACAACTTAGGATGCTTCCTGACAACTTTTTGCTTATGGAAAACAATTATACACAACTTAGGATGCTTAGTATATCTGCTGTAACACTAAATTGGCGGAAGTTCTAGAGAATTTACTTTTTATAAGTGCTAATTTGGAAAGCCCAGTTCTATGTTTCAGTGGTTCGTTGTATATTGATTTCTATCTTCTTGGAGGTTAGTTGGAACCTAAGGTCATGAGGTTTATTGTTTAGCATTTTTGCAGGTTGCTTCTGCAAATAAGAGATTTGACCCAAGATTCATTCAGGAACTCCTTGAACTGTAACCAAAGCCATCCTAGTCCTAACAAGAATACAACAGAAGGGTAAAGAAAAGAAATGAGAACAAAACTTTTAAATCCTCCTTTTTCCTGCGAAGGACAAAGAATGACCACCACTCAAACAAAGAACTTCACAAACACATAACCAAGAGCCAGCCATTCCTACCTCAATATCCTGCAGAGAAGCTCCATTCAGAAGATTTGACATCTCACCAGATGATGGATTATCAAAGCTAGTACTGCAAACATTGAGTAATGCATAAGAACTCAGACGAACCACCAAAATGCCAACACAAAGTTCAATGAGTAAAAAACTAGAGCAGCTGAAGAAGTTTGTACGTTGGTGTAGTGCCAGCAGGAACCCCAGAACTTCCTAACGCAGCTGAAGGTGAAGGAGTGATATTTACACCAGGAGAGGAAACACCAACTGCACTTTTCGAAGCAGAAGGTGCAACAGGAAGGACAGAGGATCCAGTAGGAGCTCCATTAACTGCAACATCTGGTGTAACTGGAACCGGGACTGGGCTTGAAGCTAACCCCGTTGTTGAAGAGATGGAGCTAACCAAAGTTACTGCAGCAGATGATTGTTCAGCAGAAGAGACATTGATATTTGCCATTGAATTTGAAGTCGTACTAATTTCTGATTGTGTCCCTTGGTTAGCTTCTTTCTCAGCTTGTTCACGAGCCACCTGTTAACAGGCATGCGAACATGAGACCAAACAGAGAAATAGAAAGCATTGTTCAAAGGGGGAAGATGAGTCAGTTGGGCTATGAACCTTTAACTCGTCAGGAATAGTCCATTTAGATTGCTTTGTATCCTTATTGAAGTAGTACCTACGAAAAGAAATCCCAATTTACATTATAGTTGGAGACAAAATTTCAAATTTGCTATTTCAGATGACAATTTGATCCACAAGGAAATATAGTTATCACACACTTTCTACCATCCTGAGTTTCGAATTCCTTCCACGGAGTTGATGCATCAGCTCTCTGTTGAAGTTAAAGAAATATGTCAATAACAGATTTCAGAATCTCAACAGTGTCCATCCTTGTGGAAATAAGAAACTAGAAGTAGTAACAATAAGAATTAAGAGCTGCAGAGTAGATATACACAAGAAGGCAAGTGAAAATCCACATTCTAGCCATGGCAAAGAAAAGAAGAATCTGTACGAATTAAGAATACAGCACAAGGGGAATAAAAACAAAAAATACACTACCTTGAGACTTTACAAGTTTACTGGAGGGAGCGCTATTTCAATGGAGAAAAGCTAAAGATGAGATTAAAATTGTTTGAAGCTTATGCATTTAAGTAAAAGAGGGTGCTGTCACACCCACACAAGAGAGGATGAAATCAAACAGTTTTAGGGGATGAATACAGGCTTGTAATAGCCAAACATGAATAAACAACGAACTAAATTAAAGCCATGAACACAGGTATTTAATAGCACAACATTAATAAACAACAAACTAAATTTTTTTCAATTTTCCTTGCATATTCAAGCTGGTTTGGTTTGGAGTTGGTCATCAATACAGAATTTGACCAACACCAAACCAGCTTCAAGAACAGAATTGGAGCTCCTTCGCTGCGTAGTGCGTAAGTAACAAAGTCCTAGTTATATGTTCTAGCCAAAAGTACCTCTTGACCAAACCGAAAGGTAAAGGTTTATTATACCTCACCCTACCCCCCAAATCCCTTCCCTTTTCCTCCAAAAATAACAATAACAAACGAAGTGACTACAGGAAAAATGAGATGCCAACACATCACGAGTAAAATAACTTGGTCAATGCGTACCCAGAAGATCCTGTAAAATAATTTTCCAATAGAAAGAATCCAGTATAAATATCTCCTTATGCTTCACTGTATTAAATAATTACATGGCAACCAACAACTGTTCAGGCATAATGCAAATAACACTTAAGGTTTAAAATCCAATAATCAACCCGCGAAGACAAGACTACGATGCACGAATGCAAAAGCTGAAGTCGATAGGCAACTATCCCACTAAAATCAACAATGGGATATGTGCTCAAATATAGGAATGCATGGCATTAATTGTAAAAAAAAATAGAGTTGCTTAACAAGAAATGGAGAAAGTACATTATAACGTTCACAAAATAAACATGAGGTAAACCATGCTTGAAAGAGATGAAAAGGTGCAAGACAAGCAAACTAAGTCAAAAGGGAGAAGACATGCCACCACTTAAAAGGGAGAGGAGGAAGGGGGAATTAAAAATTCACAAACAACCACACAGCTCCAATAGGTACAGCAGACCCTTAACAGTCTTTCATACCTCTTGGATCAGTAGCGAAAATTGAACCTGTAGAAGCCTTCGAACCAAAGACATACAGAAAGTCACGTCACAAGCAAAGGCATGCACAAATGTCAAAACGATTTGACAAACTCAGGATGAATTCATAACATAAAAGCAGAATCGGAAACAAAATCCAAGAGAAATATGCAGTCGTAGGCCACAACACCACAGCCAGTCGGAGATACTGCTATCTCTTTGTCATTCAGCCATGATAAAGGAAAAAATCAGTAACTATCAGGCTAAAATAAGCAAACTAAGAACAAATGAATGCATTATGCAAGGTGTTCAACTGCATGACATCAACGAAATACTGAACCCAGAGGGTTGGTTGTTAAAATGGACTTTATCTCCACATAGTGCAAGGGCAAAAAAGGAAGAAAATATTACTCCAGTGAACAAGTGCAACATATTAGCAACCCCCCGCCCTTTTCTCTCCTCCCTCTCTTCCCCCTTAGAGAAAACGAGGTGAGGAAAGAAGCAAACAACAATCAACTTAACAGACATTCCTGGTGAATGTGACTCAAAATAAAGGAGGATGGGTAAAAGAAACAGGAAGAATTAAACAGGGGGCAGAAAAACAAAGAGGCAACTATTTCTAAACTGCAATAATCATATCAGCCACCAATTCACATGGAAATTTCCCTAAAACAGAAAGTAAAATGAAAATAGCAAATTGTTGCCTGCCTTGAGAAAGAGAACCCGCCTTCATAGTGAGCATATAGAGCAGTCGTTATTTTCCCTTTGCCATGATCTACAGACCAGTGGAAGACATGCAAAGAAAATGATAATCCCATGAAACAATTTTGCCCAGTCTATGGTTTTGATAAATAACTTCATCAACTTAAACATGGCTACAACTGTCAACATCCATAAAAGGAACAAACTTTGACAAATTCAAAAGCAATCCAGAAGCATGCTTCTCAGGTAAGATAAGAGGACATTAAAACCTAAAACTTCACAGAAATCAACAAGAAAGCAACGTGACACACCTCAATTGGGGTCATTAATTCCAAAGGCTTCTCCCAACTAGATTGTCTTGTTTTCTTGTTGTAATAATATCTGAAAAGGTATGCACCAGACAGAAGCACTATTAGAACACAAAATTAACAGAAGTTTAAAAACCAATAAAGAAACCAATGAATCTAAGAGCTAAAAAAAAGCTTGAAAGCACGCCCCAGAAAAAGATTACAGTGAGTCAGTGACATTTCGAATTCCACCATTTTCGAGGCATGCATGGGAAATGAAACGAAGTAATAGACAATTGCAGCGCAATAGAGTAGTAATTCACAACTGCCCCATGATAAAATCTCACCTCCGCCCATCCAAATTTGCGTGCTCTTGCCAATCAGATGAGGATTGTTGAGCACCACTAGGAACATTTACGGCCTGGAATTCCACCAAGTAGAAAACACAAAGCTTACCAAATCAGTTAGCACAAAAAAAGCAGCCAAAACACTACGAATGTTGTAAAAATAATATTACGGATAATGTCATCTGATTCCTGTTAAGATTGACATCAGCAACCTGGTTTCTAAAAATCATTTTAGTATCATAGACCTGGCTACGTGCTGTCTGACCCGACAATTATCTATTTCAACATCCCCATATTTACTAAAGCTCGTACTTAAACAGCAGAAAGAAATGACTTTCTACAGATAGGTCTGACGTTATAAACAATTCCACTCTTTATAAAATACGACAAAATAATGCTGACATCATAAGAAACCACAGTAGGCTTCAGTGTAGCGTCATAAGGTACACAAACACGCCTACATTGCAGCTTCTTCTTTTTTTTGGTACAAAACACCCACATACCTTTAAAGACAAATGATTCGTACAAACAACTTGGTATGCCTGACAGGAAAATGTTCCAGGTCGACAGTTGCAAGATTTAATTGTGGGAAGGGAAAAAAGTTCGTAACTGCACATGCAGAAGGCAGAATGGGAAATAAAATTCAAACAATGCTATAGGAAGGAATCCACATAACACACCATACAGACTTTTTAACTTCACAATTCTGCAGAGAGGCATACAGAAGCACATCACTAAATTTAGAAAATCCCCAAGTAGGCTTGCAAAGTTGAGCATATCACAATCAAAAGGTTATGTGGCGTCTCAGACCTTGCTATTGACATTTATCCCAAAAATATCTGGAGAATCACATGTATGTAAAGCAATGACGCTTTTTTCCACTCCGGTCTCTGACGAGCCATCAAGTGAAGCTCTTTGGAAGTGTGTTCACCAAAACTCACTTCGTCCTCTTCTTTCTTTCCCCTCACATTATCTGACTTTTCATACCGAAGTAGTAGGAGAAGCGAGTGTCTCTCTCTTGGGTCGAGTCAATCTCTCGTGTCAAAATCAGCCCCAATAATATCGTGGCTAATCCTGTTCATTTTTTGGGAATCTTAAAAATTGTAAGTTACACCAAATCCTAGATCACAGATATACAGTCACCCCTAACATAGCTAATCCGTACACCTTACAGACTGTTAACTTCACAATTCTGCAGAGAGGTGCACAGGAAGCACATCACCAACCTAGTGAAACTTTTTTTTCCTCCAATGAGTCATCGACTCATCAAGTGAAGATCCATGGAATGGTGTTCACTTAAACTCACTCTCATCTTCTTTCATTCCCCTCACATTATCTCATTCATCCTACCCACTTAGCAGGAGAATTGAGTATATCTCTCTCACTTATGTGGAAATCAGCCCTAATAATATTAAGGCTAATCTCTCTTAGGTCACCCCCTAACACTGGTAATCACACTGCACTCCCCATTTGTGTAACACCATTCAATTATTTCAATGAGTGTTAAAATTACCATAGTGCCCATACTATTTACTCCTTTCTTTGTTTCTATTACAGACTCGGAGACTCCCTCACTGCTGCATCCTCCCTGCCCCTTCCTGCCTCTCTATTTGTTCCTCAGCCATCACTTCTTCATGCATCAGAAGCATAACATTAACACACAACCAAAAATGACACTCAGTCTCACATTAAAATTTGGTTTTCCATATTGGGCAATAAAGTAGGATTATGCATCTTAGTATTGGTGCCTGTATACTTATGATGTTCAGTATTTCCAGTACTGTGGCAGAACTCGACTGAGGCAATTAAGAATCCACAATGGCGTAGGGGGAGAGCTGCAGCGGTGACTGACCGCTTTGGCACACACGTGGAGGAAGGACAGTGGTTGTCGAGGTTGCCGTGGGACGGACCGTGTGCAAGAGAGTGGTTCTTTAGTTCACCAATTACGGGGGTTTAGCCGATTGTGGGTTTTACGGCCTACAAGACAGTAGTGGTGGAGGGGAGGGAGAGACAAAAAGGTGGAGGAGCAAGTCTTGCCGATAGCAGGCAATGTTGGCATGTTAATAGTGGCAAGCGATTTGCAGTCACGAGAGGAACAAGTTGAAGAGATGGGTACCAAAAAAAGGCAAAAATAACTTCATTCCCTTTGGTATTCCCATGTCGTGATACTTCCCACTCCTTCCAAGTTCCAATCAATCACCCCACATACCTACCAGTGGAAACAGAGTTCATTCAATACAGAACAATTGTTCAAGTAAGAATTAGTATGCACACTCCCCCTCTCTTAAAGCCAATCAAAAGCTTGACTGCACCTATTTTTTACCCCATGACTTGTTTCTAAAGTTTGTTCTAATTAGAGTCAACAATGTCGCCATCGGATGGGCATTCAATCCGATTGCATGATATAACAGTCAGAGGGTGTATTTGACAAAGAACAGAAAAAGTAATGCATCAGTTTTGGCATTTATCAATCATGTAAACAAGAAAAGAAATACAACAAGATTAACAGCTTCTCCTAACAACTAGTATCTTTGGTGAAAAAAAGAGAGATTTACAGGAGCTGTGACAGCAGTGTCCAAAGATTGTTGCCCAATCTGCTGGACAGGTGTAACAATTGGTCCACCCTGACCACCAGTTGACATCCACGGCTGTCCCCCAACAGGAACGAACTGTGCATGCATTTGAGATGGCTGGAACTGCGATGATGCAGAGACATTATGTTGTGCCTGAGCAAAAGAAAACGGTGCATACCGAGACAACACAAAATTATGAAAAAGGGGTCCGAAGGAAATCCAAGATACAAAAACAAAAGCAAACATTGATAATAGCTTACTGTATAGGAGGATGAGAAAGGTACTCCAGGGCCACCTAAACCAGACATGTGACTATTCAGCTGGGGAGCAACTTGCTGAGGTTGTGGTGAGCTAGATGTAATAGGCATACTCGTTTGGATGTACTGCATTGGATGGGGGGGCCTTGGAGGTAACTGCTGCATTGGTTGAGAATATTGCAGTGGTTGACTTTGATTAGGAGGCATCCCGACATTAGGAGAAGATATACCTTGCCCATGGGGCAGAAACTGTTGAGAAGCTGAAGATGTAGGCATAAACGGCTGCCCTTGCTGCGTTGGTATCACAGGCCGAAACTGGAGCAAAGATAATTTCTCAGAATGCATCTTTTTAATCTTTTGAACAAGCAGATGAACAAATCTGAAAAAGAAGAAGATACTTACTTGCATAGGAAAGGGTGGACCAAAACTTTGTTGCGCCATTGATCCAACAACTGGAGGCCGGAAAGGCTAATGAAAGAGAAAACAGAGAGATTCATATCGAGACCAGACAAATAAAAGAGAACCTAAAAGGACATTTTCATTGTAGTATAATACTCCAATGTACGTATTCTTGTAAGTATCCAATCCAATTTCACAAATACAAAAAAATAATTGAGGTTCAATATAAATTGAAGACAACAAAGTTGTAGCTCAAGAACAAAAGACTCTAACAAAGATTTAAACATAAATTAAGATCATCGGAACCCAAGCATGATTAAAAATTGTTTAATCAAAAGATACGAGGGACGTGCTACCAACGTACATGAACAAGGAATGGATGATACATGAATAAGGAATGGGTGTAGTTCAACTGACTTTTTAGATGGCGTGTTATCTAACAGCCATTCCTTATTCTGTAATTCATATAGTCTTTTTTATCCATCCCGTATTCCTGCTCACATGACCTGACAAACCACCAAAAACTCAACACAAAGAAATCAAGGGCGCAGGGATGACTCCTGGATAGGAGTCATATGTAAATGAGGGTTTTAATGGTATCATTTTGTAACCCCGGAAATTAAGCATCGTAATAAGTTTTTTATCTCCAAGGGTTGTAATCTGACCCTTGACATGACTCCATCACCATCCTTGTCTAACCAGTCCTCTAGGAAGCTAAGTTGTTGGGGTTGAGCTTTTAGCTTTTGTACCGCGTCAAAAATTCCACCCTTAGAAAATGACCTCTACATTAATACACAGGTACCCTCGACATGTCCCCACACCGTGCGTCATCCACTTAAAAAATTAAATAAAGTAACTAGGTACGCTGGCAACATGAGCATCATGTTTCAGACACAGATACGGGCAACTATTTAGGCATGTCGGTGAAGCATACGCTAGCAACGTGCGCATCATGCTTCAGACACAGATACGGGCAACTATTTAGGCATGTCAGTGAAGCATGAACTTCACTTCACCAACACCTTACAGCTTAGCGGAAAAATCATCATAGGAAGTACTACTACCTGAGCACCAGAAGATTGAGGATTATTGGCCATCCTTTCACATAAGCTGCTAGAACTTTGTGGGACTGCAAAAGAAGAACAATCAACTTTGGAATACTACATAATCCAATAATATAGACCCTAAAATATCTCACTTTCCAGCAAAGCAAACACATAAATTTAGATTATGAAACTATTGCTTCTACTGATATATGTAAGTGTGTGCTGAGGAGACAAAATTCAGCGCACGCACACATATAACAAGAACCCTCTGCTCAAATCCCAAATGTGCACAGGCATAAACACGTACATCCCGAAACAACAATGGAATTTGTGCTGTGAGATAAATTGTATCATTTCCACAATCCACTTTCAACGTCCAACAAAATCCAAGATCGAAGATGGTTCTGCGAACCATATTCAACAGATAATGATCTTTAGAGGGATTGTGAGCTGGAACACTGCAGCTATTCTTAGACATAAATCTATATGGGTTAATTGGCACTACGAATGTCATGGCTTTTTGGACCTCTTCCCAGTCATGGACATGAGGAACTCTTCAAGCATAGGAATATAGCAACACCTTCTATGACTCTTCTACCTATTTTCGCATCATATTGGTACCAAGTTGGGACATAAAAGACTACTGGAATCAACTTGCAGTAAACTGTGGTATTTCCGTAGAAGCAAAGATCTCATGTATTAATAATTATCTACAACGATTTGGACTCGGCCTTTTTACTGTCTCCCTGCTTACCATTTCAACCTCAATCTTCCGCTCAAAGCTGTAATCTGGTCTATTTCTCTCTCCTACAATAAACAACTTTCTTTCGCTTGGAATCTATTCGGATCAAGCAGCACCCTCTGGTTGATTGGCCCAGGCTTGTTGGGTATTCTAGTTCATTCCTAGACATAGCCCCTGCTATTAGGGCTAACCTCAGGACCAAGGATAAACCCTCCGTCTCTATGCCCAGGTTTGGTCGTGATCAAGATATAGACTACTTTGATTGTTCGTTCTCTGCCCAAATTTGGTATGTGTGCTAATCAGGGCCGCCTCGGGCCAGAATCCTAGAAAGCCACTGCTACAACAAAGACCCCTAAATTTTTAATACTCCTGCATCCGCACCTGCGTTAAATCGAGTCCGCCTTAAACGAAGGCCATTAAATTGCCGGTGTGCGTTTAAGCATCTAAATTGATCATTAAAAACAGCGAACAGAGAGATATACGAAGACGACGAACACACACACACACAGAGGAGTACCTGATCGATTTACGATTTGGGCTGTTGCAGAGTGCACAGGAAACCCTAGATTGTGTAGAAACGGAGATACAGATTACGACTATTACTACATAAATTCAGTTTTAACAAGATCGGCTATAATTACATACAAAAACCCTAGAACTTGATTTGTTTCGCAAATTACTCCCCCTTAGTCGTACTTTTTTCAGTTTAAATTTTGATTTTTAATTTAATTTAACTTGTCCAGCAAGGCTAACTGTATCTAACCGTTTAAACTTTTAAATTTTTATTTATCACATCAGACGGAACCAGGTTTACAATGCACAAAATCTACGTATCACAATATAATTTTTCATGTTCTTAAATAATTGAAATCAAACACAAGGTTTTTTTTCGACCATACATCTTCAAAAAAAAATCCACTTGCGACTTTCTCCCTTCCTCCTCCACCATGACCCTTCATTCACTTTTCAAGCAGTCTCAAACAAAATAATATATATCCTATATGGTAATATATAATACACCTCAGTGCGGATTATTGGAATATTGGCTAATGGTACTTATAAGTTTTTATCTCGTACATTGAAAAACAGAGGCCAGTATAGATATAAACCAATAGAAAAAAAGAAGGCACTGGTGAGTTTTACCGATGTATGCACCTACAAGAACTCTGATACTACTAATACATGACTATTTGTGAGGGTGACATAACAAAAAAAATTAAGAATAGATCACAACATAAAACAAGATTAAGAAATACAAGCTAAAAATGAAATTATGTAGCATAAATAGTTTAAGGATTCCTTTAATATGAAGAGACAACAATAGGGTAATTTAATGGTTAACGAGTATTTGTTCAGCAAAAAAAAGAAAAGGCTATCGAGACCCGAGTTTGGGGGAAGTGGATGTGACTGCGTTGGGTTTTGAATTTTTCTCTAGATCATAAGGAAAGACAATACAAAGAGAGAAAATTGGTCAAAATTTTCATTCATGAACCATTTCTTTTGTGAATTAGAAACATTTGGATGGCTTGACTCATTGTGCACACACACATATAAATATAGAAGTATTATAAATTTATGAATACAAACGTGTGTGTATACATATACCTTTCTTTTTCTAATTTTTGTTCATTTAATTAACCTAATTACTATCCTGTTTCTAGTTATTAAATAAAACAAATTTGTTTATAATGTCTTGTCAAAATATTCTTTTTTAAAGGAGCCAAAACTAAGATACCTAATTCAATCCCAATACTGATGTTATAAACCGCTAGGTAGGATGACACTATTTATCCCCTTTTACTATTTTATCCACAAAACTAGTATGCCATTCAAACGGGGCGTAAAAGCTTAATTGGAAAAGGCCAACACATGTAATAAAGCTTGTGGCGATTCGACAAAAATATGAAACAAAAATAAATTTAATGTCATTTTGAAGCCAATGAGCTATGATAGTTCTTTAGAGTAGACGAGTGTATTATGCAGTCTAAGAGCATTCAATATGGAGTACTTGTTAAAGTGTCTACCTAGGCAAAGTTACAAGAGTTCGATCACTTCACTTAAGAAAATTTTATGGGCTAGCTAGCTAAAATGTACATTATCTAGTGCACTACCTAAAATCACTACCTAAAGTGTCCTAACTAGTTAGCTAAGAAAAACCTCAAAAAATGGTCTCTAGTGCACAAAACTTGGCTCCCTAAAATCCTAGGTGGCACCTCTCACTACCTAAAGTGCCCTAAGTGACTGCCTAAATTTGGGGAGGGACTTAAGGAGAGAGAAAGAGGAGAGAGATAGAGAGAAAGAGGAGAGAGAAAGTTTAGGGAGTATTTTTAGGGAACCCCATTAAAGTTTTAGGGAGTATTTTTTGGTTATGAGGCCCACTTAAATGGGTCCCACATACACTTTAGGGAGTATTTTTAGGGAGCCCCATTAAAGTGAATTTCTTCAGCTAGCTAACTAAGTTCTTAGCAAACAAAGTTGGGTCCCACATGTGCTTATGTGTACACTTTAGGGAGCATTTTTTAGGTAGTGCACTAGAGATGGCCTAAAATGCATTATTTAGTTGGGAGGAGTCCACTGAATGGCTAGGTTTTGGCCAACACTTTATCATTAGCTAAAATTACCCAATTTATGTTAACTTATACTATAATGCAAGATAACAATACCCAAATACTAGCAAAAAATTTAACATCTTGAACTAACTTAAAATTTAAACCATTCATTGTAGATGTTCTAATTCGTTAGAGTAGACGTATGTGTTTTTTGTTTTTTTGGAAGCTTCGTTGTCCGAGCGTGTCTACACGTTCTTCGACTAATTCTGGGACTCAATCACACCGCTCACAAGCGGGGAGCAAAAAGCTAGAGCAAAGCTCCGCATGGGTTGATACTAAAAGAGTTCACAACACCTAAGATGTTTCGAACTTGATAGGATGAAGCAAACCTCGAATTCTTAGGTCTTTACCAACAGGCCAAATCTGGGGGTGAATAGACGAACTACAGTGGCATGTTAGAGATATATACATAGGGTGACAATCTTTTTAAATTAGAAATCAGAGTTTGGAACTTTGAAATAAAAATAGTACAGGTAAGGGGAGTAAATTTGTGAGACAAATCAAGTTCTATGGGTTCTCTATGTAATTGTTGCAATCCACTCTTAGTCAAAATGTAAATCTCGCTGTTGTATATATATCCACTCTAGTTATTAAAAGAGAGATGCAATTCTCGCTGTACGTATGTATATAATGTAGGACAAGATTGGGAATTTTATTTTTATTTGTATTACTACTTAAGAATAAATAAGATTTTAATTAGGAATATTTTCGTTTAGGTTAGAATTGCAATATTATCTTTCCATATTCGGTTTAATTTCCAAATTTTATTAGGATTCTCGGTCCTAGTTGAATTAGTATTTGCTTCTTTTTTTAATTACCTTGAGTCCTAGTTCAATTAGAATTTGCTTCTTCCTTGAATAGTTTCCTAATCGAATTAGGGTTTGCTTATTTTATTTTAAATAGGGAGGCAACCTTTTATTCTAAATTATTCAGGGGGTGTTCCACTAAGGTAGTTTTGTTTTAAAACTGCCTTGGTTTTTGTGTTATGTGATGTATTGTGAGAGGATGACTTGTCTTGGTTTTTGAGAAAAACTAGTTTTTGGAAAAAACTAGTTAGTGGAACACCCCCTCAATCTTCTATAGAAAATATTTCTAGAGTTCTCTCTTGTGGATTCAAAAACCCGTCTCATAGGACGAGATCTAACCAACCAATCCGTCTACTAGAACAAGAACTAGTCGTCTTCTTCCGCTTCATTCATTAGGTGGCTGTGTTCTTCTTTATCGATTCGAAGTGTGTTTTCACTCTGAAAACCTTATGGCTGTGATGCAGGGCGTGAAATTCTGTTCAATTGAGACCGAGGATCAGAAAAAGACCGATTTTGTTCCTCCCACTTCACTTGCAACCCATGCCAGAAAGATTGGTATTATAAATCCTCCTCCAGGCATCAGGAACATTGTTGATACAACATCACAGTTTGTTGCAAAGAATGGACCAGAGTTTGAGAAAATGATCATTGCAAGCCATGCTGCTAGCAATGCCAAGTTTAATTTCTTGAATGCCTCTCACCCTTACAATGCTTACTACCAGCACCGCCTCTCCGAATTTCCTGCTCAAAATCAAAACCAGCCTTCTTCCGATCCTGCTGACCCAGCTTTCCCAGAGTCCATCCGTTCTTCTGCTCCTGTTACCGACGGTGATGAGACAATCATGAAACCACTCGTGCGTAAAATTCTTGACCCTCCAGAGGCTGAGCAGTACACTGTTAAGCTTCCAGAGGGGATTACAAGAGAGGAGTTAGATATTATTAAACTGACTGCCCAATTTGTGGCTCAAAACGGGAATTCTTTCCTAACCGGACTTACTAGCAACAACCCACAATTCCTTTTTCTGAAGCCAACCCACAGCATGTTCATGTTTTTTACCTCTCTCGCTGATGCATACTCAAAAGTGTTGATGCCCCCAAAGGGCTTGACTGAAAAGTTGAAGAAGAGTGTTACCGATATGACTACTGTGCTTGAGCGTTGCTTGCACCGGCTGGAGTGGGAACGCTCCCATGAGCAAGCAAGGCAGAAAGTTGAAGATGAGATTGAGCAGGAGCGTTTGCAAATGGCCAGGATCGATTGGCTTGATTATGTTGTGGTTGAGACTATAGATTTTGCGGATGATGAAGAAGAGTTGTTGCCTGCCCCAATGACGATTGAGGAGGTTATAAGGAGGAGCAAAGTTTCAGATATGGCAGAAGAAGAAGAAGATATTGTTGAGCCAGGAAAGGTGGTGGAAATGGAGATCGACGAGGAAGAGGTGAAGCTTGTTGAAAAAGGAACGAGGGCGGCTGAGGAGGAGAAGAATGAGATGAAAACAGCTCCTCTGGAAGAACAGGAACAATCGATGAGAATTGTGAAGAACTGGAAGAGGCCTTTAAGGATTTCACCAGAAAGAGATTCGACAAAAAATGTTGTGTCGCCGATCACTGGAGAGGTAATACCCATTAGTGAGATGTCAGAGCATATGAGGATTTCCCTTATTGACCCTAAGTACAAGGAGCAGAAAGAGAGGATGTTTGCTAAGATTCGGGAGACTACCCTTGCTCAAGACGACGAAATTTCCAAAAACATTATGGGACTCGCGCTAAGGCGTCCCGATATTTTCGGGACCACAGAAGAAGAAGTTTCTAATGCGGTCAAGGCAGAGATTGAGAAGAAAAACCCAGAGCAAGTCATATGGGATGGTCATATTGGGCGCACTGCGACTCAAGCCATGTCACAGAATCCCATTGGAGAGGACCAAAATGACCCTGCAAACAGAGCACCACCCCCTCTTAGACCTGGCTTGCCATCAATTAGGCCAATTCCTCCGCCAGTTGGATTAGCCTCGAATCTTCCTCGTGTACCACCACGACCTAGGCCACCACCTGTTAATATGATGCCATCAGTTCGGCCACCACCACCGCCTCCTATGCAGTTAATTCCTGGGCAACAGCAATTTTTGGTAAATCGGCCACCCCCAATGCCGCCATCAATTTCTGTTAATCCGCCTCGTATTCCTGTATCACCCCCACCTGTATCTCAATTTACACCTATGTCAGCTCCTCGGCCTTATGTTCCTCTTCCAGTGCTGCAACCTGGCATGCATATGGTTCCACCGCCACCTTTACCTCGAGGAATGCCTCCACCACTGCCCGAGGAAGAACCAGAGCCAAAAAGGCAGAGGCTTGATGATTCCGTGCTTATTCCTGAAGACCAGTTTCTGGCTCAACATCCGGTATGAATCTATCATCAGTGCATTTGTCTTTATTGATCATAAATGTTTTCTCTTTTCTCCTATCTAATATATTGTGATTTGAACAATTCTTTATCTGCTAATAGTGTGGTTTCGGATATGATGGGTTTAACACTTACACTTTTTGCTTTTGCTGCAGGGACCTGTTTGTGTGACTGTTTCTGTGCCGAATGTGGATGAAGGAAATCTCAAAGGGCAAATATTGGAGATTACAGTGCAATCCCTACATGAAACTGTTGGCAGTCTGAAAGTGAAAATTGCAGGAGAGATCCAGTTTCCTTCAAACAAGCAGAAGCTGAGTGGAAAAGTTGGTTTTCTTAAGGACAACTTGTCGCTTGCCTACTACAATGTTGCAGGAGGAGAAACACTTGCTCTTTCTTTAAGAGAACGTGGTGGTCGGAAGAGATGAATGGTCTGCCTTTGACAGATCTTTTAAGGTTCCATATATACAGGGTCTCTCTTGGTACCTTGGGAAATTCTTCACGAGTTGTGGGACACTTTGATGCAACCTTCCTAAATGTTTTGTTGGAGATTTATTTTTTTGAGATTATCTTGAAACTGTATTATCATTGTCAGCTGATGGTTTGATGTTGACTACAGATTGTGGCATGTTGGAGATCTTCTCTTAAGGGTAAACCAAAGTGAACTAGTTCCTTGTTACTAAGCGGAACTGTTCCTACCGGCTCCTCTTTATTTATCTAATTTTGTTAGTCACTAAATCTTCTTGTCATGAGACTTCATCTGTATCTGTTTATTTGTTTCATGCTGTTCTATATGCTGTTCTATGAAAACTTGTAAATGTGATTGATTCTCTGATGCTGCTTTTCTTTTCTCAGTACCACAGAGCTCCTTGTTTGGTTGGTTTGTGGGAAGGTCCCATGCTATGTGTTAATGTCAATGGCAGGTAGGACAGTTTTCTGTTTCCTCTACAGAATACTCTAGGACAGCTCCAAATACTGACTTCAAATCTTGAATATATCTGAGAAATAGCAAAATTTGTTTCCAGCAAATTCCAAATGGATCGTCGCTGAAGAACTTGCAACCTATTCCTTCATCAAATCAACGTGTCCGACACCGAAGGAGATGAGAATTATGAAGAAGAAGATAGAGGATCTACTTCTTGGGTTTCGACAATTGGGACGATGGTTTGAGTTAGGGTTTGTGCTGAGCTAGACCAAAGATTGAGGAAGTTGGTTTTAAATATGCTCTGCAAACTATATACATTAGTACTAAGGTTATATCATTTCTTTTTATTTTTTGTTTGATTCGCGTCTTTACCATGTCATTGCCTACAACTAGATGGTGAAAGTATTACGTGAAAGTGTTATCTTCATCTATTATTGCAAAATTTTAACTTAATCAATTTGTTTTCTCTCCTAGGGTGAATAATAACTTAATCAATTTGTTTTCTCTGCTAGGGTGAATAATAACTGAATCAATTTGTTTGTTCCTGTCTTCTTCTTGTCCACTAAAAAGCATTGTTGTTCAGTTGTCGCATCCATGCAAAACCAATATGAAGAGTCTGCTTGAACAGAATGACCAAGGCAAATTTTTAAACTCTTAGCATGTGCAGCAGTGGTTAGCCAAAAATGCTAGTGTAGAGTGCACAACATTAGGGATTGAAGCCCTAATTTTTTCTTCACATGTGAAAACACAATAAGGTAGATTCGCACTTAAATTGAACAAGACAGATTTACACACAATCGCAACACGATAGGATTCAGGCCCTTACGATGCAGTTAAAATCCTTTTTTTCCTTGCATATTGGGTTAAGCTTTTTGATATTGTTCTCTTCTTTAAAAATCTGCAGCTTTACCTTTTTCTCTTCATCAAGGTCAAGGCAAAGCTCGTTCCCCTGCCCGAGTTCGTAGGCACCGGATGTAATCCTCCTCTCCTTCTTCCTCAAACCTCCAATATCGATCAATTCGTTTTGATTTCTGTATGCATGGTTGGTTTATGTTTATACCATTCAGCAAGTTTTTTTGGTACAATATGCAAACATTCTGGGCGATTTTGTTTCAGTCATATGCACGGCGGCTATCAACAAGTAGAATTACTAAAAACACATTGAGTTGTACACCTACCCTACATAACTCTCTCTGTCTCTCGTTTTAATCCTTATTATTACATTCATCAAGAGAGAGACTTTTCGCCTATCTCGGTCTCTTAGGTGGTAGCAATGTTGAATTATATCCCCATGAATCTGATGAACTCGCAGTAGGCGGCTCGAGAGACCTTGTGGTTCTGGAGTGGATCTAGACGGGAATGATGAAATCTTCAAATGCCATCCTCAAGGTTCAATGCTATTATTCCTTTCACACCGCTGGCAAATTCCATCAATAAAGTCTCTCATGGCCCAATTATTATTAAAGCCTTCTCTACCATAGAATTCTTAAGAGCTGCAGAGTATATATACACTAGAGGGCAAGTGAAAATCCACATTCTAGCCATGGCAAAGAAAAGAAGAATCCCTTACAAACTAAAAACACAGCACAAGGGGAATAAAACAAAAAATACACTAACTTGAGACCTTACAAGTTTACTGTAGAGAGGGTTACTTCAATGGAGAAAACTACAGATGAGATTGAAATTATTTGAAGCTTGAATTCACAGATATGTAATGAGTAAAAGAGGGTGCTTCCTTTCCTGTCACACCTACACGAGAGAGGGCGAAATCTAATGTTTTGGGGCGATGAATACAGGCATATAATAGAACAACATGAATAAACAACAAACTAATTTTTTTTTCTTTCTATTTTCCTTGTGTATTCAAGCATGGCTTTCATCTAGCATTGAGTGCCTCTCTATTGGAATAGAAAGATAGCCCCATATTAATTTAGGAAGAGGGGGTGAAAGAAAAGCATATGAGAGAATTCAACAACAAAACTGGTTCAAGGAGAGGAAGCCTACGGGAAATCAGCCAAAATTTTGTACAAAACTAACTACAAAAACACTACTTCGGCTCCTAGTCCTTCATCGATGTCATCGGTAACCACGAAAACAAGATTTTGTTGAATATGGATGGTCATCAATACAGAATTTGACCAACAACAAGCCAGCTTCAAGGACATAATAGGAGCTCCTTCGAGGCGCAGTGCGTAAGTAACAAAGTCCTAGTTATATTTACTAGCCAAAAGTGCAACTGATAACGATCTTTAGAAGGATTGTGAGCCGGAACAATGCATGGTTAGGCATTTGTGCAATATTGTGTCTTGGTATAAATCTATAGGGTTAATTGGAAATACAAATGTCATCAAGAATCAATGGCTTTGGACAATGAATCTACCCTCTTCCTAGTCGTGGTCCGTGGACGTGAGGAACTCTTCAAGCATAGGGATATAGCATAGGGCCAGAATCCTAGAAAGCCACTGCTACAAACAAAGGCCCCTAAATTTTTAGTACTCCTGCAACCGCATCTGCGTTAAA
Organism: Vaccinium darrowii; assembly: GCA_020921065.1. Taxonomy (NCBI): domain Eukaryota; kingdom Viridiplantae; phylum Streptophyta; class Magnoliopsida; order Ericales; family Ericaceae; genus Vaccinium; species Vaccinium darrowii. The sequence goes on from CM037157.1 coordinate 9,538,337, forward strand.
TCGATTCCGCCTTATACCGGGGCTATTAAATTGCCCGTGTGTGTTTAAGCATCTAAATTGATCATTAAAAACACTGAACAGAGAGATAGACGAAAAGACAAATACACACACACAAGAGGTGGTACCTGTTCGATTTGCGATTTGGGGTGTTGCTCATTGCACAGGCAACCCTAGAATTTGTGTCACAAATTACTCTCCTTGTACTTTTTTCAATTTAAATTGAGAATTGATTTTCACACCCCCAATTTTACAATTCACACTCCCTTTTTTGTCTTTATCCACATGAATTTACAATATTTTCCCGTGTTACAGTTAGTATTTTTTCTTGTAATGTATACTAAAACAAAAATTCTATAACCATACACAAATATACACACATTCACATACATAGAGAGAAGTGTAGTAGCAAAGTTGCTACAAAAACAAAGAGAAGCTATCAACTTAATTCTCTTTTTTAGGTGGCATTTTCTAAGAACACTTTGTTTTCTTTTTTATTCTACCTACAATATACCTGAAGTTAATTAAATGTTATAAAAGGTCAAAAGCACTTTCAAACTTCCACACAAGTTCAATCTTTTTCTGTTACTAAAATTTGACTAACAAACTCCCACCATCTCCACCTTTCCATTTTTAGGCGTACCAAAATACACGTCCATTTGGACTAGTTAAAGCGCAAAAGCTGATGAATTTATTTTATTATCATTGGTTTTTGAAAGTGAGTTAATAGCTCTCAATTTTCAAAATGAGGGCAATTTTGGAAACTCGTGTTTGTTGAGGTGTAATAATTAATTGTGTCCCTTAAATAGATGAATTTTCCTAAAGGGAATAAAATTGTGGGACAGAGGACCGGAATATATATAATGTTAAAGCGTATGTTGGCGAGAGATAAATTTCATTGAACAAAATAACATTTTCCTTTATTTATAGCATAAGTTCTGCGCTTGTTTACTATTCCCTAGTGGGATTCAAACTAGTTAGGAACCATAACCGTTAATACACAAAACTATCTGATTCGGTATTTCATTTTTCAAACCCAGAACCAAATACGGCGGTTGGGACTGGACTCGCGGTTTGTTGCTCTTTTTTTTCACCCCCAAATTTATAAGCCAAAAACTTAGAAAGAAAAATTCTTTGAAAGAAGGCCATGTAGAGCAGTGCAAATAAAAATCCAAGGATTCACACGTACTTTATCTTCAACAACATCAGAATATTCAAACCAAATAATAACACATGAATACATGATGAAACTGGAAGGATCATCTGATCGGAACCGGATCCTCTGTCCCACTAACCTTGACCGGATCCACTTTCCCACTAACCCTGACCTCTCTGTCCCACCCATTCTCATTGTTCATCTAAGTAATCAATGGCTAAAATTCACAAATGAACATGGACGCCTCAGATCTGTTCAGGACCGAGATGACATCCAAGCTGTTAATTGCTCGAATGGACGGTGCGGATGGGTGGGACAAGGGATCTTCCACCCATCTGATCATAGTCCACATCACATATCTGAAATTTATACTAATTTCTATCCTGTGTGCTAATCAAATCTCGAAATTCAGGGAGAGGGTTCTTCTTCTCTCTCTGGTTTTGAAATAGGAAGCTGAGAGATCCTAACCATGCTATCATCCCTCACAGTACTGCACGAATTCTTACAAGAAAAAACAGACACACTTTTCCTCAATCGAAATCCAAAACCACTTTTTCCACCCCCAATCAACAACTTCTTGCCTTTTCTAGTACTGCTTTTTGTACACTCCATATAAGCACTCAGAAAAGGGTCATCTTGTTTCTTGATTCCTCTTCTGGAACCACTTCTTGATGGAGGCTGAAACCCACAAGGGGGTAAAGGAACCTGCAAGTCATGGAAATGATGAGTCCTGCTGTTGTTCTCCGGCGGCGGGCAAGGCGGTGGCGGTAGCTTTAGGGCAGGGTGGCCTGAATCTTTGGGGTGATCGTGATCATCTTGGTTTTTCTTGGTGACTCCGGGCTTGTTTTCCCATGAGAAGGGCACGTTCCCTTGTGATGAAGGAACTTTGTGACTCATTTTGGCTATGGCGTTTTACTGGGGAGTTGGGATATGGGAAGAAGAAGAAGAAGTGTAGTGGTTGGGGACTTCAGAAGAAATATGAGGTCCTAAATTTGTGAAGGGTTGAAGGAAGTAGCATTTATAAGATGAGATCGTGAAGGACTAATTATTCAGTGTTTTCAGAGCACGGTTACGTAGTGTTTCGAAACACTCCAACACTACACATTCTTGCGGTTTCGACTAAATACATGAACATATGTGAAGTTGAATTAATGATTTGGAACACCGTGTTTCCGTGCTCCGGGACAATTGAATGGTTAGACATTGTGAAGGATGTGGGAAAAAGGATGGGTGGAAGACTTCGTTTTCTTGGGGGTTTCGAGGTCATGAGAAATGTGGAAAAGTAAAAGAAAGGATCAAGGGCCTACATGACAAACAAGGAAATAGTTGAATGAGTCTGAGCTCTGATACTTGGACATTGAGTTGTACACCTACTCTACACAACTCTTCTCTCTCTTTTCGCACCCACCTCAATTTGAAATCAAAAAATTTACGCGTATGCAGACGTGCGTACGCAAAACGCAAGGAGTATAAAAACATTTTTGACGGTCCGGATTTTATTTACTCTTTAACCCGGTAAGAAAGCTCTTTAACCGGTTAAAGACTGATTAAGATCTGAACCATTGATTTGTTAAAATGAATGGTGCAGATGTGTGCTTACGCGTACGTGCGTGCAGATATTCGGGTTCGTTTGAAATTTGATTAATGAGTTTATATATTGCATTTCAGAGGTCTATTCAAATTTTTTGTTCTTTGCTACATTTTCCTTATGTTGCTACCATTAATTACTCAAAGTAATTGTTGACTTATTGAGTTACTTTTGTGGTAGGATTTGGTAATCAAGATCTCTTATGTCAAATTTGAATAGAGAGATAGAGAGAGAATTTGTAGGGTGAGTTGGTGTTTAAAAGGTGAACACTTTAATGCAGTGCAAGACTTTTAATTCATTAATTTGAATAGCCAATGGCTGAGGGGTCTGGAACTATATGCTTAATATACCTCAAGAATTTATGATCCGTGGTAACTCCTGTTGACTAATGCTCCTATATGTGTACATCCATATCCCTACTTCTAGTCTTAGGCTACATTTTACGCACGCAACCGTGTGCTCATTCTTATCGAGATGAGCTGCTTAATTATTAATTTTTTTAATATGCATTACGTTCTTTGTTTGAATTTTTTTTTTAAAATTACTACAAAGAGAGATATAGGTAAGTCTGGAAATTTTTTACGATTGCATTTTGTAGAGCTGTGATTGTGAAACCAAACCACATGGTAGTTCATGGTGCAATTGTGCAAACTTTTTTTTTTGCCATTCGTCATTCCTGATTTATTACATTGGGGGAGGGAGGAATGAGACTTAATCCCGGGATGTAGTATGGGGGATCCAAGAGTTCTACAGCATGAGCTAGCCGCCATTGCAATTGTGCACACTTGAGGTGGGATTTTTTTCACTTTTGTTCATTTTGTTATTCTCTTCCTAATTAAACTGAATAAAATAACCGAACCAAACCCCTCAACTAAAACCCATCTACGAAATACCTAATGCGGGTTCCAACTACTAATAGCTTGCAAAAAAAAAAAAGGACGCACACAGAAATAAGGAAAAAAAAACAGTGGGGAAAAAAGAAAATAGGGAAAACCCATAAATAAGGGAAAGGAAGAAAAAGGAGTACCATCTGTTCACACTTATCTCCCCCAGAATCTCAAAAATGCCCTTCGACATATGGACAAAACCCAGGCAAAACAAAAAGGACGTAGACGAAAAACCTCAAAAGCCTGGTAAGGACAATATGATAACCATGCAAAACCTGTGAAGATACCTAAATACCACTCCTTAGGGCATCCTTATCAGAAGCACCAAATTTTACACCAAATTTAACTTTAAAAACACCTTTTTATAAATTTAGCAAGTCACTTTCCAAAAATTTCCAAAATCATACTCTCTATCCAAACTTTACTATCCCCTCAAGTCTAATAAAAAAAAAACCATTCTCATAAAATATTGTTCTCCCCACTTGGGGAGTTGTGCATGTCTTTTGTACCTAATGTTTGTTAAGCCTGATTTTGGGGGGTTTTGTAGCATTTCACTTAACAAATTTAGCTTTTAGGGGATTTGATGCCCCTGATATTGATGCTCTAAAGCCACATCACCTCCAATTATAGAAAAATAAGGGTACTTCGGTCATTTTCCTCACATGGTGGCAAGCCACCACCAGTTCCCTTATATACAAGTGTGTTGATGTATAAAGAGCCAGTAGCGTTTACTGTTCGCGTCTTTTGTACGACAATTTTACAAAACTGTTCTCCTTCATTCTTGTTTTAGCTCCTCCAGTGACTCTAACGGTTTATGCACTTTCTATGGAAACGATGTCGTTTCATCCATTCATTTTCCTGCTTCAAATAAGGATTGCCCCACCTTCACCCCCCCTCTCTTCTCTCTGTGTTTTTTCGACCCCCTGGCTTACATTAATATGGGTCTATCGAAACCGTCTCCGTCCTTTTCTTCTTGTCTCCATCCATCAAGTGCATCTCTGGATGGTTTTCTGTTGGAAATTCCTGCTTCGGCTTAATAGCAAGGTGGTGCTATAGTGGTGATGGTGGTTAATCGTTGTGGTCTCCCACCACGGGTGCTAGTGGGTGTCCGTGGTTCTTGTTCAATGACTGTAGGAACTTTCTAAGTAGTATAGGTTTGTTGGTCATCGGCTTCGTCTATCATTGGGTTAAGCGGTGGAGGTTTGGTGGCTTTTGAGGTCCTGACGTGCTGACGGTGGTGGTGAATGTTTTGCATATTGAGGTAGGCTAGGTTTTGGCTTTTCTTTTGGTGGGCTTGGCCCACTATGTTTGGGCTAGGTTCCTTTATTGGAGATTTTATTGTTAGATTTGGGCTATTTAGGCCTTTGGGTGTACTATTTTTATTGTTTTATCTGGACACTTTAGGCCCACAGGGGCTTTGCCTTCGGGTGTATCTTCCAACCTCTGGTTGGATTTTCCTTTCCATAAATAAAATGATTTTATTGCCGATTAAAAAAAAAATAGTGGCAATAAAAATAGAAATTTTACTTGGGCTGAGTTTGCCAAATGATGTTAGCAAATGGTTTCCTCATTTGATAAAATCATGGTTGATTTAGCAAAACTTTAGTTAAAATTTGCTAAAATCATGGTTGAATTTAGAAAATGAGTTGCTAAAATCATCTGGCAAACTCAGCCTTGGTCATAGATATTGTGTTGCATAATTTCGCTTTCACTTTTTCTGATTTAGGGTAGGAGAAATTACATGATCTGTTGTATGTTTGCAGTGAACTATTAAAAGTATTGTAGTGTGACAGTCTTCCTTATTTCGGCTTACACCTTGGGCGTAGTCATCTCACTAGTATATAAAAAGAGCGAAGAAATAATAGATATGTGTTCTAACCTCTTTTTAATTTAATATATCAAGAGGTTTTTTTTTTCCCATCAAATGAAGATTTGTTGATATAACGGGCGTGCTATTAAAACCTTGGTGTTAACAATAAGAGTTTTGTAAATATGAACATGAGGTGGCTTCCTTCTAGTATCAAGATCCTCTCACGTGATATTTCTAATGTGATACAAAATAAGACCGATTATGCTCTTGCTTGATCATTCAAGCCATTCACTTTATAGGTCTAAGTGTGTTTACCATTCATAAAAATAAAAATGACATATATCAAACATTAGTAAGAGATTGATCAAATAAAATTGGTTGGTCGTGATAGGAATGAACTGTCAAACACCGACTATCATCTTCTCTTTTGACAATTATACTTCATTTAGGTGGATACTGACTACTAATATATCTATTTGATTTTGATGAACATATTAAGGCTTACACATTGAACAATTCAGAAATCGTGGCGGATTCTATTTTGCATCATATGAGAGTGAGTGAGTCACATAAAAAGATCATCCCTTCACTTGATCTCCAAATTTGAGTGAAACCCCATAGAATGCATTCCACTCCGTGGCTCAGACTTATACGTAGTTGACTTTTACCCAAATTTTAAAAAATCAAGGGAGCCTCAAGTTTTTAACTAAAATCTATGTAAAATATATGAGTAAAGACTGAAAATGCTGTTAAAGAGTTTGCTAGTGAGTTTCTTCTGGTAGCCAATTTCGTCCATAATTTGTTCATATATTTTAGATTTCTAATTTTACTTTGAATTTTGACACAAAATTAAAATCCATAATAGTGTTTAGATTATGTGTAAAATAAAATTCTACAGAACTTGTTTGTGCATCGCAGTCTAATCAGACTTGAAAAAATCAACCCAGCTATGCGTACGTACACACACATGGACATACGCGCACGAACACATCTTGACCGTCCATTTCAGGAATCGACAGTCCGGATTTAAAAAAAAAACTCTTCCATGTAAGAGTTACTGTAACTCTTACATGTAAGAGCTTTTACATGGAAGAGTTTTTACAAAACCCGGACAGTCGAAAACACGCACAGACGGTCAAGATGCACCATCCGTGCATATTGCGTAAGCGTGGCGTGTGTACACATCAAATTTTTGCGAAAAAATAGACGATTGGGTACGCATGATATTTAATGCCAATCAATTCGTGTTGACTTGTCATAGGAGCAAATGACATATGAAAAAGAAGGTATGTTGAATAGGTTGAAGGATTTGACGGACGAAAATGGAGAGTTAAGAAAGAAGTTTCTAATTAGACAGTCCAACTAATACACTAAGACCTCGTTTGATTCAGAAATTAATATAGACGGGATTAGGATTTCTAGGATTTTAAGGGGGTGTTCCACTAACAAAAAATTATTTTTTTCAAAAACCGAGACAGGTCATTCTCTCACAATACATCACATAAAAAACCGTGAAAAGTTAGTTTTTTCAAAAATTTCAGGTTTGATTCCCTCTATCAGCAAACTCTTGGGGTCACTGGAGATTCTGCCCAGTCGTTATCTCCAGGGCTCCGAAATTAATTGAGATGCGCGCAAGTTAGCCCGGACATCCGGTTATCTATTCTAATATATAAAGGGGGAGCAATACTTTGGTGTGGACAAAATTTTGAGGCTGGCTCACAATTTGCTATTCCAAAATTGTCCCCAAAAGTGAAATATTTTACCTTGTTGGAAAATAACTGGCAGGATAAAAGTTTAAATCCATTTCACTTCAAGTCTCCAACTACCAATACCTATTATCCACGTCCCCCTCAAATTTCCAATTACGCAGAGGAGCAGTTACTCAAAATCCTCCGTTTTCTATAAATTTTTTAGACAAGTTTCCCTCCCAATTATTTGATGTGAAATTTATTTCTACGATTGTTTATTTGTTGGAAAAGATAATTTGATGCACACACGATCAAATGAAATTAAGAAAAGCCGAATGCCAGAAAAGTTGATCGCTTTTGTGTATATTTTTGTCAAAATTCGACTTGCACATGCATTGCATGTGTCCAGCCTCTAGTAAAAAAAGAAATACGAAGTAATAGTCAATGGTTGTAATAAATAGTGTTAGGCACAAGTTGTAATCGGGCTCGTACAAGGTACGTGGGCAAGCAGCATTGGAGTGACCTCCTCCGCAGTCTTGTCGGAAACTGCACAAGTGTATACTCAGAAAAATATCCATAATTTGAAATTTAATGGTCCAGATTCACTTGAAGTGAATCTAGATCATTAAATTTCAAATTCTAGATACATTCTGGGTACCAAGACTTTCTGTTTTTTCAGCCCTTGCTCGATGTAATTCAATAGCCGATATCATTCATATGGTAAATTTCATTAAAATGCATTTATACAATTTATAATTATTTTAATTGAGTACTAATCAATATGTGACCCGACAAAAAATTTTTTTTTTGATGAATTTTGCTTAGCTTCTGATCCATTGTGTAGAACTAATTTTGATTTTGATAACATATTAATTGCTATTCAATGAACATGGCCTTAAAGTCAATAACGCAGTACGATGAGATCTACAATATGAATGAAGATGGAGATGAGTACTCTATCAATCCCTTTTTAAATGATCTACTTGGGAAACATGTATTTTTGTGGATGTTTAAAAATGTACTTTCGTATAATGTTTTTAAATTTTTTTTGCACCAAATTAAAGTATTCAACGAGCACTTTAATTTAGTATAAACCAAATTTAAAAAGTTATATAGAGAAATATATTTTTTAGGAGTTTCAAATTACACGTATTCCTATATGGATCATCTAAAAAGGGTCGGAGGGAGTATTAAATAAGGTCCAACAAGGAAACAAAAGTGGCTCGCTACACACAATGCGGTTTTCAAGCTCGGAGTTGTATGAGTGTCTACAGCGTTGTAGGGCGGCCAAAACTATGTCGTTTTGAGTGTGCAAGGAGAACACCACTACTTTATCCCTCAAAACTACGTCATTTTAACCTAGTTTATTTGTTGAATTCCAAAATGTGAGCATTTTTAAGTGGGTGTTTTTTTTTCCCTTTAAAATCAAATTTGATTTTTGATTTCTTCTATACATGAACATAAAAGTCACTTATTTTAGATTGAAGTTGGTTTGTTTTTTTTAATTTTAGGAGTAGACGTCCAACCCCCCCCCCCCCCCCCCCCCCCACACACCCACACACACACACACACACACACCCAAAACCTGGTTCTCAAAACAAAAAGTTTGCAATTAAACACATTTTTAAACTTTTTAATTTTGGGGTTTCCTTCGGTTTTGTAAAACTAATACCCATGTAAGATGAGAAGGGGTTACATTTATAAGAATAAGAGCCAGGATGTGTAAATTGCCCATTGTGTTTAGAAATTCTAAATTATGCCACTTGTTATAGTCAGGGGCTTCTCACAAAAACACACCTACAATGGTACTAGTGAACGTCTGTGCCTAAAGACACTTTGTAAAAACTTATTTCTACAAAATAGATGAATTTTATAAGCTAATGTGGTCCTGTATAAATTTAAAGTCACAAACAATTTTTCAGATTTTTAAAAGGCCCACAAAAAAATAAAAGTATTATTGTTAAACTTAACATAATCCCAAGAGAGAGAAAATGATGTGATTCTAAACCTTTGCACACCCAAAACGGCGTAGTTTTGGCTGCCCTACAACCCCTTAGTGCGTAGGCGCACTACAAGATTCCCGAATCTGAGTGTCTACACGGTACTTGTATTATTTTGCGGGAGCACAAAAAAATAATATCTAGTGTATATTAATTTCAGCTTAACTTAAAGGTGAACGCCAGGGCACTAAACTCTACTTTTTGTCTCCATATAAGATGTTAATATAGATCAATTATTCTATGATCTAAGGGCAACGTCACGTGGTGTCTCTGCACCTTTATTCACCGTACATTTCTGTAGGGTCCAATATAATATGCGGCAGATAATGGTACTGGCACGATGTGGTGGTGTCCTAAGACCATATAATTACCCGTTAATATTTAATTAAATTAGATTGCCACAAAGAGTATCGATATTGTTGCATTAGCTTGAATGCACGACAAATCGACTGGAAGTCCTGGTCAGTTTATTTCATTTGAACACCCACATATGGATCGGGTTCTCTATTACGCATAATTTATCAATCTAACTAAAATTAAACATGAGTGGTGATGGTATTGGGATAATTTGGGTGCATGTAACATGATCCGGACGCTTGAGTTATAAAGACAAAAACTAAAATTGAACATGAGTATTGAGTAATGCTGCTGAGGTAAGTATTTTAGTACACATTTAGTGGGGTGAAAATATAACAGCCCAAACCCAATAGAACAGACCAAAAATATACTCCGAGGTTCAATGTTCTTAGCACAGTCCCGGTCGTTTTCAGTTTTTGAATGGAAAAATTCTCAATTTGCGGTTCGCTCTTGGCCCAAATTTGGCTTGTGGTCTAGGTTTATGGCCCAATTTATGGGTTTTGGGCCAATCATTTTTTTTAATACTCCTAGGTTCCAAATTTTTTTGAAGCCGAAGCCGAAAACCCGAAAAGTCCGACGAAACCTAACCACCTCAAACCGATTTTGGTCCCTTGGATGTCTCGGCCGGAGTCGATTTGTAAATGATTAACGCCATCGAATAGTGATAACTACTTCTTTAAATCACCCTAATATGGATTAGTCTATGAAAAGACAGAAGATATATGGATATCGGATAAGGTTAGGGCTGAGTCCAATTTTGTTCAAGTACCGTTTTTTCAGCTTTAATAAGACGATCATAACCGTTCATATCTTGGAACATGATATTTTAAGTAATCATGTAAAAGATCAATGCAATTGAATATCGATAACTACTTGTTTAAATCACACAATTTTCAACTCAAATTCCTATTGAACTTCTAAAATAAAAATTGGGTGATTTTATCAAGCACTTACTAATAGACGATAGAATTTATTTTTGGCAAGGAGATATCATGTTCTACATGATCTGTTTTGATCATCGAAATAGAACAGGGAATATAGTGGATAATATTAACCCACTTTTAAAAGTTAGTTGAACAAAATTTAAGTCGTTGACAAGTGGTCCTTATTGTGCATTAGGTGCATGGCATGGGACTCCATCCGGCCGTTCGTTGCGAAAATGCATAGCTAGAGTCAAATCTAAATAATAACTCACATAGAATTGGATTGATTCGAGCCGTGCATTTTCGCAACGACGGCCGAATGGCATGATACCGTGCAATACACCTAGTTGGTGAGCAGGGCCCCAAATCCAGGGTTTACAGTAATTAACTTGTTGCCTCGCCTCTGTTCCCAATAAACGTCGATTAGGGTTAGGGTTTTGGAGACGTCCAAGCTTCGGCAGCCACGCACTATATATGCGGGTATATCATCCGAGTCTGAGAGGATCTTAGAACCTAACTAAAAGTATCGGATTCTTCTCCGCCGCCAGGAGTTTTTGTGGTTTTGTTTCGCTTTCTCTTTCTCTTTCTGTTTATTTTCCGAATGTCTAATCTTCAATTGGAAATTGACTTCGCATTGGTATGCATCAAAGATCCGATCTTCAATTACTTCGCATGGTAATTGCCATTGCAATGCATCTTTTCACGAGCACGAAAGCACAACATGTAGATTTCTTTTCGCAAGTGTCAAAATTTTGTGGTTGAAATTGGAGATTTTGGGCTGCGATGATTATAAACAATTCCTCGTACAGAATGCCATTGCCATGGCATGACTGACACTTTTACACCCATAGAATATGAGCACCCGCAAAATCCATGCTTAAATTTCTACTTGGTTTTCTCTATCTATTCTTGAATGAATCAAGCTTCCATGGAGTCTGTGGTTGGACTGCAGATGACAGTTCGCATATTCTTAGCGGTTTAAAGTTGTTTTTCATGGTTTAGATTTGTTGAAAGTTTCTTTCCGGAAAGATTGTTTTTTAAATTCGGACACTTGATGGCCGAGATAGACGACCGAGCTGCAACTTCTTTGCAGTCCAATTGCAGAGGGTTTTGCCCTATTTGAATAGTGGTTGATGATTGAAGCATCGATAAAGTGCAAATTTGGCCATGAACACTATTGTCTGTCATATGCAAATTTGTGATTCCTAGCATATATAGGACTATAATGTTTGATTGTTGTTAGCGTTGTAGACCCAACACAAGTAGTTTCTAAAAATGTCGCGATTCGTTGATTGGAGCTCCTTCCAAAGCGAGAAGGTGGGAAGCTTATAGCCTGGTGGGAGTGCTTTGTTAAACTTCCAACCTATTGTGTGGGAATGCTGCAAATTTAGCTCATTTTATTTCTGAGTCATCTGATTTCGCTTTCCCGTCTTGGAGTCTTAATCTGGGAGTTATTTTTGAATTTTCATGTGGAACGCTTTAGTGACAAGGATTCGTGGTACGGTGATGTTGCAAACAAAACGCAGGAAAAAATTTCATTCTTTTGAACTTAAATAATACATGGGTAGTTTGAGAAGATGTGTGTTAGGACTTTCTTTAGATAATAATTTGATTAGTGGTGGTACTACATTTGAAGGAAGGATACCACTAGCATTTACCCTATTTGGCTGACTATTTGTGCCTCCTATCTATTTTTATCATACAAAGATCATGGTCACTTTGACAATATTGCTTGATTTTTGCCCTCTTGTTTTGGGTGTCATGGTTTAGTACAAAGAATTGCTTGTTATTATGTTGACTATAGAGGGTTTTGGTCATGATACCCCAGTGGTGCATCACTAAATGGTCAAGGTCATATTGATATTGGGTGCCTTTTTCCCCTGTAACCCAAAATTGAACTAAAAGTTGGATTGGCTACGGTACATCAAATTGGCATTCCTTTTTCGTTTTCTTTTTAATCTGGTAAGCTATTTATCCATAGGGGTTGGCTTTGTTATCCGCATGGCAATGGAACACTATCGTTGCTGTGTGTTTGGCCTCTCCTGATATAGATCTTGGTGGTGTTTAAAGCCCTAACCTAACAAAAAGAAAATCTAGAGGTTAGGGTTACGCATGCCTCCATATTTCGAAAGCTATTCACAAAATTACTCTTCTAAGTTGTTTTTGCTTCTTGAAATTGCCAACTTTTTGTTTTCTTAATCTGGTCTATTGTCGATGGTGTCCTGTTCCTTGTTTCTTACATATGCAATTGATTGGTATTTCATTCTATGTTGATTTCTGGCTTGATTTTAATTTGTAAAATATGTTAATTGGCTTGTTGAACAGCACGTTGTTGTGCTATGCAAGAAAGCAGGTTTAACAAAATTTTGAACATGCTTTGTATCCTTGCTGGGGATTTAGTTCTTCGAACCTCATGCATAATGTGATCCTTACGTAGGTAATTCTGCTCACATTCGGGGATGTTGATGATCTGTAATCTGTCGTTGCTTTTAAGAACTAATGGGAGTGTCATATCAATTACTTCAATTTCTGCATCAAGCTCTTGCTAGTTGGTACTGCTTTTGCTTGTTTTGTATTTGTCCTGATGCCATTTTGTTGGATACTTCCGTTTTGCTGGAGATAATTTGAATACACATGCTCGTCACTTCTTTCGTGTTACCTGGAGCCTGGAGGTGCTGACAATGCCACATGCTCATATTTTGAATTGTTGGAATTTCTGTATTGTCGTCTCATTGGTTTGTCTTTCAATGATTTGAAATGGAAAAATAAGTGCAAAGTTTGGACTTTCCGGTATCCTTTGGTTTGCGACAAATTCATGTTCAGTATGTTTATAAGGTTCTGGCAAGATGGAGTTTTGTGAGCTCTTAGCTTTAGGTTTCAAATGTTATCATTTTTGTATAGGATGACCTTTTTTTTTTTTTTTTTTTTCTGTTCTTCTATTTTCCTTTCAACCCAATTGGCTGTCATAGGGTTGTGCACAATTGATTTAGAAACCATGGGTAAACAAACTTGTAAGAGAAATCGGAAAAGGTGCCTTTTTTGTTGTAAGTAAAGGTGCCCATTTTAGTTCTTGTTTGGTGGAAATATATCCTGTTGAATGTTGGCGAGGTTAAAAAACTCTTAATTGAAAAAAAAAAAATTATGTTTACTAAAATAAAATAAAAAATTATGTTGGTTCAATTGTGGTACTGCCGCAAGACTGAAATGAACTGGGGTCAGGCCTGGTTTCTCATTTGATTAAATGAGAATCTCATAAAATCAAAAATTATTTGCTAAAATCAATCCACTCTCATTTGCTAAAATGGATTGACTTTAGCAAATGAAAAATCAACCTTTTGATTTTATGAGATTTTCATTTTATCAAATGAGAAACTAAGCCTGTCAAAATTGTCGAATTTGCTTAACAGGAATGCCAAGACTCTCAAAAGCATTAAGCACCCGGCGTGTCATAATTGGATATCATTCGAGTAGGAAAGCCGAAATTGAAGACATGGGCCCTTGTGGGTCGTTGAGTAAATCCCATTGGAGGTGGGGTTAAGATTCAAGTTCCTGATACAACTAAGGCTGTGTTTAGATGGCCAGAATCTTGAGTAGGAATAGAAATATGATTAACGAGAATTAAATTTCCGGAAATTTTCTTGGGTAGGAATAGGAATATAATTACTGGGAATCGAATTCCTAGGAATTTGATACCTGGAGGAATGACATTTCGGAGTTTGGATTAATTCAATAATCTTACGCGGGAAACAATTATTTTGGAAATTTATTAAAGTCAATATTTCCTTTTCTTAGTGAACGAGCCAGGAATCTAAGATTCTCATGGGGTAAGGGAGGGATCAGATTCCCACTTAGTCTAAGAATGTGATTCCTGGTTGAATGTGTCATCAGGAATTACATTCCTATTCCTGTCTCTGCCAAACGTTGAAATTAGAAAAGCCTGGCATCACATTCTTGTTCCTGACTGTTCCAAACGTTGGAATCATGAGTAGAAGGCATCACATTCTCATTCCCCCTTGAGATTACTGTCATCCAAACACAGCCTAAAGTTAATCAACATTCGAGAATTCAAGATTCTACCGTATGGCGTATGCTAGGCCTTCTATCCTTTGTTTCCTTCTCGCCGTACTACATTAAATCTACATAGCAACCAACCAACCAGCATGTCTCCCTCCAACAAACCTACTTAAGGAGTTTATTTTCCGTTGACACAGAGTTTTGCAAGCAAACTTTTATTCTCCTTTTTAACGTCACATAATTTTTTTGGTAACTGAACTAAAAAAAAAAAAAAAAATTTGCAAGAAAGTTCAATTTTTCATCAATTTCCATCCTTTCTGTGCAAGGCTAAAAATTCTGGATTATAGCTAGAACTTCACTCTTTGTTTCCCTCTTCACCCTACCACATTTAAACCACTTAACAACCCACCAACCAGCATGTCTCCCTCAATGATAAAAACAATATCTGCCAAACACGTGCACCTATGATCGAAAATGCAAAGAAAATGGATCCTCTCTGGAGGATACGGTTCACATCTGTACCGTCATTTTGCTGCATGTAAAGACCCGGAAAATTTACTTACTTTTAAAAAAATCACTTTTTGGTGAAGTTTCGATTTGGTCGATAAAAAGTGCCGGAAATTGTTCCTTGGATTTTTCTAATCAAAATTGTATAATCGAAAGTTATTTTTGAGTAAGGCAAAGTCATTTTTCGCCCATTTTCTTCGGAGAAAAATGTGATCGTTTTCGATTTTGTACTAAAAGTGGGGGGATGAGATTTTGATGTGATTAGAATTTCAAAATTCTGTAAATGCCATTGTTTCCAAATGGGGGGTACTTCCTTATTTTCATAAATAAATTAAAGTAAAGAGTCTTTACTTAAGTTTGGTTTTTGAAAATAAGTATGGCGCTGGAACGTGCCTTGCTGGCACAGTGTGTATGGACCCGAAATTTTTAAAAAAACTTTTTAGATATAATGTTGGGTCAATGTGAGAGTAATGATTGCACATGGGTGTCTTTAAAAGATAGTTGAAACATGAGGGGGGTGAGTGCAAAGTGTGAGATGTATATATAGGTGTGTGTGTGTGTGTGTGCACAATACACACAAAAATCAGTCCCTCTCTCTCTGCCTCTTTGCCCGACGCCCTTCCCCCCCTTCCTCTTCTCTATTTTTTTTTCATTTTACTCCCCAAATACACCACTCTCACTCAACCTCTTCAAGATCCAACTCAAGATTCATCTTCTACGCGTAATATGGAGTCCGGGGTTCATTGGTTTCGCGTGGGAAGGAGGTATTTCGGGTTGGAAGCTTCATAACCTAGGGTTTTGCATTTTCTACACATTTGGAGCTTAACCCATGAGGTAGGGAAACATTTACTACCTCCTCTAGTTATATACTTGTGATTTGTTGAACATATCTCGTTTTGGGCTTCAATTTCTTGAAAAATTATGTTTTCCCTCTTTGTATGAGTTTTCCTCATTTTGATTTTGTGATCTACGAAATTGGGTGTTGATTGATAAAATTGGGAGTGAAATTGACCTCCCTCCATGTTTAATTGTTGCCTAGCATTTCCAATTTGAGCCTAAACTATCACATTTGTGTATTGGGTTGAAATTCCACACCTTAGAGGTGAAAATCTGCCATTTCCTGGACAAGGCAGCTGCTGCCCCTGTTCCTATGTTGCTGCCCCTGTTTTCCAGCAACTTCTCCAGATTTTCTGGGTGGTTTCCGGCCACCCTTTGACGTCCGTTTGACCTCCAATCGTCCGGAACTTCGTATACTTGATATATAGCAACGTGGTAACCCCAAAAACTACTTTGAAATCGTTAAACTACGACTTTCACATGTGTTTTTATTGGACAATTCGTTATACGTATCGGACACGCGTCGGTTGACACATTTTGGCGAAAATGGTGAACATTTGGAACAAATGGAACTTTTGGGAACTTTTGAGAGACAAATGGTTTTGAATTGATGTTATTGGATAAAATGAACTCTAGGGATCACCCGTTTGGTGTCCCTAGCCAGGGGTGCACAGAGCCCATGGAAATCCGGCAGGGGTGCACGGAGCCCAAGGAAATCCGGCAGGGGTGTACGGAGCCCATGGAAATCCGGCAGGGGTGCACGGAGCCCAAGGAAATCCGGCAGGGGTGTACGGAGCCCATGGAAATCCGGCAAGGGTGCACGGAGCCCAAGGAAATCCGGCAGGGGTGCACGGAGCCCATGGAAATCCGACAGAGGGATACTTCCCTAATAAAAATTGATGAATGTTTGTTTATGAAACGTTGGTTATGATGTTTCGGATCCATTTGACATATTTGGCAAATTGACTTTCGATATGCGAAAATGAGATTTTGGACTATTTATTATGTTTTGTCGAAACTCGACTTGTGGACTTGGTTTTGAACTTGTGTGAATAACTTGGGCGATCTTGGTGGTGTTGAGTACTTGGAAATGAAAATGTTTTGAGGTACATAAGATATTTTGGCAACCTTGGATACTTGGACACTATTTTGGGCACATATGACACTGGTGAGTGATTTTGACAAACTTAATGAACTAATAGGTATTTTGGGACACCTTGAAATCTTTCTGGACACTTTGAAGTCACTTGGACATGTGGTTACTTCTTGGACACGTCTTACTTGTCTTAGCCCCGTTATGTTCCTTGATCATCTCCCCTCATGTTAATTCATATCATGTGCACTCATCATATTTATATGCCTAGCGGTTGTAGTTTGGTTTCCCTACGAGCTAGTGAGCTCACCCTATCCTTCCCAGGTACACAACATGGAGCATGTGATTGGATGCTTGTGGAGTGATGCATTACGCGAAGCTTATGCATGCATGAAGATATTTTTCCATCTCAAGTTTTGTATTTTGACAAATGACAATGTAATTTTTGGTTATTCGATCTTTTGACAATTTGGACTTATGTAATAACTTATGGGATAATACTCCGTATTTGATTTCACCTTTGGGGCAAGGGTGCCCAAATACTTGATTTGCCAATGGATTAATGATGTACATTTTGAATGGAAACCCCTTTGGGAGGATTTATGAAAATATTTTATTATTTGACTTATTAAGTGTAAGGAATTCCTTTATTTCGTTTTATTTTTATTCTTATAAAAATGAGGGCGTGACAATGCATCAATGGTCCAACACTTTTCCGGAAGAGTTTATGAGCAAATCTAAACCGGTGAATGTTCTAATAGATAGTCTTGATACGGTTCACATCTGTACCATCATTTTGCTGCGATCAATGGTGAACACTTTTCCATAAGAGTGTATGAGCAAATCTAAACCGGTGTATGTACTAATAGATGGTCCAGATGTGGACCGTCCCCTCCAGTCATGTCCAATCCAAAACATGGACCAGATAGCATCTGGATCCAAATGCAAATGCAAATGCAAAACCTAGAAACCACATTCACAATTCAAAAAACTTCAGAGCTAAAATAGAAGGTTAAACATTTGCATCCTCAATAGTCAAGCTAGATAAACACACAAACTGCAGAAATGAAAGAAATACTAAACAAATTCAAACACCAAATCCGAAAATAATAAAACACATGCTTCTTACACCACCGCCTAAGGCCATTATTAATTGAGGTCAAATGGTAACTAGGCCTTCATGGATCCTGTGGCTCTCTGCTCTCGGACTGCTTCCTGCACTGCTGTTAGAAAGCGATCCAAATCCATTATTCATCCTCTGTAAAACCCCAGTTGGGGACGAGGGGGCTAGCCGCGGGCTGTTATTACTGCTATGCAAAACCTCCCCAAGAGGTCCACCCACTGAACTTCCCCAGGAGATGGGAATCCAATTTACTTCCCTTTGGCTTAATTGGTTTATTCCACTGCCCACTCGCAAGACCATTTCAGAATCAATCTCTCGCGACAGTCTTAGGGGCGAGAGTGCAAGATTTCGATCAGAGGGAGAAGAAGTGCACGACATGAAGTCTGAGGCGGTTTTAGGGACTGAAATAGTGAGATGGGTCCTGTCATCCATGAATTGATGAGTTGAGTGTCGGGACTCACTTTCGTGGAGAGGGTTAAGCAAAGAGTCAGAGTAGACGAGTCCAAATTCAGCTCGAGAGTACTCATTGTATGAGTTTGGCTGTTTTGGAATGGAAAATTGGTTCTCTTCTTGTCCAATTGCTGGAGATGACACGGTCAGGTTCGTTGCATCTTGACTTCTCTCCCCGACATTGTCCTTGTTCAGAAATATCCTGTCACGATAATACAAACCATGAAAAAACCCACCGATCAGCGAACTTGCTTTCAAGCCAAGTTCCCTAGTTCCATATAAAAACCATGAGTGAATATTCTCGAGATTGAAGTTCCAATCCTACAAAAGCGCACATATAGTATACTACCTGTCTAAGTAAACATTCACTTCAAGACTGGTCACTTAGAACCAATTTAGGAAGAAACACAAACAAGGCAGGGAAAGCAAAACCATGGTGTTAATCCCTTGGCATGAATAACAGAACTTCCATCAGAAATCAGAACAAAATGGGAACTTTATGAACAAGAGCACTCCTCTTATATGACAGTGCAGCGACAGAGACTTAAAACCAATAGGACTGCAGGATGTGCACATATTGTAAGTAGACGGGAAGCAAAATTTTTAACCTTTGAGGATTGAAAGATGAACATAAATTGAAACTACACGGGGGGCGAAGCATACAAAAGAGAGGTAGGAACTAATGGAGCAGTGTGAAAGAACAATTTTACCCTACATGGGTAGTGTCTGCTAAGCACATATGGAGACGATATGGAGGTTAACATAGGAAAACATATGGAGGTTGACATTGGAACAAAAGAAATTCACAAAGTCCATAGCATAAATTGAAACTGCATGTATCCAAGTAACACATTATCCCTTATTTATATTTACCTGTTCAATTGGGGTGAAGATGCACAAGTATTAGGTGCTGGTGCACTAGGCTGCAAGTGCTTGAATTGAGAATGGTACGAGAGGCCGAGGCTATTGCTTGTGCCGCCACCAGTGGCCACCAATCCCGATGGAGAGGAAACCTTTGCAGCAGTGGTGGGTCCAGCGACAGAATGGCCATTTTGTCCTTCCACAGGCTTTCTTGAACGATGGCGGCCCCTGTTGACGTGCCGCTCACAATACTTCCCATCCGGGACAGCGTCTCTCGAGCACCGCCATTTCTTCCCATCAGTCCGACGACATCTCCCAGGCTCAGGATCAGTGTTGTTGGAGTATCCCAGATGGTAAGAACCCCATCCCACTGCCACAAATACAGCAAATATGAAACAAAACAAAATTACAAAACACAAGTTATCAGTAATAAGCCCCCACAAAAATAGATTCTACTACCAAATTTGAGTCAAGGGATGAGTCTAGCTTGTGCACAAATTTGAACTTATTAAACGGTTATCACAAACAATGTGGTAGTAGCCAATCAACAAGTTCTCATCCCAACTAATTGAAGCATATAGAGGGGGGGAAATGATAAAGTGGAGTGAATCAGCTGAAATATCATAAAGCTAAAGAAGATTATTGTGAACTTAACCTATTAAGAGAGTTGACAGTATAATTTTAGGTTGTAAAACTACGGGGAGGGGGAAGATCCAAATTGACATTGGATCTTATATTGCACAAGGATATGAGTCTACTTAATCTAAGGGAACAAGTAGCCCTAGACAGAGCTCAATGGGAGGGGAAAAAAAAAAGGATTCATGTATACATAAGGCTCAGTTTGGTTTGGTCTAACTTGCAAGGCATCTCCAATTTTTCATCACATAATCACATTCAAAATGGAGAAACAGGATTCAAAATGATTCCAATCCTTTTCATCAAAGTTGAACCAAATCGAGGGAGAATCAAAGCCTTGAATTTGCAAAAGACCCTACTCCATTCATAGCAAATTAAATCGTTAAACAATGAGGACTGCAGATGGTAAAAACAGTTCCCTGCCATAAGTCATAAGTTTGGAACTAAGGATTGGTGTTTTCCAGAATAAATCAAGCTATTCACCAAACTTTCACTCATATTTGATGGAAAGAAGGAGCAAGGATTGGCAACAGAAGATGTATAAGAACTTAAAGAATATTAACCTAATGGCTAGACCAGATGTACCCTGAGAAATTACATTACACCCCCTTTGAATTGGGGGATTTGGTAAGAGAAGAAAAGAAAGGGTTGGAATTTTTTGCCAGATCACTTATTTGGATTAGTATTTGGATGAGAAATGGTAAGAAAAGTACAAAAACAAAATTTTTTGGAGTAGCTCTTCCCTTTCTCACCCAATCTCACAAAAGATGGAGAGATTTGGTGAGAAAAGGGTCACCTTTTATATCTCACATTTTCTCACCATCCAAAGGCGCTGTAAAGGGAAAGCTACTCAATAAACGTAGTCAAATGATAGGATTTGCATTGCGAGGAAGGTTAAAAACGACTTACAAGTACCGGATCTAAGAGCTCCACTTGAAAAACCATAGATCCCAGCAGATTCAAGGGCTCTTCTGATGGGGATGAGCAGATTAGAAGGAATAGCTACGTTTGCGTTTATGTACTTGTAGATCAAAGCTTGGTGCTCTAACTCCATCCATTGTGATGGAGTGAATGGACTTCTCACACCTGTTATTACCCCTTGCATGGTTTCAGCATTCAACCCTCCAAATCCATAGCCTGAAACAGGAAAAGATCAAGAGATTCAGGCACAATTTTCAAAGAACCCAAATACGTGTTCCACTACAGAATTTATTTTTGTGAAAAAGGGTATGGCAAAAATGACCCAAGATTTATTTTTGTGAAAAGGGTATGGCAAAAATGACCCAAGATTTATACTTATCAGCAACATTTGTGGAGGCTACATTAGAATTTTCTCGTCTTTCTCATATGACCAAGAAAACAAAACAAAACAAAAGTGAAGAGAAAATTCTAATCCATAGTAAGGTCTAATCCATGCTTCATTCGAATTTCTTCTTTTGTACTCTTATACAGTTCCAACTGTATTGAAACACCACTATCAATTAAGGAAGAAAATTAATCATTGGATTTTTTTTTTTTTTTTCACAAGACTCCGGTCCTTGTGGATTGTGAGAAATGGAGAGATAAGAAAGGCGAGTTATTTCTCACCAAATCTCAGAGGTTGGGTAAAAAATGGAAGGTTAGGTGAAAAGTGGAAGAGTCAATCAAAATATTTCATTTTTGTACTTTTTTCACCTATTCTCATCAAAACTCAAAAGCAACCCATCTCTCTTCTAACAAGAAATACCCATTTGCCCAAAAATGAGAAAAATAACAATCTCCATGTGTAATCACTATGAACAAGGTCAGTAGCCCAACGCCCAGAAATGTTCAAATACCTGTATTTCTACTATAAGCACTTGAAGAATGGGGATAGTAGTCAGGCAATGCCGCAGTGTCTGACTTGGGTGAAGAGAAACTAAGCATCTGCTCAGTTTTGGCCACTTTAAAGCTCCTCATGTTGTCTTCAGTAGTAGGCCCAGGCCTTTCTTGCTTAAAAATCCCAGATCCGTACCACTTTTGCTTGGCCTCACCATCTGAAGCAAGAAAAGAAGCAATACTTATACAACTATCCAAACCCAGAGGACCAAGATCCATATATAGCTTTACTTATCAAACAATCAGACACAGGAACTGATGGATTTGGTCATTACACAGACGGTTTGAGGGTATTGGAGGGAGGACCATTTTAAGAGGGTGGGGATGGATGTGAGCTGAAAAGGGAAAACTGGCCTGGTTTCGTAGGGACTGGAGAGTGGAGAGACTAGAGAGAGATTGCGGTGAGGCAATACATAAACTAGACAAAAACGAATGATTCGGCTGAGTCGTCTAATTTCCCATTTGCCAACTACTCTAGTTTTAAATTCCCGATGGAGTTTTTTCCCGAAACATCTCTCAAACTGTTACTCATTTCTCTATTTTGTACCTGAACTTTTAAAATCTTTTAAATGATCTTTGAACTATCACCCTTAAGGTGTGTGGTCCTATTTTTACCTCCCCGTTAGTTCCTTCCGTTAACAAAGGGAAAAAGGGACAGGCCCTTTTACGGAGTACACTCCATCAGGCTCAGTTTTCCAAAAATTTTAGCTCCCAGGTGCTAAAATCATAATGTTTCAAATCAAAAAATTGAGTGCTTCCGTGTATTGTTTTTTGATTTTTTTCGCACCAAATTAAAGTACACGTGAAGTACTTTAATTTGGTGCGAAAAAAATTAAAAAACAATACACAGAACCACTTCATTTTTTGATTTGAAATATCATGATTTTAGCACCTGGATGCTAAAACCTTTTGGAAAACTGGGCCCACTAATCCATGACCCAAACGCAACCTCGGAAATAGCTGCACTCAGGCCCCGTTCCGTTTAAAAAAAACAGTTTTTTTAACTCAAAAAGTATATCATTCTACTAACAAAAAACCATTTCGGTTTTTTTTTTTTTGCAAAACTAAAAACCAAAAAAAAACTAGTTAGTGGAACAAGTTAGTTTTTTTGTAAAATTAAAACATCCAAAAAAACCAAAAAAAAAAACCAAGTTAGTGGAACACCCCTTAGAATGTAGAGATCATTTTTCTCATTTTCTTTCACTCAAACTGAGCTTCATGCTGTTATTAGTTGAGGTGAGTTTAGAATAGTCGCGTAGGCTGAACAATAGAATTTTTTAGTCGTTATTGCACAAGTTTAGGAGGAACAAAGGGTCAGCCATTATTGAATTTGGCCATTACTCGAATCTGTCCAGCAACCAACAATTAATTGTCCCAAAGTCATGGTCTAAAGCTTAGTCGTCTCTCTCATTCTAAATCCCTCTGTTTCGTCTCTCTTTTCTTTTCTTTTCTTTTTTTCCCTGGTAAATCTGATTGTCTCTCTCTCTCTGATCGAATGGTCGAATGGGGAGAGTGGCGAATGGAATGACCCTTTTACCCTTCGTTTTAGGACTTTGATTATCCAAGAAACTAATGGAAAGTTAACAAAGGGACCACATGCACTTCAAAGGTAGTAGTTCAAGGACCATTTAAAGGATTTTGAAAGTTTAGGTACGAAGTATAGAAATGAGTGATAGTTTAAGAGATGCTTCCAAAAAAAAACTCAATTCCAATGTACCAGGAAAAAAAAAGGTACTCTAGTTGTCAAAGTATTTGTAAAAATATTCCTTAACGCAATTTCAAATTGTGCTATCCTTATAAACGTCAATGAAAATTGTGCTAAGTGTACCACGCTGGCACACTGCTGTCACTGCCCCGCAGTATGCCATGCAAGCAGAAAGCTCAATTTGGAATTGCTCTTTATGAAAGCTCGATTTGGAATTGCTTTTTCATATATATATATACACCAAACTTCACATCCAAACTCCCGCACCCTGTTAAGTTCCGGACCTCCCCCTTCCCAATTTTTTTTTGAAAATCCGAACCGTTAGATGTGTTTAAAAGGTGTTTTCAAGGTCCAACGCGAAGATTTGGCAAAAAAAAATACCCGAAGGGGCTTGATCGGGGCTGTTTTTCACAAAAACGCTAATACGTCGAAATTTGGTCCGAAAAGTCGAAAATACCCCTAGGTCCGTAACTTAATAAGTTAAGGTAGTTTGGATAGAAAGGGGACTATATATATATATATATATATATATATATATATATATATATATATATATATATATATATATTTGGAGTGTGATTAGGGAAATTGCATTACAAATGGAGCCGTAATAATAAGGAAAAAATGTTTTACTACAAAAAATTAAACCATGGTGAGGCTATGAATTTAAAGTGCAATGACACTGCCATACAAGAGCTTTTCTACTATATTTTGCTCTTTAAATCTACCGGAAACGATTTATTTTTTCCCTTCACATTATGAGTTGGTTAGTGAACTCATTAGCATATGAGATACACATACAACCACCTCGGTAATGGCATGGTAGTCTATAGGCGAGGCCGCGAGGCAGTGCTCACCTTGGGGTTCGGTCCCATTCCCGAGGGTCTGCTGCTGGTTTGAAGGCTCTAGGAGCATAGTCACGCCAAAAGTAGGTTGTTAGGCTGGTAGCCCCTAACTTAGGGAAAAATTGGAACACAAAAAATCTAAGAAAGTTAAGGTGTCACTATCTAGACGATACTCCTAACACTCGTTTGACACTTGGGTGGAATGTTGAATAACTCTACATATTTTGTTACAATTTATTGGAATCACATATCCATCATTTAGCCATGGATGAACTATGGTACGGCTTTAAAATAAATGACTTGAGATACAAGAATAATATTTGGATCGATGCTTAATGATACGTTAACGTATAGACTTATTATATTTGAAATTGTCTTACAGGGGTTAGTATTACTATTGGAGGGGACGTCTTTGCCCCTGAATCGCTGAATCGTGCAGCGACCATCTCAATGGTCAAAATGTGTGTTGGACAAGCAAAACTCAAAAAGTAAGAGTAATTCAAAACCAATGTCGATCACATTCATCATGGATAAAAATTAATTTGCATTAATCAAAGAAAAAGGACAAAAATGCAAAAGAAAATATACATTCCGCACCTCATGATCCAAAATTTTTTTTGATGATCCGATCCGTCCAATGTGTTCAGAAGGTGTTTTCAAGGGTCCACGCGGAAAATCTTCAAAACAAAATACCGAGAAGGGCTTGATCCAAGCAGTTTTTGCAAACTCACCTCATTTGAAGAATACGTCAGATGGCACAGATGTCAAAATAGGCAATTATACTTGCTCATTGGCGATGATGAAGAGGAAGAAACTGAGCAAGAACCCTCATTTGAAGAAGAAACCCTAGGGGATGATGCCCAAATCTCAATGCATGCCTTGGCATGAAGCACTTCCGTCAAAACTATGAGGGTACAAGGAAGGATTAAAGGCAGGCCTGTTACCATCTTGATAGACTCAAGCAGTACCCACAACTTCATAGATCCCACCATTGCAAAAAACTCTGGCTGTACCATAAATTCAACCTCTGATCTTTCCGTAGCAATAACAGATGGCACTAAAAAGAGTCACAGGGCAGTGTGCAAGAAATTGGTGTGGGAAATGCAGGGCGAACAATTCATGGCTGAAGTTAGACTTCTATACCTAGGAGGGTGTGACATGGTTCTGGGAGTGCAATGGTTGAGCACCTTGGGGCCAATAGTGTGGGACTTTAAGAACCTACTCATGCAATTTCAGCATGAGGGGAAAACACTGACACTAAAAGGGAGTAATCACATGAAGGTGGAACAAGTCACCACTAAGCAGATTGGCAAGGATCTGCAACAAATACAACAGGGGTACAAAACACATATCTATACCATGGCCATAACCAAGGAAGATCCTCAGGTATCTCTAAAAATTGATGCTATCTTGCATGAATTCTCTGATGTGTTTGTTGAACCTACTTCTTTACCTCCAAGTAGAACTACAGACCACAAGATTCCTCTCAAACCTGGTAGTGAACCTGTACATGTAAAACCTTATCGATATCCATACTTTCAAAAGAATGAAATTGAGAAATTAGTACAAGAAATGTTGGAATCTGGGATAATTAGACCCAGTGGTAGTCCCTTCTCATCCCCTGTCCTTTTAGTCAAGAAAAAGAATAATACTTGGAGAATGTGTATTGATTATAGGGAATTAAATAAGATGACTATTAAGGACAAGTTCCCTATTCTAATTATTGATGAGCTACATGGAGCCAAGGTCTTTTCAAAACTAGACCTAAGGGCTGGTTATCATCAGATTAGGGTGTACCCCAGTGACATAGAGAAAACTGCATTTTGTACTCATGAGGGACACTATGAGTTCCTAGTGATGCCTTTTGGACTCACCAATGCACCTTCAACTTTCCAAAGTCACCACTCCTGAGGAAATTTATACTTGTTTTCTTTGATGACATTCTCATTTATAGTCAGAGATGGTTGGACCATTTGAGTCATTTAAATACTGCACTAACACTCATAAGAGTACACCAGTTGTTTGTCAAGAAATCCAAATGTGCTTTTGGTCAGAATAGTCTAGAATAATCTGGGGCATATCATTTCAAATAAAGGGGTAGTTGCAGACACTGTTAAGTTAGAAGGAATGCAGCAATGGCCCACTCCAACAACAATCAAATCCTTGAGGGGATTTCTTGGGCTTACTGGGTACTATAAAAGATTTATTAAGGATTATGGGAAGATTTGTCAACCCTTAACCAATCTCCTGAAGAAGGATTCATTTGTTTGATCTCCAGCAGCTGATGAGGCATTACAAACCCTTAAAGAGGCCATGACTACAGCTCCTATTTTGGCTTTGCCCAATTACACCAAAGACTTTGTGATTGAATGTGATGCCTCAGGGAGAGGTATTGGTGCTATGTTAATGCAAGATGGTCATCCAATTGCCTTTATCAATAAGACTCTAGCTCCTAGGCATCTTGGTCTATCCACATATGAAAAAGGAGTTATTGTCATTGGTCTATGCAGTTAAGAAATGGGGGCACTATCTTTTGGGAAGACATTTCATAGTTAGGACTGACCATCTCAGTCCTAAATACTTGCTAGATCAGAAACTCTCAACTCCCATGCAACAAAAATGGTTCACAAAATTGCTAGGTTATGACTATGAAATCAATTACAAACATAGGCAAGAGAGTAGGGTTACTGATGCTTTATCCAGACATCGGAAGGAGATGTCAACCACAGCTCGTGCTATTTCAGTGGTTCAACCTAATTGGTTGAGGGATTTAAAGCAGTCTTGGGCCTCAGATCTAGAGCTTCAAACTCTTATCTCATCTCTATCATAGGATCCTACTGCTACTCCTGGGTATAAGTGGCAACATGACCTCCTCACTTACAAAAGAAGATTGGTGGTAGGTGCTTGCGTCCTTGGATTGTATTTCAAATGATGTTTCCCCAAGCGTAGGGTTTAGGTGTCGCAAAGCATAATAACCGGAAGTCCGGGTCGAATCCACAGGGAGGGGTCGGAGCTAGTGAGAGGTTTTCTTTACGGTAGGGATTTCGGCGTTAGGACGGCCAACCTTTTGGTTGTGATTTTTTTGTGGGATTCTCTCTACCTCTAATGCGATTGAAAATGAAATTTTAAACTACAAATTAAAGGCGGCAAGGTCTAGAGGTTCATACCACCCATGACTAGGGATATTCAATGGCTCTCAACTATAACTCAAGTGAGAGACAACGTCACTTGCTCTCACTCGGAAGATTTGACAATGAAAATCATTTTGACTCTAGAAAATTGGTTTAACAATGGGATAAGTTCTTTGAGGCATTTTTACAAACACTTGGAGTGACATAGCTCTAAGCATCATGTGTGGCAAGTAGTCAAGCCCTTGCCTACACAAGATCAAAAAGGTTAACAACTCCTAGTTTTGGTACATAAAATTGAACTCACCCAATGAAAACCAATCTTTACCACAAGAATGAGGTTTGTAAATGGAAAGAAACTCTCTTAGACATTTTATCGAACACCTAAAGTGACATAGCTCAAAGCATTGTGTGTGCCAAGTGATTTGTCTACACCCAATCAAGGAGGTTAACAACTCTAAGTTTAGACCGAAAATAGAGTGATTAATCCATTCACAAACCCACAATAAGCATAAAAACGTGAGAAGCCATTGAAACACCGAAGTCATGGGGTGATATTCACCCCATAACCAAGCCTAAACCACTACTCAATCATGCTTAAAGTACACACAAAGGAGGAAAAACGTGATTAAGGAAAACATAACGAAAATGAAAATAAACACAAGATTTAGATAGATAAGAGAAATACTTACAACATTTGTGAAGGCAAAAGCCTTGAATCCAAAGAGAAAATCCTAAAATCTAGAGAGAAGGTGGAGCTCAAGTGAGCAAAACAAAAATGGAGGTAGAGAGAGAAGGTGGAAACCAAGTCTAACCCTAAAATTCTGAGGTTGGGGACCTTATAAAGGCCCCAAAAGTCGTGCTAAATAATTACAAAAGTGCCACAAGATATTTTAGATCGGGCTCAAAAAGTTGCAGAAAAATGAAGCTTCAACCGGTTGAGCAAAAAGTGTCAACCGGTTGAAAAACCTTCTGTTCAGCTTCAACCGGTTGAGCAAAAAGCTCCAACCGGTTGAAAGAGTAAAATTCTGAGCATTTCTTTGTTTTGGCCTCCCGGCTTCGTCCGAACTCGGAATGAGGCGATTCTCGAATCGTTGGAAAGCTCTATGAGTCTACTTTCAAACCCAATTGACCTCATCTTCATAGCCTTTGTACCTTGAGAGAAATGAGCCTTTTTCTATCGGTTGGTCAGATTTTCTCGAGGCTCATAACTCCAAATGTCTTGTTCTTTTGTTCCGGGCCTTCCTTGAACCTTCCAAAGCTTCTTGAATCGACTTCTAAGCTTCGGCGATTGTCCTTCACGGCATTGCGGGACCTTGGGTACTTCCGGATACAACCGGGGATTATTTGGAGCTTTGGACGCACCTTTTAGCTCCGATTTCCTAAAACTTGGAAAAACACACAAAACACGCAATATCAAACAATTCAAAGTACTTAAATGCGAAAGTGTGTGCAAAATGAGAGAGATAAGCCCAGATTATAAACAACATTTGGGGCTTATCACACCCCCCAACTTGAACTTTGCTCGCCCCGAGCAAACTAAACAAATGCAACTAATGAAAACAAACTAAAATGGATATGTCTTTTAAACCCCCGGGTGGCCCCGGTAGGACGAGTGAAGTCTCGTGAGGGTTTTCAGCAGTGAACAACCCACAAAACACAAAGGAATCGAATACTTTAAATGTACTCATGCTCAACCGACAACCTCACATAGCACCATAATGTCCGCCATGCAAGTCAATGGCAAGATACTTCATTCATAGAAGGAGTTAAGCAAGTGAACTTCTTCTCCAAACTTAGCACAAAAATCAATCCTCTTACCTACGATTGGATAGAGAATTCTCACGTGGCATGTGTGTGAAGAAACCTCACAAAGAAATTCACTAACCTTGAAAACAGTTCTCACACCATTGATAGCTCGGTATTTCTTTAAGCACACCCCTTCCCTTTATTCGAATGAATTTTTTTTTATGTGATCGTGCAATACTCGGACCTCTCGGGCTTTCTAGTTGACCCCTTTAGTGAGCGTTAGGTCGGCCATCCCCAAGCCAAATGGCCTTAGGGCGCCAGGTTTTGAAAGACCCCTCAGACTTAATTGCTCGAGTCAAAAAGGCTTTATAGTGAGGTCCAAGCTAACCACATTCAACAATGCCTTCACAAGGTCTATCCATCTTTTGACGCGAACAATACGGTGGGAGCAAACCCCGATTGTCCGGTTACTCAATGAACGCCCGGATAAACATTAACAATAAAGCATGCATCATTTTTTCCTTTTCTTTTTACATGGAAAGGGGCTCCAAAAATTTCACAGGCAATTAATTCATACCGAGGGATCAATGACACATGAACCAATTTCGAAGCCAGTGAATGCTCAAGTGGGACAGTGTGCGTGCAAAAGCATGAATTTAAGTGAGCATACGCTATCCAACTATAGGTAATACGGTTTAATCAAGTGTATCCCTTTAATGTCATGTTCACAAGCTTAAGTCTATCCATGAAATCATATCAAGACTCCGTCTCACACAACAAACATCATAGCATTAATTAGAAGCCATCAATTAAGAGTAAGCACACAAAAGTATCCAAATTCCTTGATTGACAATTTTTTTTTTTTTTTAAAAAAAAACTAAAATATAAACAAAGCAATAAAACACGAAGTACACCCTCCCCCCAACTTAAAATATGCAATGTCCTCAATGCATGAGACAAAAAGTAAGAAGATGGAGGAACAAAAAGATGTACCGACGGGGCGGAATGTCAACCACCCGATACCTCGACCAAGTGTGAGGATTTTGCATCATCTACTCCGTTCGTCATTGGTAATGCTGCATCACCCTGCAAAAGACTGCATTGCCAACTACCTACTAAGAGAAAATGATTAGTACCGACTCGCTCCGTAATAGCCGAGTCCCCAACAAATAAATCTTCACGCGATAAACGGGTAAATACTTTTCTCCCTTGCCGAAGCAAGGTGGCTATACCAGACCACCTACAACAAAACTAAAAACAAAAGTAGTGCCCTGCACTCTTTTCTCGTGAAATCCAGAAATCTGCCGTACTACGAAGAGCTCCTAGTACAAGCATATCACTCCATTTCAAGCCCTCCGTTAAAAATTGTACACGACCATGCCATAAGATAAGATACTTAGAGTAAAGTGATAGCAGTGGTCGCTTTAGAAAATGTAGTTCCACCAAGTGCACATTTCGAACCAAATTTATTTTTAAGGTGTTGACAAGATTTACTAGAAATGGATTGTAAACACAATCATATTTATCAACACCTAGAAAATCAATTAGTTCGACTCTTTCAAGTTCTTGTGGTGGAGGAGAGTCAATGGAAGTGCTAGTGACATGTGTAGTAGTGAGGGATTTGTCAAATGGAGCATTGCCCAAGGTTGCTATGGGTGACACCACCTCACTTGTAGGACACAAACTCTCACCATTATGAACATCCTCCATGAGTAACAAGGAGGTCAAGTAATCTATCTCCGCATTCATTTCTTCAATGGTGAGGGAATTTTCCAAAGGATCATTACACACTAGCGGCTCATTGCTTGAAATTGCTACAGGCGGCACCTCCTCAATTACAGGACACAAACTCTCAAAATCAATTAAACATGCTGGCTTCATGGCGAGAAATTTGTCCAATGTATCACTAAGGGTTTGCCGTATTCCAATTTCAGTCAACTCACAACATTGGGGCTTTTGGGCTAATTCCTCAAGGTAGTCCCAACACTCTTCGGGAGTTTTATCCAGGAATTCTTCATTAGAACACAAATCAAATTGACATATTGACGGATTTAAACCTCGACAAAAGACAATTAGAAGATCCCCGAGCTCATACATAAACCTTGACCAAGAGAAAATTGAACATTTAAAACGCTCCCAACATTGTGAAAAAGACTCATGATCTAGTTGATAGAAATTGGTTACATCTTGTAAGACCTCTCCATAGCAACTTCCAAAATCAGTCATATTTTTTTTTTTTAAGGGATTTTCTAGGACTAGCAGAATGGAGGGGTTATGCAACCGCCTCACCACAAGAACAGTTCCGAGGGGCTAGTCCGCCGCCTCGTTAATAAACCAAGTAATGTACAGAAAATAAGAAAAACTATACAAAAGAGTGGGGTACTTACAGTGGGGTAAAGCAAACTCCTTAATAGCTCACCGTTTGTTGCCCTCCCCGGCAACGGCGCCAAAAATGCTTGCGTCCTTGGATTGTATTTCAAATGATGTTTCCCCAAGCGTAGGGTTTAGGTGTCGCAAAGCATAATAACCGGAAGTCCGGGTCGAATCCACAGGGAGGGGTCGGAGCTAGTGAGAGGTTTTCTTTACGGTAGGGATTTCGGCGTTAGGACGGCCAACCTTTTGGTTGTGATTTTTTTGTGGGATTCTCTCTACCTCTAATGCGATTGAAAATGAAATTTTAAACTACAAATTAAAGGCGGCAAGGTCTAGAGGTTCATACCACCCATGACTAGGGATATTCAATGGCTCTCAACTATAACTCAAGTGAGAGACAACGTCACTTGCTCTCACTCGGAAGATTTGACAATGAAAATCATTTTGACTCTAGAAAATTGGTTTAACAATGGGATAAGTTCTTTGAGGCATTTTTACAAACACTTGGAGTGACATAGCTCTAAGCATCATGTGTGGCAAGTAGTCAAGCCCTTGCCTACACAAGATCAAAAAGGTTAACAACTCCTAGTTTTGGTACATAAAATTGAACTCACCCAATGAAAACCAATCTTTACCACAAGAATGAGGTTTGTAAATGGAAAGAAACTCTCTTAGACATTTTATCGAACACCTAAAGTGACATAGCTCAAAGCATTGTGTGTGCCAAGTGATTTGTCTACACCCAATCAAGGAGGTTAACAACTCTAAGTTTAGACCGAAAATAGAGTGATTAATCCATTCACAAACCCACAATAAGCATAAAAACGTGAGAAGCCATTGAAACACCGAAGTCATGGGGTGATATTCACCCCATAACCAAGCCTAAACCACTACTCAATCATGCTTAAAGTACACACAAAGGAGGAAAAACGTGATTAAGGAAAACATAACGAAAATGAAAATAAACACAAGATTTAGATAGATAAGAGAAATACTTACAACATTTGTGAAGGCAAAAGCCTTGAATCCAAAGAGAAAATCCTAAAATCTAGAGAGAAGGTGGAGCTCAAGTGAGCAAAACAAAAATGGAGGTAGAGAGAGAAGGTGGAAACCAAGTCTAACCCTAAAATTCTGAGGTTGGGGACCTTATAAAGGCCCCAAAAGTCGTGCTAAATAATTACAAAAGTGCCACAAGATATTTTAGATCGGGCTCAAAAAGTTGCAGAAAAATGAAGCTTCAACCGGTTGAGCAAAAAGTGTCAACCGGTTGAAAAACCTTCTGTTCAGCTTCAACCGGTTGAGCAAAAAGCTCCAACCGGTTGAAAGAGTAAAATTCTGAGCATTTCTTTGTTTTGGCCTCCCGGCTTCGTCCGAACTCGGAATGAGGCGATTCTCGAATCGTTGGAAAGCTCTATGAGTCTACTTTCAAACCCAATTGACCTCATCTTCATAGCCTTTGTACCTTGAGAGAAATGAGCCTTTTTCTATCGGTTGGTCAGATTTTCTCGAGGCTCATAACTCCAAATGTCTTGTTCTTTTGTTCCGGGCCTTCCTTGAACCTTCCAAAGCTTCTTGAATCGACTTCTAAGCTTCGGCGATTGTCCTTCACGGCATTGCGGGACCTTGGGTACTTCCGGATACAACCGGGGATTATTTGGAGCTTTGGACGCACCTTTTAGCTCCGATTTCCTAAAACTTGGAAAAACACACAAAACACGCAATATCAAACAATTCAAAGTACTTAAATGCGAAAGTGTGTGCAAAATGAGAGAGATAAGCCCAGATTATAAACAACATTTGGGGCTTATCACACCCCCCAACTTGAACTTTGCTCGCCCCGAGCAAACTAAACAAATGCAACTAATGAAAACAAACTAAAATGGATATGTCTTTTAAACCCCCGGGTGGCCCCGGTAGGACGAGTGAAGTCTCGTGAGGGTTTTCAGCAGTGAACAACCCACAAAACACAAAGGAATCGAATACTTTAAATGTACTCATGCTCAACCGACAACCTCACATAGCACCATAATGTCCGCCATGCAAGTCAATGGCAAGATACTTCATTCATAGAAGGAGTTAAGCAAGTGAACTTCTTCTCCAAACTTAGCACAAAAATCAATCCTCTTACCTACGATTGGATAGAGAATTCTCACGTGGCATGTGTGTGAAGAAACCTCACAAAGAAATTCACTAACCTTGAAAACAGTTCTCACACCATTGATAGCTCGGTATTTCTTTAAGCACACCCCTTCCCTTTATTCGAATGAATTTTTTTTTATGTGATCGTGCAATACTCGGACCTCTCGGGCTTTCTAGTTGACCCCTTTAGTGAGCGTTAGGTCGGCCATCCCCAAGCCAAATGGCCTTAGGGCGCCAGGTTTTGAAAGACCCCTCAGACTTAATTGCTCGAGTCAAAAAGGCTTTATAGTGAGGTCCAAGCTAACCACATTCAACAATGCCTTCACAAGGTCTATCCATCTTTTGACGCGAACAATACGGTGGGAGCAAACCCCGATTGTCCGGTTACTCAATGAACGCCCGGATAAACATTAACAATAAAGCATGCATCATTTTTTCCTTTTCTTTTTACATGGAAAGGGGCTCCAAAAATTTCACAGGCAATTAATTCATACCGAGGGATCAATGACACATGAACCAATTTCGAAGCCAGTGAATGCTCAAGTGGGACAGTGTGCGTGCAAAAGCATGAATTTAAGTGAGCATACGCTATCCAACTATAGGTAATACGGTTTAATCAAGTGTATCCCTTTAATGTCATGTTCACAAGCTTAAGTCTATCCATGAAATCATATCAAGACTCCGTCTCACACAACAAACATCATAGCATTAATTAGAAGCCATCAATTAAGAGTAAGCACACAAAAGTATCCAAATTCCTTGATTGACAATTTTTTTTTTTTTTTAAAAAAAAACTAAAATATAAACAAAGCAATAAAACACGAAGTACACCCTCCCCCCAACTTAAAATATGCAATGTCCTCAATGCATGAGACAAAAAGTAAGAAGATGGAGGAACAAAAAGATGTACCGACGGGGCGGAATGTCAACCACCCGATACCTCGACCAAGTGTGAGGATTTTGCATCATCTACTCCGTTCGTCATTGGTAATGCTGCATCACCCTGCAAAAGACTGCATTGCCAACTACCTACTAAGAGAAAATGATTAGTACCGACTCGCTCCGTAATAGCCGAGTCCCCAACAAATAAATCTTCACGCGATAAACGGGTAAATACTTTTCTCCCTTGCCGAAGCAAGGTGGCTATACCAGACCACCTACAACAAAACTAAAAACAAAAGTAGTGCCCTGCACTCTTTTCTCGTGAAATCCAGAAATCTGCCGTACTACGAAGAGCTCCTAGTACAAGCATATCACTCCATTTCAAGCCCTCCGTTAAAAATTGTACACGACCATGCCATAAGATAAGATACTTAGAGTAAAGTGATAGCAGTGGTCGCTTTAGAAAATGTAGTTCCACCAAGTGCACATTTCGAACCAAATTTATTTTTAAGGTGTTGACAAGATTTACTAGAAATGGATTGTAAACACAATCATATTTATCAACACCTAGAAAATCAATTAGTTCGACTCTTTCAAGTTCTTGTGGTGGAGGAGAGTCAATGGAAGTGCTAGTGACATGTGTAGTAGTGAGGGATTTGTCAAATGGAGCATTGCCCAAGGTTGCTATGGGTGACACCACCTCACTTGTAGGACACAAACTCTCACCATTATGAACATCCTCCATGAGTAACAAGGAGGTCAAGTAATCTATCTCCGCATTCATTTCTTCAATGGTGAGGGAATTTTCCAAAGGATCATTACACACTAGCGGCTCATTGCTTGAAATTGCTACAGGCGGCACCTCCTCAATTACAGGACACAAACTCTCAAAATCAATTAAACATGCTGGCTTCGTGGCGAGAAATTTGTCCAATGTATCACTAAGGGTTTGCCGTATTCCAATTTCAGTCAACTCACAACATTGGGGCTTTTGGGCTAATTCCTCAAGGTAGTCCCAACACTCTTCGGGAGTTTTATCCAGGAATTCTTCATTAGAACACAAATCAAATTGACATATTGACGGATTTAAACCTCGACAAAAGACAATTAGAAGATCCCCGAGCTCATACATAAACCTTGACCAAGAGAAAATTGAACATTTAAAACGCTCCCAACATTGTGAAAAAGACTCATGATCTAGTTGATAGAAATTGGTTACATCTTGTAAGACCTCTCCATAGCAACTTCCAAAATCAGTCATATTTTTTTTTTTTAAGGGATTTTCTAGGACTAGCAGAATGGAGGGGTTATGCAACCGCCTCACCACAAGAACAGTTCCGAGGGGCTAGTCCGCCGCCTCGTTAATAAACCAAGTAATGTACAGAAAATAAGAAAAACTATACAAAAGAGTGGGGTACTTACAGTGGGGTAAAGCAAACTCCTTAATAGCTCACCGTTTGTTGCCCTCCCCGGCAACGGCGCCAAAAATGCTTGCGTCCTTGGATTGTATTTCAAATGATGTTTCCCCAAGCGTAGGGTTTAGGTGTCGCAAAGCATAATAACCGGAAGTCCGGGTCGAATCCACAGGGAGGGGTCGGAGCTAGTGAGAGGTTTTCTTTACGGTAGGGATTTCGGCGTTAGGACGGCCAACCTTTTGGTTGTGATTTTTTTGTGGGATTCTCTCTACCTCTAATGCGATTGAAAATGAAATTTTAAACTACAAATTAAAGGCGGCAAGGTCTAGAGGTTCATACCACCCATGACTAGGGATATTCAATGGCTCTCAACTATAACTCAAGTGAGAGACAACGTCACTTGCTCTCACTCGGAAGATTTGACAATGAAAATCATTTTGACTCTAGAAAATTGGTTTAACAATGGGATAAGTTCTTTGAGGCATTTTTACAAACACTTGGAGTGACATAGCTCTAAGCATCATGTGTGGCAAGTAGTCAAGCCCTTGCCTACACAAGATCAAAAAGGTTAACAACTCCTAGTTTTGGTACATAAAATTGAACTCACCCAATGAAAACCAATCTTTACCACAAGAATGAGGTTTGTAAATGGAAAGAAACTCTCTTAGACATTTTATCGAACACCTAAAGTGACATAGCTCAAAGCATTGTGTGTGCCAAGTGATTTGTCTACACCCAATCAAGGAGGTTAACAACTCTAAGTTTAGACCGAAAATAGAGTGATTAATCCATTCACAAACCCACAATAAGCATAAAAACGTGAGAAGCCATTGAAACACCGAAGTCATGGGGTGATATTCACCCCATAACCAAGCCTAAACCACTACTCAATCATGCTTAAAGTACACACAAAGGAGGAAAAACGTGATTAAGGAAAACATAACGAAAATGAAAATAAACACAAGATTTAGATAGATAAGAGAAATACTTACAACATTTGTGAAGGCAAAAGCCTTGAATCCAAAGAGAAAATCCTAAAATCTAGAGAGAAGGTGGAGCTCAAGTGAGCAAAACAAAAATGGAGGTAGAGAGAGAAGGTGGAAACCAAGTCTAACCCTAAAATTCTGAGGTTGGGGACCTTATAAAGGCCCCAAAAGTCGTGCTAAATAATTACAAAAGTGCCACAAGATATTTTAGATCGGGCTCAAAAAGTTGCAGAAAAATGAAGCTTCAACCGGTTGAGCAAAAAGTGTCAACCGGTTGAAAAACCTTCTGTTCAGCTTCAACCGGTTGAGCAAAAAGCTCCAACCGGTTGAAAGAGTAAAATTCTGAGCATTTCTTTGTTTTGGCCTCCCGGCTTCGTCCGAACTCGGAATGAGGCGATTCTCGAATCGTTGGAAAGCTCTATGAGTCTACTTTCAAACCCAATTGACCTCATCTTCATAGCCTTTGTACCTTGAGAGAAATGAGCCTTTTTCTATCGGTTGGTCAGATTTTCTCGAGGCTCATAACTCCAAATGTCTTGTTCTTTTGTTCCGGGCCTTCCTTGAACCTTCCAAAGCTTCTTGAATCGACTTCTAAGCTTCGGCGATTGTCCTTCACGGCATTGCGGGACCTTGGGTACTTCCGGATACAACCGGGGATTATTTGGAGCTTTGGACGCACCTTTTAGCTCCGATTTCCTAAAACTTGGAAAAACACACAAAACACGCAATATCAAACAATTCAAAGTACTTAAATGCGAAAGTGTGTGCAAAATGAGAGAGATAAGCCCAGATTATAAACAACATTTGGGGCTTATCAGTAGGGGCTACAGGTGGCATCAGGCACCAGCTGTTAGAAGAGGTCCATATGGGACCTATTGGGGGCCACTCAGGTGTGGAAAAAACTTATAAAAGGCTTCACAGATCTTTCTATTGGAGGGGAATGAAAAAGGCAATCATGAAGTTTGTATCTGAGTGTGACACCTACCAGAGGAACAAAGATGAAACCATGGCTAGCCCGGGGCTAGTGCAACCATTGCCCATCCCTGACAGAAGTTGGACAGAAGTGTCCATGAATTTTATAGAGGGGCTGCCATCATCTCAAGGGAAAACTGTGATCTATGTGGTTGTGGACAGACTCACCAAGTGTGCCCTATTCATGGCCTTGGCACATCCTATACAGCTTTGGATGTAGCACAACTTTTCATGGATACTGTTTTTAAACTCCATGGAATGCCAACCTCAATTGTGTCTGACAGGGACAAGGTTTTCACTAGCCAATTCTGGCAAAGCCTTTTCACTCTTCAAGGTACCAAGCTCTGCTTAAGTACTTCCTACCACCCTCAAACTGATGGGCAAACTGAGGTGGTTAATTGATGATGTTTAGAGGTATACTTAAGATGTTTATCTAGGGACAGACCTAAAGCTTGGGTCTAATGGCTGCCACTGGCTGAGTGGTGGTTTAATACCACTTATCACTCATCCACTCACTCAACCCCTTATGAAGCTGTGTATGGACAATCCCCTCCTACTTATCTACATTACATTCCAGGTAGCTCTATCATTGCAACTGTGGATGAGTGGGGAATGACTAGAGAGTCCACCTTGTGCCCTCTCAAGGATCATTTGGTTCAGGCTCAGAATAGAATGAAGCAGAATGCAGATAAACACAAGATTGAGAGAGAGTTTCCAAGTGGGGGATTGGGTCTATCTTAGGCTGCAACCCCATAGACAAACTATAGTGGCCCTGTTCGGTTTAGAGTTTTGTTTTAATTTTGGTTTTGTTGACATCATCATTTTTCTCATTTATCTCTTTATCTCTCTCCACTCATTACACCTGCTTACATCATCAAAACTAGACTAAACTACAAACCAAACACAGCCAGTGCAATTCAGGTCCAACGCGAAGTTGCTCCCAAGTTCTATGGGCCCTATCAAGTTCTCCAACGAATTAGCAAGGTGGTCTATAAACTGGACCTGCCCCTTCCTCCAAAAGACATTCAGTTTTCCACGTCTGTCTACTCAAGAAGAAATTGGGGCAATAGGTTGTGCCCTAATCCATTCTGCCCTCAGTTACAGATGTTGGCACCTTGGAGCCAAAACCCTTAGCAGTATTGGACCGCAAAAGTATGAAGTACAGGGGCAAGCCTGCTACTCAACTCTTGATTCACTGGACAAACTCCTTTCCAGAATACGCTACTTGGGAGTTTTACCACTCTCTCAAGGCCAAGTTTCCACAATTTGAGCCTTGAGGACAAGGCTCTCTAAATGGGGGAGGCAATGATACATCTCTTCCTACACATGTCCCTTTTCCTGAGCTGCTGTGGAGGTTATTGTTGTGGAGCGTATTTCAATTAGGCCTAATTGCAACTGATTGTAAATGTAACTGCTTTTTGGCTGGAATGTTAGTTTCTTGATTGTATGGCTGTTTCTTGTATTGTTCTTGTATTTCCTTGTATAAGAGGGGTAGTTAGAGAGAGGGAAGGGGTGTGTCATTCAGTTGTAAAAAGTAGTAGACAAGAGTTCCATTATTTCCTCAAGTGGACGAGAGCTCCACTGTTGCATTGTAACAAACACCTTCACTCATTCATCATAATCGAATTCTGCTGCATTTTCTTCTTCTTCCTTTGCATTTCCAAGTTATCTGAATTAAGATCTTATCAATACGAAATACAAAATTACAAGACAGTAATCGAAATAATAGAATACACAAATAGTAAATCAAATTGAAAACCGACTAAGTTCTGTGAAAACCACAATCTCCTTAAAACACACCGAGGTGTTGTAGGTGAATCGGCATTTGTTTTCCAGAATAAAATGGCTAAACCATGAATGTCGAAAAACCTCTGATAAACACCTTGGTGAACTCATGAACCTCGTATGTCTCTCTCTTACAAAAAACGAGTTTCTGGTGTAGTGATAAAAATTTGAGAATCTAGTGTCTTTGTGTAGAAAAAGGGATGACAACCATATAATCATAATTTACCCTTGAGCTGCAATGGCATCAATAAGAATGAAACTGCCAATATCAATACCAAATTAATATCCTGTCATAAACCTCATAACACGGGGTAATCATGGCATTAACCAGCCGGGCGTATTAATTCCATTAATGTCCAGTAATGTTTGAACTCGGAGGGACTTTTCAGTTGTCTCGGAAGACCCTCCAAATGCCCCCAATTTTATTCATGCAAAATTCCAAAAATTTCCAACAATATTCGATGGGGATTCGGGGCAGGGAAAAATTCAACCCCGTTCCTAACCGTTCTCCAAAAATTTTCAAAATTATTCTGATATAGGAGAAGATTAGAAAGTTTCTTTATTTTTTTATTTAAATTACTTTAGAACAAGATTTTGATTAGGAATATTTTCGTTTAGGTTAGAATTATTATCTTTTCATAGTAGGTTTGATTTTAATTTTCAATTTTATTAGGATTCTTGGTCTAGTTGAATTAGAATTTGTTTCTTCTTTAAATAATTTGAGTCCTAGTTGAATTAGTATTTACTTTTTATTTAATTAGTTTGAGTCCTAGTCGAATTAGGATTTGTTTATTATAAATAGGGATGTAACCTTTCATTCTATTATGATTCAATCAACTATCAATAATATTTCTAAAGTTCTCTCTATTTTCCTTGTTCGCAAGGTGTTTATTTTTTTTCTTATGGATTCAAGAGTCCGTCTGTTAGAACGAGATCTAACCAATTCGTCTACTAGAACGATATCTAATCACCCATTCGTCCACTAGAACGATATCTAATCTATTTCCGCTACAATGCTGCGTCATATTCCCATTTTTTACCAGATTCCCGAAACTAGGCCCCCTAGTATTTAATTTGTCTTCTGGGGTTAAAGTACTTCATCAAACAGACACATCGGGTGAAAACCGAAAAACGTACATGATATTGTCTACTGTATATGACAGACCCAGAGAAGGAAACTCCTACAAGTTTCCAAGGCAGGCATGGAATACTATGCTTTGGGAAGCCACATTTATACAATTTTAATTGGATTAAAAAAATCCACCAGTTTATTATATAGATAAATATTGGGAAATACTCCACCAGTTTGGGTCGCAAGTGCATTGCAGACTAAAATATCCAGTGAAAAGGTCAAAAAGAAATCGAACAATACACCTACGGTATCGATGTTTGAGCTCAACTACCCTTAAATATGCATAGGGTTTGCAGAAGTCGTGTGGGGGTGTAGTCCCAGAGCCGAAGGGCATGTCTCGTCATATTTTTCTACATCGCTCTCTTTCTACTCCATATCTTTGTTGGAACAATTTTTCAGTGCAGGAGGGTATTACTTGGTATCCCTCGGCATATCCAGGCCGTTCATTTTGATTTTGAGCAATCCAAATTTAGAGAGAGAACAAGGAGAGAGAGTGTAATGATCTCCACCGTCCAACATAATTTTGGACGGTCCGGATGCAATGTTCAAGTACTTAGCTACCCAAATTTTTTTCCTTTATCGGGTCAAAATGTGTACCGGACTGTATGCGACCTATTTCAGGGGTTCATACAAATAATTTGAATCGTTTAATTAGTTTAAAATATTTTTTAAGAATACTTTTGAAAAAGTAGTTCAATCGAATATCAAGTATTGTATAAGTTTGCCCAATTCATTGGCAATTTTGCCTTGCAAATTATGTTACCATAAATTAAATGAATGAATTAAGCTTATATCGATATTCGTTTGAGCAGATTTTTTTATTAATCCCTCAATTATTTTTTAGAAATTAAACGATTCAAATAATTCGTATGAGATTCAAAATGGATGCTATACAATCTATAGTGTACACTATAGGCCAACATTTTTGGGTACCGGTGTTTTTTTTTTTTTTTTGGTGATATTTTAACAGGTAAGAATAAAAAACTCCAAGATATCACCCACGCCTGCCCACTTGTCGAATAGCAAGTTGGTTGTCGTGTTGTAACTAATAACTAGGGTAGGGGCCTAGTTTTCTAAAGTACTTCCCTCATTTAAAAAATCTTCCCTGTCTC
This sequence comes from Vaccinium darrowii, assembly GCA_020921065.1. Lineage (NCBI taxonomy): Eukaryota > Viridiplantae > Streptophyta > Magnoliopsida > Ericales > Ericaceae > Vaccinium > Vaccinium darrowii. Next base: position 9,580,344 of record CM037157.1, read on the forward strand.
TTCGATTTTGGAGATATTTTTAATATTTCTAGTTAATATTTTTTGCCTATAAATTATTTTAATTAATGTATGCGAGGAGAATGATTTATTGATTCAATAATTTATAGTACAAAAATATCGAAAATACTGAAAATACCTTAGTGTTAACTCAGCCCTAAGCATCTTTCGAAAATATTCACACTATTAGAATTAACGAGAACATGTACAACAACCGAAAATGAGAAGCAAAATGAAGATTCGGAGTGAAAGAGAAAGTGAAAGAGAAAGATCTTAATTAGGAACGAAAGTGAGAGATATAACTAAAGAATTATGTGATTTGCTTTTGTACTCTGGATCTTCACTCTCTGCATAACTAGACGGGCCAGTCCCAATATAGGATTGGAAAGGATCTCGGGGTGTTTTGACAAAAAAACGCAGGATTAGTTTTTTGTTTTGTCTTTATTCAAATTTTTTTTTGCATTTGTTAGTTTTGCGTTAAGTTTTTATGGTTTATGAATTCATCTCGACAAGACGAATCCAAAAAGTATAAAATTATAGTCAAAACTAATATTTTTTTGAATAAAGCCGAAAATAAACCAAAATAAATCATTTTGTTAGCAGCCAAAAACACACGGTTATAACAATCCGGGTGCTTTCTATCTGGTGTTTGTTTTGTTCATTGGATCCAGATGTAATATGCCTTGGATAACTTAATCCCATTGTAGGGACCTTAATTTTTGACACCCCCTCCCCTTAATATCTCCTTCTAAAATAATATTCCTCTTACCATATTCACTTCTTTATCTGTCTCTAACTACATGTTTCCCCTTCAATATAGATCGTGCTAACAAACGAGCCGCCAGTGATAGACATCACACAACTTGTAGGGTTGCAAATTGAGTAGTTTTTCATTACAGTGTCGGATAAATGTTACACGCCTAAAACTATTTTGCGAAAATATATGCACCTAATGTAAAGTGAAACCATTGTCCATATTTATAACAGGAAATGGGGAAATAATCCTGATTAATTTTTGTAGCGGCCGGGGGCCCAAAGGTTCATTTCCCTCGGCTGAACCCCAGACATGGGGGACGGGACAGACTGGGCCTCCCTCACCGGAATGGGCTGCGTGTGGCAGGGACCCCCCGGTCACATTGGACGGTCTCCCGCGGGAGGGGAGCGGATGCCGAAGGAGCGCCCCCCGGCGAGGAGGGCGCGCGGTCCCTGGGGGCCTCGGTCGGATCCCTCCCCTCGGAAAGTATCCCCGAGAGGCTTTGCGGACCCGGGGACCTCAGATTGCAGCCTCGGCCAGCCTCGGGAGGCTTCTGCCAAGCCCTCCCCGTGCCGAGTCAATTGACCTCGGCGCCGGGGGAGAGGGGGCACGTCAAGTGTCAAGGGGGCTCGATCGAGGCACCCCTGACAGTCTGAGTGGCTCATTAATGGCCTCAACCACTGCGCACGTGCCCCAGTTGTGGCAGGCCACCAACCCCGCAGGCTACGCCTGCAGGGGGACTCGACTGATGGGAATATCGGTGACGGCGACAGGTAACAACTCCGGGACTGCAGCCGCCGAGGCGCCGCTTGAAGGACATACGTCAATCCATGCATTTAATGTCTTGGAAAGGACGGAGCGCGTGGAGCCCCCGAGGGCGTGGGGGACACGCGCCCCCTCGCCTATAAATAAGGCCCTCCACATCTGGATTAAGGGTTGAACATCTCTCTCTACAAAAGCTCCCAACTGCACTTTCTCTCTCTAAGTTCTCCGCCATATTCCCCCTCAGTCACTGACTTAACCATCGGAGTGCCTTCCCGGACCACCACCGTCCGGGCTAGGCACTAATGTGGTTGCTCCCTTGTGCAGGTTCTCCTCAGGCGCGGACCAGCAGCTCCAGCCTCCTTCTCCGGCATACCCTCTGGACCCCAGCGAGGTCCTGGTTTGCCCCTCCTCCATTCGACACTAGCAACCCAAAAAGAGGTCATTCCGGTGAAGCACCCCCCACAAGTTTCATGTACACAATGGGTCCATTTGACACGTGTTATAGGTCGAAGAGAATTAGTAATGGAGATGGGGAAAGGATTCTAGACATCTCTCTTCTCGCCCTCTAAACTTTTTCTTCTCTTTTTCTCTTACCTCCCTCTTAGAGCCTAGAGGGTTCTGAGGCAGCGACGGAGCCATGATATGGGTTTGGGTGTGACATCCGTTCCTAACATGCATGTGTATTTCACGTGATAGCGCATTTCGTGCACACATTCATTTCATAAGCCATTTGGTGCGTGACATGTCATTTTATTGATAAAGTATGGATAGTTTGAGTGTAGCATAGTCCGCATTAAACACCACATGTGTTTGTGTGTTCCAATTATGTGTGTAGTTTTTGGTTTTAAAAAAAAAATATAGAAAGTCAGGTGAAGGAGGGACGTGGGTCTTGGTGAAGGAAGGGGTCTTAGTTGGCCTCAATAATACTTTGTGGAAAAATTGACAAAGGGGGGAGGATTAGGTTACTACTTATGGAAAGTTTTGGCAAAAAGGGACACCTCACCCCTTAGGTGATAAGGATTAGAAGAGTTTCAAAATTTTCATTCTCTGCCTCAATTATTTCGTAGAGAGAGAGAGAGAGAGAGAGAGAGAGAGAGAGGAAGAAGATCAGAGAAGCTTGAAATTTTCTGAGTAAAGGTACGAATTTTGTTTTTATGGTATTTCAACTCCAAAAATTATGATATTTTAACCGCAGTTGTATTTATGTGTTATCTTGACCGTGTAAAATTTTCAGAATTTTTGGTGAAGTGTAGAATTTATTAAAAATGTTTTATTGAACTGTTGTCTGTTGAAATCAGTTGCTGGCAGCTCTGCCATGCTTCACGAAAACGGGCATAACTTGGCCTAGGAACCTCTAATTTTCACTTCGTTTGTTTTTTTAGAAACTAGACACATAGGGCTTTCATAGTATATAAGCCTCATAGCTCAATTATTTCTGAGATATAGCAGGTTTTGGTTTAAATTTGAAGAAAATTCTGTTTTTGTAATTTTACAGCAAGTGACTGGTCTGTTTGGCGTTGGTTTAAAAATAGCTATCAAGCTCAGAAATTTCTAAATTTTTGATATGATGTTCCTATTTGTGTCTATCATCTGTGGTATAAATTTCGTGAGAAGAGGATTTGTAGATTAATTCTGTAAATTCGGAGACCGTGAGGCTGTTATGTGTTTTTGTGCATATCCAAACATTTCATTTGCATTTAAGCATGGGGGTTGAACGAGAGACTTATAGATGTCTTATAAACTATATTGTTAGGTGAGGAGGAGGATCTCGGTTACGTCTCCAGACCGTAGAGGATAGAGATTTTAACGAAGTTGGTCTTTTGTCAGGTGAGGATGTACAGCTTCTATAATAAATAAGAAATGTTTTGTTTTTATCAAATTTGTCGTGTGATTATTACTGTTCCTGAAAGCTCCTTTGATGATTATTTTTAAAATATGATGGCAACGTTTTTGGTTGGATGGATCAAATGATTTTTGGTGAGTGAGAAGAGTATTTTTACGCCTTTTGTGCCAATGTTTAGTTTGCAAGGTTGGCATCTTGCATTCGTGGGCTGTGCCAATATTTAGTTTGCAAGGTTGGCATCTTGCATTCGTGGGCTGTGCCAATATTTAGTTTGCAAGGTTGGCATCTTGCATTCGTGGGCTGTGCCAAATGTGAGCAGTGCAAGCTTAGTTCTTGTTTACTGTGTGGATTGCACCTACCATTGGTGATTAAGAATGGCCCTCGTCACCGCCACTATATGTGAGCCTGTGAGCGAGGTAACGGTACCGTCATAACTCCCGGTCGTGAGGTAGACGACTCGTTGGCGCACTTGGTAAAAATTTATGTGATTTCTGTTATGAGGAATGGGTGGAAATATGGTTTATTGAAAATCCATTTATTTTTGATGTGTTGTTGATATGAGATTTGTGGGAAAGAAAGTTGGTTGAAATATTTGTACTGTGGTTGATTTTTAAGCTACAATCCATCTCAGGAGCTTGGACATTTCTTTTTATTGTGTTGCTAACGTACATCCTCCTGTAACCTTTTTGGTTGCAGATACCTGGATGAGCTAGATGTCGGTCCAACTACAGTGCCAGTCAGGAGTTTCTAGTAGTTGATTGTAGCATTTGTCAGTCTGGGGTGCTTTGTACATATTGGTTTGCGACGATGGTGTGGTTGTGTTGTGGTCCAGTACTTTGGACTTGTATAAAAGTTTTGAGGGTTGTAGATATTTTTATTTTATATTATCTCTTTGGTTGCGGGTATCCCGAGATGTGTACAGGTTTTGTTGGGTGGTCTTACCACTTTGGGCAGGTCAGGTCTTGCCGGAGTGGGATGCGACAATTTTGGTATCAGAGCATAGGTTATAGGTTCTGTAGACTCTTTAGAGTGTGGCACTTGTGGTGGACCATAGGCGGTGTTGTTTTCAGTTTTAAGGCCAGGTAATACCTAGAATGTTGAGATGGGTTTCACGGGGGTGTTAGTAGTGGGTGCATGCATACATGTTTAATCCATGCATATATACATATATTCATGTTTGTTATTAAACAGCTTGAGAAAGATGGATGAGGGAGCATCGTCTCATGTGCCTGCATCAGCTAATGTGAGGGGACAAGGGGAACAACAAGAGCAGGTAAATCAGCTTGATCCAAATGGTAGAATGATTGAGGCTATCATGAGGTTGGCAGAACAGAATGCACAGTTGCTTGAGTTACAAGGAAGGAGGCCCCACACATCATTGGCCAAGCAATTTATTGACTTGGGTGCTAAGGAATTTTCGGGGACTATTGACCCGGCTGAGGCAGAAAACTGGTTGAAGGATGCGGTGCGTATTCTGAATAGGATGGGGGTAGCTAATGATGATAAAGTTGATCTGGTAACATTCATGTTTAAAGGTGAAGCCTTGCATTGGTGGGAAGCTACTGAGAGGTTACTTACCATGCCAGTGCCAGGAGTTGTACCGGTTGTACCACAGCGGATTACTTGGGCACGGTTTGAAAAAGCTTTTGATGAACAGTATTTCCCGGAGTCCTACAAATACGAGAAAGAGAATGAGTTTACTGACCTTCGACAGGGTAGGATGAGTGTGACTGAGTATGAGGCTAAGTTTACAAAGTTATCAAGGTATGCAGCGCAGTTAATTCCTGACGAGGCCGCACGGTGCCGTAGGTTTCAAAGAGGGTTGAACTTTAATATTAGAAAGGAACTTACTGGGCAAGGGGTGATTACTAATTACGCGGAGTTAGTACATAGGGCAAAGATGATTGAAAAAGATGTGATGGAGGAAGAAGAAATGAAAGAGCGGTTTAAAAAGCAAAGGTTCAGTGGCCAATCAGGAGGGAGTTTCGGGACAGGTACCACTAGGAGTGGTGGACAGAGACCTCAGAATTCTCGTGGACAGAGTTTTCATTCTCAGAATCGGGGTACAAGGTCTGGTGGAAATCAGTTTAATAGAAGCACTTCTGGTAGTAATACAAATGGGAATCGTGGGGGAAACCAAACATGTTTCAGATGTGGGGCAGTTGGTCATTTCATCAGGGATTGTCCTCAACTTGATAGCAAGGTGATTTGTTATAAGTGTGGGCAGCCAGGTCATATAGCAACAAACTGTGGTCAACAAACGACAACTGTCGTTTCGTCTGTGGGTAGTGCGAAAAATACCGGTGTTGGACCTTCTGGGTCAACTCAGGGAGGTAGCAGGGAATTGGCTGGGAGGCCAGCAACTAATGGGAGAGTGTTTGCTATGTCCAGACAGGATGCTCAGGCTACCCCAGAGGTGGTGGCAGGTATGCTTACTATTTTTGATAGAAATGCTCAAGTACTTATAGATCCTGGATCTACACATTCATTCATATCACCAACATTCATTATGCATGTGAACGGAGTGTCATCAAGACCATTAGATCATGATGTGTTTATTGCTACACCGGTTGGGGAGGTGGTACGAATAGAAAATGTATATCAGGATTGTAAGATAAAAATTGGAGAGAAGGAGTTACTGGTTAATTTAATGCCGTTATACATGGAGGATTTTGATTTGATTTTGGGAATGGATTTTCTATCTTCTTATCATGCGTATATGGATTGTTATGAGAAGAAAGTGTTGTTCAAAGTTCCAGGGGAGGTCGAATTTTCTTTTCAGGGGGACAGGGTTAAATCTTCGGTGCGTATCATTTCTGCAATTAAAGCTGTGAGGTTGTTGGAAAAGGGTTGTCAGGGTTATTTGGCACACGTTGTGAATACTGAGTCAAAAGGGAATGAACTTTCAGCGATACCAGTGGTTTGTGAGTTTCCAGATGTTTTTCCTGATGAGTTGCCGGGTATTCCGGTGGATAGGGAAATTGAGTTTACAATTGAGCTCTTGCCAGACACTTTACCAATTTCTATTCCACCTTATCGGATGGCACCCGCGGAGTTGAAAGAACTTAAAGTGCAACTACAAGAATTACTGGATAAAGGTTTTATTAGGCCCAGTGTCTCACCTTGGGGTGCACCAGTTTTATTTGTGAAAAAGAAGGATGGTACATTGAGGTTGTGCATAGATTACAGACAATTGAATCGGGTTACAGTTAAAAAATAAGTATCCGTTGCCTCGAATAGATGAATTGTTTGATCAGTTGCAAGGTGCTAGAGTTTTCTCCAAAATTGATCTACGATCAGGTTATCATCAGTTGAAAGTGAGGGAGTCTGATATTCCAAAAACTGCTTTTCGAACCAGGTATGGACATTATGAGTTTGTTGTCATGCCATTCGGTTTAACAAATGCCCCTGCTGCATTCATGGATTTAATGAATAGGGTGTTTAAAGCTTATTTGGATCAGTTTGTGATTGTTTTTATTGATGATATACTGATTTATTCGCGAAGTGAGGAGGAACATGTCAAGCACTTGAGGACTGCTTTGCAAGTTTTGAGGGATAAGGAATTGTATGCCAAGTTGAGTAAATGTGAATTTTGGTTGGGCAGTGTGGTGTTTTTGGGGCATGTCATTTCAGGTGATGGTATTCAAGTGGATCCTAAGAAAGTTGAAGCAGTAGTGAAGTGGGAGAGGCCAACCAATGCGACTGAAGTTCGCAGTTTTCTAGGTTTGGCGGGATATTATCGCAGATTTGTGAAAGACTTTTCGCTTATAGCAAGGCCAATGACTCAGTTGACTCAGAAAAGTGTGAAATTTGAATGGACAGATCGTTGTGAGCGGAGTTTCCAAGAATTGAAATCTCGGTTGGTTAGTGCACCTATTCTTACTCTTCCTTCTGGTAATGATGGTTTTGTGATTTATAGTGATGCTTCACATCAAGGTTTGGGTTGTGTGTTGATGCAGTGTGGAAAGGTAATTGCATATGGTTCCAGACAGTTGAAGCCTCATGAAAGAAATTACCCTACCCACGATTTGGAGTTGGCGGCGATAGTGTTTGCTTTAAAGTTGTGGCGGCATTATCTCTATGGTGCTACATGCGAGATTTTCACAGATCATCAAAGTTTGAAGTATATATTTACTCAGAGGGATCTAAATTTGAGGCAAAGGAGGTGGATGGAGTTGATCAAGGATTATGATTGCAGTATAAATTATCATCCTGGAAAAGCTAATGTGGTAGCTGACGCTCTAAGTCGTAAATCTTCTGGGACTATGGCATATCTACGGTTAGTGCGGGCCGATCTGTTTTCCGGGTTAAAATCTCTTCGGGTTAGTCTGGCAGTTGGTGCATGTGGGTCTTTGTTGGCTACTCTTACCTTGAGACCGACACTTAATGATCGTATTAGAGAGGCTCAAAATTCAGATAGCAACATGGCAAAGATTAAAGCTGAGGTAAAGGCGGGAATTCGAATTGACTTTGTGATTCGGGAAAGGGATGATGCATTGTTACGTGGGAATAAATTATGTGTGCCATACAACAGCGAAATGAGGAAGGAAATACTAGAAGAAGCTCATTGTTCTGCTTACGCCATGCACCCAGGTGGTACGAAAATGTACAGGGATTTGCGAGAGAATTATTGGTGGAGGGGTATGAAAAAGGATATAATCAAATATGTAGGAAAATGTTTGGTCTGTCAGCAAGTTAAAGTGGAGCATCAGAGACCTGCCGGATTGCTACAGCCTCTTCCTATCCCTGAATGGAAGTGGGAACATATCACCATGGATTTTGTGACAGGATTGCCACGTACTCCGAAAGGACACGATGCTATTTGGGTTATTGTGGATCGATTGACAAAGTCTGCACATTTCTTGCCGGTGAAAATGACTTTTTCGATGGATAGGTATGCGAAATTGTACATAGATGAGATTATTCGACTGCACGGTACTCCAGTTTCAATTGTGTCTGACAGAGATCCTCGCTTTACATCAAAATTTTGGCCGAGATTGCAAGAAGCTTTGGGAACTACTCTGAAATTTAGCACATCATTTCATCCTCAGACAGACGGGCAGTCAGAGCGAACAATACAGACTCTGGAAGATATGCTTCGAGCTTGTGCACTTGATTTTCAGGGCAGTTGGGAAGAACACATACCTTTGATTGAGTTTGCATATAATAACAGTTTCCAGTCTACAATTGGTATGGCTCCATATGAAGCCTTGTATGGTAGAAAGTGTCGAAGTCCATTATGTTGGGAAGAAGTTGGAGAGAGAAAGTTGCTTGGGCCAGAAATTATTCAGATCACTACGGATAAGGTGAAAGTTATAAAGGAAAGATTGAAACAAGCTCAGGACAGGCAGAAAAGTTATGCGGACACACGAAGGAGAGATCTAGAATTTGAAGTTGGTGATCATGTATTTCTGCGAGTATCGCCATGGAAGGGTATTATGAGATTTGGCAAGAAAGGGAAACTAAGTCCTCGCTATATTGGGCCGTATCAAATTATCAAAAGAATTGGGGCTACAGCTTATGAGTTGGCACTACCACCAGAATTATCAAAGTTGCATAATGTCTTTCACGTTTCAATGTTGAGGAAATATATAGCTGACCCTTCTCATATCTTGGTAGCACAACCTATCGAGCTTAAAGAAGACTTGAGTTATGTGGAGACGCCAGTTAAAATCTTGGATAGAAGGGATCAAGTGTTACGCACTAAAACCATTCCACTCGTAAAAGTTTTGTGGCGTAGTCATTCTGTTGAGGAAGCTACTTGGGAAAGCGAGGAGGAAATGAGGAATCAATATCCACATTTGTTTGTTTAAGGTAAGCAAATTTCGAGGACGAAATTTTGTAAGGTGGGGAGAGTTGTGACATCCGTTCCTAACATGCATGTGTATTTCACATGATAGCGCATTTCGTGCACACATTCATTTCATAAGCCATTTGGTGCGTGACATGTCATTTTATTGATAAAGTATGGATAGTTTGAGTGTAGCATAGTCCGCATTAAACACCACATGTGTTTGTGTGTTCCAATTATGTGTGTAGTTTTTGGTTTTAAAAAAAAAAATATAGAAAGTCAGGTGAAGGAGGGACGTGGGTCTTGGTGAAGGAAGGGGTCTTAGTTGGCCTCAATAATACTTTGTGGAAAAATTGACAAAGGGGGGAGGATTAGGTTACTACTTATGGAAAGTTTTGGCAAAAAGGGACACCTCACCCCTTAGGTGATAAGGATTAGAAGAGTTTCAAAATTTTCATTCTCTGCCTCAATTATTTCGTAGAGAGAGAGAGAGAGAGAGAGAGAGAGAGAGAGGAAGAAGATCAGAGAAGCTTGAAATTTTCTGAGTAAAGGTACGAATTTTGTTTTTATGGTATTTCAACTCCAAAAATTATGATATTTTAACCGCAGTTGTATTTATGTGTTATCTTGACCGTGTAAAATTTTCAGAATTTTTGGTGAAGTGTAGAATTTATTAAAAATGTTTTATTGAACTGTTGTCTGTTGAAATCAGTTGCTGGCAGCTCTGCCATGCTTCACGAAAACGGGCATAACTTGGCCTAGGAACCTCTAATTTTCACTTCGTTTGTTTTTTTAGAAACTAGACACATAGGGCTTTCATAGTATATAAGCCTCATAGCTCAATTATTTCTGAGATATAGCAGGTTTTGGTTTAAATTTGAAGAAAATTCTGTTTTTGTAATTTTACAGCAAGTGACTGGTCTGTTTGGCGTTGGTTTAAAAATAGCTATCAAGCTCAGAAATTTCTAAATTTTTGATATGATGTTCCTATTTGTGTCTATCATCTGTGGTATAAATTTCGTGAGAAGAGGATTTGTAGATTAATTCTGTAAATTCGGAGACCGTGAGGCTGTTATGTGTTTTTGTGCATATCCAAACATTTCATTTGCATTTAAGCATGGGGGTTGAACGAGAGACTTATAGATGTCTTATAAACTATATTGTTAGGTGAGGAGGAGGATCTCGGTTACGTCTCCAGACCGTAGAGGATAGAGATTTTAGCGAAGTTGGTCTTTTGTCAGGTGAGGATGTACAGCTTCTATAATAAATAAGAAATGTTTTGTTTTTATCAAATTTGTCGTGTGATTATTACTGTTCCTGAAAGCTCCTTTGATGATTATTTTTAAAATATGATGGCAACGTTTTTGGTTGGATGGATCAAATGATTTTTGGTGAGTGAGAAGAGTATTTTTACGCCTTTTGTGCCAATGTTTAGTTTGCAAGGTTGGCATCTTGCATTCGTGGGCTGTGCCAATATTTAGTTTGCAAGGTTGGCATCTTGCATTCGTGGGCTGTGCCAATATTTAGTTTGCAAGGTTGGCATCTTGCATTCGTGGGCTGTGCCAAATGTGAGCAGTGCAAGCTTAGTTCTTGTTTACTGTGTGGATTGCACCTACCATTGGTGATTAAGAATGGCCCTCGTCACCGCCACTATATGTGAGCCTGTGAGCGAGGTAACGGTACCGTCATAACTCCCGGTCGTGAGGTAGACGACTCGTTGGCGCACTTGGTAAAAATTTATGTGATTTCTGTTATGAGGAATGGGTGGAAATATGGTTTATTGAAAATCCATTTATTTTTGATGTGTTGTTGATATGAGATTTGTGGGAAAGAAAGTTGGTTGAAATATTTGTACTGTGGTTGATTTTTAAGCTACAATCCATCTCAGGAGCTTGGACATTTCTTTTTATTGTGTTGCTAACGTACATCCTCCTGTAACCTTTTTGGTTGCAGATACCTGGATGAGCTAGATGTCGGTCCAACTACAGTGCCAGTCAGGAGTTTCTAGTAGTTGATTGTAGCATTTGTCAGTCTGGGGTGCTTTGTACATATTGGTTTGCGACGATGGTGTGGTTGTGTTGTGGTCCAGTACTTTGGACTTGTATAAAAGTTTTGAGGGTTGTAGATATTTTTATTTTATATTATCTCTTTGGTTGCGGGTATCCCGAGATGTGTACAGGTTTTGTTGGGTGGTCTTACCACTTTGGGCAGGTCAGGTCTTGCCGGAGTGGGATGCGACATTGGGGTCGTGCTTTTTATCAGAAGCCTACTCGTACTGTTTATGTTTTAGGAAAATGTTAAGTGCAAAGTTCAGTTTTGACATGGGGTTTATGTTTTGTTAAACCAAAATTAAAGTCTTGATTCAATTATCTTGTGATCTTTAAATAAAAATCTTTCGAGAAACTTTATGATCCGAACATTTCATCTTTTAAACGTTATTTTCGAATTGTTTTTTGTGAAAAATCAAGTTTTTTGGATACCAATGGATGTTTAATTTGATAATGCAAAAAATATATTTTTTGAAAGCAGGAGTGACACGCGAACTAGCTCCACTCTAGGGGCCCCTCCACCACCTCCATCTCCCCCTTCGATCATCACCGGCCACCCCAGCCTCCATCTCCTCACCTTTCCTCTGCCTCCATCTACTGTCTCTCTTCGTTGACTCAGCTTCACATCCCTCAACATTGTTCCTACTTAGGTGGTGTCAGATCTTACGATGACGTTAGCAAGAGTGATTTGGCTTTGACTCTCTGGCAAATAACGTCATACCCTGCTCGATACTTTCGGTGAGATAGACGATGGCTAGAGTTTTTATTTTATAGGAGTTCTATGTATATTTCTCCCTCGGGTGGAGGTTTTTTTTTTTTTTTGCCCTTTGTGGAACTTTCCACCTATTCATAAATACTACTCCTTCATTGGAGGGTTGTCCATTTTGTTTGGGCTTTTTCTTATGGTTTGAGCTGAATTTCCTTTAAAGATCCTCTACTACCACATATTTGATTGGTCCATATCTGAACTTGTTTTTCTGTCTAATTTGAAGTATGTGTAATTTAATTCTGAAATTTGTATGCTCTGGTGTCAAGATGATCGGCAATCGTGATACATTCTTGTATTATGTGATGAAATCAATTTTAATCCTTTCGATTTTGGAATGAAATTTCCCTTGCTCAAAATAGAAAAAATGAAGAAGAAGAAAAGACCGGACAATGGTTGAGGTTTGTAGTTAATGGATATTAATAATGAAGTTGGTTGGTTAGAGGTAGGGGGATATCTTTATAACCATATTTGTTTTTGTTGAGGAATGAGAGAGAATTAATGTGATATGGTATGAAGTACTGAAGCAAAATTAATTATGCATGTTTCCCTTTCAATAGAAAAATAAAAAAGAAAGTACTGAAGCAAATTCAGAGATTTGGACTATGAAAGTCCTCTCCTCAGCTAAATTAGCAAATTGAAGAAATACATATTCCAATCCCCTTGAGGAAATCGAATATATGTTCAAGTCCACAGTTTGATACCATGTAGTATAAGTATCAATAGTACTCTGTGTTTTATGGTTTTGGTGTTCGGGTAAATTGACGTGTACCTCGATCAATTAGGAGAGATCCACATTTTACTATGTGCTACGTCACCAAATATATTGATATTTGTAAAATGTGCCGTATTTGTCATATTATAGAGCAAATTTTACATGACTCCCAAAATGTATCTAGCAATTCAAGCCGTTCATCGGGCTAAGAGAGGGAGAGAAGCGTGTAGAGAGAGAGAGAGAGAGAGAGAGAGAGAGAGAGGGTGATCTGGCTAGAAAAGATTTCTCCCTTCCGCCGCACGTCCCCTCCCCCTCCACCCCCTTTCTCCTTCTTCCAACCCCTCCTCCCCTCTCCTCTTCTCTCATTTATTACTTCCCCTCATGGATCTGCCGATAACTCCCCATGCATGGTTGGATCTGCTCTCTGATCAGTGTGGGTCACCGGAATCTTGATTTTTGGACCAAGTGGAGGCTGATATAGGCTAACTCCCCATGCATGGCTAGATCTGCTTTCCGATCAGTATGTGTCACCGGAATCTTGATTTTTTGACCAAGTGGAGGCCTCCGACACCAGCGGCAAGCGGTGGCGACGGCGTGATAGCGGCGACGATGACACCGGTTGTTTGTTTTTGTTATCCGTCTTGTTTTTTTGGCAGTTTTAGGTTTGTTTTTGGTAGTTTTTAGGTTTGTTTTTGGTAGATCTGTGTACTGTGGTGGTTTGTTCTAATCGGAATTTTTTTCTCTTCCTCTGAAAAAAAAAAAAAATTGTATCTAGCGACGCATTAGCTAACGAGACCAAAACTTGGAGTAACGTGAAGACGATGAAAAAGGCAAAAGAAAAATGATACTCCTATGTCCTTCGATTCGGATGGAGAATAGATTTAATTGGTTCTTGTTGAAGAACATTAGAAAATAGATGCTGACTTTGTCTGATTCTATTGATGCAATTGGGTAACATGAGCTCCATACAAAATTCAAAGGAAAAAAGAACGTCTTCTGTAATATACAGCTTAAAAGGCAGTTTTTTCCTACCATCGACTATAAAAATGTACTCCATAAAATGAACTTTTATGCATGTGGTGGATACTTTAAAAAGCCTCATGCGACTGGCTTGACCATTCAAAGCCAGCCATTGCCTTATTCTTTTCCTTTTTTTTAATTTTTTTTTTCAATCGATAGAAGAGATCAATTACATCATGTATCAAATTGAAAGTACAAACTCCGGACATTACATCAATTGTGAGAGTCCACGAGACAACCAAGCCCAACAACTTAACGACTACAACAAATGAGCCCGTGCAAGGTAGAAATAAAGAAAAGAAAAGCCCCTGCACATTCGAACTCTTGACCTCCTAGTGAGGTGCAAGAGACTTTGGCAACTGAGCTAGCCCCGGTTGGTTAAGTAACATGAAACTTAGTTTTTGTTATAACTCGTGTCCAGGCCGATTTCTGCACAATTCAAATAATCTTGAGGGCTTAATTTCACCGCCCACACGTGAAAAACCCGAAAAAATTGATAGCATTTATTCAAAACTTGGGATCTTAAGACTGAGCAACCCCAAAGTCTCAAGTGTTAACCACCTCGCCTACCCCAGGTTGCGAAAGAGAAAATTAAAGATGTAAAGATCATAAAAGCCCAACAAGAAACCTCTAGAGGACCAGAAGTACACTACTCTTAGCCTGGCGTGAGCATGAGGCCCAAAACCTAGCTTGTACCACATTCCAAGAAGTAGGTGGATATTTAGTTGTATTTTTAGTCAAATTGGTTGGAGTTTGTGCTCTACTTTTTTTTTTGATCGGCAACAAAATTTATTAAGACTCGACAAAGGGTACATCGAGTGAAAAGAAAGCCAAGACCAACACGAGTGTAAGGTCAAGGAAAAAGAAATTCCAGCGAAAAGCTGAAAAATCGAAGAAGAAAAAAATTGGTACAAAGAAAACAGAACAAGACCATAGACCAAAGGGTAATTTCACAAAGGGTAATTTCTTGAGTTTATATGCTGTAGCTTATGGAATATTAGTCGAAATTTATCATAACTCTGAAAAAATTCGGATTCAAAAGTAGACGCATCAATTTGGCTTTTTAAAAGATATTAATAATCAAAATGATGAAAAAAATAGTGGCAGTGCTTTTAAGAGTTAGGCTCCATCTCGAGTTTACGAGTGTCATTTAAGTCGTTCATTTTGTCAGGTATATGTCTTAGTTATTAACTCTCTTTTTTCAAGAAAAATTTATTTTTATTTGTGTGAATGCATGGTAATCCGATTAACCTATTTTATTTTTATTTTTATAAGAACAACTACTACAGGTCGAACAAAATGAACAATTATGATAACATGCATAAGATATGGAGAAGGACACCGAACCCCAAGACACAACAGGGCTCGGTTCTTGGAAACTCCCCTAGAACTTCCAAATCATAGTCGAAATGTGATTATCAAAAGAAGAAAAATTAGGGTGTAGTTCACAAATCACTTCCTAATAATAAATTCATTACCACCACTTGTAGTACACTTGTTATTATTATATTTTCGTTTCGACCATAGGGTGTTCGACCCTGTTTTGTGTGCTGGACTAATCCTCTCAACAGTCTAATCAGATCGATGACCTAACCCTAAAAATTAAAATATTAATTAATTATGTGGAAGAGTAAATTCACTAACCAACCGAACTAACTCCCATAACTTATATTATGGGATAAGGCACACAACTGTTACACGGATGGATCCCTCATCCAACCAAACGACTTATTCCAATCTCGTATCACATGCGATGAATTAAAAAAACTGATAAAGGATTGATTAGTTAAATGATTAGTGTGGGGACTTTTGTTCACATAAATATGGAAAATTAATTAATATGAGTGCAATTATCGAATATTCGCACGCATTAGACCGGTCAAATTACGTAAATGGAATCCTACTTACTAGCAAGTTGCTACCCATCACGTGACAAGATCTGGGGACCAATTCCCTCCATGCTAGGTTTGGAATTATAGAAATTTTGTTTGTCACGTTGAAAGAAAAAGAAAAAGATTTCTTTCTTAGGTATTGACCTTTTTTTTTTTTTTTTCCCGGAGACTAATTCTATTGTCTACTATCGGGACCAATTCCCCTCGACACTGGGTTTGGAATTAGTAAATTAGAGGTAAAATATTGTTTGTTACGCTGATAGGGGTGTAAATGAGTCGAGCCGAGCTACACTTTGTTTTTGTTTGAGCTCAGCTTGTTTGCTAGAGGTGCCAAAAACTCGAGCTGGAGTCCGGTTCATTTACTAAGTGAGCCAAGCCGAGCTTCGGAGTGTTAAGCTCGGCTTGATTATTTGATGATCCAAAACTCGAGGCGAGGCGAGGCGTATCGAGCCGAGCTACAAGTTGTTCGCAAGCAGCTCAAATTGTTTGCAGCAACACTACACGCTGAAACCAAAAAAAAAAAAAATTACATTTATTTCTTTTATAACCGATATTTAACCACCATATTGGCTAACCCCACCGTCAACTAGCGGGGTCATACAAAATTGGGAACAAATCGGGAAAAAAAAAAAGATTAAAAAATATAAGAAATTATTTCGACTTGACTCTTCTGTAATTGATTTGGTCTTTTGGGAACATCCCACAAAATAATACTACTAGAATTTTTTTGTGATGAATATTACTAGGATATCATTTCATTGTTGATGTAGAAAATGTTAGGGTGCAGACACCAAAAATGAGTGATTTTTTTATATTTATGTCACCTTGAAGATGCTATGCAACATTGAGATGAACACAATGAATACCAAATGTGGATCAACTGTAATACCCGTTCCCGGTATTTAGGATTTAATCCGCAATTTAGAGTGGTGGTGTGACTACACCCAATAATTTCCCGTGAGTGGGTGCATAATTAATTTTACTTTTCGAGAATGGTATTGGATAAACCGGGACCGGGGTTAGTCTCAAAATAATTTATTTGAGCCACGGTTAAAATTTTAGAATTTTCGGAGATGAAATCTGGACTGCGTGGTCGGAACGGGGCTTGTTTCCACGGTCGCGGGAGTTCCAGCCGCCTGCTGGAAGTGGAAAGTTTCTTTATATGGGAGTGGGTCCCACCCCACCCCCATTAGTCGCCCCTTTCTCCTCTCTTTTCTTCCTTTCCCTTTGTTTTCTTTTTATTCTTTTCCTTTTGTCTGATGGAATAAGAGAGAGAGGGAGAGGAAGAGGGATACCAGAGAAGAAGAAGAAGAAGAAGAAGAAGAAGAAGAGACAGAGAGAGAC
Organism: Vaccinium darrowii; assembly: GCA_020921065.1. NCBI lineage: Eukaryota > Viridiplantae > Streptophyta > Magnoliopsida > Ericales > Ericaceae > Vaccinium > Vaccinium darrowii. The sequence continues at coordinate 9,597,279 of CM037157.1, forward strand.
CGAAAAATTGAAGAAAAACCCGAATTAAGGTACGGATTGGAGTTTAATTTCCAAAATACTTGGGTTATGTTGTTTATTTATAAATTGATTGAGTATTTTGTATCTCATATGAGTGATTTGGGGTTGTTCTTTTACAAAAATTCGTGGTAGGGAGTAGATGTGTTCATTGTCTGATTTTGAGAAAATCAAATCTGCCATGGCTTTGGCCGAATTTTTAGATGTGGTTTCTGAGTTCGTAATTTTCTGGAAATTTAACTGGAGGTACCCATATGAGTTCTAGACCTTGTGTTAAATTTTAGTGATTTTATGAGAAGTACAGAAAATATGAAAAATGTTTTACCGAGCTGCTGTCGGGTTCGCGTCTGTGCAGACAGCACTGACACTCTTTGGGAAAACGGTTATAACTTTTAGCTCGGGTATCCGATTGGTACACCGTCTTTTGATTATGAAACTAGACTTGTAAGGCTTTCAGAATTGATAGGCCTTGTAGCTTGATTATTTCCCAGTAATAGCAGTTTTTAATTTGAAGTTGGAAGAAAATCTGTTTTGGGAAGGTTTTAGCAGGTTCTGGGCTGGTATGACGGTTGATTAAAAATAGTTGCAGAGCTTAGAAAATTCTGAGTTTTTAGTATGTTGTTTCTGCTTGTGTCTATGGTCTAAGGTTAAAATGTTGGGATGTTTGGACGGGTGGATTAATTCTATAAATTCGTAGACCGCGAAGGGGTCGAGTTGTCCTAAGTGTGTTGAGCACCTTTCTTGTGTTTGAGCGTATATTCATGGGATTATCTAAGGTCTTAATTAGTGTCTACCATTGATTGTGTATGATTTTGAGTTAATTGAGGATACGTGTACAGAGGCAGATACGGGCACATCCGGGATGCCGAATACAATAATCAAATCTACCTTTATCTCTGGAGATCGAGGTGAGTGTGTTTGATATATTCATGTTCAATAACGTATAACTGAGTTGATGATGTATCGTTGTAAAGACGGGTGTATATTATGTGATGATGACGTGTTGTTGTGAAGATGAATGTTGTTATGCTAATAGATGTATTAGCTGCTGATGATGTGTTATTGTGAAGACGGATGTATGTCATGTGATGATGATGTGTTGTTGTGAAGATGGATGTATATCATGCTAATAGATGTTTTAGCTGTGGATATGCATGTATGATGTGTGTGAAAGATGGTATCTGTGAAGGGGCTGTGGATTGAGTTACACAGTGACCTAGGATACATTGTATATTGTGTGTGAAAGATGGTATCTGCGAAGGGGCTGTGGATTGGGCTGCACCGCGAGTACGTTGTGTCGGCTAGCTACCGGTGACAACGAGCGGGGTGTGCTCCCACAGTGACCTAGGATACATAGGATGTGGCAGACGTGCCACTTGCATGTGATTGGTTTTATACATGTTGAAAGTTGTTGTATAATGATGTTGTGTTTTGAATGATGGTTTAGTTGATGTATAACGTTGTTGTGTTTTGGCATGTTGATTTGGTTGTATTTTATTGAGCATATCTATGTCTCACACACTCTGGATTTCCTTTATGGTTTTCTAGATAGCAGGAGCTGTAGAGGGGGTCCACTACCGGTCAGCGTTGGGTTATGAAGTTGGTGTCGAGTGGATTTTTTGGACATGTTGTCATCTAGTGCTTTTATGGTTTGTAATATAAAGCATTTTGAGTTTATGTAAAGCTTAAGTTGTTTCTGAGTAGACAGTTGTGGGTGTTGAGTTAGTGATTTAACGTTGGCACTTTTGTTTATGTGAAGAAGTCTTCCGCTGTGTTGTTATTATAAGAGTTTATTAAGCTGATGTTGAGTCTTGTGTTGGAATGCCACGTGGCCGCACCGTTTCGGGCCCACCACGGGTGCCGTTTGCGGGGCGGGGCGTGACATCAACATTAAAGTTTCGACGTACCATTTTTTTTACGACAAACTTAGGGGATGTTTCACTAACAAAAAACTGTTTTTCTAAAAATTGAGACAGATCATTTATCTCACAATACATCACATAAAAAATCGTGAAAAACCAGTTTTTTCAAAAACCACTTTAGTGGAACACCCCCTTACTCTGTAAAACTTCTACTATAGGTACTACAAAAAACAAGAACTACATACTTTTTCCGTCTGTGTTTGTTGGTCATTTTTCGAGGTTTGTGCCATTTTTTAAATGTTTACATTTTCTAATTTATAAGTAATGTTTTTCTAAAAATCTTGAATGATAGAACTAATTGAGATCTATCAAACAAGATCTATATTATAAATTTTTTGAAATTCTTATTAAAATATGTATATTCAATTGAAAAATGACACAAACTCCAACAAAAACCAACAAACACAGTAGCTCGGCTTATGGTGAGAGACTGAGAGTGGAGTGAAATGGTCTGGGCCGGTATAGTGACATAGTGGGCTGCATGAACTCCCCTGCTCAGCCCACCACTAAATGGATAACTATCACAGATCAGCCCACGACTAAATGACATTTACGAGTCCTTTTGGACCTTTGGTGGTAGATATTTAGGTTTATGCGAAATGTGTTCATACAATTCCTAAGCTTTCAAACTGAAATATTTCATTCCTTTTTGAGCTTTTTTTAGTTAATGTAAATAAGGAGAATGATCTGTTTATTAAAGCGTGAAAAAGTAAAAAAAAAAAAAAAAAACCTAAAAATCCACTTAATAGAACGGGGCGCAATTTAATTTGGCTTAACTTTTAAGCATTGTATTTTTTTGTTGTTTTCTCTGAATCTTTTAAGATTTGGTGAAATTTTTACATCATATTTATGATCTTGACGAGATGAATTGGAAAATTATAAAAATATAGATTAAAGTTGGACAAAAATTCATGTAAGACGACAAAAAGACTCAAAAAGTCGACTAAGGAAAAGCCAATCTTCCCTCCATTTTATCAATTCAAAAACACATGTAACTCAAATAGGAGAGTCGTGTTATGAGTGACCTTATTGCGTGGTTTCAAAGTACACTCGTGTATACGATACAAGTGAACATGTACGAAAAAGCTGTTGTAAAGTTTTGTTGTTCGTTTTGTCCTCGACCCTATCTATGTTTCTACGATGACCCAAGAACACCCTCACTTTATTTGTAGAGAGACTTTTGGATTGCTAGGTACCCTCACGAGCTCAAGCCAAAAATATGTCTATATTGTGTGTAAACTGTTTGTATTGGACTTGATTGGAATCATATCAATCATTTAGAACTTAAAATAGGTAAAATTTGAGGGGTGTTCAAACACATTTCACGTAATTTAGGGGATAAAAGTGAAGATAACTTTCTAGGCTAGAATCCTAGTCGCAGTTCAACTCCCGCTTCTAACTTTCACATATAATACCCTTTTCAATCTCTTTTGACTTCACAAGTTTTCCCTGCAAAATTCTCTGCAAAAATTTTGCCCGTATGTAGTATCAGTATTAGTTTAATTTCATTATTCATGACTTAATTTCTTGGGTTTTTTCATAATCCCTAATGAATTTCAGGGTTTTGTGGAGTGTGTTTTTTAGGGTTTCTGTGTTTCTTTAACAGAGTGTTTTTAGGGTTTTAGTTTTTTTCAAAAAGCTTTTCTTTTTCTAGGGTTTTAGCTGCTGAGCAATGGTGGACAGTGACCAGAACAAGTTATTCGTGGGAGGAATCTCAAGGGAGACGACTGAAGACACTTTGAAGGCTCACTTCGTCAAGTACGGAACCGTTGTCAAAGCTGTTGTGGCCAAAGATCGAGACACAGGAAACCCTAGAGGGTTTGGGTTTGTTTCCTTGGACGATTCCTCTGCAGTCGATCAAGCCCTTCGGGACACCCATTTCATTCTCGATAGGATGGTATGTCCAAAAACCCTCTCCTTTTTTCCTAGGGTTTTATAGTTCTTTCATATACCCTTATGTACGTGTTTGCAGAAAGCTCTAATTTTTACTCTGTTTCCAAATATTCTCTTACTTCGCGACGAAATCTGTGGTCTTATTTGAATTTTGCCATTTTTATGTTAGAACTGGAAAAGCCATATCCAGGAGTGTTTTCTAGGGTTTCTATATCTCTCGTACCCTTAGCCCTTAGGAACATGTTTGCAGAAAAGCCCTAATTTTTAATCTGTTCTCCAAATATTCTCCTACGTCGCAGGGAAATATGTGGTGTTAGTGTGATGGGGGTTTAGTTGATATTTTTGCAATGTTAAATGTAGTTAAGTGGAGAAGTCCATACCCAGGAGTATTTTCTAGGGTTTCTTAGTTCGTTTTATATTTTGATAACTGGATGTCCTGGCCAGCTTGAGTGCACCTCGACTATTCCCTCGGTTTATCCTAGGCCCTGAAGTTAACGATCGGGAAAACCTTCAATGGCCCCAAGGGTTTGGAACTTTTAGCCAGCATGAGATTCGACTTTGCGTCCTGTTGGGGAGCAAGTCCTTTAGTTGTTGTCTCTTGCCACTCGGCCAAATTCCTTGGGGTTAAGTTGTTCATATTGTAACGTTCATGTTATCTATTGTCCCTTGCGCCCTTGTTTTGCGGGGAAGAAATTGTCTATGTATAGTATTTTTATATGATTTTCCAATGTTTGATAGGTAGAAGTGAGTAAAGCCATACCCAGGAGTGAACAGCACCAAAATCAGCAGCAAAGTAGACGGTCGTATAGGAATAGTGGAAGTAGTTGTGGGAGAACCGACCTGTTTAGGACCAAGAAAATTTTTGTAGGGGGTTTAGCGCCTGGTCTAACTGAAAGAGAGTTCAAGGGTTACTTTGAGAGGTTTGGTGGGATAACAGATGTAGTTGTGATGCACGACAATGCTACAAATCGGCCTAGGGGTTTTGGGTTTATCACTTTTGATTCGGAGGAAGCTGTTGAGGACGTTACAAAGAAAAGCTTCCATGAACTGACTGGAAAGCTTGTGGAGGTCAAGAGGGCTGTTCCAAAAGAAGGAAATAATGGTAATGGTCACAATGATTATAACGCAAGAGAGGTTAGTGGAAGGGAAAACTTTAATAACTATCAACATGGGAATTACCCTCCTTATTCTCCTCACTGTGGCATTCTCCCTGGTTATGGACCTTTCCCAGGGTATGGTGGATCTGTTGGGTATCCTTATGGAGCAAACTTTTTCGGCGGTGGGTTTCCATTTGGGGGTTACAATGGAATTGGTTATGGAGTGACATCTCTGGCACCTCGGAGTCCATGGATCAGGGGAGGTTTTTTGCCATATGGCAATTATCCTATCGTCTATCCTACCTACTTGAATGGTGGGGTTGGAATAATGGGAATTGGTACCAATGGTTACAATGGCACTGGGCAGATGGGAATCAATGGACAAGTGAGTCAAGCTGGAAGCACTGTTATTGTAGAAATGAAAACTTTGGATATGGCTGGAAGCGAAAGTGGTGACGCACAAGTGGCAGCGGATGGGACGATGAATGGCGAAACTGTAAATGCGAAGTCTTCGGATATGGGTGGAAGCGATGGTGATTCCTCTAGCAATGGAAATGAGGAAGCTATTGATGGGCAATTACAGCCTAGGTGACTACTTTGCATCACTTTGTGGGGCATTGACAGGTTTGTAGACTCACACACTGATGGGTTAGGTCTGGTTTACCATGACTATGCAAATGTCCTTTCTTTAGATGTTTCTCTTAACCATAGGAGATTGCTTGCTGTGACAATTTTAGTTGTAATCATTCATGGTACAGGATTCAGTTTTCTGTATATAATTGTGTCTTATTTTTCAGCATGCTTTTCTCTTGTTATGCTACCTAGACAGAATAATGGCATACAGAATGCATGTTGCAGCAGCCATCGACAGCCAGAAGAAATTTTTTTCCAACTTAGTCAGGGAAAAAACTTGACTCATATTGAGTACGTGTGATAGCACATTGACCCTCCTAACTTCGACTGCTCCTCCAAAAAATCTAGCCCTTTTGGTTGATGAGTAGTTGAGGTTGGACTTTTTGGATGGCTGTGATCTATAAGCAGTGACCCTGGACTTGCCATTGATACTCAGTGAATTTAAAAATAGGACACAGTAACGTCAAAGGGTTAGATTTGTTATATGATGTGGGCTATGAAGCACGGGTACTTCTAAAATCCCAAAGTACCCGTACCGGGTACCAGTACTTCATGGGTACTTCAAAATACGTACCGAGTACTCTAAAAACGTACCGGGTACTCCAAAAATGTACCGGGTACTTTTGAGTTTTTGGGTACTTTGTTGGGTTCTTTTCTGGGTACTATGTTCGTGAAGTTTTCAAAACTTCAGGGATTCTACATGGGAAAAAAATCAAACTACTAGCCTTATTATGCAAGAACTCAATGCGATAAAGTCATAAACTCGAGACCACGACTCAGATCTAGAGCTTGATTTTGGAAAACCAAGAGCAGAGTTGACTAATCTTTTCTGTTGATCTTCCTCCAACGATTGTGACTCCTCTCTCTCTCTCTCTCTCTCTCATTATTTCTACTGCCTCTTCTCTCTCGTTATTATGTCAAAATCTATTCCTTTTTTCGACTTTTTAGATGGGCCTTGAAATATCTTTTGCTCTCCATCTTGAAACCTATGATAGTTGCATGTTCAAAAATTAGGCTATTGCACTTTATTTCATAGGAACATGAGTCCATTAAGCAATGTGGGTTCAAATTCAAGTGCTATTAGCTTTTGTTAAAATATTTTATACTTGTTATATCTAATGAATCATGCCAAAATTGTAAAAAGATGTACATAAAAAAATCGTTGTACCCCGCCGTACCTGTACCCTACTTTTTTGGGTTGTCGCCGTATCTCGTGCCAGTACCCGTACCATACCCGTACCCTATACCAGTACCTGTGCTTCCCAGGCTGTGGGTATACATACATCCAGTAGAGCAACTTGCTAGCGTAGTGATGCTGATGAACCAAAAGGAAAGTAACTTACTAGCTAGTATGGGACTCAGCTAGGAAACTGTGAAAATTGAAACAACAAATATACGACAAGCATAGTCCGTAAAGTTTTCCGAGATGTGTCTGGACATCGGGCACGTTGTTCTGAGCCGTGTCCCTAACGTATGCAATACAAATATGTTCCATTTAAAAAAGAAAGTTGCTACCTTGCATGTCCAACATGTATCCAGGTGTGATGAAGTGTCCGTGCTTCATTGTAAGGTAAGTTTTAAATTTTTAAAATTCACTCTTAGCAGGGTTGTCTTGGTTTATGCTTTGTATTTGGACCTTTTCTACATTCTGTTTTCCTCCAGCGTTTTAGGTATTGGAAAGACTGGAAATACTTCTCTGATAATACCATGGGTGCATTCCTCCATATTTCTTATGATGGGCAAATGGTTTGATAGTAATGTTTGCTGGATTTCTACTTTCCATATAATACTCTTCTTTTTCCAGAAAATGTGCGCCTTTTTTCTATTCAATTTTAAGTATAAAATTCAGCCACAGTTACAATTGGACTCTTATACACTCTGTCTGAGTTCGTAACTATTTCTAGCTGATGGAGTTGGTGTCTCAGTCCAGATAGTTAGACATTTCGAACGAGAAACTTCTCGACGCGAATGAATCCCTCCCCCCTCTGTGTGTGCACACGTGCTTTTGTCCTTATTTGAATGTGGTGATTGCTTGACACATACGGGGGGGATCATTTGGAGTCGTAATCATTTTGTCTATGGGCATTCCACGAGTTGAAAACGTATGTTTTCATTTGCTAGAAGGTCTCAAACCTTCTCTGGGCAACCAGATTGGTGTTTTTGGCCAAAAGGCAACCAGATTTCACAGCTTAGTTGTTGCCTTGTTGGCGCTGGTTGCTCCTGCTGCTCTAACCAAAGAAACAGAGTCTTTCCGGTTTGTAGAGATTCAGCTCCTCCACTGCTTACACTGATGGTGTGAATAAACTCTGGTGGTTCTTTGGTTGTCATATTCTTGTACTGTCAAATGGTTCTTGACTACGTTCATGTTTCTTGGCTTGAAATCTGTATAACCAGAGTTTGGATAGTAGTCATGACTTTGAGGAGCGATGCGTAGAGGTTTAAGAGCTAAATTTTAGTTCCTTGCCTCCTTTGTCCCCCTGTCATTTTCTTTGTGAATTCCTTGAAAAATCCATAATTTGAAATAAAGACCGAGTGCGTAATTAGATTTTTGTCTGTTCAAAGTGGTCGGCTTCCTCGCCATGCAGGAAAAATGGAATGGCAAATCAAATTTGGGTAAAAGAAATCCCTAAAATTCCTCGTCTTCTTGATTCTTTCTAGGCTCATCAAATTGTTTTACACAAGTCAAGGAAAATTCAATTCTTCATTTTGTGCCCTTAAAATTTTTGGTTATGTTATTAATAAAGTTTTTATGTTTAGTCGCCAAATTTTATTCGTTCACACAAAGGGTAAGATTTACTTGCATTTCTTTTACTTTTCTCATCAAACCCCAGCTCCATCCGAACCCAAAGTTGTTTCGAGTTGAACCCAACTTAGGTTAGAGAATTTCATATTTCATTTTATTTCATTCCTATAAGAGAGGGAGTGTAATGTAGAGTACCTTTGTCCATAAATTTTCCTCACGGATTATTAAACAGTGATTTTAGGTAAAAGTACAATTGCACAGTTTTAGATTATTTTTTGTCTTTATTCACAAAATTTTAAGTTTGGTTAATAATTTTATACTTTTAAATTCCTCTCGTCGAGACGAATCAAGAAACCACAAAAAATCCACGTAAAACTAATAAATTCCAAAAAAAAAAAAATATTTTGAATAACTGGTTTTTTTGCCCAAAGGACCCCAAACCCTAGGGTACCCTATGAAAGTGTTTAAAACTCGCCTAAAATCCTAAGGTACCCTATGAAAGTGCCTAAACTACTAAAACCCTATAATAGGAAAAGTGCACCGTAAACCTAAACCCCAAAAAAGTGTAATTTACCTTAATGGTAAGAGAGCTTTTTTGAGAAGGACATAATGTAGGGATTATTAATGGAATAAGGACATCAACTTTTCCAATAATACCAACAGGACATTTGGGCAATTAGATGTTTCTTTTCTAGACTTAGAGGTAAAAATTTGTAAATGATGCCCGATTATTAATGTACAGAGCTTGGACATACATAAGTCTCAATATTATCTATTATAAGTTCGATCCAAATCTAGCCTATGTGCACTTCAAATTGCGTGTTGCTTTTTTTTTTGGTTCTTAATCTATTACATGGAAAGGGGAAATGAGACTTGATCCCGGAATGCAGTGTGGGGCATCCAAGACTTCTACCGCATAAGCTGACCACCACTTACAATTGCTTGTTACTTATCAAAGATGATTTTATATTATCTATTATAATTTCGCCTGTTACCAAAAAAAAGAGAGAGGTAAATCTACGTATACAGAAAGCGCAGGTACAAATTTCGTATCGATTAGCTCGGCCCACTCAAACAATCTGAACCATTCATTCATCTTAGAATGATTTTTTGATGGGCCCGGTGAGAAATCAGCTCAGTCGAACGCGTGTAGGTAGTTGATATAAAATCCCCCCATTTTGTTTTCATGTGTGACCCACAAGTGGGTCCCCAAACCGGGGGATACGAAACGTATGTAGGCGGTTGATCTAAAATTTTCCCATTTTGTTTTCATGTGGGACCCACACCGGTGGATGTGAAATTTGTAATTGTACCTATGGTTCGGTAACCCTAGTAGCTTCTATTTTGTATTCGTGCGCACACACACATTCATTGAGTGTGCAAATTTGTTCACCATCACCTAATGAGGGCATAGGATTCGCTGGTGCTGGTGATCGCTCCTGGTGATCGCATTCGAGTCGTCCAAAAGTATTTTAGATGGCCTAAATTTTTCCATGGAAGAGAGGTGCTGGTGATCGCCTCCTGGAGGGAGCGCCCCTGGTGATCACTAGGACCACCTCTTCCATGAACAAAATCTTAACATGAGGCGAGGGTGAACAAATTTGTGAGCTTTTTGGCTAAGTAGTCTCTTTTTTCCAAACTAATTGCCTGTGTACTTTACTTTTCAAACTATTTGTAAAAATACTCCTTAGCGCAATTTTTAATTGCGTTACCCTCATAAAACGTTAATCGAAATTGCACTAAGTGTGCCGCATTGGCACACCACCCCGTAATATGCCACGCAAGCAGAAAACGTGACTTGGAATTGCTCTTTCTCACTGAAAACGCGACTTGGAATCGAGTTTCCTCACTTTTTTTTCTTTATTAAGTGTGTTACACCCAAAAAAATGCAAATGAAAAAAAAAAAAAAGTGAGGAAGCTCGATTTCAAATCGCGCTTTCTACTTGCGCGGCATATTACGGGGCGATGTGTCAATGCGGCACACTTAGCTCAATTTCGATTGACGTTTTACAGGGTAGCGCAGTATTTTTACAAATAGTTTGAAAAATAATGCACATTCACAATTATTAGTTCGAAGAAAGAGATTCCTTAGCCGAGCACTTCACTTGACGTTCATTGGGTAACGGATATCATTCAAAAATTCATTTTTAATTCGCGATTGATATTATCAAAGCAAGCGAAGAGCAGAGCCACTGGTGTGTGCATTCGCGCAAAATCAGGGAACAATAATGCAGATGACGACGACGAGGATGATACCTAGCCAAACTCCAATCACCGGAGCGCCGTTTCCCTCCGCCAGCTGCCGATCCTCCCTCACCTCTCCTTCTCGTTTAATGCACCCACACCACTCCTCCTCCCTCTTTTCCCACCGCACAACCCGATTTCTGTCGAAAACTAACCCTAAATCCAGTGACAAACGCCGCAATCCACTCACAGTCGCAGCCGCCGAAGCCACCGGCAGTGGCGGTGGCCCGGCTTCTAACTTGTCTCCTGCGAACCCTTCATTGAGCACAGAAGACGCGTCTGTGTCTTTCGTCGGTGAGGAGAGCGTTACTCTTGAGGGCGTTATTCAGTTTGATAAACCCAATTCTTCTTCGGTTATCAATAAGTGGGGGTATTCCTTCATTCCATGTGTATATATTCCTTGTAATATGTGGGACTGTGGGTGTGTGGTTTTATATGCTGGATGAGAAGTGTTTTTTATTTGGTAATTCTTCTTCGCTTTTCAACAAGTGGGGGTATTAGTTCATTCATGTATATACTTTGTGCGTGTGTGGTTGTGTATGCATTATAAAGAGTGTTTTTTTGTGTTGTGTTTCTTCTCTTTGTATCTGTTTTGTGGAAGTTAAATGGTGCAAGAGTGTTAATGTTATTCATACGCACTAGATATATGCATATATGCACCACAAAGTGTGATTTTGTTTGGTATTTCTGCTACTTGTACCTTTTTTATTGGCAGTTAAGGATGCAACATGTGATAACGTTTCTTTATTCCCTGTCTTTTATGCATTAATGTTTGTATAAACAGAATGAAAACTGATTTTGTTTGATAATTCTTCTCTGTATCTAAAGGGGGAAGTCAAATGATGCAACACGTGTTAGTTTTTCTTCTTTCCCTGATATATAAGCATAAATGGTCGTGTAATTGTTTTGTTTTTTGGTATTTCAGTCGTGTGGCTTTGCTCGCTGGTGGGGATGTGTTGGCTTTACTTATATTTTCTGCAATTGGAAGATTCAGCCATGGGTTCTCTGTTTTCGACACGGACACATTACGCACAGCTGACCCGTTTGTTGCTGGTATATGTTTTTTCCTTTATCTCGCTTTTTAGATGCGAGAGAACTTAATTCAGTTCTGTTTAAATTGATGTTCTAAGGAGTAAGGATATCTCCAATCCATATCAAATATAATTTTGATGAAAAAGGGCTAAAAGTGATCAAATCCTATCAAATTGAGGGAGAACCACACCCTTCATGAAATAAATGATTAACACATCAAACCGGATGTGGTTATAATTTTTACTCAAATTGGTGGAACTTTTTATAGAGTAGTTGAAAAAGAGAGAAAGGGTTGGAATGCACCCGATATCAAATCAAGCTTTTTTGACAAAAGTTTACAAAATAAATGAGAAAAGGAGAGTAAGGGTTGGGGATGGTCCTATATATACTGCTCTAATTGTTGTAGGGTTTTGAGTCTCTGCAGGATGGTTTTTGTGTGCGTACTTTCTTGGGGGCTACGGAGAGGATGGGAGAGGAATGAATGGTCAGTCTAAGGCTGTCATTGCTGCCGCCAAATCATGGTCTTTGGGCATACCAGTATGTTCATAATTTTTAACTCGGCGTTCCTTTATTTTCTTCATTTTCATGAAATCCTTGTCTATGTATCTTGTGCTATGGAAGTTGAATAATGCAACGTGTTTTAAATGCTCTATGAAGGTACCCAATATTTGGTGAATTGGCTGAATGGACTAAGTAGATCCATGTAGCACACAACATTACTCTTTTGGTTAATATGATTATTGGATATATAATGGTTACAAGATGTATCTTTCACGAATTTAGTGTTGCTGCGTTAAGGGGATTTGCTTTACTTCGCAGGATGCTAATTGATTTTGTTCCTTGATGCTCAATCTAGTACAGTTTCTTAATGGTTATGGGGTTACAAAAGGAGAAACCAGTTTGGAGTTCCCTTTCTTTTTAATGATATTCCAAGCACAGGAAAAACCAGGGCTTCAAAGTTGGCGTCTATTATGCCCTATTAGGTACTAACTTGACCATGGCGATTAAGCTACTGAACCATCTATATCTGCGGAGTCAGTGGAATTGTACAAGAAAATACTACTTCTAACTTGGTGAGGAAGGGAGCGGAAAGTAATGGTTGACAAGGAGGATAGAAAACTCTTAGTTTACACTTTACAGTGTGGCAATCTTTTTGATGGTTCTTGAATAAAGGAATCAGTGCCAATAATCTGGCTGGGATGACGTGCATTGCTTGACATGGAAATCTAGTTTATTGAGTGTGGATGGAGCCTTCGGTATGAATAGGCTTTTGATATCACTGGAACCACCAACTTTATGATTTAGGTTTTGACAACTCCTGTGGAGTTCTGAAGAGGTAATTTTGCACTGTCATAGTAATTCTAGGACTCAGATATGAATCTGCCCAGTAAAAAGTTGCCTTCGGTTCATATGGATGATGGGGTTTTGCGTACAGCCTAGTTGTGGTTCTTATAATGGTGGAAGTTGTGGTGCCGGTTGGTTGAAAACCTTGGAATTGTGCTCCTGGTCTTGATTCCCTTTTTCAAATTGAACTTCGAGAGACCCAGAAAAATTAATCGGGGAGAAGCAAAACTAGTAGGAACGATGAAGTAGTGGATGATGCTCCCAATTTCTTTCTCAGTGCTTTATACACCCTTCTACCCTTGTCAGATGCTGTGTTTATGTGCAATGTTAATACTCTTCAATAGTTCTACGATTTGCAGATTCCCATGTCAAGTTCCTTTTATAGACGTCTTGCTGAAAATCTCATCAGTTCCCTTGTTTCATGAAACATTTCAGCGACATTTTTTTTACCTTAACAATGTAATCATAAACCCATTCATATCCTAGAGTGATATGAGCTTTCTTGGTCACTTTGTTTTGAGGGTTCCATGTAGAGGTTACAATTTTCAAACCGACCCATGAACTCGCCCATATCCGCCCACTTATAACCCAACCCAACCCAACCCAACCCAACCCACCTATATCGTATTTTGGGTTTATATGGGTCCAACCCACATTAACCCATATTTATAGGGGTTTAAATGGGTTGAAAATGGGTTGGACCCCAACCCCCACCCTACCCCTACCCCTACCCCAAGTCCCATACTCTCTCCCTCTCTCTCTCTCTCTCCCCCCGACCTCACCAAATAAAAATAGAATTAGAAACACGAGAGGCCCCAAGTTCAGCAACCCTACTCCAGTGGGAGGTCCACGTCGACTAAACCTAACTTCTCATAATGACCAAAAAGATTATTGCTCCCTTTCTCTTTTCCTCGATAAGAAAGCCAACACAAAATAAAATGGACAGTTTAACGAAAAAGAGGCATAAAAGAAAAAAAATTCCCAACTCTGATTTTAAAAAGACAAAAACTCCACTTTCCAAATACTAGCATATTATGAATTCTCAAGGGGTGACCCGGGTGAGTAATGAATTCCAAGGGAAAGTTAACCACAAAAAGGGTCGGGTTGGATTTGACTTGACTCATATTTTTTACCCACCCATATTCAACCCGCCCATATTCAACCCATAACCCATATCAACCCACCCGTACCCAACCCAACCCAACCCAACCCAACCCAACCCACCCATTTGCCACCTCTAGTTTCATGTGGGGCATGTTTTGATTGTATGAAGCATTGGCGCCCTTGTCCACTCCCTCTTATTTTTCCTTCTATGTTTCAAGGGCATTTTTGGAAAGAGATGCACTCCGCAAAATTTAAGAATGTTAGCTGAGATAGAGGATAAAAATCACTGATGTAAAACATTAGTTTGGGTGAATTATACATGTGAAAGCACATCACCTTCCACTTTCCAGGTGCGTAGACACTTAGCTCGAAGTCTTTGCAGTCTGCACGCTACATATTTTCTCCTGAATCTTTAGTCCCACCAATAAAATCTTTGTTTATCTCTTATCTATGCCACTTTCCTATCTTTTCTCTATTTTTGCAGGCCGGAATTGCCATAAGGGCAGCATCAGTAGGTCACATTCCTCCACCCAATTTCATCCTAGTTACCATGGGAAGTACTGCCTTATTACTTATTGGGTGGAGAGCACTATTGTTCAGCATTTTCCCTAATGATGACAAGAGTAAAAAGAACGATACGTACAAGCGTGGAAGCCCATTTGAACTCTTTGAGGTACGATCACCTTCGTGCTTGACCTGCAACTTGAAACTTGAAGCAGATTGGTAGCTGTTCATGTTAACCTTGGTCATGGACCGTATATTAGGACTTGGCGTCAGCCAATCTGCATTCATCCCTAGATAATGCCATCTAACATAATCTTTTTATTATTGTGCAGCTGCTCACATCATTAGTGCGAAGATGGTGATGATAATCAGTTCCTGCTCTTGTAAAGTGGAGGTTGTTTTCCCACACTTGTTTCCTGGGCTTCTATTGTTTATGCCCAACTACTTGTATGTACCAGCAACAAATGTCACAACCTAACAGGTGAGGAGAATCTTAGTTGTATTTTCCTTTGATGAAGGAAAGTTTTAAAATCTCAAAAACCATGGTAGTTGCTTGAACTTAAGTTCTCTCTTCCGCCTATTTATTGAAATGCTAATCGAAGAGGAATAACTCATTCCGATTTTTTTGTCTCTGCATTCCTTTTCATGCCCAACTTCCTGACACCCAAGTTTCTGAATTCTTCTTGCTATTAAGCACCATGTATTAGACCCTATTTCCTATGAAATTATTACTTTGTGTGGGCATTTAGTGCAGCCATTTAGTTAGGTTTACAAAAGGTGCCTGTCGGAGCCCCTTTTTTATTTATAGGCAAGCCTGTTCGAGCCCTTTAGTGACTGAGAATGCTGGTGTGTGTGAGGTCAGATTGTAATATTGTAATCCAAATCCCTAGTACTTGAACGGATGCAGATTGCCATCTTGACCAGACGGCAACAACCGACGACAAACGGAAGGTGAAGACTTTGACAAGGTGGGTTTGCTGTAAAATCATTTCCGTGGCATCACAGAAGAGAAATTTCCAAAGGTAGAATTTCCATTCCAATAGGCAGAGCAGTTTTTGACATACTTTCTACCACTAACCTTTCACAAGGTTTTTTCTTAGTTCATCAGTCAGCAGTTTATGGTTCTAGATGACTGAAATGTCACAAATAGTTAAGAGTGAGTTATTATTTTGAACTAGACCTTTTATTTGTCTGGTTTTGGATCGTCCATTTCATGTGTAAGCTTCGTTGTATAGTTGGGAAGGATTTGATCTCTGTAAGGCGGGGTAATGAAATCCTCTAGGTTGAGACTACATATTCCTTTTTTGATGCTAACTTTTATTCATCCTGTTTTATGAAGGGAAACATATCGATTACGGGACTTGAGAATGATAATGTCTCAATCACGGGCCTGGTTACCAACGAGACTCTGCTGCGAAAGAGTCCAATCTGAAACTGGTCCCAACGACTTAATAAAATCCTCGTTAATGTCCCAAACCCTTAGGAAATGAACATCTTTCAAAGAGGGCTATTGCTTGATCCTTGCAGGGTTTTATAGGGAGGACTTGTTCAGTTAAGGATACTAGCAATTGATCATTGATCTTTTCCAAGAGCAAGTCTGATGAGAGTGGATATTTGGACGCTAAATAATGGTAAAAAATTGAAATATCGCCGAATTTAAATTTGGATCATTCCCAAATTTTAGCCACTGGTTTAGGCATGAGCTAGAGCACCCAGAAGATGTGAATAGTGGCCAAAATTTGGCTTTGAAAACTTGTTTAGCATTTCCATTGAACTTGCTATAGGATAGACTTATTTGCTCTAAGCTTCTATCTTATATTTATTCTGCCAAATGTTTGTGCTTAATTCAATTATCTGTCACATACTTCCTACCAACATTTGGACACACTTTACATAGGAATAGGACTAAATAAAGTTGCACATTCAGGCCCTGTTTGATAAGAGAGATGGAGCATGGGATTGGATTACCAAACCTGTGGGCCCATTAATTTTCATGTTTGGTCTGCAATTTGAGGGCTGGACTAGCAGTCCCATGGGACTACGAAACCTCCATTTTCATGGGATTGGCCAACCCAAGGGGGGTTGGGTATTATGAAACCTATCCCATGGGATTGAGTCTAGAAAGACAACATTGTTCTCTTCCTTCCCGTTTATTTCCCAATACGCACCTTTGGTGCTGCTCTTGCTTTTCGTTCATTTGTTTTCACTTTTTTTTTTTTTTAATTATGTTGTTGCTTTTCGTTCATTTGTTTTCGCTTTTTTTTTTTTTTGTTTTTTTGCTTGTGATTCTAAAATTGTTTCTACATCAAGTATCTGGGTAAGAATCAAGGATTAAGTTGTTCCCGACTTTCGTTTTTTTTTCCTTGGATGATATGAAGTTTACATAAATCACAACTCATTACTATCGTCGTTCAATATGTTGTATTCAAGTTACTCGTTGAGTCATTTTATCCATTGGAAATTTGGACAAAAAAAATATTATTCTTCATTTGAAATTTGGAAAAAAATAAAATAAAATAAAATAAAAAATAAAAAGCTTCCAAATAAATATGTTGTGGTCAAATGATTCTTGAATTTGGTCAAAGGGAAATTCATGGTTTGCCTCCCTATAACCTGGCGATGAAAAATGGTGTTCCCATGTAAGGGTAGAATTAGAACAAATTATTTTAACTCAATCCTATTCTATGCAAAATAAACATGTTATTAGTAATCCCATGATCTAATCCCGTGCAAAACAAACATGAGGGAAGGATTCATCTCCTCAATCCCAATCCCAATTCCAATCCCATTCTCAATCCCACCTTATTACCAATCCCTTTGAAACGAAACCTCGTATCAAACGGGGCCTCGGGCCCCATTTGTTAGCCATATTAGGCCTTGGGATTGGACTACGAATACCATGGGGCTCCTAATCTTTGTTTGGTAACCAAAAGAGGGTTTGGACTCATAGTCCAAGGGGACTACTAATCCGGCCCGTAAGGGGGTATTAACAATATTGTATTGGGATTCTAGTCCAAACCTTGCCCTTGCGAAAGTACGAAACTATCCTTGCTTAAACCATCAAATGGCCAAAGTATCCCAAGTTATAGAAAATAAGCCACAGATTGTTGACGAAATATCAAAGGGGCTCGCTAACATTGTTGAAACTTTTAGAGATTTTGTCAAAGAATTGAAAACTTCGGTGGCTGAAATTGCACATAGGATAGGCTATGCTCAAGACTTGTCCAATAATGGACTAATAGTACTACTGGTTCTGCTATAATTGATTCAAATTTGCTACTACTGTGTTTGAGGCCCTTCACCTATGTGAATGTGGCTGTGTAATTGTTCATGTGTGAGACCGTTCACCCGCGCGAATGTTTGCAAGTATTTGGAGTAAAAATGTACGCGTACGGTGTATCTAAACTTTTTATTTGTACAAATGCAATGCAAGAGTTAGAATTACTGGACAATAGCAACAACAAAAATCTAATGAAAACCCATTCAAAAACGTGTTGTCATTTTTATCCTCAGATGGAACTCTCAAGCAATTGTCTTTGTTTTTGAACAAATGCCGTTGCCTAATTTTACTGTAATTTGTACTGCTATTGTCATACTCCTCTGCTTTCTTCCCTAAACAAAGACAAGATTTTCTCAGAGCATGCTGGAAAAATCTAGAATTCGGTCAGAAAATAAAGATTCTTGGCAGCAAACCAGGTCCTACCATTCTGTCTCTACATCTATATGTACGTTTATATGTAGCCAGCGTCTCATATCATCAGGCCGGAGAAAATGCAAAGATTTTCTAAAAAATATGAACTGAATCGATACCAACTTATGTCTGATCGCCTATTAAAAAAAAAAAAAAAAAAACTGATATCCGATCAACATAATTCTTTTCTTGAAAAATTCATTCAGTATCAAGGGTCCTAAATTTTGAATGAAAAATTGAAATATTCGCTCAACTACTTATATTTATCTGATTGAACAAATTTTTTGTAAGGCCTTTCAAATATTTATTTTTAAATTATTGTACAGCTCGGATTATTGTTTTTGAGTATCACAGCTCAATCTACGGTCTACACAGTGACTGATTTAAAAAGGGGCCCTGGCCCCCTTGGATTTGCAGTAATGGCAAATAGACCCAATAAAATTATCCTGTACTCCATTTAGTCCCTCAAGACATTATGCTATGCCCAACATATTTGAACTATGAACTTATCAAACTAGTCCTCTAATAAACTTTTTAAGTTTTGTTGTGTTTATTTTGAGATCATATTACTGACGCTCAATTTATGCGTTAAACTTACGGTTACATGCTACAATAATAATTTCTTCGGTGGTTCTCTCTTTTGATTTAGATCAGGATATACTTCAATTCTTATGGGTATTGATATAAATATATGTAGTTGGAACTTTTATATTTAGAAAATTATGATGCTCATTTGTGGAAATTTTTATTGAAGGTTTATCATTGAGTGCCACCCCCTTTTAATTAAATTTCTAGATCCACCATTGATTATAAAATGAATAAAGCACACATAATTTCAAAAGTTAGAATTTCAGAATAATTTTTGCAATTATTTATCAAAGTTTTCACGCGTATCGATAAATATTTTGCACATTTACCTGGCTGTTTTGCTAGCAATTTTCTTTTCTTAAACGGCCTTCAAATGATAAGAGGGATAGATTGATACGTGGGTCCTACTTGAGGTTCTTTCAGTTCGGAAATTAGTAATTTGATTTTTGATGGGATCAAATAAAAGTTTGACTTTTTTGATGCTTGATTTGATCATATTGTAGCTCATATCATTGATCATCAATTTGTGTCTTTCAATTTGCTTTTAGCTTTTGGTTGAATTTGCTACGAGTCATATCGATTTGAGACCCCTTATGACTTGGTATTTCATTATGATCAGGTGAGTTTGAAGGAATTTAGAGTTAAAAATTTGGATGATTTTATGGTTTTGGGTCAAATTTTACTCCTTCAAACTGATAGGAGTACGATCAACTTGCTTTCACATGATAAACTAATGCATTTTCACTTTCTGTGTATTTTTGTGCTGTTTATTAGCTGATAAACAACTTTAGACAACTATTACTCTACTTAAAATCATATGTACACAATGTACAATTTTCAAAGCATGTTAGAAGACTGAGGGATAAAAACTCACGACTAACCAGCCACAGCCCATCTCGGGCTTGCACCTGCCCGGACCCGAGCACAGACGGGGAAGGACTCCTTGTAACTGTCTCTTATCTCTAACGGGGATGGACTTATCTCTACGAGGACAAGGATCCCTAGTCCAAGATCTACGAGAACTCCTAATTCTTAGGTGAATAAGAAAGCTATGAGTATTGGACCTGACTAAGACCCTATTTATCCACACTACGAGATCCAAGGATCCAAATCCTCGGATTCAACCTCCTAAACGCCGTAAATACCTTTAGGAGACTGGGGCTGGTACACCACTCTTGCTAACTAATCGCTTGACTTCTTTCTACTATTCTCTACTATAAATCAACTGACTTATTAGGCATCCGAGGGTGTTGTGTAGCATCATGTCCTTAGTTCTTGCTTGCAGGTCATTGATCGAGCATGTCATAAAACAATTCATGACGAATTTTAAAGTGGATAGCGAATTTTTTTTAAATAGGTCAATTTTATTTTTTTCCCTCCTTCACTTGATCCTTAAGCAATTTCATGTGGTGAAATGTTCTCATACAGAAGTACTGCAAACATGGTGAAAACCTTGTTAAGGGTTACTGATACTCTTTAAGCATACAGGACTCCTATTTGAGGAAGTCTTGAATGAGATAAGAAGGCTGGCTTTCTTTTTCATTAGATGCCTGCCAAGTCAAGACATGTCTGCTCTGAAAAATCCTCCCTACACCATAGTGGAAAAAGGAATCTCAATTGCTCTTATCTATTTTTAGTTGAAGGAAAAGAGAAAGGTATTGAAGGCAATTAAAAAGGAATCACCAAAAAAAAAAATTACAAAATTCAGGCCACAGAGCCAAAAACATTGAAGGCATATCTTGTAAACATGTGGGGGAGAAAATCAATTAGCCACCTACTTCTTTGAATTCTTCCGATGACATCCAGAAACTTGTTGAAAATCTTTCACTCTCTTGGATCTAGTAGAAGGTTTTTTTTTTGTTTCTCGTAGTGGAAGAGTAAGAACTTCAACAGATGAAATAACAGTTTAAGAGAAAATACAACACAACAAAATAGACTAAGAAATAGAAAATCTTGCACTCTCTCTATACAAAAGATGCTAATTGCCTATAACTATAGAGAACATGAAAGATGACAGAACCCTCTTAACAAGACAATGGGCGCGGTGAATATTCTTGCGTTCAACTTTCACAATCCCGAAAAAAGAAAGCCTCGAAATCTCTTGATTGAGGTTGCACAACAAAAACTGGTCAGCAGAGTGACACTTAGTCCTCCCTCCTATCCAGATCTGTTGAGATCGTGATGTTTTAGGGTTTCGTGGTGTTTCCTCCGACGAATAAATGGTCAGATCCAAGGCGGCAATTTAGGCTATCAGTGGTCAGAGTTTTCTTTTTTCGTTTTTCTTTTTAGTTTGTTCTTGTTTATCTCTGTTTATGGAGATTTATGTACCCTGTGTGAAACTTTCCTTACCCGTTGTGAATATTTCTCCACTGTATTTAGTGAGATCCTACACTTTCTACATGGATAACCCGAAAGTTGAGGATCTTGTTTCTCAGTAGAGCGGGCTCCAAAATTTGGATGTTCAAGATCCAAAAAAAAAAAAAAGTCCTCCCTTTTATCTGAATTACAACATTAAAACAACCAGAACAGATATATACTGTAGTGAAATCGCGATGCAAAGCCTATTTTACAGCCTAAAAAAATGCCAGTTTTTTTTCAAGATGTGTAATTTATGAGTAGCTCTGATTTGAACATAAACTGCACAAACATACTTGCATCCATTGATTCTATTTCCCATAAAATAAATAGTAAATAAATTTTTTTTTTGAACTGGAATAAATAAATTTGCTTGGTGAGGAGAATCTAAGGTGATTGTGACCAGACAATTGGGCTTGAGGGTGTGACATCACCTCTAGTTAACACAGAGTGACTTTTAATAACCCGAGTACCTGTCCGTCCTAAATTGCTCGTCTTTTTTTTTTCTTTTGGGGATTTATGTTCATTTTGCAAATAAAATGTGTTTTTTTTTTGTCTCTAGAAGGAAAAGAAACAAAAAAGAAAAAAGAAAAAGGAGAGGCATGAGAAGCTTTATGGAGAGTGAAACATAAAACAAAATGTGGGTTTGTAGGACACAGTCCTTTAACAGCTGTTGTCGTTCTCACTTACCAGGGAAACGTCCACTACATGCTGAGATATCACATACCATCTGTATAATCAATCCTCTGTCCTTTTGCTTTCGGCCCTCCCACCCTTTATTGCCTGCCCCCTATTTTCTGCGATCTCCTTTAGATTTTGTTTTGGTTTTTCTCTCTCTCTCTCTCACACTTCTCACGTGATCCTTCATTACTCTTCCATTTCACTCCCATTCTACTACTTGAACTGATTTTTCTCAATATTGAAGCCTGCTTGTGTACTTCAGTTTGTTTAATTTTGTCGTGGTCTCGTTCATACAATTATGGGTAAACTTTACTGAAACCCCTTCGAGGTTTGTCTTAATGACATACACCTGCTCGCACATGAGAAGTGAGTCAAGTGACTACAAATCTCATGTTGTTTCGATGTTTATCTCACCAATACCCAATTAACAACTATTCGACCAAATATGGGATAAAATTACCTAAGAGTTGTCTTATATTGACAACTTTACCCTTTTCGATAATAAAAAATTAGTAACAAGGTATCAATTCCCAATTTTTTTTTTATGCAAAAGTAATAAGTTTGTCATTCGTGACAAAAAAAAAAAAAAAACCCAGTTATTTTTAGCAGTAAAAGATACAGTTATTGATGAATTTTACCTATTCTTGATCAAAACAGCTCCTCTAACTGATTAAAAGAAATTATTTTGATTCAAAATAAGTGACAATCGATATTTTTTTTAATGAAAAATCAGACAATCCATAAAAAAAACCTTAACAGTATGAACACGAATCATTAAGTTAAACTCTTAGCACAAACCACGCAATGATCACTTGAATTGCCGAGTCACGTGTACACTGCACCCAGTGATCTTGATCGCAAACGCCTTGAATGGCACAAGCTTTCCTTGGATACTTTCGGAATCCCACCAAAATTATTCCCTAGAAATCACTTCTAGGTTGTAGAGAACTTCTTGGAGATGAACATTTAGTTGTACGATTGTTCGATTGTGTAGAAACTTCAAGGTTATTGCTCAAAAGATCAAGAAACCTTTTTCTCTCTTTTTCCAAATAGTGCGGCTCCTACAAGTTATTAGAGATAATAAGAAAACCCTAGCACATCGGTACCTATAGAGGGCCGTGCGCGCCCAACTTGCTTGACAGGTTGCTCGAGCAAGTCCTGAGGTTGCTGAAAATTTGTGTAGATTCTTGCCAGAAGAGCTGTTGGACAAGTTGCTCGAGCAAGTTTTTGAGCAACTCCTAAACTAGTAATATAACCTACTCAACTCACCACTAGACTACATACTACCACACTCTTAACCATTATATAAAGAGATGATTCCTTTCCACACCTAAACAAACACTCTAAAAAATTAAAATTACAACTCGATGTAAATGTGTGTTTTGTCAAACGCGATTGCCAAAACAAAGGACTCCGGAACTTGGTCCTTACATTTTATTACTTCCTATTACAATAAATGGTGAACTTTTAGGTATAAGTCACTTTTGACTCATTCTATCATGTGTTTGGACATACAAATGTTGATTAGGGATGTCGGTGAGATACAAATAGAAATCACAGAGGATTCATTGTTATTTCTCATACATTATGGGATATTCGTCATTAAGAAAGACCTCACGGGTGTTTCAATGAAATTTACCCAACACATTGATTCTCTTTATTTATTTGTGGACTGGGCCTGTTATGTGGTGCTTGATTGAACAGTATAAGCCAAACTAGACCAGACAGTACAGATTGAAGGCTTGGCTAACCAGGCTAGAACATTAATGTAGTAGCTAGAGACGAGAGGCCGATTAGTATCTAATATTGATTTGAGCTAATTTTTTACTGGGCAAAACTATTTTTCTGATTTGATGAGGTAGTATTTGTTAAAGTCTTGAAAAAAAGGGAATAAATCCACTATGTTAAGACATATGTGGGCTATTTGCAAGAAGGAAGATATCCTTTGGGTGGGTGCTGTGGATTCGTAGTTATATCATAAAGGATCAATGCTTTTAGTATATGAAAACTCCTTTGGATTTCTCTTGGACAGTGAGGAAGCTTTTTAAGCTCGGAACAATTGGCCAAACGTTTGTGAAGCATATTATTGGCAATGGTGATGACACTTTCTTTTGGCTGGATAATTGGCATGCACATGGCCCTCTTTATAACCTTCTAGATGATAGAATCATTTCTATTATTGGAAGAGCTTTGTTTTGCTAAGGTGAGCTCTGTGATTTAAAATGGTAATTGGCATTGGCCTCAGCCTAGAAGCCATAGAATTCAGCAAATTCAAAATTCTATTTTTGGAATACAGTTACCTCAGGTTGGTAGGAATGATGAAGTGGTTTGGACTACTTCTCCTACAGGGAAATATAGTACTAAACATACATGGAACACTGTGCAACGGATGAGGGAGAAGGTTCCTTATGCTCATGTAGTATGATTTTCTCAGAATGTTCCTAAATGAGCTATCATTCTTTGGTTAACTCGTGTCCATAAGCTTTCGACGAGAGACAGACTCAGAAGATGGGGGATGGATGTGGATCCAGGTTGTGTTCTTTGTCATCATAGAGATTAACACCTACAACACTTGTTCTTTAAATGTGACTACTCGCGAGGTATATGGGAGAACATTTTGGCCAGATTCCAACTCTATAGGAAGGCCGGGGAATGGGACAGGGAACTTACTTGGGCCATTGGTTTTTGCAAAGGAAAGAGTTTTAAATCCTTGGTGACTAGATTGGCTTTTGCTGTAGTTGTTTATCACCTATGGCTTAAATGAAATTCAGGAGTGTTTGGAGGCCGATATAAAAGCCAACAGGAAGTTTTGGACCATATTGAGGAGAACCTCAGATTGAGGATTTGCATTTGGCCGGGGGGGGGGGGGGGGGGGGGGGGGTGGGTGTTCCCGAATTTAGGGGAGAATAGAAACATTTGCGATACTTGGCACATGTCTCATCGTATTTTAGAACAATCCGTCATTAGGTCTTAGTTGTTAGGTGTAGTTTGTATAGGATTTCTTTTCCTTGGATCGTTTTTGTATTGTGGGGCTTGCCATATTGTTGTCTGGTTTTGGTTGGTTATAAAAGTCACTTACCAAAATTTTTTTTGAAAGTCGCTTCAATGGTATTAAAGTCAACTAGTAAAATTATCCTATGTTTTTATTAGTCACTAGAATTTTTGTTTATATATAGTGCCCCCTAAGGGCATAAATATTTGTGTGCGAGAGTCCAACCTAAAAAAAGTAGCTCCACTAGAATTACAATCCGGCTCGGTAATTTAGTTTCTCTACAAGAACTCGATTGTCATATCAAACAAGTAAGAGAGCAAGTGCAACAAAATAGGTAAATTTTAGGGAAAAAAAGCTAATGAATAATGCACATTTTCCTTTGTAGCTACTTACATCTCTTTCAACATAATACAATAGATTTTACCTATCATCTATAAAAATACTATTAGTTTGAGAGAGTGAATGGACCATTAAAATATTAGTTTGGGAGAGAGACAGGGACCGAGTGGAATTGGGCGGTGGTGTTGTTCGAGGCCGTTGATTGCCGAGCACAGACGGCTCGAACGGGGACAACATGCATTCTGTCCCTTAAGAGATAGCACACCCCCGAGAGAGAAGAAAACAATAACAATAAAAAAAAGGATAGATGATGAACATTGCCTAGATAAAATTAGGTATATTATCTAAAAGTCCATTTACTGTAGCAAAGGTAAAAGTTTAAGCTATTGTTTTCCTCTTCATCTAACCCCATGAGCATCATCTCCATTCCTCTTCTTCACTCTCCCTCTTTCAAAGCATTATTGATGCAGCGAAGCGTATGATTAAGAACGACGTGAAACGAGGACAATCACAAACAACGATTGAGCCGGAGATACTCTTTCCTTGAACAACCAATTTTGAGTATAAACTCGTTTTTCTTTAATTCATAACCGAATTCTGCCATTAGGCTTACAATGATACTTATAGGGCCAAAGTAACCCTAATCCAACTAGGAATCAAATAACAAACCCTAATCCAACTAGGAATCAAAATACTCTAGAACACTTATTTCTAAAATTGCAAGACTTCCTAACAAAATTAATGAAATAAAAATAAGGAAAACTTAAAACATTATTTGTAAGTAATACTATTAAATTTCCAATCTGCATCATTCTCCCCAGCTTGAAGAAACTCGTCCTCGAGTTTGTATAGTTTAATTTGTCTAATAACAACTGATGCAGCGAAGTGTATGATTGAGAACGACGTGAAACGAGAACAATCACAAACAA
Source organism: Vaccinium darrowii (assembly GCA_020921065.1). NCBI lineage: Eukaryota > Viridiplantae > Streptophyta > Magnoliopsida > Ericales > Ericaceae > Vaccinium > Vaccinium darrowii. Next base: position 9,623,385 of record CM037157.1, read on the forward strand.
CGATTGAGCTGGAGATACTCTCTCCTTGAACAACCAATTTTGAGTATAAACTCGCTTTTCTTTAATCCAGAAACAACCGAATTCTGCCATTAGGCTAACAATGATTCTTATAGGGCCAAAGTAACCCTAATCCAACTAGGAATCAAATAACAAACCCTAATCCAACTAGGAATCAAAATACTCTGGAACACTTATTTCTAAAATTGCAAGACTTCCTAACAAAATTAATAACATAAAAATTAGGAAAACTTAAAACACTATTTGTAAGTAATACTATTAAATTTCCAATCTGCATCAATTACAAACCTTCTCAAGTCCCTAATCAAATCTGCCTCTTCAGCCTTCACCCCTCCACGAAAAGCTCTTTCCTGTATAAATTGCAAGCCTTAGGTTGCCCATGGAGTTTGAAACCTCAAAGCTAATAATCTGAGAGGTTGTAAAAAACAATGTTCTGATCTAGAGAGAGATCTGCAATGGGAAAAAGGAGAAAAGGAAAAAAAAAAATGTTACAAACAGTATTTTAATGAAGGACAGATAATAGGCACAAAAGCCTCAACAAATTTTAAGTTAAAAATACTGGTGAATAGTACACATTTTTTATTTTACCTACCAACATCTCTTTAAATACTCCAACAATACTATCTATTTTACCTACCTTCTACTAAAAAATATTATTCTTCATTTCTTTTTTATTATAAAATGTTTGAAGGGTGAATAGTACCTCAATAGGAAAGAGGAAATATAATTAAAAAATGTTTGAAAGGTGAATAATACCCCAATAAATTAAAAAGGGTCAGGATAGTAAAAGGTAATTTATTAATGTGTTTATTGAAGATGTTGGAGCATAATTTTTGGGGTTTGCTAGGTAAAATAGCCAATTTTTGCATTTGTTGAGATTTGTTGGGATGCCCTTAGAGTGTCGCAAGAAATGTAACTAGACAAAATAAAAGAGGTTCACATTTCATTAACATTTTTTACATCAATGAAATAAAGTTTTTTCTGTCTATTCAATTTTCTAATAGGATGGTCTCCTTTCTAAGTATTTGCGATCGATTGGAAAGACACGACTTTGGAAGAAGACGAAGACTTGGTGGAAAAGGACATCAGGCGAACAGGAAAAAGAGGAAGAATAAAATCTAGCTAATTAAAGCCACATCATGATATAAAGTTGATCACTTTCATCCAATTAATTCTCCAATAACACTAGGAACACAAAATCAAGACATAACACCGGACACAACATTCTATGTGGCACTGCATGATTGGTAGTTGCAAAGTTTGTTTAAAGGTTCCATGGAATCCTACGTTAGTGATTATGTAGTTTACCAGGTCTAGCTTCATCCAAGAAATTGCATATTCTTTTTTGTTGTCGTTTGCTATACCAGTGTTAAGACTAAATATTTATCCAAAATCCCTTCCTTAAGTTATTCAAGTTTGATTAATATAATCTAAAGGCTATTCCACATATAGCCAATTCATTTTATGTTGGAATTGTCCAACAAAATCTAACATATCAGATCTAAGTCTTGAGTAGCCTCACCTCAAGTAGCCGAGTCTCCGCTCGAGTCATCTATCTCCTCATCTCATCAACCGATACCTTCACGTGAAGCCCCGACTACACATGAGGTGGAGTGTTAGATTTTATCACACTTTCCTCACCCAAACTTAGTTAATATAATTTAGAGGTTACTCCACTTATCAAAACATATGAAACAGTATTGACAACTATTTTCGAGATCATGTCTAATTAATAAGTTTCATCTATTTCATCTATGAATTTCATTTCTAAATCTATCACCACACCCATGCATGCCATGCTGTTAGTCGTGATTTTTGTTCTGTAATTTATCATCAATCTCAGTTCGACACTGGAATATTTTGAGTTATGAGAAGCCATTTAGACATCATCATTAATGTACAGCAATCCTAATCAATAGTACTGCTGATAATGGGATCTTTCTATGTGCACGTTGTTCTGTTCTTTGCTTTAGTTTGCCTTTCCTAGTGATGGTGGGGTTGTGTATAAATTATAATCAAAGGCCAGACTCACTGATAAGCTCCTCTCCAAATTCTAATCCTTCATACTCTTCCAAATAATGATACAAACTATTCATCTAGTAAGTCCAGAGAGAATAATATCTCTGTAATATAAGTTCTCTAGCTACATGAATTTATACTGATTTTTCACATGCATATTGTTTTTTGAGAGGCTTAATTACGAGTTGAACGAGTCGGATCATTATTTTTTGGGTCTGGAATAGATAAAAGCACCAAGAGTTTGGAAGTGTGTGTACGATTAATGTATGGAGGGCAAGGTATTAAATAACAGGATCGAGACATGTAACGTGTAAGGGTTTGGCAGTATCGAACGATACGTAATGGAAATTGTTTGTCCCAGTCGTGAATTTTTAGAAGTTTTTTTGTTCTTTCAAGTATCTGCCACAACGGCCGTGAATCGAAATTGGACCAATACAAAATGAGAATTAGCCAATACACATGCGATATTTTTTACCAGTATATCAGAATGTAATGGTATAGGAAAAATCAAAATTGTTACGAATTGGCCAATGGAATATGTAATGACCAATATGTAAAACCTTGATGAACGGAGGTGTAGGCATTTAAAAATTTCAGCCTATCACCAATTGCAATATATGTATTGCTCGGCCTAACAAATAGAGCACAATAAATGGCTAACCAAATGCTGCCAAGTGTTCTTAGGTCAAAAGTCAGAGATACGTGGAGAGATCAATCAAATGGAGCCATGTGTCAAAATGATGTAGTTATTAATTTAATTATCAAGTCCGGCCAATCAAATTAAGCCACTTGCTAAAATTAATATTTCTCTTCACGTATAATTATTCCTCTTAAAATTAACAAGAAGGGTGATTATGAAATTGTATTTGTAATTATTTTTTACATTAACTAAAAGAATAATTGGTGAGATAAATATGAAAGAGGTAGAGTTTGTCATACCTCTCCATCTCACATCTCTATAAATAAATGTGTCTTCTCTCATATTTTAGATCATTTTCAAGTATCCCACACACCTTTCAGAATCTCCAAGCCTACATAAAAAAAGACGGCTTTTCAGATCAAAGCTTCAAAACTCTGAATAACATTCAACCAAGTCATTATCTTCTTCACAAGTCTCGAAGAAGGTTTTTGCCATTTGATTTGAGTTGTCAAGCCCTCGTTTCAACGTTTGAAGAGAAGAGTCAGAGGAATTTATTTTCTTTGATTAGAAATTAGTTTGATTGTGATCTTACTTCTCTACAAACTAATAAAATTGATTTTTTTGTTCAGCATCTAAAAGACTCAAAATTTGCGTGGTACAGGAAGCATAACCCATACTGGAATAGGAGTACTTGTTTCTTAAATTTTGGTGAGTGTTTTTGCATGGATGGAGATATGCATGCAAGGCCTTCACGGAGACAGATTTTCAAACGCAATGATTTGGTTTGAATATTATGAAAGGACTTTCAGTATTGGGAGGGAAAAGATTTGAGCACTGGTACTAGGGCTATTGAGTATTTGAGTGTGCATGTGGAAGTGGTGGGAGCTTGTTTTGATTATATGGTAATGATGAGTGAATCCACCAGCACTACACACATTCTGCCCACCAAGGCTGCATGATATGCATGGCTCTTGGTCAAGGAATTTCTGGACAAAGTTTTTATTTCTTTATGATGTAGGGTATTTCAAGTGAACTTGCATGTAACTCGAACTAATCTGTTTAACTCCTTTCACTTTTATACGTGAGGTGGGGTGACCCCAGAAGCTGGTGACAAAGAGAATCGAACGCGAAATCTCAAGAGGGAGCAAACTCTTAATTAATTAAGTATTTGGCCAAACCACCAGACACAAACTCTTAAATCTCAGTTTCATTCTTTCTTTTCACCAGCCTTTTGGCGGGAAACAAATATTGGTGCGAGAGAATTAAAGCTAAGGCCATACATTGTTATAATTAATGGTTATGATTTGTTCATAAACTCTTATCAAATCCAAACAATGTCCAAACAATGTAATTGCAGTAAATAGGCCGACCAGATTTGGACTGTCCTGTTTAATACAAATTAAAGACTGGAGATGACCCAATTCCGCTAAGCTAATGCTTTGTACTGTAAAAAAGATACTATATAAAATAAGTTGGTATAGACAAAGATTACTACAAGAAGAACAAAAACAAATCTCTCACTAGTATACCCTCCAAAAATTATACTAAACAAGCACAAGACATTTCTCCTGCAAAAACCAAGTGGCCAAACATGATGTCTACATATCTGATCAAAGGAAGAAAAAAAAAGGATGTCTACATAGAGGGATATATATATATTGTATGCATACAACAATAACATGACCCATTTAGTCCCCATTTATCCTTCCCCCGCCCATACCCCCAATTATTGGGGACTAAATGGGTCATGATATTGTTATTGTTGTTATATATATTGTATGCATGACTCGTTTAAGAATGCCAAAGGTGGTTATGAGGTGGAAAATAATTGAAGAGTTTTTTTTTTTACCAAAGAGAAAGCCTTATTTTATGGGGGCCCTTTACTTATGATTTCCGGAATATTTCAAGCAATATCATCACATACCCCACCTCCCACTTTTTGTCTGGAAGCAGGTGTTGACTGCAACACTACTTGGGAAAAAATTGAAAGAATTGTGCAATTTTGTATTTTTGTTGCTTTTCCATATTGAGCCAATGAAATTTTTAAAAGCTGTCTCGTCCACCGGAAACGGAATTCGTCCCCTTTGAATCTTTGATCGAAGTTGTCTACTCAATGTGTTCCAGTCAATTTATGCTCATATCAAAGTCGCGATCAAGCAAATTAACCTCCAATAGCTCTATAAAATTTTTAGTGGTAGACATGAAGAAAGGGTTCATCTAAGGGGGTGTTTGGATTGCAATTTTTCATTTTTCCATTTTTGCATTTTAGGTGTTTGTGTGAAAGCAAGTTATGAGAAAATTGAGTTTTTGGATTTTGGGTTTTGACTTTAGAGAAAAGTGAGAAGTGGGGGAGATGAGCTCTTTTTTTTTTTTATTGGCAAAAATTATTAGTGAAAACTTGACAGAGGGTATATTGGCCCTAGCCGTTAAGCCCGAAACCATTAACACTCACGATGAGATCAGCGGAAAACCATAGCTGCCGACGAAGCACTAAAACGGACTGACAAGGGGCCGGGCAGGGGAAAGAAAGAGATGGCCAGAGCAGCAAACACCGCCATCGCAGCACGGTCCATGAGACGAAAACCCATGCTGCCGCGAACCTAGCGAGCAGCCGGACACTAAGACAATCGCTGAGAAACCGCCAGTTCGGCCCTCACAAACAACCAAGAGATCCGACGGTCAAGATTCTGAAAATGTCGTCACAAGTCGACACCCACACCCACCGTAGCAAACCCGGCCCAACTGAAAAACAGGAAGAAAAAAAAAGGAGAAGAGTGGGGAGAGAAAAGAGAGACAAAGAGGAAGGCGGAGAGAGAGAGAGGGGGTGGGGAGAGTCAGCGCCGCCACACCACCCCCTGGGATGGGATGCCCTATATGGAGGTTGTAGAAAGAGAAGGCTGAGGCATGATTTTTAGAGAGAAGGGAGAGATGAGCTTTTTGACTTCTCATTTTCCATTTTTCTCATTTTGATTAACAAAAAGACTAACAGAATGTATTATTCACATAATCTCACAATTACTATTCTTGTTACAAAATACATTCTGCACATATTTTCCAAACACATTCAAATTCATAATACATTCTGGCCATAATAAAAAAAGGCCAAAATGTAAAGAACAATGCTAACCTTAACCCAAGGGGTGGAGGAAATTTGATGTATTGATCTGTCAGACATCATTAAATCTTAATTACAATGGGCCAAATTGTGCTTTTGTAGGTTGTAAAAAGCTATTTTCACACCTCTATAACCTTTCACAAGCTACAAAAGGATAATTTGGTCCACTATAATTAACATTTGATGATGTCAAAAAGATTCTGTTGAACTTCCTAACAGCGATCACAACAAGATAGTAATTTGTTATGCAATAGGGGCCGGTAATTTGTAATTTTTTAAACATGAGGGAGCAATTTGTAATTTCTAGAAACCTCAAGGATAATTTTGGCAAATTACCCTTTTTTTTAAAATTAATTTTGTCTCCCAGTCTAGGAATTCATTCGTTTGGATTGGGACATCATGTAGTATGAAAAGCAGCTGCCTGCTTTGAATGAAGTTCATTACCAAATACTGCATAGGAACATGCTATGGACTGAACAAAATGCATGTAATCACACGAACTCAAATAAATTTGGGACACACACGTTGTGTGAACCCCCAATCTAAGAGTGTATACATTGTGCCTGGTAGCATGATTGTTTCAAGCAGTTCAAAAAACCAACAAAAAAAAAGAAAAGGGAAATGAGTTTCACACTCCCTTTTATTCCCAAACACTCCATTTTTTTTGTCTTTATTCACTTGGAAGTACTAAATTGTCATTTATATGAAAAAAGTGACTCATGAGGTAAGAGTAATTTGGTAATTTCAATGTGAATAAAGACAAAGAAGGAGTTATTGGGGGAAAAAGGGGGTGCGGAAATCATTTCCCAAAAATAAACTAATGATTGTTTACATGGTTTGAATTGGAAATTGATATGGGTTTGATTTCTGAGTGAGGCCGCAAGAACGTAATTTTTTATGAATCTCTTAGACTCTGTTTGATACCTTGGAAAAGAAAGGAAAGGAAGGAAAATATAATAAAAAAATTTCTTCTTCTTTTGTTTGGGTTGAAAGGAAAATGAGAGGAAAAATAACTAAACTAGACTATTTTAACTAAAAATTTCCCTCTTAACTTTCCTCAATCCTTACTTCTTTTTTCCTCTCTTTTATTTTCCTAGGTATCAACAGAGTGTCAGTTTTAGTATGGATGGCATGCCGTTGACCAAACTGGATATATGATTAGTTGATATGCACATAAGCTTAGCCGGAAAGCTCTAAAACTCGAAAAAAGAAGTGTGTGCAAAGGAAAAACCTTTGTTGCAGACTCCGGATTATAGAAAGCTTAACTTGCATGTAATGTAATGAAGTTAACAAATGAGCAGTATATGTCCTGTGATACCTTTGGAAACCCAAAGGCCCTCTGACTATAAAAGTTAAAGCAAGTTTTGTTTGTATTTCCACTTCTCAGTATTTACTGTATTTCTGACCTCCCTCTCTCCCTATTGGATATTTCGCACCTGCTAGATTGAAACATTAAAGGAATCTGAGAAACAGAGTTTACTTCCTAGTTCCTACCATTGCAGGGTATTCTGGGTAATTAGCATTTTGGCCCAGTTGTTGGATTGGCTCCTCATATAATGGAATGAACGGCGATACATATACTCCCTGGGAGTCACTCCCAGTCACACCCTTTCTCACATGGGGTGTGGGACCACACCCCATGTGAGAGAGGGTGTAGCTGGGAGTGGCTTCCAGGGAGTGTATGTATCATTTTTCTAATGGAATAGAGTTTAATTCTTAACATCAGGCCACAAGAAAGTTATATATTTTTGTGAATTCCCTTGTACCAGTATGGATAGTTTGCCTTTGACCAAATTGGGAAAAGAATCATTGGATGTGCGCGTAAGTTGGAACAACACCCTAACCCTAACTACTAGGGATGGCAATTCATCCCGGCCCACTCCGAACCCGCCCTACCCCACCCCGATGGGGTAGGGTTTTTTACGATTTTTTTGGGTAACGGGTAGGGGTAGGGGGTGATTTTGAAAACCCCGCCAGGGTTAGGGTAGGGGCAGGGGTATGGTCACCCCGCCCCGATATTACCCGCCCCGACATACATATATATGTATAACTACATTTATTACTCTTATATATATCGAACTATATTTTCTCACTTATATGCATTAAATTTTATTTTTATTCTTTTAATTTTACTTTTACAACTAAAATACAACATTATATAGTAAATTTTGGTTAAGTTGTAAAAGTTATTATGTTAACTTTTATAATTTGTACTCACTAATTGGAGTTTAAAATATACTTAACTAATATGTGAAAAAAATAGGGGCGGGGCGGGGGTATCCATAAATTACCCGGTCGGGTTAGGGGCGGGTTAGGGTGGGTTAGGGTCGGGGCAGGGATCATCAAAACCCGCCCCAACCCGCCTCGTTGCCATCCCTACTAATTGCCGAACAAAAGGAAAAAAAAAAAAAAGAAGAAGGAAGAAATATAAGAACTAAGAACACCTTCAACAGTCACTAGGCATTTTGCCAAGAAAAACCACTGTTTTCTATTTTGGCTAGCCACCAAACAAATCCACACCCGGAAAGCCTATGTATATAGGCTATTCCAATAAAAAGGAAAATATATATGCACACCCCCCCAGTGAGCTAATGAGGGATCCCACATTTCGGTTTGGTGCAGACCTTCCATTTCCTGATTGAATTTCGATGATTTTAACCGTTCAATTTGTTTAAAACGTATTTTTAAGGGTCTTCGCGAGGAATCACAAAAAAAAAAAAAAAAAAACCGAGAAGGGCTTGATTCGAGAAGTTTGTCATAAATGTGTGTATATATAGTTTTATAAAAACCTGCTTGGATCAAGCTCTTCCCAGTCATTTTTTTGGGTGAATCCTCGTGAGGACCCTTAGAAACACGTTTTAAATACATTGAACGGTTCGGATTATCGAAATTCGATCGGGATTTATGAGGTCCGCACCAAACCGAAATATATACACATAAGGTTCACATGAGGGATCCCTTATAGTCTTACCATGCGGACCTAGCGTTTCTGGACCAAATTTCGAAAATCCAATAACTATTTGGATTAAGCCCTTCAAGTATTGTTTTTTGGAGATTCCTCGCGTAGGTCCTTAAAAATACGTTTTAAAATATTGAGCGTTTCAGATCGTCGAAATTTAGTCTGAAAAATTGAAAATAGGGCTAGGTCGACATATAACTTATATAAGGGACCCTTTATGTGTGTGTGTGTGTATATATTTATGTATATGTATATCTTCTTTTTTTTTTTTTCTCACAAATCACGCAGTAAGAATCACCCGTCTCTCACTCACTTAAGAAGAATGTGTAACCATGTTATATCTGTTAAACATGTTGCTACGTGCTGTCGCAAAGCTTCATGATAACCTTGTCCGTTTCGGGTTTTGAGACCGGTTTTCTCATTGACTGCATTAGAGGGTGGGGCACAATTGAAAGATAAATGAACTCTAACCATTAAAGGTATCCTTCTGCCATTGAGTCGCCCCCATAAGAGGGGGGTCACAGTTCTTTCGTAAGAGCTATAGGATGGGGAAGGGTTGTTTGACTACTAGGATCGGATCGGATCCTACTCGAAGCACTCCACCACGAATAAGAGTCTTCAGGTTGGATAGGCAGTAGAGATAAGAACTCCTATCTTTAGGGCGGACTTTCAAGATAGAGATGCTCTGCTCGTCGCGGATTGTCGTTTTATCCATCTGCACCCGTCTGTGAGTGAGGTACTGTTGGGTCGGGTCGATGGTGAATTGGGCGGATAAGGAGAGTAGAGAATGGCTATTGGGTGGATCGAACCAAATTGAATCCGCCAAAACTAGAATATTAGAATCTACATCCATCTATAACATATTTTGGGTGGGTTCGTAGGCGTTTCAGTTTGGGCGGATCGATTAATCCAGTGGCACCCCTACTTTATTGTACAATTGATACATCACAAAAGTCTAGCAAACGAAGTACAAAACATTTATAAATTATTTGGCACGAATCATAAATCATGGAAAATAAAACTTAAAAACAAAAAATAAATAAAAGCAGGGAAGAAGCTGGTTAGGATAAAAGCAAAAGGAGGGGTCTTTCTCAGGGAAATATACTCTACAAACACGCGCAGATCCCCATGGAATGCAGGGGTGCTCCCCAGCATTGCATCCTCAAATTCATTCCTTTTGTTTACTAGTTTAAAGGGACCAGTTTTCTTCTCCTCTCTTATTACAACAAGGAGAGAGAGAGAGAGAGAGAGATTTTGTGGGGATGTGCATAGATTGAAGAGCTCTTGGTTTGTGCGTAAGTATTTCTTCCACCAGTTCTTCTACTGCACTACAAAAACCAAAGTAATTTTCGAAATGATTGCTTTTTAAAAAAAAAATTCTCCCCAATCATTGATTTGCCTTGAAATACAGGGAACTCCTGAAAGAAAGAAAGAAAAGATGAAGTCTTTGAATGAAAACAACAACAACGGAAGCAACAATAACTGGCTGGGTTTCTCACTCTCACCCCACATGAAAATGGAGTCCTCTTCCCCAGCTTCTGCTTCTATTCCAGCTAGCTTCTACCTTTCAAACCCTCCACACCTAAATCCTTCTCAAATCTGCTACGGTGTCGGACAAAACAGTAATTTCAGCTCACCTTTAACTGTTATGCCACTCAAATCAGACGGGTCTCTCTGTTTAATGGAAGCTCTCCGTAGGTCACAGCAACAAGGTTTGCTCTGTTTTTTTTTCTCTCAGTTTCTGCTGTTTTGTTTTAGGGTTTGGAATAATGAAATCTTTTTGGTACTAAAACTTTGTGGGTTTAAAGGGATACTGCCGAATACGTCTCCGAAGCTCGAAGATTTCTTAGGTAATGCAGCAATGGCAGCGCACCAGCAGTACAACACCCAGGAGAGAGAAGCAATGGCTCTCACTCTAGACAGCATGTACAACACATACCACCAAAATGCAGGTGAAGAAATTGAAGTTCAAGTTCAGCACAACCACAACCCCTACTACAATGGACTGACATTCAATGGGATGTACCAAACTTCACTAGGGGAACAAACCAAGGAGACCCACATTGAAAACTGTGATACCCAGATCCCTAATTGGTTTTCCGGCCCGTATTCCGACCACCATGGCACGGTGGACGGCGGTTCTGGGTCCGGTGGTGGTGGTGGTGTAATGGGTTGTGGTGATTTACAGTCTTTGAGCTTGTCAATGAGCCCTGGTTCTCAGTCAAGTTGTGTTACAGCTACTAGACAGATTTCACCTAGTGGTGGAAATGAATGTGGTGTGGGTGTGGAAACAAAGAAGAGATCTGGGTGTGGTATTGTGGCTCAAAAGCAGCCTGTTCATAGGAAGTCTATCGATACATTTGGGCAGAGGACTTCTCAGTATAGAGGTGTCACAAGGTCAGTTACATTGTCTATTTCTGTGATTTTTTTTTTCTTTTTACAAGTGAAGTTTCTTGGTTTTCTATTTTTGTGTTGGGGGTATTTTTGAGCTAAGCGACACAATGCGTGTGCGTGAGTGAATGCGGGGATGTTAAAGCGCATTTTGAAAAAGTATCTCAAACTACTACAATTTGTTAAAAATAGAGCAAAGGATTGGTGTAATTTTGAGTTGTCTATCATCCTATTGTGACCTACTCAACCTGATTAATGTGTAAGTAGCGAATTTTCCTTGCGTTTTGACTGATTCGTTACTTGGAGTTTTCTATATTTGTTGGGTTTCAGATTTTCGATGTTTGATCAACATGATTTTTGACAAGATTGAAGTTCGTTCTCTCGATGGGTTTTAAAAATAAAAAAGTTCCATTTGTTTGAATGAACCCGGAAATGGCTCAAAAAAGCTACCAATGGGACCATCATCTTCCATTTTTCACATGCATACATTTGTTTGGGTTTCTAGGGCTTATGGTATGAGAGTCACCCATATTCTTGGCTTTTTCTACTTTTCTTTATCTTTGCATACGGACTTTAAGCCAAAGAATATGACCAAGAAAAAAGACTTTTACAAGCCGAACCGCGTAAAATATTTGTGTTCTTTCATACTAATATGAAGCAGTAAAAACCTATGCCAATTTACAGACATAGATGGACTGGTAGATATGAAGCCCATTTGTGGGACAATAGCTGCAAAAAGGAAGGACAAACCAGGAAAGGAAGGCAAGGTTAGTCCCATAAAAACAAAATCATTTCTGTGACAATTATAGTATTTGGAAGTATTGCTTTTGACTGCAGTTTTTTGGCCCCTTTGTTTTCTTTGATCTGATTGTTTTTATTTGGTCCTGTTTGTCATTTTCATGCCTCTGGGGGATTCTTTTCCAGTTTATCTGGGTAAGCATATTTTTTTTTATTCAATATTTAGATACTATGCACAAAATAAGGTTGCTTGTTTATATTCTTTAAACTTTTTGAATTAATGGGACTTTAGGGGGTTATGACATGGAAGAGAAAGCTGCTAGGGCTTATGATCTTGCTGCGCTTAAATACTGGGGATCCTCAACTCATATCAATTTTCCGGTATGATTTATTCTTGTCGTCGTCATATAATGGTAATATGTTTATGCCTTTTTCGTTCCTCGAAATGAATGGCATTGAACCCTTTTGGCAGTTGGAGAATTACCATCAAGAACTTGAGGAAATGAAGAACATGACCCGCCAAGAATTTGTAGCTCATTTAAGAAGGTTACATAACATTTTAATTAGATCATTTTTACTTTATGCCTATGACTTTTTTTTTTTTTTGATGAGTCTGGTTTCTGATTAGAAAATTATTGCAGGAAAAGTAGTGGATTTTCGAGGGGGGCCTCGATGTACAGAGGAGTGACAAGGTTTGATCGATAATTTCAGTAATGTTGTTTGAAAAAGTTGTTCTTGTTCTATGTTCTAGATAATTAATTCCTTCTACCTTAAATTTGAACTTATGAACTTTTTACAGGCATCATCAACATGGAAGATGGCAAGCGCGGATCGGAAGAGTCGCGGGGAACAAGGATCTTTATCTTGGAACATTCAGTAAGTTCCATGAACTTTTCATTATTTTTTATGGGATGAAGTTCCTACATTGGGAAAAAAAAAATTCAATGCCGATCTAGCCATCCAAAAATGCAACGGACGGCCCGGATTGAAAGTGCCGGGTATTATTGTGTCATTCTCGTCATCATTTTTAAGGAAACTATTTACAAAGAGAACTTTGAACAATGATGTCTTGAAACCGAATGGATATTATAAGATGCATCGAATTACAACTTAAAATATGTATAGAATTACATTTGTTTTGCCATACTACACCACTGTAGTGCACCCGCGCACTACAGCATATCCGAATGCCTCTGCTCCCATTTTTCTCTTTTTTGTGCTACTGTAAATGCACAACTGTTTCTCTTTAGAACTGACTGACATTTTTAAGGCTGTCTTTTTACATCATACGATAAAGTGAGAAGAAAGGATTTCTCCAAACATAAATGCTTGATAGAAAGGCTAAACTAATCTCAGCTAAGTATAATCCATATACTTGTCCTCATTGGACTCAAATTTCAGGCACTCAAGAGGAAGCAGCCGAAGCATACGACGTAGCAGCAATAAAGTTCCGCGGTACAAATGCTGTCACAAACTTTGACATATCTCGATACGACGTGGAAAAGATCATGGCAAGCAACACACTACTTGCCGGTGACCTCGCCAAGCGAGACAAAGACAGAGAACAAATGAAAAGTCAGAACCACTTGGAGCTTGTCCAAACGGAGAGTATCGGTTCCGATTGGAAAATGGTGGTGTGTGAATCCCCACAGCAGCAGCAGCAGCAGCAGCAGCAGAACCAAAATGCTCGCGCGGGTAATGGGAATTACCAGAACCCCAGTTCGTTCGCGATGGCGTTGCAAGATTTGATTGGGATTGATTCAGTTAACAACAATCCATCTTCTTTGGTCACAAGCTTGAGCAGCTCAAGAGAAGCTAGTCCAGAAAACAAGACAAAATTCACAAGTCCAAGCACTACTACTACTACTACCACTGTCAATTCTTGGATTCCATTTCCATCTGCCCCTCTGATTAGGGCTGCTCCAATCAACTCCATGGCTCAGTTTCCTGTTTTTGCTGCTTGGAATGAATGATTCCTCTGTCCTATGTGTTTGTTACATGTAAAGTTTTGCATGAACAAGAAAGGAAAAAAAAAGAAAGGAAAAATTGGTTGGTGGGGAAAAAAGGTTACAAGTAGGATTTTACCTTAGTTTATTTAAAGAAAGTGGGGGTGAAATGGAAGACAGGATAGACCAGGGACCCAGTTATCTGTCTGTAACCCAAGTGTTGGAAACTTTTTCTAACACCTTTTGGATCATATTGGAATCAAGTTTTCGCAAAATGGAGGGAATGCTTTAGATGGGCTAATGATGATAGTGTTCACTGGAATGTTAATCATATCTACATATTTGGTTCCTTTTTGACTGGGATTTATGGCTTTTCTTTTGACAAATTCTCAAATTAGCATGTGAGCCAGCACAATTTGTTCACTCACTGTAAATTAGTGCTGAGTTGGATGCTTTAACGTGATATTTGTCCTAAACTTTGAGTCTTTTTAACGAGGCTCTCTCAATTGGTATCCCCTATTTATGCCTTAAGTGCACCTTATTTACATGTGACATCTATGTGATGGATTCTTCATTTATCTCCTCACATGCCGAGTGGCAGTGATTGGCATCATCAAGCGGTTTTCTATTTTACTCGACCCGACGTCTGCTCCAGGATAGGCACACCCAAGTCAATATTCAAGATACGCCAAAGTTTGATCGTTCCTTCCACCCACTTGTTTCATATTTTTGCGTACTTGTACCATGAGACCTTATTCCACAAACTCTAATTGTACTGAGTACCATGTCCTAGTTGTCTCGAACTTTTAACCTCTTCGGCTTAATTGCTACCACTATCAAGATCTACACCAACAGCCACTCAACCAAGGCTCATGCCTAAGGTTTTGCAGCAACTTCCTACTCATCGAGCTCTATCACTTAACCAAATGACTCGGTTATACGACTTTTTGACTCATTGGCAATTAATTTTGAGTTTCGATATTATCACCGAAGCAACTGAAGTGGCTCATTGGTTTTGTTATAATTGGATTTGCTTTTCTTTCTCCTTTTAACTGCTGATAAGCACATAAACCAGCTCAATGTCTCCCAATGAGTCCCAATAATGCAAAAAAGGGGTCCTTTGTTTGACCAAAACTAATAATATCTCATTTTTCCATCCCACAATCTGCTCCACAATCTGCAGAAAACACCATCATTGCCAAATCCCCTCTTTTTTGAGCTTTCCCCAAAGGCCACAGACATTCTCATTATTCAAAAAAGGGTGTGAGCCAGATTCTCACATGAGTTTACTTTAGGTGTTTATTTTAGGATTTAATGGCTCATAATCAGTTAGGACTTTGTCTGTTTACAAAAGCCTTTTAGGTTAAAAAAAATCCTCCTTATCTTTCCCCTTTTTTCAAACTCCACAAGCAATGTTCCACCTAAAAGCAATTCCATGTCCTGGAGTGCACATTTGAAAGGGGGGGGAAAACCAACAGTTTTTTTTAATCAATGGCTATTGAATTTGAGAAGTACCCTCACTTGTGTACTCTTTTCACACGTGTAATCTCAATTGCAATCTTTGAAAATTGCTGGCAATTACAGATGTTGCACACGTGTCAAGCTTAATTGATTGTAATCTTGAATATTAACATGGATGTTAAGTTCAACCAAAAAAGGGAGAAAAAAAAAATACTCCCTCCGTCCCGCAAAGTTTGTCACTTTCACTATTCCAGCCCTATGAAAAAATTGATTATTTCTTTTAATTTGTAATGTTTTATATAAGCAATATGGATCTCGTTTGATAGATTTCAAATAGATCTTTTGAACAAAGTTTTGAAAATCACATAAAATGTTATGAATTGAAAGATACAGGCAATTTAAAAATGGCACGCACTCCCGAAAGTGTCAAACTTTGCGGGACGGAGGGAGTAGTAGCATAGATGTGGCCCTTCAACTGCGCAGAAATCTCTCAATGCCCCAATACGTGGATTAATTATTCAGTGGTACCACACAGTCTTGTGAGATCTATATACTTAGTCGTGAATTGTACGGAATTTAAGTGTCCAGAGTGGGCACGTTGTCATGTCCCAAAAACAGTGGCGGACACACGATTCATAATGCAAGGAAACCGAATCACAAGTATTCGTAAATTAATAACAAAATATCATCCTCATGTACTTATATCATGATTTCAAGGGGACCTTCCTTCATAATTTCTACGAACATAAAATATCAATAATGGTACAATTGAGAAGTGTGTTAATTTCTACGAACATAACTTAAATTCTAGTTCTGTCCACCCCTGCCCAGAACTATAATTTCCCTATACTAACAAACTCAAAGTTATCGCATCTTTTTTTTTTTTTTTCCCTAACAACTCCACATGTCATTTTCGGTTAAACGAAGGTTACCGATCAAATGGGTACCGATGGTGCACAGACGAAGAAATCTGAGCCATTCAAAACACTTTTAGACGGTCGAGATGCTCGCTCGGCATTGAAAAAAATTCTCACTAAATCCCGATATGGAGGAAAGGCTTGTTAGTGCAAGACTGCAGAGGTAAAAATGCCGTAAAAGCTGGAAGAAATTTATAGTAATAAAGTAGAATTACCCTGGTGTTTAATCTATAATAACCAGTGAAGTCTAAATTAACTGTCAAAAAGTGGCATCATTTGGACTCTAAGTGGATCACAAAAGTATCAGATTAGGCAAAGGTGATTGATATGCAGCTAGTAGCTTGCCATGAATGTGGCCCAAACCAAGTTGGATCCTATTATATGCCAAGTTATTGACATGCAACTGGAAAATACCAACATTTTATATCAATGTTATAGTTCCATTTTTGTTTTTAAAAAAAAGTTTAGTGAGTGGCTGGAATAATTGCAGAAAACAAGGAGGTCTTAATCTCTGGATGTAACATGATAAAATTCACCAGTCACTAAAAAAACTCACTCACACAAAATGGAAAAAAAAAAAAAAAAAGTCAAAAAGGGCAAACATGGTGATGTCCTTTTGAGGGACTAGTCAAAAGCTGATTCAGAAATTGCCATTACATGCCAGAATTGACAATTCAACACTGTCTTCCTCTCTTGTTTTTATACATATCTTCATTCACTTGTTGGTTTTGAGGGAATGGGATTGAACAAAGAGACAATAGGAATGCATCTAAGTGATCATTTACAGGCAGAAAAGCAGGGGGACTCATGCTTAATTGGATGAATCTTTTACCCCAAAAAAGATTATGATCAAATCTCGGTGGTGTTTGGTGGGGTACTTTAAACGGGTCAGGGCGCATCGTGGCTGTTCAACTTAACAATCTATGGTATGGATTTGCAGTTGCTTTCTTACCATAGAAAGCCAACTGCCAATCGAGACCATATAAAACACTTTTGAACGGCCACGATTAGGGGGCTACAACCCTTTAACACCTCCTCCGGATCCACTTTAAACATACTCTTTATTGCTACGAGCATAAGGTGCATGAGACAAAAATCTTGGCTCTGGCATGTGATATCTTGCAAATAGATATGTGGTGTTGATGAAGAGATTATTTCGCGGTAAATTAATGTGGACTAGCCTATCTGCCTATCCATTTTATGCATCAAGAAGACGAATATCATGTAACGAGACGTTTACTATCTAGGATTTTTAGGAGTAAAATGGCATAAACAAAGGGAAAGGGGGATAGACTACAACAGCTGGGATTACTTAAAAGGCTACAGTGCAGAGTCTAGTGGTCAAAAAGATTGCAAACTCTTTTGGAAAATAAGAGTCATTTGCTTATGAGAGTAATTTGCTCGGAGCAACATTTAATAGCACACAAACATAATTTGTATTGGTCCCTCAAAATTATGAAATAAGTAGCTTGGTTCAGATTTCATAATTTGTCTACTTTGTTGGAGCAACATTTAATAGCACACAAAAGTTATTTAGGGACCTTCAAAATACGGTGTGTTTTGGCCTAAAAAGTTGGCTGACTTATTTTTTCGTCTTTATTTGATTTGTTTTCATGTTTTTTACTTTTCCATCAACTTTTTGTGTATTATTAGTTCGTCTCGGCGAGAGGAATAAAAAAAAGTAAAAAATTGTGATCAAATCATAATTTTTTTTTTGAATAAAGACAAAAATAAGTAAAAAAAAAAACAGCTTTTTACACTTTTTTCGATTTTATTTAAAAAATTGAGAGTTCTAGTCATAATCTTTTACATCTTTAGATTCCTCTCGCCAAGACGAACCAATAATACTCAAAAAATCGATATAAAACTAACAATCGCAAAAAAAAATCAAATAAAGACAAAACAAAAAAGTTAAGTTGGCTTTTTTAGCCAAAACACGGAGAGGGAGTAATTATTCAGTAATTCAGAGCAAGGTTATGGGGTACTCCGCATTATTCCAGTACAATCGATTTATGAAAGGTCCTTACAAGTTGATGGACCCCATGAAAATATATAATTTTGAAATTTCTGGAAGAACCAGGTGACCATGCTGCACTGAATGATTGGAGTAGGGGAGGGGTGCCTTCCATGTTGAAAGGCAGTCTCCGTTGAAGGAGGGTCTCATAAATTCATTATTCCTTCATCATTGTACTCTTTACAAAGGAAGGAGAGGGAGAGGGAGAGGGAGAGAGAGAGGGAGAGAATGCATGTTCCCTGCAGAGGAAGCCCGATCCCAGAGAGTAGCCTATCCTTACGGTGGTCCCGATTGGATGGTGGTAAAATTTCAGAGGGATAAGTTATAGATGAGGTATAAGATAAGATGAGTATTATTTTTGGAGAGTTGACCCACATTGATGTGATGTTTATGGAGGGAGAATAAAAAAAGTAGTTGGTTTGGATGATGTATTAAAAAATTGGGGGATAAAATAGTACTTGGTTTGAATGGAGAATAAAATAAGGGGGTAAGGTTTTTTGTAGTTGAAATAAGGGAGAGGGGGTGTTATTTTTTCCTTCAGAAAATTGGTCCATAGTCCAAGAGTTGGGGTGTAATGGACGCTTAGTCCAAGCTAATTTTTTATAAAGCTTCGGGTCCATGAACTTGCAGGTGCTGCCACGTAAGGTCCATTAGCGAACAAAAGTGCCCAGGCAGCTATAGTGAATTTACTTCTCATTTCGGATCAATGGACTTAAAATGCGAAAAATTGGTCACCACCTTTCCAGCTACTACCCGTCACAATTTCTCTCTCTCTCTCTCTCTCTCTCTCTCTCTCATGCGTTGGTTCTAGGTGAGACAATTAATTTTCTCTTTAATTATGGGATTGTGTTTAATTTTGGAGTTCAATTTTTGGAGGGTTAAACTCTTTGGGGTAGGTTATAGTGGGTTTAGGTATTTTGGATTTAGGCACTTAGGGTGTACTTTCCAATTATAAGATTTTAGTGGTTTAGGCACTTTCATAAGGTACCATAGGGTTTTAGGCACTTTCATTGGGTACCCTAGGATTTAGGTTTAGGGTGCACTTTCCAATTATAGGGTTTTAGTGGTTTAGACACTTTCATAGGGTACCCTAGGGTTTTAGGCACTTTCATAGGGTACCCTAAGGTTTAGGTTTAGGTTTAGGCACTTTCATTAGGTTTGGGAGTTTAGGCACTTTCATAGGGTTTGAGGATTTTAGACACTTTCATGGCTAGCAAGGGCATTTTTTGAATGTATAGGTGATTTGCCCTCTTGGCATTAAAAAATTAGTTTGTGTCCTATTTCCATGATTAACTCCTATACCATGTCCTTGTCAAAGATAGACTCTTTTTTCTTATACCCGAGGATAACTTTTGGGCAGAGGGAGGGGTGCCCAAAAATTATACCCCTCTATCCCCTTGCCGTGGATAACTTTTGAAGGGGTGAAAATTTATCCCCCTGCATTTTTGTCCGGCCAAACCATGCTAAATGTGTCACTTCAGATCTTATACCCCCAAAAAGTTATCCCCCTTCCTTTAACCCCATCCAATCGGGTCCCACAGGTAATGGGAAAGAGTTCAATGCACACCGCTTAAAGGTTTGGAAAAGGCTTCAATACACACCATTTAAAAGTGTGTAGATATAGTATGCACTTATTTTGGGATTTGTATTGTACCACCTTATAATATATGATCTGGAAAACTGATCATTTATAACATTTTCATGTGTTACATAACTTTTATACAAAGAATTTGTAACTTTTCAGCAATACGATTTGTAACATTTTTGTGTGTCTCGTAACTTTACAAAAAGACGTAACTTTTCACAAATATGATTCGTAACATTTTTACGCGTTTTACAACTTTTAAACAAAATCGTAACTTTTTACAAATGTGATTTGTAACATTTTCATGCTTTTCATAACTTTTATACAAAAAATCGTAACTTCTCACAAATATTATTCTTAGGTCACCTATTGCTCAGTTAACAAGTAATTTATTCGTAACAATTTTAATAAGACTAAGGCTGGAAAAAAAAAAGAGAGAGAGAGAGAGAGAGCCGAACCGGAAAATTGGAACGAACCAGATTTTTTTCATTGACCAATTCGGTCCGGTTCATAAAAATTTTCAAATTTGAAAACAGATTCGATTCTCGGTTTCCAGGATTTTTAAGGAGAACCGAATCGGTAAACACAACCCTAAACCTAAATTCCCTCTAGGGGCGACTGGTGATCATCAGAGATTAAACTCTCTGATTGGATTGCCTAAATCACGAGTCTTATATACTATGTTACGATCAACTCATTTTGATAAAAAGTCCAGAGAACAATTTGAAATGGAAATTAAGAAAAAAATTATGGTCATAAAAACATAAATGCATGAATTGCGCAAGAAGTTATTTCGGTTAAAACGTCGTGTGAATTGGAGGACAGATTGAAGATTAAATAGAGAATCAGAGATCCAAGACCGTCATGGCGCTCAGATCGAAGCTACCTCTCACCGCCATCATCGTCATTGTCTTCGACAGCTCCGTCATTGTCTTCGACAGCTCCATCATCGTCTGTTCGTTTCTGTAAATGTGTAAAATCTGTAGATCTGTTCGTTTTCTATTCGCTACTGGTGTATATACGTATATATAAAATCTATAGATCTGTTTGTTTCTGTTCATTGCTGTTGTATATACGTATATATCTCTGTGTGTGTGTGTGTGTTTGATAAGTCCAATCTCTTCTCTCTCTATCCCCGACGAATTGAACCGACCTCTAAACCAGACCGAACTGGAACAAGCCGAACCGGAACCGACCTCTTAAAAACCGGTTTCTATTCCATGGTTTTCCCGAACCAAGTTTTTCCGGTTCACTCATATATATGGCAGAACTGGACCAAACCGAACAGGTTTCACTCCCAATGGACATGAACAAAAATACACAAAATTTTAATGCACACGAACAAAAATACACAAATTTTAATACTGATGTATCTAAAATCGTTTGGTGTGTATGAACCTCACATATATCATGAGATACCATGTGCATCAAGTAGTGAATCCGAGCACTTTCGTCTGCATTCGCAGATCATCGTGAAAGGTCTTAGGCCTCCGAGTTCAACATTTCTCGTTAAAATTTGAATCTCAACCAAGCTGGTCTCTAGGGTTTGTTTCCCATCCACTAAAGTGAAAAATCCCATAAAAGTTGAGTTTAACTCGGTTGCTAAAATCATTTTTGTTTCTCATTATCTAAAAGTTAAGTTGCCAGAAGCAAATTTTCTCTTACATACTCCTTTTACTAAAAACAAGTTATTAAAATGACTCGGCTACTTTTAGCAAATGAGAATTTCGGGTGTAACTTTTAGCAAACAGGAAACACGCCCTAATTCAATTTCTTTATTCAAGATATTTTCCCAAAAGGCATTTTCATTTCCAATGCTTTTTCTCACCCTTGCATTTATAGTTTTTCCCTGAACTCGGACGTTTATAGGTTGTCTCATTAATTAGAAGCAGCTGAGAAATAGGTTGTCTCATTACACAGACCGTACAAGTGGAAGGAGAGACAGAGAAGGGCAACAGTATTGGCAAATCTATGGGGTGCTTTGGGTAAAAAACCATAAATTGGTTTTTTAAAAAACCACTTTTGTCCTTATTCAATTTTTTTTTGCATTCGTTAGTTTTGCATCAAGATTTTGTGGTTTCTGGATTCCTCTCGACGAAACGAATCTAACAAGTATAAAATTATGGTCAAAACTCAATTTTTTTTTAATAAAGCCAAAATAGGTGGATTATTGGCCAATAATCCAAGTATTTCGGCTTTATTCAAAAAAATATTTGGTTTGACCATAAATTTATACTCGTTAGATTCGTCTCGCTGAGAGGAATCCAGAAACCACAAAATCTTGACGCGAAACTAACAAATGCAAAAAAATTTGAATAAGGACAAAAGTGGTTTTTTGGTTTTTGGTTTTTGGTTTTTTATCCAAAGCACCCCTATATCCGAATCTCTGCTGTATTCTCTCTCTGGGCGTGCTTAAGTTTTGTATCCGTAGGCCTCCCCACTTGGTACACTTGCGGTGACGCAGACAATTGCCTGAAACGGACAAAATTAATACAGTAGTTATCTTTTGGTATTGTCATGCGATACTCTTCGTGTAAAAAATATCGTGATTACATAATGTTGGCCATTTCTTATCTCCCGATCACCTAACAAATTAAATGACAATTTCTCTACCGGGTAATTCGTTGCTGCCTGGATCATCGGAAGTATCACGTACAGGGGCGGAGCCAAGATTTTGGTTCAGGGGGGGCAAGAATTAGACGCGTTCAGGAGGGTGCAAGGATTTTGGTTCGGGGGGGCAAAAAAAAAAAATCAAAGAGGGGTCAATTAGCAATTTTGTGAGGTATACTAGTAAAATCCCTATAGAAATTTGGGGGTCAGCTGACCCCTCTTGTCTCCATGTGGCTCTGCCCCTGATCACGTAGGCGATGCTACTTAGGGCATCCTTATCAGACTCACAAAAAAAAACATCAAATTTAACCTCAAAAACACCTTTTATAATTTAGCAAGTCACTTTTTAAAAAACTCACAAAATCAGACTCTCTATTCTAACTCCATTATATTAAACTATTCCCCTCAAATCTATATAAAAAAAAAAAACTTCCCCTTAAACAACAACTTTTCCGATGCAGTGTATTCCCCCGCCCCCCCCCCCCCCCCCCCCCCCCCCCCCCCCCCCCCCCCCCCCCCCCCCTGCGCCGACACGTGTCCATGGTCCCCCATTATTGGCAGTGTTGTGCCTCCTCCTCCCAGACACGTGTGCATGGGCACACCTCTCTCATGTTCGGCATTTCACTGTCTGACACAAAACCGGAAAGAAAATAATAAAAAATATTTTGGTGCGTGAACAGTGCCTACTCAAATTTGAGTAGGCACTGTAGCAAAAATAATTTGGGTAAGGAGAATAGAGAGGCTGATTTTTGGGTGTTTTGAGGAGTTTGGCTCCCTATTTTTAACTCAAAAGTTAAAGTAGGGAGTGAGATGAGGATGCTCTTAGGGGGTGTTCCACTAACAAAAAACTATTTTTTTCAAAAACTGAGATATGTCATTCTCTCATAATATATTACATAAAAAATCGTGAAAAACCAAAATTTTTAAAAAACTACCTTAGTGGAACACCCCCTTAATATTTAGGGGAACGCTGAATAATGACTTGAGTCAGACGGGGGTGGTTTGGTTTCTCACTAAGATAGTATGAGCGGGAAAGTTGATATATTACTCTTTTGACTTTTTGTCTCATTTGCCCGACAAAGTAAACCTATTCTCAAAACTCGTTTTCAATCTAACATACACAGTAGCTAAAGTTGCATAATTTACTAGCGTTCCAAGAAAACTTCCATAGTTGAACAGAGACAGACTTAGTGGCACAATCAATTTTTCTATGACTTACGACATCAAATTGTCCCGGCGCGATCTAGGATCATACCGGCTATTTGTGGAGCCTACTAAAACTCGTTTTCGATCAAAACATAATAAAGTTGCATAAAATTAATTGAAGTTCCAAGAAAACTTTTATAATTGGGACTTCGTCACTCACACAAATGCGTGATGGAGAAAATTCATGGAGCATCACGCTTAAGGAGCTAATCACTCATATAACACTTGCAAAGTTTTAAACCTAAGACAATGAATTTTAAAAAGGGTTCTTCTAGTGAGTTGTAAATAAATTAAGAACAAGACAAAAACAACACATACCCTAATATATTTTTTATACCTTTCAATACACTTTCACATATTTTTATGAACTTTTTACAAATTTCAATGTACTTAATAAAACCTTAACAGTTACCCACTAGACTGTTTTTACCTAGGGTTGTAAAAAAAAAAACTTGTGAACCGCAAATCAGAACAGAACCGAACGGACCGTAGGTTTTAGATTGGGTCCGTGAATTAATGGTCCGGACATGGATTGAAAAATTAAAAAACCGTGACTCGTGGTTTGGTCCATGAATTTTCATAAAAAAAAACCGTATCGAACCGGACCGTGAGAATTATATATATATATATATATATATAAAATATTGGGATAAGAATTATAATTTAACATATTATTTTTAATTATTTACCCTGAATGACTAAATGTGGTATAAATAAAAACTAAAGGGGTAAAATGTAATTTGGAGTTGTGTCCAGTGTCAGGGGTCTATGGTTATGTTTGGTTTGGGTTTTGAGTTTTAGTTTTTGTAATGATTAGAGGGAGAAATAGAGATAATAATTAAAAAATAGGTATTAATGATTAGAGAGAGATAGAGAGAAAAATAAAAATAATATTTAAAAATAGGGGGATAATTGAGGAAACCAGTTCTTGAAAACCAGTTCTTGAAAACCAAAACGAACAAGGTCTATGTATTTTCCTATTTTGCAATTTTTGGAGTCTTTGGGGAGTCTTTTGGAGCCATGATCTAAGTTTTCAAACCACTGATGCTGCTTCTTTTTTATTTTATTTTATTTTTATGCTACTGCTGCTGTATATGTTGCTCACTTTTTTTATGCCATTTGAAATCTGTTTACAATCTGAATGATGCTGCTGCTATAAAGTGTTGTTTTTACTCTTAATGCTACCTCAAGCCCTTTTTATTTTATTTTGGTTCCGACACGAATTGTCTTTCCTTGAAATGTAAATTTTGATTCGATCCTCTATTCATACCAATCTGCACCAATCCAGATCGTTGACAGTCCTATTTTTAACATTTTCCTTTTAAATCGAATCCTACTGGAGTTGACTTTTGAATAGATTAAACACATCTACCTAGGAGCAGTGGGTTCCTTTTTTTTGGCCTTTTGACCTGCATGTCATAGACGTAGAACAGAATCTTCCTTTCTTCCCGAGATATTCATTCAGAAATTGGAATAGCGAATCTAAAATCTCAATCCCGTGTCTTTTGGGGTTAATCCGAATTCAATTCATTGGATCTAAACAGACTTCTTTAGTTATAGGAGTGCAGGTGAGAGACAGCTACGGCTAAATGCTACTCCTACTCCTACTCCTATTCCAAATATGGGATAACGATGGAGATATCCCATCCATCTATCCTCCCAGCTCCAGTCCAATCAACCCCCAATAGAATCCACCCCTATTCCAGTACTGCTACTGTATCCAGCTGCTTCTCTCTCTCTCTCTCTCTCTCTCTCTCTTTTTTTTTTTTTTTTGAGGGGGGGGTTGTGATGTCCGGCTTAGCTTTTGCACACCTCGATTCAATTTACTCTGAATCGGATCGAAAGAAGATCATTCATGCTACAGTATCCAACTGCTCTCTCTCTCTCTCTCCCCCTCTCTCTCTCTCACAGTTGTATCCGGCCTAGTTTTTTCTCACCTCAATTCAATTTACTACTGAATCGGGTTAAAAGCATATCATCCATGCTAGAATTACGGAATTCAGAAGAAAAACTCTTGCAAAGTAACTCTTCGAGATTGTCAAGTTTTAAACTTTTAGCTAATTGTTAAAATCAACCCATTACATTTGCTGAAACATTTTATTATAGTAAATCGTTAATAAAATTCTCGTAAAATCAAATGGTAAACAAGGCTAGAATATTTAGATTTACAACTCTCCACCAATACTTTGGGGTTTCCAGCTGCTTTCTCTCTGTATGCACCTCCTCTGCGGCTATTGGCTCTAGTAGGGGGTGGGCCCGCACCTTGTTTTTCGTCCTTCCACCTCTTTAATTGCACAACTCATCACGTTGACGTTACCCCCTCTGGGCTCTGCTGATTCTGCTGCCATCTACACACTTCCCAGCCGCCCAATAATTGGTTAAAATACTTTGGAGTTAATTATGCTTCAAGACCTCAATTTCTCAAAATGAAGTGAACCTTTTCAATTATCATTCAAAGTATTTTTTGATCCGCAATAAAAATTTATTAGTGAAATTCAACAAGGGTATATCAAGTGAAGGCAGAGGGGAGGGAACAAATAGTTTATTCCACTATGAACCCTTCTACCTACACCGACCACGTACCGACGGAATTTGAATGAAATGGGTTGATTTTGGATCGAGCTCATACAGCCGTCCGATTGCCTCGATTCCCGCGGATGCCCACTTGGAATTTGATTTTGAGAAGGATGAACTGCTCGGATCGATCGGTTAGGACCCACAACAACGTCCCCGAGGCTGTCGGTACGTGGTCGGTGCACCCCTATCGGTGCAGAAGGAATTATCGATTCCACTATTCCATCTTATATTAGTTAATTTCCCAGTTACTAAGTGGACGAATAGTCCACCATCGTCCAATCCGGCCCTTAATCCCACGTGCCAACAAATGCCAAATGCGGGACTTTGAAAAGGTTAAGCTGGTGTTTTTTTTTTTTGGTGTCATATTAAACGAAACCAAGTCCGATGAAGGCCCAAGCTGATTTCCGAAACCCTTACGTTGAGAGGAGGCCCGTGAACTCGGTGTGTATTGACCTTTCGAAACTTTTAATTGGCCCAATTGATTGCTATTCGTATGCATCTTTTATACTCCCTCCGTCCCATAAAGTTTGGTCCCTACAAAACTACGTGTAATTTTCAAACTAAAAAATAATGTATTTACCAAAATAATTTTTTAATTTTTTTTGCACCGTATAAAAGTTCTTGATGAGATTTATCAAACAAGATCCATATTGACTAAAAAATTATTTTCATAAGCACGTTATTTTTCAGTTTGAAAATTGTACGTAGTTTCGTAGGGACCAAACTTTATGGGATGGAGGGAGTATCTTTTGGACCTTTCTCCACACGCAGAATACTTCATCACGCCCTATGAGGGCTCGTTTGTTTGTCTGCTTGGAGATAAAAGATGGGATATAGAATCTTTAAAATAAGGGTGAAATATGACTTCCTTGGGATATAGAAATGATGGAACTCCCTTGGGATATAGATGGAGAAATTGGGATTGTTACAGGCATTTCCTATTTTTTACTCCTGCAAAATACATGAGGGCAAAATAGTCACATTTATTAGCTCTATTGGGATTTAAAAATCCCATCCATAATGCGATAATAAACGCTGGACTCCTGAGAGGCATAACATATCCAATCACACCCTCAAATCCCCCAAACAAACAAGCCCTAATAGCTCGTTTGATAGTAGTTAAAACTTGTGCGTTTACGTTAGCCCATCGGTCCATGGATCCAGAAAATGTAGACAAATTCACTCTTTTTTGCCTTGCCCTCTTTCATAACAAAATACAAAGCCCTTTCTTCTTTTTTTTTTTTTTTCTGGAAAAGAAAGAAAGGCCATTCATTGTAAAGAACATCCATTCCAAAATGAATAAAATTAAGGAGATAGAAAAGAAATGTGCATAAAAGTAAGATAAATATTGAGCACAATAAATGGGTGAAATTCGTTGTTGCAGAGAGAGATTGGAATTGATCTTCCAAACCGATCATATTCTCATTATCTTTCTTCCTATTTGTCAAACTTGTTTTTCCTCTCTCTAATTTCTTCCTTTCGCAGTGTATCTTCTCTACAACCAGCCGGATGATCCATTTATAGGCATAATATCAAAAGGGTGCATTCGATATTAGCATTGTTCTTACCACTATTCTGTTTAATTCTGTTCTCCGATCCTGTCGTCCAATTTGAAGGTGAGGTTGACACAGGTGGCGATTGCCGACGGTAGTTGCACTAGTCGGGTGAGGCTTCCTAGGCCCCTCTAACTACCACATAGTCTAATGATTGGAGAAGAACATGAAAAATGACCTCAGTTAATAAGGGCTAAGGCAGAGTTGCCTGCTGCAACTGCAGCACATTTCAACAGGACACTTCAACATCTTACAAAGTGGCTGTTCTATGCTAAACTCGACATTTGACTACTTTTTGTTAGAAGTTGCTTGTTAAACATGCGGTGAAATTCAATCCCTATCCTTCAACGCATAGGCAAATCCAAGCGTAAACAGGCACGAAGTCAATTTCAGGAAAAACTACAAGTGGCAAGGCAGATGACACTAAACTGCCAAAGACTGTTGCCGGGCATGCCAACTGACGACATCTTTGTATGCCATGTTGCCCCCAAAAATATCCAAAGCACTACCCACAGTAACGTCAACACGCTCCATCCCTGCTGCTTTTATCCTTTCTAAATCAGCCATCACTGTGACACCACCAGCATAAGTCACTGGAATCTGACAAGCAATAAGCGTTTAGAGTTCAGACGTGGGTGAATACATGAACATGCCTAGTTACTTGATCAGATAAACTATATAAAACAAAGCTGGGAACCCCTCTTCACACTCCGCATTTTCCAATAGACAAGGTGGAGTGTGAGAAATAAAATAGTAGGAAGTCAGTTCCCAACATTTTCTTGCCAGAAAGTAGACGAGAAACTAAGAAGAACAAAGAATCTTCTTATTTTTCTCCGAGGCAAATGACTTGTAGAAACATATAGACACTGACTAGATAATGTGTTACTCACAGGTGAATGCCTGCCAAGCGATGTCACAAGCTCTTCATCTATTCCCAGCCTGTACAAACAAATAGGCACAACTGCAGATTACCAAGTTTTCAAAAGGGTCCAATTGCCCAAATGATTAGTTTGCTATTTCAATAACATGGCGGTGATATTGAACTTTCAGTTCCACCAATAATGATAATCAATGATATGTTCTATAATTTACTAAACCGAATTATGATGCATTTTGATGTAGCTGAACTTGTCACTTGTCAAACACAATTGGAGATTCTACATAAGTTCTTATTTCAATTTTTTTTAGAATATTACAAATAACAGTATCCTGATGTGGATTATGTGTTCAATTCATAGACCAAAGGAAAACAATCCCTTTTTACATGACAAGGCACCCAAATGTCCTCCTAATGGTATTAGGTATTATTTCATTTTTAAATAGTCTACGTGCCACTTTTATTGAAAATTTATTAAAAGAACACAATGCAATGTAGCATCAAATCTTGATAGGAATAAAGACAAGCAACAGCACAATAAGAGAGTGGAAAAACTTAATGATGACTGGACACATTATTAACCATGAGAAATCAAAAACCCGCCTCGACAAAGAGCGGAACTTATAATGGTTTGAACGATGTTGACTTAAAGCATCAATGTCCCATCCTACCAGACCAATATTTTTTTCTTCAAAAATGAAGCGCCTTGAAAATAAAACATTTTGTGGACATCAAGACATAGCATACATACAAAAGTTGCAACAAGAAAGAACAAAAGACAGTTGTACGCCTTACTTTTTCCCTTCAACGTCAACACCATGGACAAGAAACTCGTCAGCATATGTCGCTAGAAAATCCATTATTTTCTCATCAAGAAATACATCAGTAAATTTCTGCCACCTTTCAGTGACAATTGCATATTTTCCTTCCTGCATGTCACAGTGGTTAGAACAATAAGGAGGAGACAAGAAGAAAAAAGGAAAGAACTTTCACAGAGTTTTCAGACTGGTTTTCATTCTTAGTACTATGTCATTACATTCTCTTATTGGCCTCTTGTTTCAAAATCCCCTTTCTTTCACCTGAATTCCTAGCTATGGTTTACGCACCACCACGGATGACCATCACAAGACTTCAATGAAAGAAAATCACCTCCAAACACTAATCTTTTAAAAATTTAATCCTGATATGATTTAGAATTAAAGCATTTATAGATTCGATGAACTAGTTGGCTCATCCTTGATTCCCTGTTCTCCCTTGATTTGATAGACGTTCGATGCAAGGATTGGAACTGATTTTTTACCCCTTTTCATCAACATTGAATTTGTTTTTTTTTTTTTTTTTTATAGCCAACATTGAATTTGTTGAAGGATAGGAGATTCCCATTCATCATAGAAATTACTGTAAAGGAACCAAATACAGTCATGGTCTCTCCCAAAATCTCAACAGCACATATTATCTAAGATAAAAAACTTTCCTACCTTTTTCCTGCAACTAAGATCCAACACAAGCCTCCGTTCTCCAACAACTCAGGCAAGTTCTTTAAGCCTCTGAAGTTCCATTTGGCCATTATTAAATACATACCGCAACCAAAAAGAAAAAGCTTTCAATAAAGATATTTGAGCTAGGTGGTCTATTAATATATGATCACATAAATCTTGAAGACACTCAATGCCAGTATAACTGGTTAACACAAAATATCATAAATAATAGTAGTTGGTCAGATAATTGCAGTACTTACTTAAGGTCCTCACTCCTCACTAACTCCCTTGCGAATAAAGTATATGGCATCCAGTGTCAAAGACTTTTGGATTAGCACAACGTGCAGGAACAAGCAACATCTTAAATGAGAATCTAGAAGTAGTCTGAGCTGTAACGACTAAGACTGCTGGATTTATTCCAAATTTCACCAAAAAAACCCAAAAATGTGGAGGCGAGCGCAACTGCGCAAGTCTGTACTGAGGATAGAGAGGGGAACAAGGACGACAATTAACTATGTGATTATTCTAATAGTAGGTCACATAACAGAGTTGTTAGAGCTTGTCCCACATTGGTTAATTATAACCTCCGAGTCTAGTATATGAGCCTGGGCAGCCTCTCCACTCATTGCCAATTGGTTTTGAGTTGGATTCTTTAACATGGTATCAGAGCTAGGCCTTGGAGGATTTTGGACAAGACTCTCTTGGTTATTGCCCCGTTGTTTGTGCCATAAGTGCACCTTGTTTCGTTGTGATCCCAATGTTGTGGATCCATTGTTTAACTCTCCACGTGCGGATCAGGGGTCGCACGTGCGGGGGAGTGTTAGAGCTTGTCCCACATTGGTTAATTATAACCTCCGAGTCTAGTATATGAGCCTGGGCAACCTCTCCACTCATTGCCAATTGGTTTTGAGTTGGATGCTTTAACAAGAGCCACAGACGGAAGCCATGCCTATGAAAATATTGCTGAGCTGTTTTTGAGTCGATTCGTGAAAAAGCAGAACTGAGAACATACTGATGTGATAATAACGTGGCTGGCTCCTTCTTCAATGTAACTCAAAGCATTGTCTGGATTGATCCCTCCTCCAACTTGAAAACCGCTTGGATGTGATCAGTCCTTGCAGTAAGTTCAGTAGAGGAAGTCTATAGGTTTAAACATAAAACTTTGGTGATTGGAAAGACAACAGGGGACTGATATAACACTTGCCTTTCAGACTACAAGAAGGTTAATCATTGCTTGCCGATGGATTAACTAATACATCAGGTTAACTTTGTTATGTCTCAACATACATGTATAAGCACACGTACTTATATATGGGCATACATAAATTGCAAATAAGGTGCATTGTGCGGCTACATATGCAGTCTGACGATCAAGAAGAGCAGTGTGAAGGTGAAGACGGCAGTAAACAAAACTTAAAGAATTCACTTCAAGGGTCCGAGATACAATACCAAAATACAATCTCGTAATAAAGAATCCCAATAATTAAGATTCTAGGTTACTTTATATGTGCAAACAACTATTGCTTATACGACCAGCAGAGGTAATAATTTCTAGGAACATTGCCATGTTCCCTGTACTTATAACCAACTTTTTTATAAATGTTCTATTAAGGGAAATTAAGAGAATAACCCCGGTGCATAGGGTTCTAAGTTCTAACTCTCCACCGCTAAGATATGAATTCACAATGAACTATTTCCTCTTACTTAATGAGACAACTTCTATGCAGCTTTATTTTGTTCTAACTTCTAACTGCCATGCATTCCTTGGAGAGAGTACATAACAGGATCACACAATCCAAAGAAAGATAAATAATGAAAAAAAAGTTAACGGTTGTCTACCAGGATAAGCATGTAGTGCTTCCATGGCTGCAGATTTGCTCGAGGGATCAGCTCCAATCATGATGACATGACCACCTGTAAGCCCATCTTCTTTGTATATGGTTGCATATTCTGCGGCTGATTTATCTGATTCAAAATTGGTTAGTGGAGTTGGACTACCCTCCTTCAAATCTTTTTTTTTTTTTATCAGGAAACGAAAGACATGGGAAGCTACTCTTATATCAGAGCCAGGTTTCGATCCTGGGACCTGTGGGTTATGGGCCCACCACCCTCCTTCAAATCTTGAATGGTAGACCCCACAATTTGCTTGACTTTCCCCTGAAAACAAACTGTATGTTAAACCCCTGCTTATTAATAAACACGGAGGTTTCCTCCGTAAAGTGATACACAACTTGCATCTTCTAAGCTCATTTGAAGTATCCAAAGTTGAGGAAAGTGTCGCGTCATAGAACTGGTTTATAGAGCATCAAGCTTAGGTTAAATACATTGTGCTTCGTCACATGCCCTGCCACCACCTCTAAGGGGGAGTCGAGTGGTAACCCTCAAAATACATTTTAAAAACATGAGATTTTGTGCAAGTTTCATGCTTCTAAAAATCATTTGCAGACCTAAAGCCATTACATGACAAGTTACCTCACTCCATATAGGGATCTAGCGATACACAAGTCGCATATTAAGCTCAACAAGTATCTACGGTTGAGGAGAATGTCTCGTAATACAAGTGTTTTCATTAAGAATTTCAAGCTTAGGCTTAATGCATTTGTTCAATCAAATGCCACGGCACCTCCAAGCGGGACTCAAGTGTTAACCACCGAAATTTGCTATGATGGAAAGGGATGTCGTAAATATTGCTACCATATTTACCTTCGCTGATTCTTTTCACCATTCTTAAATGAGTTCACATTTCAATTTCTCAATTAATTTCCATCGGCACCAAGGTCAAAATTTGCTATGATGGAAAGGGATGTCGATGCCATGATGCATACATGGTCAATAAAGGGGAAGAAAGACTCAGATGAATATACAAACCAAATAATTCTGAAATCCAACCTTGTGTATGTCGATGCAAGGACGGAACCGAACTCCACATCTGATGCACAATCCACGAGGAGGCCCTGAACAAATCAACTAATCAAATGATTCAACGAGGTGTAAACATATATGTTTGTATTAATGAAGGAAACAAAATGGAAGCAGGCGTACTGGAGACAGATGAAGGCACAGCCCTCATATACTTTTGCTGATTGTTGTTGTTATTGCCATTGTTAATTGGAGCAAACGAACTCAGGCCTGATGGGGTTGTGGTAGCTCGGACGCTGTGACTTTTCATTGTGGGTCAACAATGCCGGAACTGCTCCCCGTGATTGCCCCTTGTAAATTACAGTTCGGTAGAGAAGACTATTGTACAGAGTAGAGAGCAATATTTAGGGCTTGGACTTGGGCAACCTCTCTTGACCGGAATCTACACCAAGCCCGGAAGTGGGTATTGCCCACGTTGTACCCGCCCGACAATCTCAGCTGTCTGCAACACAATCCAATGGCCCGGATTTTAGAGAGAGAACAAGAAGAGAGAGAGGGAATTAATCTGGGCCGCCCAAAACACATTTGGACGGCTTGGATCATGCTTGGGTACCAAGTGGCAATACTTACTTGGCACCCTTCTTTTTTTTTCTTTTTTCTTTTTTTCCAGTTTTTGGGTCTAATTTCGAAACTATTATAATCTCTTTATTCGACTCTTAAAAATATCGATTCCATCTATTTATCTCAAAGTCACGTAATGCGCGTGCATAGACATGAACGAAAGCAGGAGTAAGAGAGCGATTTTCAGGAATATCTCAAAAAACTAAAATCTATGAGAGTGAGGATTGGAGGAGGGTAAGTGAAGTGAAAGAATGGGCATGAAGGATCTTATTATTGGACCAATTTTGTTCGTAGAGTGAAGGGTCTAATCTCGGGTTAATCTAATGGGAGACTACTGCAATTCTAATGTTGCAAGGAGAAAAAGTTGGGTGAGTGTAGGGGATGGCCATGTGGTGCTTGATCATGCATCTCGACTGTCTAACAGTATTTTGGATTCTCCCTCTCTCCTCTCTCTCTTCGGAATTTGAACCATCCAAAATATTTTTGGAGTGCCGAAATGCGTGATTGAACACTATATGACCATACCCTCCATGCACTCAAGTTTTCCTCTGTTGGAAGGCTACACAGCCTAAAGGACACAATCATCAATAAATTAACACAAAAACTAAGCTATAAAAAGTGTGATAGATTATCTTTCTTAGATAACATATCATACAATAAAAGTTAATTGGGGGTTACTAAGTATGCCGAGGAGCAAGGGTGACTCCACCTTTCAGCCGACCCTACGGAGGGACAAATTTTTACTGTTAATTATAGTAATTTTTTTAAATATTCATAAATGAACCCCCTAAATTTGGTAGTGACACCATTAGATAATTTTTAAAAGTTCAAAAAAGTTGTTTTTTTGTGTGGTTTGTTTGAATCCTTGTCACTCGTTTTGTTCTTTTGAAAATGAGAGGTTGATTTGTCTTGCTAGGTTGAGCTTAAAATGTGATTTTTGTTGGAGCTAGCAAAATTTTTAGTTGTCATTACTGTGACGTTTTTCTTAAATTTATGGTTGATAAAATTATTTAATATTTGTGAGTGACCCCACGCTTGCGAACTCCTGGAATCGCCACTACCGGGGAGGCGAGGATGTCGTTTTC
Source organism: Vaccinium darrowii (assembly GCA_020921065.1). Lineage (NCBI taxonomy): Eukaryota > Viridiplantae > Streptophyta > Magnoliopsida > Ericales > Ericaceae > Vaccinium > Vaccinium darrowii. The sequence continues at coordinate 9,658,054 of CM037157.1, forward strand.
CGATCTCCAGCGATTTGAGTAGAGTTGAAGCTATTCTTTGTTCTTGGCAGTAACTTTTGGACAGGAAAATTAGAGAGTGAAAGAATTAGAACATCCCCAACAATGACTCTGCAAAATAATTCGTGAGTTGTGTACATATTTATTATAGTTTGACACTTTTTCTATTTAACACTGTAAGAGTATCTTCACCCCTTCATAAAAAATTTCACCAAATTCAGATTTGAGTAAAAAACACCAAAAATCAAACTCCACTCGTTCACCAAATCCTTCACCAAATATGGTTTTACTCAAATATTTCACCAAATTTGCTCATCACCCTATCTAAAACCAAATTTTCAAGACTCTTTTTTTACACTTTTATTTACCCTTTTGCCGTTTAATGGTGTGGATTAAATCTCCACGTTTCAATTTCAGTAAGGATTGGAATGAGTCATATAAAATCAAGTTTTTACTCAAATTTGAGTAAAAATTTGGGTGAAGAGTGGAGATGCTCTAACAACATTCTCTATTTTACTTATTTTTTTTTATTAACATATTAATATTTACTATGAGAGAGAGAGAGAGAGAGAGAGAGAGAGAGAGAGAGAGAGGACATTAAAATAAGGTACAGAAATGAATGCTGCCTTTGAGGAGGCACTATTCATGGAGTAGTTTAAGGATGCTGCTATTGGGAGTTTTGGGGATTTTGGCTTGATAAAATAGGCTAGAGAGCTAATTTAGAAAGGCTTAGGAGATGCTCTCAGTATGGGTCTTGACTTTACTAATTTACTTAAGATGATTACCCATAAGTGATTTTTTTTTTTTTTTTTTTTTTTTTTTTTTTGCTTTTGGTTAAAATTTTTCTTTAGACTCCTCTAATCAAGACAGATTAACAAGAGAGTGGGAATAAGAGAAGTACAAAAATATTGATCGAAGTTAAAAAATTCATATAAAACAACACTTTAGACACAAAAAAATAAACACAATTATTTGGTACTTCCGTCTTTAGTGATTTTTTTTTTTTAACGTTTTGTTTGGTCATAATTTTTCTTTTAGACTCGTTTCGTCAAGATAGATGGTTAATGAGAGAGGGGGAATCAAAAAAGTATAAAAATATGGACTAAAGTTGAAAAACATTCATACAAGACGACGCTTTAGACAAAAAAAGACAACTATTTGGTACATTTTTCATCTTTAGTGAACTTTTTTTTTCTTTCGCCAGATGATTGATGAGAGAGTGGGAATCAGAAAGTACAAATTTATGGACGGAAGTTAAAAAAATTCATATAAGATGACACTTTAAACAAAAAAGATAGCTTATTTGGTACTTTTTTCATCCATAGTGACTTTTTTTTTTTTTGCTTTTGGTCATAAATTTTCTTTAAGAATCCTTTCGTCAATCCAGATGATCAACGTGAGAGGAGAATAAAAACCGTATAAAAATGTAGACTGAGGTTAAAAAAATTCATATAAGATGGCACTTTAGACAAAAAAAAAAAAAAAGATAGTTGCTCGATACTTTTTTTTTTTCTTTTCTAGGGATATTTTTTTTCTTTTGGTTATAATTTTTCTTTTGAACTTGTTTGCTCGAAACAAATGATTAATCCAAAAACTATAACGCGAACTTAACAAAAATTTAAAAAAAGATGAACAAAACATGTAAAATAAAAAATACTTCAGTAGTCTGGAGCCTTAATGGGCATTTTCTTTTCGAAGGTAAAAAACTGATGTCGTATGACGGTATGAGGTAGGTTTGTAAAACCAATTTCATTCCTCATCGTCGACAGCAGGGTTCGAACCTGCGCGGGCGAAGCCCAACAGATTTCAAGTCTGTCTCCTTGACCACTCGGACATATCGACAACTTCTGAGTCATTTAGGAAAAACTCTTATTTTATACATATGTCGAGGGGTCAGGAGCCGCCACCTCATATCGTATTCCTTGTCGCAACTGCCAACTTTTTGTTCCAGTTGTTAAAATCATGGTTAATTTTAGTTAAAAGAGACCATGATTTTAATACCTGCTGAACTCATTTGCTAAAATCAACTATAAACAGAAAACTTTTAGCCTGAGACAAAAGCCTGTCTACTCAAAATTCTTCTCTCGCTCTCCAAATATACATCACACTTCTCGTAAGGATCTCTTACTTTGCTACGGTGAGAGACTCTCATTTCTGGATTAAATTTTGGTGATTCAAACCGTTCAATATGTTTAAAACGTATTTTAGGCAAGAGAGAAGGTTTCAGGTGTGGGAATCCCACAAATTGGGGTTAAATGCGGGAATCATTTCGTGGCCGTTGGATCTCACGGAACGGCTGAGATTGGTGGATTCATTAAAGGGACCGCGCGAGTCATAAGCCGGGTAAAAACAGACTGGCGGGTCATAACCTGACCCGGGTTACCCGATCGTTCTTTCAGACGGCCAGACACAGAGAGAGAGAGAGAGAGAACGAAGAAGAAGAAGAAGAACGACGAACGACCAAGGTATCTCTCTCTCTCTCTCTGCGCCCAAAATTTGTAAATTTAGGGTTACGGATTCGAACTTCGTGAAATTAGGGTTTCACTAACTGAAACCCTAATTGTACATACTACATAGATATATGGTTTTTTACAGTAAGATTCAAATTTACCCTTGCATCAACTCCATTTGTGCATCGTATTAGACCCCCATTTTAGGGGGACTATTGGGTGGGAGAAATTGAGAAAACATCTCAATGGAATTTAACATTTCAAATTTCTTCACATCCAAGAAAGATGGTGAGCAAAACAGAGGAAGCACGAGTGACGATGCTAGAGAACCAGGTGGACAACGGAGGTGGAGGTGCTTGGGAGTACCTCTGTCTCGTTCGAAAGCTCAAGCTAAGACGCTCTGACAAGGTGTTGAAGCACGGCTTGTCCATCTTGAACGACCCTAGTAAACGATCTAGTCTTGGCCCTGAAGGTACTGATAATTAAACCCCACTTGTTGTTTTGTGCTCTATGCGTTTTAATCTTTATCTACTATAATGCTTGATTGGTACTGATGAAGATGTTAAATTTAGGTTATGACTTGGTATTTTAGATGTTTGAGTAAATTTTTATCTTTTTTTTAATGTGTGGTGTTTGGGTGATTATATCTGTTTTTATTTTTTATTTTATTTTTACATAAGCTAACAAGAATTGGACAATTCTCTTTATTAGGGGAATTCAACCTAGGACTCTGTAGGTGTTCATTGATTTTGAAAGTTACCATTGTGTTATTGCGGTTAACTTAGTCAAAGAAATCATCTAGATAGCTTTTTAAATAATGTTCATGATTTAAACATGTTCCAGTTGCACTATGGGGCGTGGCGAGAATCATTTAAGAGTACTTAAGAGGGTAAGATGATGTTTTGTATGTTCTTATTAATGAATTGTTTTCCTGAATTCTTCCAGAACTTGTTTTGCTTGATGTTAAGGGCCTGATGGCAAAACAGTCAATAGGTGGGCCTTTAACTATGGGACTGGAAGACCTTTCATAGAATATAGCTCTGAAGCGATGATGTAAAATAGAATGCAGTGTTTAGCAATCACTGATCAAATACAGGGCTTTCATTCTTTTCACAAATTACTTTATTTGGGAGTGAGAAAAATTTTTAAATATGGTGGTTGATAGTTGAGTGCATTACTCATAGTTTAGTGTTCTCATTCAGTTTATTGCCTTATCGGTCACTAGCTCTATCTGGTTTGTTCATATAATGTAACTGCAGATTGAACCTAGGATAAGAAGATCTTTTAAATCATGAAGTCAATTGAAGTCCTTAAATCAGAGGTATAAAAGTAAATTATTACTAAAAGAAATTAGGGAAAAGATTTAACGCTTCACTCTCACACGAAAACACTCCATTTTATGGGGCAAAGAGTGTAGAAATAATAGTGAACATTCATATTTCATGAGTTCTTAACAGGGAAAGTGTTAATATTTTAGTGGATGAAACATAGTTAGGGATCTATGCCTACAAAGTGTAAACTCACCCACTCAACTGATCGACCTAGTGTATGACAAGGCATGATAGTATTATGAATAGTAAAAATAAAGATTCATTTTAAAATTTAGTATTCTACCCTGCCAAGACCTCATAATTGTGGGAGCCTCGTGAATAGGCTCTCCTGTTTCTTCTTTCTGTATTTGTTTTCAAATAGGAATAACAAGACTTAAAATGGAGGGTCCCTAATATTCAAAATGTTAGTGGTGTTTAAAGTTTAAACATTTTCTTATTTAGTATTTGGATGTTGTGCACAGAATAAAAATCCATCTTATAAATGTTTACATCTTTTACTGTGCTTTGTTGCCTGAGCCAGGGCTATTTGGAGGTTTCAATTTCCTTGGGGTGAACTTCATGTCAAATAAAGTTGAACTATACTGGTTTATAGATTTCTTAGGCAACTAGGGCCTAGGGGTATCCAGTTGTCATTGTCGCTTAAATGTATACTGTGATTCATCTAGCTCAGTTTGTATCCACTGCTTCTTCTATTGGGGGATTTAACAGACAGGGGAATGATACCTCAAGTTCCAGCCTTCCTCCATGCCCCTTTTTTGGTTAGTCAGAACCTTGTAGTAATTTGTTGTTTTTCGTTTTCTCTTTGTAGAATGGACTTTGTACGAACAGGTTGCTATTGCAGCTATAGACTGCCAATGCATTGATGTTGCAAAGGTACAATGAAGTTCTTTCTGTATGCTGTTCAGAATAGCTTTCAGTTTCTCCATCTGCTGATAACTTTGTTTAAATTTACTGGATATTTATCGATTGAGTATTTGATTGATGAACATTCGAATCTGTGCTCTCAATTTCTCCACTTTGGGTTTTAATAGTGCTAGTATATGGTGATCTTCATGGGCTGCTCATTGGGCCTTGCGAAAGATGCAGTTTTTTTTATATGGTCTTCAGTGTGTACTTTTATTTGCCATACTGGTCTTGTATGGAACTTTGAGTAGCTTCAAATGTCATTTGTTTCTTTGACAACAAACACTATTTAATAAGGAAAGAAACGAGGAAACCCTAAATCAATGTAGGACCAAGATCTGCATAATATTTGGCTACCTTGGGACACAAGTGAGGTATATTAGTTTGAAGTTTAGGGCAGATTTCTTTTTTCTTTTTCGTCGAGGGTGTGAAGGGACTATATTGGTAACCCTTTGCTTAACTGGGGTTTACATGAATGATCTGCTTAGATCTTTCGCTCTTCGTAAATGAGTTATTTGGTTGGTCAACCATTTGGGATAAGTTTCTTACCATTAACCTCCTTGTGATTAGGGGACTAGGAAGTGTCAAATTACTATTGTTATGCAACAAGCGTAACTTGAATTTTGTACTTTCTTACCTATATTGTATTGCTTTTGAAGTGCCATTAACCTTTTTTGGACTTTGGTCATGAGCACTAGTTCAACAGTCTGGGTGAGTGGCTCATATGGCTTTTAGTGCATGGCTAGCATAGGTTGCTAATTCGATCACTTGTATGGACAACTTCAGATGAACCCAAACTACCATGAGGAGAGCACAATGAACACACCCATATTTTTGGGGATGCTGGACATGCAATGGAATATCTTGACCAGTACAAGGAAATGCAATGAAAGAACTTCATCTGCATGGAGCTAGCATTAGATAAAAGTTGAAGTGACATAGGAGATCTTGGCTGATGAAAATGTTGTGGAAGAGCTTCATCTGCATAAGCATTATTTCATTGTTCGCTACTTACTCAGCTGAAAGCTTAAATATGCTAGAGAGGGGCGATTTTGAGATTTTTTTCCCCTGAAATTATACCCTCATGTAACTAGTCTCTCCGAGGTGGGCTATATAGGTGCAAGATATTTTAATTCTAAGGAAGGTGTTGAAGAAGCAAGTGAAAACCCAGTGATTGATTATTGCCATCCCCCTTTGTGAGAGCCCATCACGTCACAATGCCGCGGCCACCAGTTCTCCTAATTGCACCCGCCCTCCCTCGATGACATCACCTTGCCCACCATGAACATCCTTCACCTGACCACATACCGTCAATCCCACCCTGTGTTACTCGGACTCGCCACTTTTGATGGAGTACCCGTGTCGACATAGCATTAGTATTATTGATTGAATCTAGTACTAACTATCGGAGTATTTGATAAAAGTTTTTATTTTTTATTGGAATTAATTATTATTTCACATATTAAATATAAAAAATTCAAATATTAAATCTAAAGATATTAAATATAATTGCGAAAAAATATCATATTTGACGTATCCTCGCACCCGTGTCCAAATCTGGATTCATATCCGCATATCTTCTATTTTTTGACTTCATGTGTCCGACACCGTCCGAGTCAAAGTAACACAGATCCCATCACGTCACAATGTGACCACACCCACCCTCCCCCATGACATCACCCTAGCCGCCACGAACATCCCTCATTTGACCACATACCGTCAATCAGCTATGATCACCATTGTGCAAAGCTAGCCTCTCTAGTCGACTCCCTCTCTCTCTCTCTCTCTCTCTCTCTCTCTCTCTCATTTCCACCGTTGACTCCTTTCTTGATTTCGCTGGCAGCTAAGATAAGTTACAGAGGCTATTCTGTTATCACTCCACTAGGCCTTGTCAGGATAGGGCGGCTTAGAGCTATCTAGTGGCACATTTGGCGGAAGCCTAAAGTCTGACCCATTCTGTGTGGCTCAGCGCTTAGAGAGTATATTGGGCCGAACATTATTGGGCTGGACCTTACGGCCCAGACTGTTCCATATGGCCCAATGCACAATGTATGACCCTTCTGATTCAGCGGTTTCGGTTTAGGCTGAAGGGACCCGACCCATGAGTTGACCTGAGAGGTGGTTAAAGATACCATGGATGGCACGTGGTCCTGGCCATGTAACCATTATTAAGCAGAACCTTCTAGAAGGTTCCGGAAGCAACACTCTTCAAGGCGGGTTATTAACAATGTCATATGCCAAAGTGGTTATCAGTGACGTCACGATTTCATGCCAAGCACGCGTGACTTGGAGAGCAAGTACATTGTTGCCAATGAACCTAAGGATAAACGTTAGAGAGGTACACAATTCTAGATCTCAATACTTTTTGTACCTTCCTCTTATCCTCCAAAGTACTAACTTGAGCTTCAGAGTGCCCTCCGGCGAGTGCGGCTAGGGTGGCACTAACTGGTCGCTCTGTTTTGTAGGTACAAGGAGCAAGAGGGAAGTTGAATTTGAACCGTTTGAATATTCCGTGATCCACCACCCCACAAAAACTATACTGTTAGCAATTGCGAATAAGTTTATTCCTTAGGTCATGTCAGCTTGGTGGTTAGGACTTGTAGGAGTGTTTCTTAATGGGCCGGAAGTACATTCGGTTCATTTTTATGGTACTAATTTCAGGTTTATTAGTGAGTTCTGATGACAACTGACAAGCTAATTGAACTCTGAGAACAGATCCATCAAGTTTTGATATCGTGTAGGAGGAGTTATCAACTGCTGTTTCTGGACCAACTGTACTTGTTATTTTGTGGGTGTATGTCTGTTGTAGACACGGCATGTAGGTTAGTTTCTTTCTTCCACTGCTGTGGAGGGAGGAACATCTGGTCCCTTCTCTTGCTGTTTTCACACTGGGTTTTATCTAGATCTTTTTTGATTTATTTATTGGGATAAGAATTTTATGTAGATCAGTGGATGGAGAGGGAATATGGAGTTATTCGGGGTTAGATCCATGTGGCAAGTGGAATTTTTTGTTATGGTATGGCATTTGAAAGGAGGGAAAGACTATATAGTCACTCATATAGTGGGAGGAGGTATGATTGGGGACGTTTAAGTAATCGAGTCTTCTTTTTGTGAGTGTTTTTGGCTATCAGGATATACTCTCACTTTTTTTTTTTTTTTTAATTCTCTTATAAACTAGATCGTAGTGATGTGTAATGTTTTCTTTGGTTTTCCTTCTATGTCGACACAGTGTCTGTACCTGGGTTGCAGCCCCTTGGCAGTCATGGACTTTTTATTTTCAGCTAACAAATTGTAAAACAATTGCATGTTGACTTTTCTCATTACCTTTTTAACTCTTGTACTATCTATATGTGTATTTCATCTCTGGAACTTAAAAAGCTAACGCAGTTTGTAATATGAATTTTCTTTTCCTTTGCAGGACTGCATAAAAGTCTTACAAAAGAGATTTCCCGATAGTAAAAGGGTTGGTGAGTTCAATAAACTTGTTGCCATAAAGGTTATATAACATAGACATTGTAAGCTTACTAATGTTGGTCGCTCATAATCTTTTACCTCTTTTTATCAAGATTTTCCACCCAGTGAAACTATCAGAGACAACATTTGCAATAACTGGCATCATTGACTTGGTTCTGTGTGATGTCTTCCCCCTTAAGTCACGCGTGCACTACTTCTGTTCCTGTATATTGGCTGCCAAAATGCCCAAATTTGTGAATGCTTGCAAGAGGGTAGTCAACTTTCATTGCAAGCACATTGTACATGAGCAAATGCAATGGGTAGTTTCTATTTTACTGAAATCAAATCTACTAGCTAGTTTGGCTGAAGGTTGCTATTGGTTCAATTCAGCATGTTGTTACTGGATATTCTATATAGTACTGAATAACTCTACGAGTGTGAAAGCCCACCTTGGGCACAATCACAATGAGTCCCACATCGAAAAGATGTGGAAATACCATTGATATATAATGTAGCGCCACAAGCTACAATATAACTCGAGTCCAACCTTTTGAGCCCCGTGGTTAGGCTTAGGGTTAGCAGGTCAGCTGGGCTAGGTCGTTACAACAAGACACGTAAAATGGGATTTCCTCTTAGATTTTGATTTCATTTGGCATAGAGGGTGTCATAACCTGGATGGAGTATTGTTTCGTTCTCTGTTAAATTCTGATCTAGAAATTTGTTTTGGCATACTTGTAGGCAAGCTAGAAGCAATAATTCTTGAAGCGAAAGGATCTTGGGCAGAGGCAGAAAAAGCTTACTCAAGCCTTTTGGAGGATAATCCATTGGATCAAGTAAGTTCCTTTCCCGTTCTTCATCAAATGGCATTCATTTTGGGTGGAATGATTTGGCTTCTTCCCTGCAACAAATAGGATAAACACCTTAGTCCTTCCACGTAGCGAGATACAAAACGTAAATCTAACGACTCAATCCTGTTTCATTCTTTCAATTCAGGTAATTCACAAGCGGAGGGCAACTATGGAAAAGGCGCAAGGCAATCTTTCAGGGGCTGTTGAATTGCTAAATAAATATCTTGAAATGTGAGGAGAATCTTGAAAGCATATTTGGTTGGGAGAATTTCAGAAACCCTCTTAACTATTGAGTCTATGCCTTCTGGAGTTCTTGTATTATCGATTAGGCACCCAAACTATTTGGGTTTGATCTATTAAACCTCATCACCACTTGCTTTAAAAATGTGATGGAAAAATGTTATGCTTTCCATTTTCTTTATACTGTGGGGTAGAAAGGAGAGAGAAACATAAGCGATTTTAGTTACATCTTTTGCTTGGAGGTGTGGGACATGCCCTCTAGCCATTGCTAATACACTTCCTCTGATACAATGTTACATGGTCTTGATTAGAAGACAAACCACACAAGCTTAGCTCTTGAGGTGTTTGTACCCTCATGTTTATATATTGGAGAGACTTTCATATCGAGGCAATGGAGGTTGATTGGCATTGGGTGAGCTGAGGGACAAGGGGAAGAGAGGTGGCAGTTGGCGGGATGATAGATGAATGTGCAGACAATGGTAGCAGGGAGGCTCTGGTGGTGCTTTGAAGGAGGGACAAAGGAGGAGATGAGAGGGAGTGGGGGAGGGAGGTGGCAATGGGTGGGGTTAGATATGTAATTGGAGTAACGACACTGGAACAGCTGCACAGTGGTGGTGTGAATGATGTAGAAGGTATGGGTTAAACCTATTTTAAGTCGACGGTTTTTTGGCCAAGTCATAGCCAAGTTACATGTTGCCGTCAAAGTTTTAACGAGATGCGGCACCGGGGGTTAATTGGTCGATTCTGAAATAGTTTGGGTGCGATATCAACCAATCACGTGTTTGATAGATGAGGAGTCAATAGTTTAGGGGGAAGATTTTCCTATTTTATTCAACTATAACACTGTTCTGTCTTAAATGGATTCATGACTTGATTTATTTTATGTTTTCAGATATATGGCAGATCAAGATGCCTGGAGGGAACTTGCTGAAATTTATGTCTCATTACAAATGTGAGATACAGTTTACTTTTTCTCATGGGGAAGAAGTTGCATAAATATTAAGTTTTGTTTCTCTTGCTTGCCGTAATCCTTTCAATTCCTCTCGCATGGGGTTTTATTAGGTACAAGCAAGCTGCTTTCTGCTATGAGGAGCTAATCTTATCTCAACCAAGAAATCCACTGTATCACCTAGCCTACGCAGATGTAAGTTGTGTTTGGTTCTGAGCATTGTAATCTTGCTAGTCTCCTCGACTTGTAGCTAATAATCTGTTCGAATTTCCAATCATTCCACAAGTACTAAATGGGCTTGCATCCTTGCCCTAGGATGCCTGGATTACATGACATAAAAACGTGGCAAATGTGTAAGTAGTGCACGAAATGCCAATTTTACCCTTTAATGTTTCTCTCTCTCTTGTTCCCTATCAGAGCCACCGCTGCTTCTTAACAGCCCATTGCAGCCACCTCACCACCGATCTCCAAGCCAAAACCATTCATCAATTGAATTACTTAGTTGAGCTATCCGGTAGAAAGAACCACCCACCCATACTTTTCCTCCTCTTGCAGCCACCAACGCTTGTGCCACCCTTTCTATCCCCCTTTCCCCACCAAAGCCATTCACCTAGCCTCTTCCTCCTCCTGCCTCCCCTCCCTTTTATCGGCTCTCTTCCAGTTCCTACCACCATTCCCCTAGTCCGCCCCATTGACCCACTGTGCGCCACTCCATTCTATACACAACTACCGAATGCTCCTTGATGGATCTATAACAACTTTCAGAGCTGTTTTTACAGCAGTTGTCTCTGCATTTTGTTTCACAAATTCGTGATAAACATTCCACTATCACACCAGAATCAAACTGCAGTCCACCAGTTTCACACAAATCCAGCGCCCAATCTCGTCCATTGCAGCCTGAATGACAAGTTGATCACCACCTATTCACCTGCAACAAACAACATTTATCTATGTATATATGAATATGTATCAGCTAAGAAGCACGGTTACAGAAACAGGCAATGAAACAGGACATGGATATAGACACAGGACACGACAAGTCTAAATAAATTGGGACACGGATGTGGCGGCAAACACGGCAAAAGTATGTACATATATTAGGAGTTCAGGACAAATATTTAGTTATTCTTCATTTGAACATTCTATCCAGAAATAACCAACCCAATAGTGTCTTGTAAACCCTATAGTGTCTTTACAATACTTATTGTTCCTTTTTTAGATATTGCAAGTTGAATGATGGCTCTATATGATCATAATTCATTTATTCGTACTTTTTTCCTCCTTTTTTTGGAATATCATACCCTTGAAATAAGCTTTCAATATTATAAATTGATCCTTGTCAAGTTTGCACCTGCATGAAAATTGAGACACAGGCGTCCCTGATGTGTCCACGGTGTGTCCTTTTTAAGTTACTAGTAGTCTTAAAAGCTTAAGTTGTTAGGAAATGGACCAACAGTGCATATCAAGCTATTCAGCATCCTCTCTCACGTGCAACCCGTCTTGCCTGTGGAGATGCAAAAGTTTCGTAGATAGTATAGGAACAAAATCCAAAGGGGAGAAGCATAATGCAAATGGAGAATAAATGTAAATAGAGACTTGAACCTGAGACCTCTCCCAACTTGAGCTTCGATACTATGTTAAGTTACTAGTAGTCCCAAAAGCTTAAGCTGTTAGGAAATGTGCAAATGTATATCAAGCTATTCATTGGAAAGCCACATGGCATGTCCAATATGTGCCCCAACGTGTCCCAGCGTGTCTGGTGTCCCGTAGTGTCCAACATGGATATGACAAGCAGTTAGGAGTGTTGATGCTTTCAGTATCGGTATGTAATCTTCGCATTCAATTTATATTGCATCAATTATCTGTTGAGAGGTAATTGGGGTTTGAGATATGTAATTGAGGATAATGTGTTTGGAGGGTCCGAAATTCGATCCCGGAAAAAGGAAAACAATTTGAAGAGATTTAGTTGCAATGAGGGGTTTGTGATACGATTGTGTTGCTAGTTGGTGGATATTTGTTTGGTGGGTTGGTAGTGGTTACTGATTCATGATGTTAGATGCCGATACGATGATAAACGAATCAAGCTACTTGGGGCCCTGTTCACTTGATGAAACCTATTTCAAGGTTGTTTTTTAAGTAAATTAACCGCCTGAACATTTTTGAAACCAAGCTTGTTAAAGCTACACCATGCCACAAAAACTCAAGGTACTTGAGATTGGCTCGGCAGACCAACAAGTTATGATTAAACATTTTTTCTAGCACCTTAATGATTCACCAAAATAACTAAAGCTCGGAGAATGTAATAACGAAAGAATGCACGTAGGGGGCCACAACCCCAATTTTCCGAACACTCTTGTTATAGTGTTGAACGTCTTGTCGTCTTCTTTGTAGTCTATGAACCCTATTGAAAGTAAACTTGTTAAATAGTAAAATGAACTCCTACCAAGAGATAAATATCTAGCAATTACATTTGTTGGACCAAGAAGGCATCTTATTCTCATTGGCCCTTGGGCTTCACTTGAGGCTTCCAAAGTGGATAATTAAGCTCTACTCAGTCAAGTGGTGAGCCATCAATGCCCTCTACTGAGAAGACCTTGACTTCGGTGAGTTTGGAGCACAACCAAGAATAACATAGGGACTAATACGCTGAATTAGCATAGAATTAGTCCTCAACTTGAGTCACTTGACGGTACGTTATGGCACAAGTTTGGGTGTACTTTGTCTTCCCAATGTTCCCATCAACAAAAGAATAAGTGTTGGCATGCCCAGCATGCTCCACATCACAGTCCAATGTATGAAACGTAAGAGGAAGAACACCGCACGCTACCTTCTCTTTTAGCTAGTCAATCTTGAATGTGCGGCGTAAGAGAATATGACAAATCATAAGAGGAAGAACATCACCCGGCTTCCCCTTTGGACTTTTGGCTCCATTTCCTTAGAGCTCTGTGCATTGCGTTAAGGGGATTCAAAAGCTCTAGAGTTTTTGTTGTGTAGTCTGCAGTTAATTTCTTTTACGTTATCTCACTTTTTCAAACTACCTAAAGGAAACTGTGTCTTAGTTCGATTAAGTAATAAAAACTACAATAGAATCAAGGAAACTGTGTTTCGGGTCAATTAAGTAATAAACCCGCAATAGAATCATCCCTTCTTATTGTTATATTTGTCCTGTAATTTCAATCTTTTAAATAGTGACTAAATTTTGTTTGCCTTGAGCTCAACAGGTGCTTTACACACTTGGTGGACTTGAAAACCTTCAGGCAGCTAAGAAATATTACGCGTCTGCAACAGATTTGACTGGTGGCAAGAATACCAGGGCACTTTTTGGTATTTGCTTGGTGAGCTCTCTCTCTCTCTCTCTCTCTCTCTCTCTCTCTCACGCGCACGCATGAGTGTGTGTGTCACCTCCTGGACTAGGAAAGTTTCTAACTGAGATACCTCTTGGATGGATTGTTCTGTTTGATTTATAATTCTCAGCCCTTACCTTTGTTCGTTTTATTTACGATTCTCATGCTTCCTTGTATGCGGTTTGTGTTTATGAATTAGTTCTGTTATTGAAGGTATTTCTTAGTCCTGGGTTTTTTTTTTTTTCTGGCCTAACTGTAATGTCTTATTCCTGTTATTTAGTGTACGCACGCAATTGGACAACTGGTGAAAGGGCGTAACAAGGAGGACAAAGACAGCTCAGAGTTGCAATCTCTAGCAGCAACGGCTTTGGAAAAAGACTACAAGCTGATAGCTCCCACCAAGCTTTCTTCGCTTACTAAAACCTTGAGAAGCCTAAACCTTTCATGATGACTACTTTCTGAGACATCGGTGCTTCTATTTATCACGCCTCACCACACTCGAAGGGGTGAAAATGTTGTTTATCCAGTTTTCAGATTTGCGATTTTTTCAAATTCACTCCTTTTTCTTGTTCCTTTGAGTTCATAATAAGAGGATGTTATGTATTCTTATCGAAGCTCGTTTCAGTTTTGTTTGCCAGGTTCAAATTTCTAGATACCTAGTATTTGCCTTTTGATACAGCATGTGATTGTTAAGATCTGTTTCGATCTGTATTGAAATTATATCCTACAATCTTATGAATGAGAGTGACTTAAGAAATTGAATGGCTGCCGCTTTTTTTTTTTTTTTTGGCCCTTCGATTTCGTCTTCGGCTCAGTTACGTTTTCTGCCCTCGGCTTCTCCTCATTTTCGTTTTTCCCTGCAGTGGCATGTTCGGAAGAAATGGCTTTTGCGCATCGGGGAGGGGTTTCAACAACCCCCTGTGAGATGCTTCATTTTTAGGCTTAAAAAAAGACATTTGGGCCTTTAGTTTAGTTTTTGAATGGGCTCTACTTAATTTGAGTTAGTTAGAGACTTATTTAGTTTGTATTTGGTTAAAAAGACTCGTACTAAACTATACATAGCCAATAGGAGGGGCCCTAATTTTGGAATGGGGGCCCTTAGCCACAGCTTAGTGGGCTTAGGACTAGGGCCGGGCTGGCCTTGGCCTCCCCGGGTTTTGAAGAACAACACTACGATCCCATTTTAATATGCAAAATTTTTAGAAAATCTCGCACAATTTATGTAATGGGCCCCGCATAATTGAAAAACTTATCTCAAAGCATTAATCCCATGGATTTTCAATTTGTTGCAAGTGGAGTGGTAGGCACCATATGCTCCCGTGCAGCCATGCATTTGATAAGGGTTTGAATCTCACTAACTACAATAAACAATGTAGAAATTCGTCAAGCAAAAGTTTTTTTGTTTTTGTTTTTGTTTTATAGTGGTTCTGGTTCATGCATTATATTCCTTTTATCTTTAGTCGTTCATTTTAAAATCAAGAGTTTTATAGCTACTGGAGATTTTAATATCTAGCAAATCACAATGGGCTTCAAATAATAAAATGATAAAAATTAAAACTGACAAACCAACAAAAAAATTTATAACATTAACTTAAGCTGAAATTTAATAGCACTATGCGAAAATAATTAGCACGAAAACTTCAAAAGCGTCATATCTAAATATAATTTTTTTTATTTATGTCAATTCACGGTGTCCAAGGGCGAACTGAAGCAAGGCTAAGGTGGGGTGAGTATCCGAAAAGGAGGGGGGGGGGGGGGGGGGGGGGGGGGGGGGGAAATTATATGTAAAATTTTAGCCCAATAAATTTTAGCCCACCTCATTCTTTTTGTCTAACCCAGCCCATTCAAAATGAATACCCAACCAAAATTAAATGAACACTCACCCAAAATATTATCCACAAATCAATCCCCTTTCAACAACCCAATAAAACCTATTACAACCCAATATTTATAGCCCATCAATCCCTTTTTTATTTTCAATTTTATGGGAGGGGAGGGTTCCCAATCCCCTTTGTGGGGTTTAGGAATTTTTCAAATATGGAGAGAAATAGAGAACCCTAACTTTGAAGAAGTGAAAAACCAGAACCGACTTTTATCCATAACTCCAAAATCCTTCAAAAACCTTGAAAAACCCTGGACAAGAGAAGAAGACCCATATCACAGAGAAGCTTCGTGATCGTTCAAAGGTTTTGACGCGAACAGAGTATTATACAATACTCTTGTTCTTATCGGTGAATGTACTGGGTCTAACAAAATGGGCCCGGGACAAATTTTTTGCGGATTCAATGATTTTCTTTATTGAAAGAGAACTTAAGTTGAAGATATCGACCCAGATTCGATAATAGATGAATTCTACTCCCTAAAACATCGTAGGGTACAACGTCTATAGTGTACTTTCTTATGTGTAGTTTTGAACACTAACATGTCTATGTACAAATTTGGGTTAGCCCAGGGTAGATTAAATTCCTGGTTCCGCCCTTGCCCGCGCCCCTTCTATCAAATTTCTAGCTCCATTCCTGCCTACCATCAAAGGAAAACAAAAGAAGCCATGATCCTCAATGGTCCTTGCACAATGCCTTACTTTTTTTTTTTTTTACACAGAAATGAGAAGATTATATTAATGAACGCCCAACGACACTTACAAAAACGAAATTCATTACAAAGATCTTGGACAAAGCCAAACTAATCATCTTAATAGAGAACAAGAAATGCACAAGGCAATCGATGTGTTTCACCCTAACCTAGACATGGCCTGACGCAAATAGCGGCACTTACGAGATTCATACCGAGAATCAGCATCTCTGAAGAGACTTAGTGCTAGTTAAAGATGAAAGACAAAGAATACTCAGACGATCGGATGGACTCCAACCAAGCATGCTCGCACCAATGAACTCCCAAAACTACATATCTTCAAAGCCACCACGAGTTGCCCTGCCAGCGATATCATGCAGGGTAAGAACACTGTTGGCACAGATATCATTGTAAAGCATCCACGCCTGAAAGTACCCAACTTGTAGACAAAAATTCGTCCGAAGACGAAACTAACAACTTTCACAAAGTGAGAGACATAACCCTCTCAGATCAGACGACAAGTCGTTGATCTGGAGAGATAAAAGAAAAAGAAAGAACGAACGGAGAAAATAAATAGTACCATGGCCCTCCCCTCCCATCACAAGGGTATTGAAACCCTAGAGGGGAGGGGAAGGAGGAAGAGTAATATTAGTGGTGGCTAGGGTTTTTTCAGAAAAGAGAGAGAGAGAGACTATGTGACCACACTAAGAATAATCTATATTTGTGCACTGTTTAGGCTTTTATATTTGTACATTTTTTTCAGACTGTGCATGGCATACAGTAGAGTAGAAACTCAGATTTTTCAATTGGGTTTTCTGTTCTGCCAAAAGAGCCCCAATGTGGGTTTGATGAGTTGCAACAAACACAGCAGACAAGAACATCATAGAATTTGCCAGTTTCCTTAACTGCAGCCTTTGTTCCTTTGTTAAGTTTGGATTAGATGACAAGTTAAATGATGGCTTCTCCCTCTGCGCATGCTACCAAGTCATTTTATTGGACATGGGGGGACTTGACTTTGCACAAACTCTATGTGTGATTCAATCCATCTCTTTCACAGTTTCACTTTCTCCATAGGTGGAAATAAACAAATCATGCTATGTATTGGATGTGGTCCTAATGGGGGACCTCTAGCTCTTATGAACTTTATGTTGGTGTATTAGATTTTAATAGGTATAGATATGGCAAAAATACTATCAAGTCGCACATTGCGTATGTGTCAAAATAACTTGAGAGTGCGAACTGTCGGGTATTTTAAAGACAATTGTGTATAACTCAAAACTTATTAAATATGTGAGTCAGTATGCATCAAGAACTATTTGACTTTAATGAAGGGATATAGTTTAAAAGTATTAGAGAGACTTTTCAGATATTCTCGAATACTGGATTCGCTAAAATAATAAGATATGCATACGTTGAGTCATCGGGCCCCACACGAAACATATTTTATGTGGGTCGGGATTTATTGACTACTATTTGGATTTGTTGGAGGATAGAGTTTAAGAATATCAAACGGATAATGTTTTCATATTCTCGAGAACCTAATTTGTTAAAATAATGAGATATGTGCACGTTGAGGTTTTTTTCTTTTTTGTCAATAGCGATTATCGGAAGTGTTCTCTGAAATTATTTTGGAAAAAAAATAAGCCAGACATTACGATGATTGTTGGCAATAATTCCTCTATAAGAATAAGAGCTTTGAACATTATGAAAAAAGTGGGGGAGGCAAACCTTTCGCATAAAAAGATGAAAGAAAAGCTTCTTCGATAATTTAAACCTTTGTGGCCAAAAACAATGAATAGACATCAAGCATGGAGGTGAGCTTAAGCAAAGCATAACATAATTGTGAACCTCGCTCATTTTGCAGGTCAATTGATCACATATTGTGGAGATGGTGACATAATATTAACGCAAAAAATCCGTCTATACGTATATATATATATATATATATATATATCTATCTCACCATCATCAACCATTAGGTACGTAGAATCAGCGGTGGACCCGGAAATTCAACATAGTGGGGGCAGTTTATTAATTTAAAAAAATTATTTTCCTAATCAACTACAACAGAGTAACACTACACTTTGACCGTATTATTTATAACAAGAGTTTATAGTGAATACTTCCTACAAATGTACCTAAAAAATAAGGGTGAGAATTTCTGACACAACACACTAGCACAACGCAAATCCAACACGAAATTAGAGGGTTTCGATCGATCAAATTTTTTTTTTGGACACGAATACGAAGCAACCCGATGACACGGAAACTAAGAGGGATGAAAACGAATTGAACTCACATAACTCATGAAGAACACAAATAATTGTTTAATTGTTTATGTTGATCGACGTGTTAAAATGAGAGGTATATCATTATTTTTGGCACGTACGTACAAATTAAAATATAGTCTAATTTTTAAAAACACTTACAAAATCATAAAAATATTCAAAACTACTAATATAACTATTTTACTTTGAGTTGCAGCACGTGACCTCATTGCAGGACCGCATTTGAGCGGAGCTTAAGTTGCAGTGGGAAATAAGTGAAAATTAACCAAAAAAGATACGATAGTTATTTTTTTTTCTTTTTGAAACTATTTCACTCCGAGGTGGGCCTTCTGTTACATTTGAGTTATGTATTTTGGATTTCGTATCCTTTGGGTTCGGGTCAAAACACCTACTAACTTAAATTAATATTTCACATATCTTTGATCATATACTTATCCCAACTGCTAAAAATCACAGCTCAATGTGATTCAATCAATTCACTTTCTATTCATAGGTGGAAATAAACAAATCACGGTATTTATCGGATGTGGTCCTAACGGTGGTCCTCTTATGAACTTTATCTTGGGGTATTGCATTTTAATAGACATATATCATATGGCAAGAATATACCAAGTCACAAATTGCTTGGCGAAATACGAGTCAAAATATCGTATAATTAAGTGCGAATTGTGGGGCATTCTAAAGTTAATCGTGCGTAACACAAAAACTTATTAAATATGTGGTCGGTAAACATCCAACATTATTTGGCTTTGATGAGGGGATATAGTTTAAAAATATCGATGAGACAGTTTAGATTCTCAAGAACAGTTTTGCTAAAATAAAGAGACACGCACACGTGAATCTAGACGGGGGCGGACCCAAGGGGGCGTTGGGGCCCCTACACGACCCATAATATCCACATTAGATAAACTAGTTTTTCAGGTTTATCTGGAAAAGTTTTATGGGATTGGCCTCTACAATTCTCTTGAATGAAAAATAAAACCATAAAGTTCCTATATATGTGTGAAAAAATCTCCAAAAATTCCAAGTTATTAACCATTTTTGGTCTTGGATACAAAATTAAATGACGGGTAAGTTTATACACACTCTCGTTTCTTTCTCAAAACTAGCAAGTAGCATTAATATATGTTATGGACAATATTTTTTGTTACTAATATATATATATATATACAAATTCGGAACCCAGCTGAGTTTGAATTCTGCGTCCGCCACTCATGTAGACCAACACAAAACTAATTATATATGGTTCGGGATTTTTTGACTACTATGTGGCTTTTTGGAGGGATATAATTTGAGAATACCAAATTGATGTTTTCATATTCTCGAGAACCTGTTTACTTTTTTTAATGGAGAGAATTTTGGCACGCAAAAAAAAACCCAAACGGAATAAAAACGAAAGGGACTCATGTAACTCGTGAAGAACAAGGATACCTGTTTAATTGTTTTGTGTTGATGCATTAAATGAGAGGAATATCATTATTTTTGGCACGCACAAAAAATATATATAGTCTAATTTTTTAAAGTACTTACAATATTGTATAAATATTCCAAACTACTAATATAATTATTTTATTTTGAGTTGGGGCACATGCGCCAGTGTAGGACAGCCTCTGGGTGGAGATTAGGCTGCAATGGGAAATAGGGATGGCAAAATGCCCCGCCCCGCCCCTAACCCGCCCCGCCCCGCCCCGCCCCACCCCGATTAGAGCGGGTTTTTTTAAATCAATTTTTCGGGTACCAAGGCGGGTATGGGGGAAAATTAGAAAAACCCGACCGGGTTCGGGTCGGAGTCGGGTTTGTATTACCCCGCCCCATTACCCGCCCCGAAATATATTTATATATAAAATTATACTTTTATTTTAATCTAATTATCATTATACTAAAGATATTATATTTTTATCCTAATTTTATTATCATTCTACTAAAAAAACTTTAATTCTTACCTTAATATTTTGACCATTACACTAAAATATCACTTTATTTATAGGTATTTACTTTTATTTTGCTTTCAAATTAACAAATTTTTAAAATTTCTTATGAAGCGAGGCGGGGCGGGTAAACCCGTTCCCCGATCGGAGCGAGAACAGGGGTACCCAAAAATATCCGGTCGGGGTCGGGTCCATGTAATAATTTTCAGATCGGAGTCGGGTATGCCAAAAACCCGTCTCGCCCTGCCCCATTGCCATCCCTAAATGGGAACTAAGAGAAAACCTAAACAGATACAATAGTTATTTTTTCTCTTTGAAGTTATTTCACTAAGGCAGGCATCGTGGCATGTGTTATGTCATTTTGGATTTCGTGTCACTTCGAATTCGGGTAAAAAACACCTAGGTTAACTTTAATATTTCACATATCTTCTTACTAATCCGAACTTCTGAAAATCATGTTGTGTATTGGGGACTTGACTTTGCACAATTAGCTAAATGTGATTCAATCTCCTTCACTCTCTCCATTGGTGGAAATAAACAAACCATGCTGTGTAGGGTATCGGATGTGGTCCTAATTAATGGTGGTCCTCTTATGAACTTTATCTGGGTATTAATTAGATATTTATAGACATGGATCCTACGGCAAGAATATACCAAGTCACACATTGCTTGGCAAAATATGAGTCAAAATATTGTATAATTAATTGCGAATTATTTAATCGTGCCCAACAAAAAAAAACTTATTAAATATGTGAGTCGGTATACATCCAGCACTATTTCGCTTTAATGAGGGGATATAGTTTAAAAGTATCACTGAGACGTTTCAGATTCTCGTAGACTAGGTTTGATAAATTAATAAGATACGCACACGGTGAACCAATCTAGACAAAGGTGACATGTTTAGTTATGCTGACAGCATTGAGTTAGGGCCCTTGCACAACCTATAATATCGACACTAGATATACTAATTTTTCAGGACAATTTAGAAAAGTTCTATAGAATTGGCCCCTACAAGTCTATGAAAAAATAAAATCATAAAGTTCTTATGCATGTGTGAAAAAAATAAAATCATAAAATTCCTATATATCATATATGTGTGAAAAATTCCCCTAAAATTCCAAGCTATTAACCATTTTTGGTCTTGGATATGAAATTAAATGATAGGTCAGTTTATACATACACTCTCGTTTCTTTCTCATAACTAGCAAGTAGCATTAATATAGGTTATGGACAATATTTTTTGTTACTAATATGTGTGCGTGTACATGTAGTTTGGAACCCTGCTGAGTTTGAATTTTGCGTTCACCACTGATGTAGACCAACACAAAACTAATTATCTATGGTTCTGGATTTTTTTTTTTTTACTCTATTTGGCTTTTTAGATGGATATAACTTAAGAATACCAAACAGATGTTTTCATATTCTCGAGAACCACTTTACTTTTTTTAATGTAAGTTTATACACACTCTCTCTTGTTTCTATAGGATCATAAAATTCAAAGTTATTAACCATTTTTGGTCTTGGATACGAAATTAAATGACAGGTAAGTTTATACACACAATCTCGTTTCTTTCTCAAAACTAGCAAGTAGCATTAATATATAGGGTAAATTACACTGACCTCCCCTGTGGTTACTGACCTCCCCTCTGGTTTTGAAAATTATGTTAACCTCCCTTACTTTACAAACTAATATGCACATACCTCCCTTGCCGTTAAAATTGACTTAACGGTGTTAACTTTGAGTGCTAAAAGACTATTATACCCTTCCTCGCAAACAATTTATGTTACATTATCATTACCTATTTTATGTTAACACATATTGACGAAAAAGAACAAGATATTAAATTGGACAAACCTTAAAAAAGAATACACTATATGTTAAAAAAGAGGGCTCGAAATTATTTAAATAAATTAAAAGGAAAAAATACACTATATTAAAAAAGGGAAAAAATTTGGAGTATTTAAATATTTAAAAGGAAAAAATTTGTGCCAAGTTTTGAAAACAAGATAGTAATAGTAAAAATTTTAATCCCTTTTTTTAATATAGTGTATTTTTTCCTTCTAATTTATTTAAATAATTTTCAGCCCTCTTTTTTAACAGTGTATTTTTTTTTTAAGGTTTGTCCAATTTAATATCTTACTCTTTTTTGTCAATATGTGTTAACATAAAATAGGTAATGATAATGTAACATAAATTATTTGCGAGGAAGGGTATAATAGTCTTTTAGCACTCAAAGGTAACACCGTTAAGTCAATTTTAACGGCAAGGGAGGTGTGTGCATATTAGTTTGTAAAGTAAGGGAGGTTAACGTAATTTCCAAAACCAGAGGGGAGGTCAGTGAAAATGTCAGTAACCTCAGGGGAGGTCAGTGTAATTTACCCTAATATATATTATGGACTATATTTTTTTGTTACTAATATAAATATACATACATGTAGTTCAGAACCCTGTTAAGTTTGAATTCTGCATCCACCGCTGATGTAGACCAACACAAAACTTAGCATTATATGTGGTTCGAGATTTTTTTACTACTATTTGGCTTTTTTGGAGGGATAGAATTTAAGAATATCAGACGAATGTTTTCATATTCTCGAAAACATGGTTTGTTAAAATAATGAGATATGCACACGTTGAATTTTTCTTTTTCTTTTTCTCAATTGCGGTTTCGGAAAAGTGTTCTCTAAAATTAATTTGGAAAAAACAAACAAAACATTACTATGATTGTTGGCATTCCCATTTAAGAATAAAAGCTTTGGACACAAACTTTTCACATAAACTTTGAACCTTTATGGCCAAAAAGAATGATACCCATCAAGCATGGAAGTGCCAGTTCAAAAAAAAAATCAAGCATGGAAGTGAGCTTAAGTAAAGCAAACCTAATTGCCCCATTTTTTTAATGGAGAGAATTTTGGTTTAATTAATATTGAAGATTCTTTTCTCATGTACTACTAATTATTTAGGCAGGACCACAAGTTGTGGATCTAGCTTCTATGGGCCCACGTTAAGCCCACTCCGTGCCGCACGCGTGATCCTTTGGGCTTTTGTTTTGGGTTGGTATTTTAGTAGTATTTAATTAGTTTGTTGATTAAGCATTATTTTAGTACTTAATTATGTTGTTGATTAAGGATTTCAGGTACAAAGCACTGATGATTAACACATGCAAGGATTGAGGAGTAACTGATAAAGGTTGGATATGGTGTTCACTTAACAACCTTTTTAACAACCTTTCATGGAATGTAATCATGGGCGGACGCCGCGGACCGGGGGTACGGGGAGGGTCTTTGGTCCCTGTACTCCTCCCAATTTTCTTCCTAGCTGTACTATACTTTTGATTTTTTTTTTTTTGTATAATTACAAAAGAGTGGTCCCTGTAAACCAGGTCAAATTCATAATCGTGTATCCGCCACTAAATGTAATGTAAGGAAAACCCTTGATTAAAAAAAGGGTCGAAAAGCATTAATCAAAGAAGGGGATGAGTTGTACTTCAATTTTATTGAGGAACTTACAGGACTTTCTTATATTGTTTTTGGCAATTAGGAGAAACTGTCTCAAACGAATTTTTTTTTTTTAAATAGAGAAGAAATTTTTCATTAATTTTTAAGGAATAAAAAATGATGCGTTTTGTAATTTGGATATTTTAATTTTTCATGAATAATTTTTTTTGTGCTGTAGTTGTTGATTTCGTTTTTTGGAATAGGTGAATAGGTTATTTAGAGCTGAATTACTATTTGATTCTTAATTATTGTCGTTTAAAACAACGAACTTCAAATTTAACTACACTAGTACCTCCTATCTAGTCTAATAAAATTGTAAAACGAAAACAATAATTCCCAGACCAATGAATGAGACTTGTGACCTGCAACCATTGAAAATTTGAAAAGAAAAACAAATCTCTGTAATTATATATTGAACTTCAAAAGAATTATGTGTACACCATTTGATGCACAAAAAATATAGACCATATTATGTGAGATTTATTTCGGGGCCCTACGCTAGTGTCCGGTGCATGTGCAACAAATCAATAAATTAACATATAGGTAAAGGACTGATCAATTTTCGTTTTTGAATGAGGAATAAAAACTGAATGATTCAATTAAGCCCAGGTCGATATGCAAATGAAATGATTTTCTACGAGAACTCTTAAAGCAATATTTTAAACAAATTAAACACGGCTCCAATCATTAATGTGTACAAGATCCTAAAATGTATTCTACACAATCTTAAAGCAATGTTTTGGGCTCAATCCTCATTAAACTTTGCTTTGCTATGAACAAGATCTTGTGTTGGGTCCTAATATCTCCTTGTTAGACTTATAAAATTGAAATGGTGGCTCCAAACCCCGAGATAATTTATGGTTTGAGGTTACGAGACAATCATTTGTATACGAATAAAGAAAAAAACTTTCTTTATTTAATTCGAAAATTTAATACTTCTAGGAGTTTTGCAACATTATTTTCAACACAAAAAACATGAAAACACATGTTTCATTTGGGGAGTTTTTTTTGTTGCTTGTTGTAGGAAGGGAAATTATTTATGTAGTGCAATTTTCAGTTAATTTGTTCGTAGGACGGGAAATAAAGCTGTGTACTCGTTGGATCGGAAGGCCAAAGAGAAATTCCGGAATTTTTGTACGTGAGAATCTAGACCTCCGTGGTGGTTGTCCTCTACTCTTCTGCAAGCAGGGACAATTGCAATTTCGGACATTTTCTTTCTTCAAAAATGTAGGTGTTATTCTCCTTTTGGAAGCAATCCATCATCAATAAAATGCCTACATTTTGAAAAAAAAAAAGGAAAAAGATACGCGCACCCCACATACGCGCACCCCAAATGCACACCAGCACGGACGGCCGCCCGTGCGTATTTTCGACGGTCTGGATTTTAAATAAATTGTTCACGTGAACAATTTGTTTGTTTGTGAGAACAAATTTTTTAAAATGCGGACCATTGATTCTTGAAATGGACGATCGGAATGTGCTGGTATGCATTTAGGGTGCGCGTATGTAGTGTGCGCGTAGAATTGTTAAAAAAAAAATGAAAAAACACATACTATGGATCTTGGCAGTTGGCACAGGCCAACCCCACAGCAGAATGATTTGGTGCGAGTACCCACACTGATAAGTTAGGTGTACTATCTGGATTCTCAATCATCACCCATCATATCAATCCCAATTTATTAGTAGATGGAAAATGTTACTCTAAAAAGAGTCCAGATGGAAAATGCTATAAAAAAGAGTCCAAAAAGCTTATGTTATGATTAAAAAATTTGTTGAAATATGGGAAATGTGTATAAAAATAGGTGTAAATGTATATAGAAAAGTGCAAAAAAATAAATGCACTATACTTGGGCCTGGTGGTTCGTAGCAAGGGATACAGAGGTTTGCTCACGCTTTCAATTTCACATCTTCCATTCTTCTTATGAGTAATTTTTTGGGTCACCTCATTTCACGTGTGTACATAAAAAGCTTGCGGAAGAAGTTGTAAGGTTTAGGAGGTGTTCCACTAAGTTGATTTTTTGAAAAAATTGGCTTTTTTCACGGTTTTTTATGTGATGTATTGTGAGAGAATGATCTGTCTCGGTGTTTGGAAAAAACAGTTTATTGTTAGTGGAACACCCCCTTAGTTTATGGTGCGCACAACTTGGTACAAAATAGCTCGGATTACCACCAAAAAAAAAAAAAAACACTCATGTGGGTCTCTTCCATAAGACCAGCTATGCTTTGTAGGACAGAATATTGGTCTATTAAGAAACAACAAGTGAACAAGATAAGTGTAGCAGAAATGAGAATGTTAAGGTGGATGTGTGGTAAGACTAGACGAGACAATATTATAAATGAAACAGTTTGCGAGATGGTAAGTGTAGTACCTATAGAGGAGAAGTTGAAGGGAAATAGGCTAAGGTGGTTTGAGCATGTCTACCGTAGACCAGCGGATGTAATAGTTAAGAGAGTGGATATGATAGCTTTGGGTAGCAACGCTCCAGGGAGGGAAATATTCAAATTGACATTAGATACAGTAGTGTGCAAAGATTTGAGTCTACTAAGTCTAAGTGAACAAGCAGCACTTGACACAACTCAGTGAAAAAAAAATCACATAACTGACCCCAATTACTTGAGACATAATGCTCGGTCTGGTTTGATTTGGTCCGGTCATGTGTGTCTCTTCCCACCACACCACAAATCACCTCACTTTCTTATTAGTGCCCATCTTTAGGTTCCGGGTCTAATTACTTCCTTTTTCTAGAAAATGCTAAAAAAAGCTGAGTGGACATTATTAAAGTTTAAAAAGTGTCTTAAAATGTTTTTAAAAATGTATAAAATAGATCTAAATATATTAAAAATGTTTTTTTTTTTGTCTTTTTCTGTACTTCTTGTAAGCCCAGTGGGCTTACAATAGCAAGACCTCTTTTTTTTCCCTTGGATTTTTCTCTCTTCGAGTAAATATTTTGTACCCATCAAACATGAAGAATTCAAAAAAAAAAAAAAACTAAAGAAATCAAGGGGGTGTTCCACTAACAAAAATCATTTTTTCCAAAAATCACGACAGGTCATTATCTCACAATACTTCACATAGGAAACTGTAAAAAACCAATTTATTCTAAAAACACCTCTCGCGGAACACCCCCAAGTCGTACGTAAAAAAAAACACCAATAAACACAGAGATGGAGCTATGGTTGTGGTGGTGTTGGCATCTCTCGGTTTTCTAATACTCCATTCGTCCCCATTTTTTGGTCTTGGTTAGCATTTTTTTTTTTTTATAAAATTGCGACACCAAAAAAATTTAGACCCTAATTCCTTTCCTGAATAAAGAATTGGATAAAAAAATTAATCTATTTTAATTTACATTTTCGAAATCCATCCTTATTTGTTGCTTTATCTATTGTTTATTAACGTACTCTATCTTTCTATCTTATGTATTACCCAAAGTTAAAAAAATTAGTATTTCCACTAAGGTATTTTTGATATTGTTGTTTGTCTTCCCACTATGGCCACGGTATTTTCTTACCGCATACATCAGAAATATACTTCATCCGTCCCGAATTTCTTATCCATTTACGTGCATGCGTATCAATTTTCAAATCTTTATATCTTTCAATATATAATGTTTTTTAAAATTTTAAAACATTTGTTTAATATAACTCTTCGAAAACTATCACACGAGATCGATAGTGAATATTTATAACCTTGTGCATCTGAAAATATAAACAGTTTGAAGTGCTGTGAATAGTATAAGTGTACAAAAAATTTGGGACAGAGGAAGTATCATTTAGTGGAAATGACGTCCACTTTTGATTATAGTGAAAAAAATATTTATTTTAGTGAAAACCCACCCTACATTGCATGAAACTATATTTTAAAACAATCTCAAAACTATACAAAAATTTTATACAGCAAGAAGTACCAACCAAGCAGTTGAATACTTGAACTGTGTAAAGTTTCACACTGGATCCAGAGACTTTGGGAGGAAATTAGCCGTTGATTCCGGGCTAGCTTCGAATTCCAGCAAGATCACAACCAGAAGAGCTCTGGTTTTGACCAGATGATTAGTAGTTTGACCATGTTTTTTTCTTTGTTGAATACACTTGCACAGTACACATACCTACAGCTGGAAACAGTACAAAGGGCTAGGTGGTAATTATTTGATACAGAGATTCCATTATTCCTTGTGTTTGTTTAGGGCCAAATGCCCCCAAAAGTAAAAAGAAAAAGATTGCTCTGACATCTTCAATTAAATAAATCTAGTTATAAAAAAAATGGGAAACTATAGTGTATATTTTTCCATGGAAGTGTGGTGTTACACTTGGGCAATCTAAGCCATACACTTGTCACATACCCATCAACATTGTAAGGTCACTGTGGTAGGGGCCATCTTTTGCTTTGGGAAATGTGTGGAAAGAATTCATCTAGCTTGTAAGTTGGAAAACATTGTACAAACACCTAAATTGGAGCCCACACTTGTCTTGATCAATCTTTAAGCATATTGGTACAAGTTTTTTTATCCTCTCATGTTAGCACAATTTTGTGGTATGTTATTATGTGTATTCATGTTTTGTAATCGTATCAAACGATAATGACATAACGTGGTTTGTGTTTGTGACAATTTTCGAAATTAGATGGTCATGATTATTTAGGTGGCCTCATTCCTAACAAAAGCTCTACGAACTCGATTTTAGAATGCATATTTCAGAAACATGAACCGTCTGATCTATGTAAAACACCCCTAACTTCCAAATACATTATGCATTTGTTTTCATGTGTCAAAGCTAACTCATCCCTTAAGGCCCAAAGCTCGGCCGCTAGGTTTGATATTGTACCAATAGTCCTGTGAAATCGTCGAACAATTGAGTTTTTAAATTAGGTTAGAATTCACTTCCTCGACATGGTGAACTGCTAACTTGTAAATTTATCCGGTTCGTTTATCCAAATTCTGTTCAATTATAAGCCAATTGATAAAAAAAAAATTAATAATAACAATAATAATAAGAATATCGCCTGGTGATTCCAAATAAGCAACTGAGAGCATGATCTAAAGATTCAAAACAATTTGTGGCTACCACAGTGATGGTGCTCATGAGGGGTGATGAACCTGAGGTGTATGATGATTAATGGGTGTTCTTAAAATAGAATTGTTAGGTTAGTTGTCACTGAGAAAAATAAGTGTAGAACAGCAAAGAGAGGTCTGTTAGAATAGTTGGCAAATGTGTCAGTAAAAAAAGACCAAAACAAAAGTGGATACTATCAAGTAAATAAGCAAACTTGGACTTCAAGGGAAGAACCTCTCCAATCCATAATGAGGTATCAAAGGAATTATATATCTGCTACATTGTACTTTCATTTTAAAGGACAATAATGCATTATTATACTTAAATATTCACAAACTTATACATTGGGGAAATGACTTAATTTACATGTATAGTTTGACCCAAATTTTACATGCATCCCTATTGTTTCATTTCAAACGAAATCAAACCTAGACTTCAATTTGAGTTCAAATGTTATATCTGCATATGAAGTGAGAATGTCAAAAACCACAAAGTCACGTAATGTGGACAGGCTAGACTAATTTGAAACATGACTGTAGAGACCCGTGCTAACATTGTTTAAATCAAGTGTTCTAAAAGTCGGTCAAGTCGGCCAACTAGTTGGCTCCAAGTTGCTAGTCAGGAGGTCCCCCGACTTGATCGAAATCCTACTAGTCAGGCAAAAAATCGGCGATTAGTCGGCCAAGTCAGCGATTAGTTGGCCAAAAGTCACTAGTCGTCAACCGACCGACCTGGGACCTGACTAGCGTCTTTTAGAACAATGGTTTAAAAAAACACAATAAGAACAATCACAAGATGTTAAGTATCAATGTTGAATAGCATAATTTACCTATCTATACGGATTCAGAGATGGTGTTGTCCATATTGACAAGATGTTATCTATGTCTTCCATTGCCGACCATGAACAGTTGTGATCTGCCCAACATAAATGTTTGTCCCTAAAGCTGTCTCTTTAAGGATAGCACCATCCCCTGAATCCTCTTTATATCCTTGACACATATTTTACTTGTAAAATGTGGAAATGCATCGTGAAGTTACGAGGAGTAACCCAAAGAGATTGTATGATGGCCAATGTTTTTCATAATGCTTACTTCGGGTTGGATTGGTAATATCTTTGAATTAACTTTTTTGGTGGGATAAACTTGGAGAGATTTTTCTCCCGAATTTTATTGATCAAACAGTGAACATAATCTATTCATATTTGTCAAAATGCGTGCAAATTATTACGGACGGTTATTTTAAAAAAAAAGTATACAAAATTACAAGGATTAAAGTATGGATTGGTGGGAAAGCGAAGATTAGGTTCTAAAATACATAAATTTACCAGAGCAGTTGGGCAGTGGTTAGTCTGTCTTTAAAAATCATAGTACATGGCACCAGTTATAGCATGGGCAGGTAAGCAAGGAAACCTCTCTCTCTCTCTCTTCCCTCTTTATATGCTCTTTCCCCCCCCTCTCTCTCTAGCTCCTATCGGTAACTAGTCTTTGCTCTGTAAAGCAGGAACTTGATGCTTCCATTACAATTTTCTGCAAGTACCCAGTTGGTGAATTTGGTTTCTCATTTGTCACATTCAAGCAACCCATTTGGTGCTCTCTCTCTCTATGGTGTCTATCAAATACCCAAATTTAGGTCTACTGTCTAATTAAAGCCTCTGCTCGTTTCAGTCTCTGTACAATTCAACTAGAAATTCTGATGCTTTACAGCCCTTTTTGGGGTACCCATCTGAGAACCTTTTAAAGGGTTCCATTCATCTACCCTTTTGGGTGGGTTCTTGTGCAGCTGTTTTGTGCTGATTGATTCATATCTTCTACTTCAACATTTGGTATATCTCCATATCAAGGTATTCTTTAGAACTATTCCCACTTCGTCTTGAAGCTTGTTTGAAATCGAAATTTAGTGTTTTATTGG
Source organism: Vaccinium darrowii (assembly GCA_020921065.1). NCBI lineage: Eukaryota > Viridiplantae > Streptophyta > Magnoliopsida > Ericales > Ericaceae > Vaccinium > Vaccinium darrowii. Next base: position 9,688,805 of record CM037157.1, read on the forward strand.
GTGGAGGATGTAAAAAAAGGATTTTTAATTTCTTCAACCCATTAAACAAAAGAGTGTAAAAAAGGGAATCTGCTTTCTTTTTTGTTAGTCTAGTGAGCTGTTACTTAGCTATTGTCATCTATTTTATTTTCTTTTCTGGTTCACTTTATGCTCTGAAAGGTTCACACTTTCTTGTCTCTGGTAAATTACTTTTTCTCCATTAGGGCAGGCTTGATCCTAGGGTTTTTTTTTTTTAAAGCAGATATAAACTAGCTGCTGTTGTGTAAGATTTTATGCCTGGTACATTGGATTTCTTCTTCTTTTTCTAATGTGTCTATTGGATGCTGCCATTGAGAGGTTTCCTTTTGCTTTAACCCCCTTCTCACTTCTATAAAGCTGCAAAGTCTATTAGTTCCTTGTTTAGTGTTGCAAGCTATAACCCACAGCTAATTTTAGTCAAACCCCCTTTTGCCTTTATTTATAACTGTTCCTTGTGTTTTGGGGGAACTTTTGAATTGGGGGTTTCTTTTCAAAGGGTTAAGGGTTTGTTTCCGTGCAGGATTTGGAATTCCTTTGTTTACTTTGAGGAAATGGGTACTGAGGAGACTGCTAATATGGGATTCCAACACAGAAATGGGGATAGCATTCTGAATTGTCCTTCTTCTGGGTTGAACACAACAAACCCTTTCCTTGGTTCTGGTTGGGACACCCTTGGTACACTGAGCCAGACTGAGAATTTTGGGGGTTCTTTTGGCAATTCAAACTACTCCCACCTTGTTCATTACCCAATCTGATTCTGGTCTAGTTGAGATGGTACCTAAGCTTCCATTCTTTGGGGGTGGTGGGAATTTCTCAGAAATGGTTGGTTCTTTTGGATTACCAAATTATACCCCTAATGAGGAGGATGGTAATGAGAAGACCTCTACAAATGGTGGAGACCAGCAAATGTCAGAAGAGGGTACAACGGGGATTTCACCTTGTGGAAAGAGGAAAAAGAGAGTTTCAGAGTCTAATTCTCCATTCAATCCCAGTAAGGTAAATAATCTTTAATAATATTAGCATTTATGTATTTGTATAGTCATATATGCCTTCTGATCATGTGTCGTTCTAATACCCATGTTGATAAATTGTTTGTTGATCATTATTATAGAATAACGAGGGTGAGCATCAAAAGGCTATTTCTGGTGAGAGTTCTCAGGAAGAGAAGAAACAGAAAAGTGAACAAAACCCGAGTGCGAATTCGCGCAGTAAGCAAACGGGTAAACAAGCGAAAGACAAATCGGACAGTGGTGAAGCACCTAAAGAGAATTACATTCATGTGAGGGCGAAAAGGGGCCAGGCAACGAATAGTCACAGCCTCGCGGAAAGGGTACCTTCTTAGCATCAGTGGTTCTCTAGTATTGAGTATGTTTACGACGTTTCTTTTGTTTAAGAACCTCCGAATATTTGTGCTCTAGGTGAGAAGAGAGAGGATTAGTGAGAGAATGAGATTGCTTCAAGAACTTGTTCCCGGATGCAATAAGGTAATTAAGGTGTCCCAGCTATGATTTTCTTAATGGTTAATTTTGAGCTTTGATTTGATAAGAGCCTAAGAGGATTAATTTGCGTGTTTTGAACTGTGACAGATTACTGGAAAGGCGGTAATGCTTGATGAGATCATCAACTATGTGCAGTCCCTGCAACAGCAGGTCGAGGTAACATATTATGCAACTCAAAGATGTGGTTTTGTTTCTCTAGTTTGTTATTCGGAACTGGGAAATGTTAAAAAATGACATGTGTAAGAATGTGGAAAAGTGTAAGGGAGTATGCCAAACGTATTTTGGAATTCTAACCTTTTAGCATGAAGCTTCAACATTTATAGAGGTATAGTGTTCAAGACTTCAAGTTGTCGTAATTAGCTGCAAAACTTGGCTGAGTTAGGGCCTTTTGACAAGCTTAGGGGATCTTGTCTTTAATAAATGCATTTATCAATCACCTCCATGATTGAGCAACTAAAAATAAATGAGTATCTTGCTTGGTTGAACTCACTTTTTGTTTTCCCCCACAATGTAGATGTGGTCCACAGATAAGGAGATTTGTTGGTTTTCTTTGATTAGAATTGACTAACCCAAAATATTCTGCTTATGGTGCTGCGATTAACCATAGTATCTTGTTTGGTTGAAGTCACTTTCACTTTCCCCCACAATTTAGATGTGGTCCAGACATAAGGAGATTTGTTAGTTTACTTTGGTTACGATTCACTCGCCCAAAATATTCTGCTTATGTTGCTCTTATTAACCATAAAATATGCTCCTTGCATTATCTTTTTACGGTTCCTTTGCTTTTTTTATTTTTATTTTTTATTTCTTATTGAGAACTTCCAAGTGCAAATTTAATTGAGAATTTTCAATCAAAGCGATACGATGTTAAGTAACATTCTTCAACTAGAGGTTAACAGATATAACTTGATCCGCTTATTTGACTCTAGTATATTTGATGACTCAACGATGATATCCTACTTTTCATGTTGCAGTTTCTGTCGATGAAACTTGCCACTGTCAATCCGGAACTAAATATTGATATAGACAAAATTCTATCCAAAGAGGTGAGTTAAGTTGGTCAATATTAATCATAAACCTTACTTATTTAGTATTCCTGTGAAACTTATCTTAGTTTTCCTTGCGCATAGATTCTACATTCGGGGGCCAGCAATGCAGCTATTCCTGGATTTGGTCCAGGAATGAGCTCTTCACACCCTTACCCACCCGGTATTCTACAGGGAGCCTTGTCAGGCATCCCAAGTACATCCCCATATCACAACCTGCCTCAGGTAACTGGATGATCGATAAAGATTGAAATCCCCTTGTTCTTTACTATCGTACCCAAGTAAAAGAATTGAAACAAGAAATTTTTAAGAAATTTTCTTGTACATGTAGAATATATGGGAACATGAACTTCAAAGTCTTCTCCAAATGGGTTTCGATTCTAATCCTGCTATCGGCAATCTTGGACCTAACGGTAATTGCCATAAGCTTACTCTATTTTACCCTTTCGAAATTGTATCTTGATATTGTGAACCTATTAATATAATTCTGGTTTGTTTGTTAAAGCAGGTCGATCAAAATTGGAGCTATAGAGTTCGGAAGTTGTCAAATTGTTTCTCCTTCTAACAGGCTATTCAATTATCTCTACGTTGACTGCACATTAAATTCAACCGGCAACTATGGAAACTGGAAAGCAGAAAAATTTCTTAAAGAGTTGTATAGGTTATCAGCTCCTAACTCTTTTGTTTCTTCGATTTTTAGCAGAAGAAGATCATGACCACTTTAGATTACAAATCTTGTATATTTCAGAAGACTATGTCTTTGAATGGCGAGGAGGATTGTTTTCATTGATTTTGTAGATTAAATCACTTTGTTTTAAGCTCAGAAAGTGTTCTGGGGAAACATTTCCCAGGCCCCTGCACAAGTGTAGTTCAAAAAGGCATGAAGTTTAATTGCAAAATACATGGGTTTGGGAGATTGTTATTGATTTTCATGTCATTACTTTGTCGATGATGCTCCATTCTGTCACCGATTTCTTCCTTTTTGTATCTGTTGAATTTAAACCGTTGATTTCTATCTCTGTTGTTTTCAAGAGATCTTGTGTTTGAATCGAAAGAATTGGACCAGTGCTGTGTATATACTCGTGTCGAGTGATCAGTCCGAACGAAATGAACAAAAACAGGAAGTAATTGTTTGTGTTTCAAATTGTCAGAACTTCACAAGAGGTAGAATGATGTGGTCACCATTTCATTACGAAATGAAATGAATTTTTCTGGGCCTGAATTAAGTGAATCATTTTTGGTAGTATTAAATCTTGGTTTATGTAAAGTGCAGTGCCATCAAAATGCAATACATATTTAAAAATGAATTGGAAGGTTGTTGCAATGAACACAAAAAGATAAGGTATTTTAGAATACCTTTTCACCACCATTGTTCCACCACCACCTCCCCTACTGGGTTTTGAACCCTTGACGTTGTGGTCCACTGACATCAACTGGAACCATCAAGGATCAAGGACACCCTGTGAGAGAATGATCCGGATGTACTTATATATACTTAAACATTCAAATCTAAGCTGACTTGTGCACGGCTGAAAATAGTTTCGCAACTGCACCATAAAGAATGGGCACGGACGTCGATTGCTCAAGCCATGCTTTTAAGCTCGGGCACAGGCATGCACTAGTAGTTCAACAAAATGGGGCAACTGCACTGCGAAGTTCAGGGTTTCAAGCAAACTCCTGAGTTCAAAAAATGTACTCTTTCCGTACAAAAGAATAGTCCTGTATTCTAATTTGGGTTGTCCTTTAATAAGTGTCTATTTCGAAAAGTTAATGGACAAAGATTGTACAATTGTTATTTTGTCCTTTCGAAAAATTAATGAGTAAAGAGCTAATGGATTTTTTAGGTGCTTTTGCGAAAATTAAATCTACTTCTCTTTTGAAAATTATTTCTAGCTTCCACCAAAAAAAAAAAAAAAAGACCTGTTTTTCCTATTTGATATTTCTGTCGAGAATCGCATGTGAACTTCTATAATACATGCCTAAATTTACGGAGAATCGATTGAATCTCTGCAATTGGTACGGTGAGCAATGAGCATCTTCAAAGGAAGCAAACGCTAAAAATTGTAACAAATATATTTGAAGGAGTCATGTTTTAGGGGCTCTGGCAGAACCCAAAATTAATTATGGGCCACGGCTACAGCCAAGGCGGATCCCAAAACAAACAAAAAAAAGGTTTTATTACGAGCCAGTACAAAAAACAAATATTTATTACCACTAACTCCAATCATTCTTTTTAATTACCACTAACTCCATTAAGGCCAATCACTCTTTTTTGGGTTTAGGCACTTAGGGTGCACTTTCCTATTATAGGGTTTTAGTAGTTTATGCACTTTCATAGGGTACCCTATGATTTTAGACACTTTCATATGGTACCCTAGGGTTTAGGTTTAGGCACTTTTATACAGTACTTTAGGGTTTAGGTTTAGGGTGCACTTTTCTATTATACGGTTTTTAGTGGTTTATGCACTTTCCTAGGGTACCCTGTGATTTTAAACACTTTCCTAGGATACCCTAGGGTTTTAGGTTTAGGCACTTTCATAGGGTACCTTGGGGTTTAGGTGGGGTGGGTAGAGAGAGAGAGAGGTCAACGAAATCCTCTGAACGGACTGACGCGCACATGGGACTGAAAGGGACTGACGCGTCTATGTCTAAAAGGGACTGACGCACATGGGGAATAAGGAGTGATCGGCGCTTTTTGGTTTTTCTCGTGGAGCGTGCGGTGCAGCCCTCCACAAAAGTGGAGCGGCCGGTAAAAAGCTCAAAAAAAAAAAAATTATATATAAACTTTTAACCCAATACATTTTAGCTCATCTCATAAATTTTTTTTAGCCCAACCCAATCAAATTTTGGTCCCATCTTGCCCCAACTCAAAATCAGGGACTAGTCTTCAAACCAAGAGTGGATAATGTGGTCTTAAAAAGTGATACTCATTCTTGGTCGAATGTTGATAATTCAATTACCAATGAGCAACCTCCTTGTAAAATTCAAATAGTCGAATTTAATGATACTTTTCTTGAATAGAAGCCGAGGTTACGTTCTCCAATATGGTAACATCCTATTAGTCAACATGATGCAATTAGACGAGCTTAAGTATTTATGTACAAGTTTGTCAGACTCTTTTTGGTTCCTATATGTGTACAGGGCCGGCTTATGGCATAAGTCAATGAAGCCACCGCTTCGGCCCCCAAAAAATTGTAAAAAATAGGGGCCCCAAATTTGTAGGCCTGCTATGTATTGTAATGGTTATTTATTTTTGAATGACCATATATTTAAATTTGTGGAACGCTAATTATTTTTGTAATTGTTTTTTATGAAATATGTGTTGAAAAAATTTATTATGCAAAATATATGGAGGACCTCATCTAATATATGACTCCGTTTCAGGTCTCTAAAACTCATGAGCCGGCACTGATGTACATATTTGCTTAGCAGAAATACATGTGTGTGTGAGGTTAGCCTAATGTAGATCTATGCCCTAGCTCCGCTCCTTACCCCTATCTACAAATTTGAAGGTCAAACATTAAAGAATACATCTGTTGAATACTTGAATTCTATCCTTCTCATTCTTACCAAACCTCGAACACCTGAGATTTTTCAACCCAAACTCAAAGCCATTGGTTCAAAGAGGGCCAGTGAGCTAACTTGTTTGCATGCATAGTAGTATTACTACAAAAATAGAACAAGGAGGAGCCCAAGCCCAACTAATGAATTTCCATTTAGGAGTAGGAGATCAGCAAACTGGCCCACTAAATAGGGCCTTGCTAGACAAACTGGCCCACTATTGTGCTCTCTGAAATCCAGTAGTGTCATGATGCAGCCACGGACTGAAATTGTTTTTCCAGCCGGCCAAGTTTGGATGACCGAAATCTTGGGAAGGAATCATAAAATGTGATTTCGAACCTCCATGAGAATGGGTTCTTGATCTCGTAACCCACGTGGTATGCTGTCTATTTCGATAAGCACATTTAAAATTTTACCCACGGACTAAATAATACTCACAATAAACTAAAACAAAAAAAGGAATGTATGATCAAACTGGATTTTCAATAGAAATTTATTTCATTATACTGGTAACCATTGATCAACTAGACTCTTATCGAACTTAATCAATATATACTACTCGGCTTCCAATTGCTCGATGAGGTCATGGCGGATGGAGTGAAAGCAATAGTTTTTAGATCAGAGAGGAAGAGAGATGTACTTTTTTTTTTTTCAAAGAGAGAAAAAGAATACATTCAAACTTTGACAGAAAAAAGAAGAACAATGAGAATGTGGAATTCATGGAGAGAGAGAGAGAGAGAGAGAGAGAGAGGAGATTGCGTAATTGGGGGAATTCCTTATCAATGCATAAGTTCTTTTATAATCGCTAACTGGTGTCCATTAGATAAATTCACCCGAAACATGAGTGGCCTAGGTTTATGCTCATCAGAAATCAATTCAGACCGTTAGATATTGAACTATAGAGTTGACCAAAATCACCCGAATTCAACCCAAAGTCAGATATCCCCAAAGTCAGTTACACATTTGTATTCAAAGATTTATAGCTTTTGATTGAAGATTTATGGTTTGTGGATTGTGATCAAACGAACGTTATGCGTTTGATTTTCGACGTGTACAATCCTTTTGGTTACTCTTGATTTTCCACAAGACTTATATATATATATATATATATATATATATATATATATATATATATATATATATATATATATATATATATATATATATATAACTTTCTAGTCCAGGGTTCCTGGACTCCGGGATCCACCTTTTTAAGGGTCCCCGCGAGAAATCGTCAAAAAAAAAAAAAAATCGGGAAAGGCTTGATCCGAGTAGTTTTTCACAAAATTGTATATATACAAAAGAAAAAGACTGCCACTTCATACAGTCTAGATTTACCATATTAAGTGATTTGATATAGTAAAAATGGTAAATTAATAAACCATGTTCACTTATCTTTTAAGTGAGGGTTATTTCATGCAATGAATATTTACTGATTTATCATATTGGGTGATTTGATACAGTAAAATATGATTTATTGTTTTACCACTTTGGTGATTTCACATAGTAAAGATGATAAATCAACACAGAATTCATAATAAATAATTTTATCATGTTGGTGGCTTGCCGAATTTAATTACTATTTTAATATTTCAAATTTTGTTTTGAGATTTTAGAAGAGAAAATATTAGGAAAGAGAAATAATTAAAAGATTAGAAAAGAAGAAGATTTGAAAGAGGAAAAATGTGTATAGATATATTTAGAAATAAGGAGAAAGAAGTGTGGTTTGGGGTATATGAATTTAAGGATGCCAACTTAAGTTTTCAAACTAACTAAGATGGACAAATAAATAAGTCTATGAAAGAGGCCCCCTATGAAAGGGTTGGCCATTAAAGAGATTTGATCTTGAATGGAAACAAAATTTTATTAATCACATATTGAAGAAACATTAATGATTAAAAGAGCCAAGAGTAAAACATCAAATTGGGAAACGGCATCCCACTCAACGAAAATAATATGTCTTCGAGACCTAAAGGATTGAAAGGCTAACAAGAAATCAACCAAACAATCAAGCAAAAAATCAAGTAAAGAAAAACAAAAGGCCTAAGAATTAGTCTGGCTGGTTTGAGAGTTTGTTCCTTACACAATTGATCAGAATCCAATTTTTAGAGTTAGGCCGCAAAAAAGAAATTTCTTGTGAAGCCCCTAGTCCCGGCGTGACCTTTGATCAAACCGGGGAGAGAACTAGTTGAGGTGCGTCGTCGAACCAAAAAATGAAAGGAAACAAAAGAAGTAATTTGTCTCACCACCAGCCCATTATTTACAAAACAAAATAAAAAAATAAAGGTATTTTAAAATACCTCATATTTCAAAAAAAAAATCTTGCAAAGCTCCTAGTCCTAGCGTGACCTTTGACCGGACCACAGAGAGAACTAGGTGTATCGTCGAACCAAAAGAAGAAAGGCAACAAAAGAAGTAATTTGTCCCACCACCAGCCCATTATTTACAAAACAAAATAAAAAAACAAAGGTATTTTAAAATACCTCACATTTCGTATCTTCTCACAAACACAATCTACCAATACTCGAACCCACAAACTGCGATTTAAGATATTCATTCTTAGCCAGCAAGACCGTAGGTTTGTTGGTGTGATGAATCATTCAGTTTAGATATTTATGGTTTATACCGCAGAAACGTAGTACATGACTTTATTTCACTATTTCGGGTTTCTACGTTGTGGTCCCACGTAGGGGTGCTCACGGTTCAGATTGTTCGGAATTGGCATGAATCCAATCTAGATCCGCGAGTCATGGTTTTTTGAAAATAAAATCCGTATCCGATCCAAAAGTCTCACGGTTCGGTTCCAATCCGATCCGCGAGTCAAGGATTAGTTTCGGATTTGTCCACGGATTTCAACTTATTCTAAAAGAAAAAAAAAATCATCAACTCAATTTCAAATTTTGCCTCTGTTCGTACCCTACATGAAGAAAATCAAGTAGCAAATACACTGGCAGAAATAGAAACCAATCAGGACTACAAACTTATACAAGTACATAGATAGTTCCAATTCACAAACAAAGGCACTAGCAGAAATAGAAGCCAATCAAGACTACAAACTTATCCTAGTATGTAGATAGTCCCATCCTAGTAGGGGTGAGCAGAAAATCCGTCAAACCGTGAATCCATTCCAAACTAATCCAAACCGATTGGTTTGGTTTGGTTTGGTTTTTTGGTAGCGTGGTTTGATCCTGGTTTAAAAAAATTAGAATCCGTAGTCAATGGTTTGGTTTGTGGATTTACGTTCATGGTTCCGGTTCCAATCCGATCCGAACCATGTGTATTGTGTGTGTGTGTGTGTGTGTGTGTGTGTGTGTGTGTGTGTGCGGGCGCGCCATAGTCAACTAACTTCCTAATTTAATTTATTTATTATTCCTTGCTTCTCTGGCAATATTTTATTTTGCCTAAGATTTTTCATATTTTCAATACACCAATAGTGGTTTAGTCATAGCAAATAAATTCGGTGATGAAATTCTCCGTTCCAATTTTGATCCACATCACGTTTCTATTTTTTCAAATTTCTATACATGATTCGGTCATGTCCTATTCCTATTCCTTGATTTCCTTCATTACCATGATTAATTACCCTAAATTTCTATATATGAGGACCTATTCGTATTCTGGATAAACCTAGCTAACATAGTAAACCTAAATTTTAAACCTAAATTTTAAGTACTCTAAATAGTTTACGGAAATAATATCTCAATATTAAGCAAACCGTGGTTTGAAACCGAATCCGAACCGTATTTTAATGGTTTGGATTGGTTTGGTTCTATGCCTTTTGTGAGTTGGTTTGGTTCTCCAAATTCATAATCCGTAGGTAGTGGTTTGGTTCTTGGTTTACTACAAAACCAAACCAATCCGGTCCATGCTCACCCCTACATCCTAGTACATAGATAGTAAACAAAGACAGTTTAGTTGAGTGAAAGTCCAGTTCACAAACCAAGACAGTTTAGTTGAGTGTAATACTTCAGTAGTTACATCAAAGTCCAATACAAAAAACCTACACATATATTTATTTTAAAAAAAAATTATATATAATAAAAATCTCACGGTTTGGATCGGTTAATCCACGGTTTCAAAATCAAAATCCGTTTCCGGACTGCAAGTCATAGTTTTTTATTTTTTGAATCCGTATCCGGACCATTAATCCACGGTTAAAATCCAAAATCTGCAGATCCGTTCGGTTCAGACCGGATTCACGATTCACCGATTTTTTTGAGCAGCTCTAGTCCCACGTCCAGGGGTGGAAGCGAAGCGAACAATGGGTATTTTCAGAAAAAAATTCGTTCACACTCACCAAAAGAGGGTGAACAAAACTCTCACCTTGATTGGTTGAAATGGTGTGAGGTTCATAAAAAATGGTGTGAACCCCACTACAAAGTGATGTCATGCTTACGAACAAGTGTATTGATTCCGTGAACCCCACACCATTTCAACCAATGAAGGTGAGGGTTTTGTTCACCCTCTTTTGGTGAGGGTGAACAAATTTTTTCCTGTTATTTTCTAAAGTTGGAAGGGACAGAGGGAATTAGCGTGTTGAAAACATCTAACCACGTGAGGGTTGAAGTTAAACTTTTAGAAGTTTGGAGTGAGCAATATATTTTTAATTTTTTTTATTTTTGATCAGAGGAACATTCATTTCATAAAAAGATCTCAAACAAATTACATGAGCAAACCCTAATGTAGACACCCCGATTTTGAATCCGGGATACGCTCGAGCATTCCCGATGATGAAACGGACCAATCATGGCTACCCAAAACTTGTGAAAATGGCTTGAACTTGGTTAAAATCAACCAAACATCACCAAATAATCCAAACCAACCTAAGCATTGTTGAACCAAACCAAACCATCAAATTGCCATCAAGAACCTTGAGCGCTCAAGCTTGAGACCTTGAGTGCTCAAACCCCTGAACACTACCTTGAGCGCTCAATCTCCTGAGGGGCACCTTGAGCGCTCAAGCCTACGGCTTTGAGTGCTCAACTCTGAACCAGTCAGGAATCTGCAGAATATCTAATCATGAGATTTTCTGCATGGGAGCGTCTGGGGGTGATCTTATACGATCTGTATGCGTACAATACACCCTAAACCTACTCCTAAACTACCCCTAACCCATCCCAAATACAAAACCCACTTCCTCTCTCTCCTCTCATTTTCCCTCCACTCACTGCCAACTTAAACCACTCACCACCCCTGGTTTTGGGGGGTTAGCAACTCTCACACTCCATCTGAAAACTCCATCAGAAATCGTGTTCTACTCTCTCTCTCTCTAGAATTTCATTCAATCACCAATCTAAACCTCTTGCAAAAACCATCTGTCAAACCCCAAATCCAACTTTTGATTATCAATTAACCCACACACTACATTATACACCCAGAATACCCAAGAAAATACTCAACTTTGTCCAGTTCCAAACCCACAATCAAGTTCAAGCCTTCAAACAAGCAAAAAGGTAGTTAACATGTGAAAATCTCATCTTTTTGGTAGGTTCAAGCAAGTTCTTTATACTTGCATTGAGCTTACAATGTCGCAAAACTCATAATCAAAGCATTCTAAAATCTGCAGTTCTGCAGGGGTTGAGCGCTCAAGCCTTAGGCCTTGAGCGCTCAAACCCTATTCTGGATCAGTCACTGTTTTGTTGATTTTTATACTCTTTTCTGAATTTTCATTGTATTGGAATGGTCAAATATGTTCATTCCACTTCTAAATCACATGCATGAGCGTAGGTTAATCATTTTTATGGCAATCAAATGTCAAAACTCTTGAAAATCTTGTATTTAAACGCAAAGCAGTGACTGTACAGTTTCATAAATCTTCATTCTACATGTTAATGGTCCTTTGAACCACTCAGAATCTGTTTTCAAGTCAAAAACCAGAAGCCCATATAACAGCTTGAGCGCTCAAGGTCATATGTTTGAGCGCTCAAACTGTTCTTAGGCTCTTTTGTTGGTTACTGTTGATTTAACCTTTTTTTTTGTGTGTGTGAGTAATTTTTGTTAGGCATATGATCTGGATACCTCTCTTATTTCCATTCCCAAGCAATCTCTTCATTAATTTATGGTGATTCTTTGATTTTCTTTATTCTTTATGAGATCAAGTCATCGGTTTTCACTTAAAATGTCATGAAAAATGTTTTATTAGGGGCACGATCTTGCAAAAAATGAAGGAATAGGTTGTAAAAAGGATTAAGTTCATGGGGACCAGAAGCTGGTTTGAGCGCTCAAGTCATGAGCCTTGAGCGCTCAAACTGGTTCGGAGAGCTTGAGCGCTCAATCCATTACCCTTGAGCGCTCAATCCCTATTCTGAAATCCAGATTATAAGTCAGATTAAGTCTCATGATCATGATTCCTAGAGCTGTTGTGTAGTTTCTGTTGTGGTTATTTTCTGTGAACATTTGCTGCAATTTTTCTTTATTGTTATTGTCATTTTCACATAAATCATCAAGCACAAGCATTCACAATTAGTTTTGCAATTTTGTGTTCACTTGCTATTTATGTAATTTCCATTCCAGATCCCCTATTTTTGTGATTAGAATCGAATTTCAAACATTTTCAAAATCCCATAAAATATTGAGTAGAGACCGGTTCACGGACCGGGCGAGAGGGGTGCCGTAAAACCCTTCCCCTCTCGTAACCAACCTCCCGAATCCGAGAAATCTTTGGTTCCGCCATGATCAGTGAAATCTTTTTCAATGAGCAAACGAGTCATTTTTTTTTTATCGGTTTCTCGGGTTCGGACCTCAAATCCGGGTGGCGACTCTAAAAATCTTCAATCTTTTCAAACGCAAAACCGCACCGATTTCCGTGGGTCGTCCACACCTAACTACCAAATACAAGACACAAGCACAAACCACTAAGGGTATACAGGCTCCGGATTATCGTACTGCACGAAGCAAACCAACACTATGTGTCGGCATAAAGTTTGCCTAAGATTCAGCAGAAGAGCAACCAACAAACGGGAACCCAGTTCACCCCATTAACAATAAAAATATATAAGATCTAGCCACCAAAACCACCAGAAAAACTGGAAAACCAGTTCGTAAAATAGAAAACTAGCAACATAAGTTAAATCTAACATATCTAAAATCAACAAAATTCAACACCCACTAAAACAAAGCTACCCATAGCACCCCTCACAGAGTTGAGACGAGTCAGACCGAGTTGTACCAGGTGAAGAATGGGTTGATTATTGCCCACCACCGCAACTCACTGGATCTGGGGAAATCAGACCGATTCTAAAAGCTGAGCGCAAGCCGCTGACAAAACCCCTTTGCTTCGACCTTCCTTATTGCTCCACCGCAAGCCGCCGTGCAAACCACCCCTCGTGGCCTCCACCACGTCGAAATAGAATCAAGTGCGCTGAATCAACACCACCGACAAATGATGGTAAGAGGACCAGACTACATCGATCCAAGGATCGGCAACTGAGGAAAAGATCAGAAAAAGGTTGTGAGAACACGCTAAGCGAGGAGAGGGTGAGGGGAAAAGGGGAACTAAGGTCCCCCCCCCCAAAAAAAAAATAATAATAATAATAAAATAAAAATAAAAAATCTAGATTTGAAGAGGAAAGTTTTAGGGCCGGCTAGAGAGAGGGTCTCTCAGTTTAGAGAGAGAAAGGTTTTTTCTTTTTTGCCCCCACCCCGTTTGGAGTGACCAATATGAAAGGTGTATTTTCTAATGTTTGTGGAGATTATTAAGGTAATGAATGAGAGAGAGAGAGAGAGAGAGAGAGAGAGAGAGAGCATAAATTGTATCCTGCGGCATTGAAGTAATGTTCTATATTGTAGCTTTTATTGCTTTTGCTGTCCAATTGCCAATTATACCCTCACATACCTGATTACCAGATATCCATGAAGAAGCGCATTACAGTACTTGTGTGCTTCTGGCTAGAATCTTATTAAAAATGGGAGTGTATGGATTGGTTTGGGTTAATATGGAATTATTACCACACGCATGCACAATCTATGTTTTCTACTGAGAGTAATAATTAAAGAGAAAATTTATTAAGGACTCTACACAAAGAGAGAGGTTGAGTCTAGAAACCCAAAATGAACGCAATTTAGTGTTTAGAGGTGGGGATATTTAGTAAATTTTCTTTGTGTTTAGAGTGATAAGGTACTAATGTAGCACCACCTAGCACAAAATCACAAGAGAGTCGGAGTGATATCCTACTTAGAAGTTTGGAGGAACAATGAACCCATTTTGTTGCGAAGCATTTTGGTAAGCATTGAGCCCGTCCCGTTTTTGAGAGTACAGATTGACGTGGGAAAAACCCCAACTCAAACCAGAGAAAGCGTAGGAGAAATCCTAAAAAAAATAAAAAAAAATTGAGTTAACCTGAGTTACCCATCACTGAGTCACACTCTAGTCACCCGAGTAACATAATAACACAGAAAAACTAAAGGACATGCAACAAAACTAAAACCTCCAAGCGAGCAACCATACTCCATGCCTGTTGCCAACGGGTGATGGAGGCTTTATTCTCTGGAGGGCGCTTAGGCCACCCTAGCATCGCCACAACGTCAAATGTGACCCACGTAAACTAAGGGGAAGCAGCGATGGCTGAAGGAGGGGGTAGATGGGTGAAGGAGGCAGCGTGACAGCAATGGAGGGAGGAGGCAACAGAGACAGGAGCGATGGTAGAAGGGGGCTGCAGTGGGTGGAGGAATTGGGTTTTAGAGGCGAAGGATGTAGATCTACCAAGTAGTGGGTTAGAGGCGGCATGGTGGTGAAGGGAGGGCGATGGAGGTGCAGTTGAAGATGGGGTGGCGTTGGTTAAGGATGAAACCCTAGGATATAATCTCTATTGTAGAGAGAGGGAGGCAAAGCTTTCGCTAGCGGACCCAGTTAGTAGAATGTTTGACAATGGCGGATCCATGAATTTGTTGCATGCGTTCAGAAATTACCTTGAGTCTAATAGCTTTATTAACAAATGACACCTACACACAAAATCTCAAATATTAGCATGAATAGCGATAAAAAACCAGAGCAAATACTTGCCATTTTACAATTATCCTCGACGACTTTTCAAAGCTACATAAAATTTAAGTCAATGAGTTAATTAATGATACGTCATTTTGAGATAATCAACCGTGAATAAATTAATTGACTGGGATCTATTTGGAGTTAAAAGCTCTCTCTTGTTTTGTCCCCTATCATTATGGTTGTATATAGCAAAATTTTTTTGTCAGTCTCTCATCCAAAGGAAGATTGTCAAGTCAACAGGTTTTTGCTTAAAGAATTTTGAAATGTTGCTATTAACAAAATTTTGTGTAAACAAATTTGTCTGTAATTCCATTAACTAAACAACAAAGAAAATAATCGGCAGTTAATGTTATACGTAGCTGTACCTTTAAATCGGAGGCAATGAAGACGCAGTTGATTGTTTTTGAGAGAAAATGCGAAGCACGGTACTAATATTAAGAGATTTTTCCCTTTCACTTTCGTTTAAATTTTTTTTTTGGCCATTATGAGTGTGGAAAAAATTAAATCCACTGTCTTATATTAGTGTGTGGATTTAGCTTTTTGTTTTTCACTCCTCTCCATTATTTTATGTTAAACGGTAGGCGAATTATTTTGAAAGAGTTTATAATGGACGTGGGGTGTGCAATAAATTATATTCCCATACCAAACAAGTCAAGAAATAACATAGGAAGAAATAAATTATTCTATCCGTCCTAATTTGATAGTCCACTACGAAACTACGTGTAATTTTCAAATTAAAAATAATATATTGATCGTAATAATTTTTTAAATTTTTTGCACCTGTATTAAAGTTTTCAGTGAGATCTATTAAACAAAATCTATATTGATAAAAAATTATTTTCATACGTATATTATTTTCAAATTTAAAAATTACATGTAATTTCGTAATGGACTATTAAATTGGGATGATGGGAGTAACTACGAAAGACTCCTATATGTTAGAACCAATAATCAATACTTATGTATTATTAAAGACATCTCATCCAATCATCCATTTGTCAGTTGGTACTACTTATGAAAATAAACCATGCAAACCCAAATACGGAGCAAGTGGTGGCTAACTCATTTGATAGAGCTCTTGGATACCCCACACAGTATTCTGGGATCGAGTCTCATTCCTCCCCCCTCGTATAATAGATTAGAAATGACGAATGACAAAAAAAAAAAAAAAAAGAGTAGTAATGTAGAAGATAAAAGTGGTCCAAAATGTTGGATTTGATTAGCACTATTCAGGCCCACTAGCCCCTGACTGACTCAACAAGATAGGGAAAAAGAGGTTTTCTGAAATACCTCGTCATGATGTGGTTGAGGGTACCGAGCCTCGAACCCTGGACCTATGGCTTTAATTTCAAATCAATTAGCCAACAAGCCAGAAGGAGGGCCAGTCTTAGATAGCTTTCAGTTTATTATATTTCTATGTGTCAGGCCTTAGAAACCTACGTCAGTTGATTTCACTGTCTCAACGTTTAGCAAAAGCTAGGATTATACATTAATATAGGCACTATAAATTAACCAAGAGCTTCGAGAATAGACAGGTTTCATCAACAATCACTTATACGCCCACAAGTTGATGGTTGTTGATGATGTGATGGTGACATGCATTTTAATGAGAGTTTCAGGCTTGCATAGAGTGTTATTTTATTATGCACCCACCTAAAAATAGATGAATATTACTCCAATATTTGTGTAATTTAAATAATGATAACTGTTTCGTTCTCACATAATGCGCAAGTGAGAGTGTGAAAGAGTCTTACAAAAGTCTCTTAGACAACTAAAATGTGCAAGTGCAAGAATTGGGAGCGAAAACATTTTAAAGAATTATGTGACTAAGGCTAAAATTCAAATATACATATAGCATCATGAATCCACAAATTCTTAAGTCAAAATTTAGAACGGCTATTTTGGCTTAGAGCAAGCGCACCGGTTCGTTTCAAATGGGATTGCCAAAGCTTTTTTTTTTTTTTTTCACTTGTTGCAGACTGCAGTGTCTAAAGTCCAAAAAATAGAAATTTTCTTGCGGTGGTTCGATGCCATGTTGTGCAGACTATTAAATTAAATACATAGTATCATTTTTCAAAGCAAATCAAATGGCTTCAATGAGAGAAATGACAGTAGTCACCTTCGATACCAAATTTTGCACCAAACATTACGTTGCCCTTTTTTGACATCAATAAATTATAAATGACTATGGGTAAACTTGGATTATGCCAAAAGACATGCGAAATTAGGTTTCAATGGCAAGGAAAACAGCAATGAGACTGAAAATAGTAAAACTACTTAAAAGAATAATTTTTTTTTTTTTTTTTTTGCAATTTTTCCTGTGTTCAATTTATTGCTACGAGGGCTTGGCCATTAAAGACATCTGATCCGTTTATCCTTCGGTTTTATTAATCACATATCGAAGAAATAATCATTAACCTGATCAAGAGAAAAACATCAAATTAAGAAGCGGCATCCCAACAAGGTTGACACCTTACTCAGCAACAATCATATGTTTCTCAAGACCTAAAGGATTGAAACGGCTAACAAGGAGTCAATCAAACAATCAAGCAAAATTAAAACAATTCAAGAAAAATAAATAAGCCCCAAGGATTAGTCTGGTTGGTTGGAGAGTTTGCTCCCTACGTAATTGGTCAGAGTTTAATTTTTGGAGTCCAGGCCACAAATAAGAATCTTGTGATTCGCTTAGTCCTAGCGTGGATGGCCTCCTTTTGACCGGACCTGGAGAGAAAACTAGTTGAGTTGTGCGTAAGCTGGTCCCGACACTAACCGTCGAACCAAAAAAAAAGAAAGAAAAGAAAAGAGATAATATGTCCCACCTCCCATTATTTACAAAACAAAGTGAAAAACGGAGGTATTTGAAAATACCTCTTTTTTTTTTTTGTACTACCTCACATCCCCTCATCTACCAATCCTCGAACCCACGACCTGTGACTTAAAGATATGCATCATTAGCCATCAAGCCAGTTGGAGAAGTGGTGAGAGAAGCTTGCCAGTTTAGTTATTTAATTGTCCAAACCGCAGAAACGTAGTTTCAACCTTTAGTTCTCCCACGTGGAAGGGACAAATGGAAATTATGTGTTGAAAACATCTAGAAGGTAGGAGTATTTTATAAAGTTCGAGGGAGATTTTGGGGTTAATGAGTGGAGAGATAGATAAAAAAAAAATAGAGTAATAATTGAAGAAAAAATTTATTAGGAACCGTACACAGTGGCGGCTCCAGGATTTCTCGTGAGGGTGTTCAGAAATTCTACTACGGTCATCTAGAAATAATAACTGTGCATATGCAAAAAAAAAAAAAAATTCTAATATAAAAAATGCCACAAAAAAAAAGCAAAATATTTAGTATATTAGAATTTTTCCTCAACGACTTTTCATAGTTCGAAACCAGTTCCATAGTAGCATCAGTATCAAATGCATCACTCTCCATGTAAGCAATCATGCAATCGTTTATCCACTGATCTCCCATTCAATTGCTTAGAATTTCAAGAATGGAAGATCTTCACAACCCTTCACAACTTGGTTATGAGCACTATTGTTGCCTCCCACATGAGATTGCAACTTCTACTTCCTATTCCAAAGTTTAAAGCCATCTATGACAAAAGCATCACCTCTCGCTTGCTTACTGAAATCAGGATGAAAAAATAACAACGTAGACAAAATGTTGCATCCTTTACTGCCATTTAGAGGACCGGAGTAATTAGACTATTTTCATACTCCAATGAAGTACCAGAATAGAATAGTTCCAAAATGTTTAGGAGGATCTGGGGGTGACCACAAAGAATTAAGGTAATTGTACGGGGAAAACTCCACGTAACTCTGGATCACGTGCTTCCTTGAATCAACCCTCAATCTGCAAGACAGAAAAAGGGTTAGAGCACATTTGCCTCTCGTCGGCAAAGGCCCTCCGATGCCTAAGTTAGTGTCACGTACTTTGAATACTCAAATCGCAATGCGTATGAAAATAGGTTTCACAGCGTACCTTTTGTCATGGTTATTGCCTTGTATTTATAGGTGTAGATGTTCCATCAATTTAGGCATCTCGTGCTCCTTATTTCCTATTCTCTTTAGGAATCCCGTTTCTAATAGGACTTTCCTATTAGGGACGAGTCTCCATATCCTGCTAGATCTCGTCTAGTAGGAGTCTTTCTTTCCATATAGGGTTCTTCCCCATATGGGGTATACTCCTAATCACTTTAGGATTTCCCATATCGAATCCCTTATTTCACGGGATTGCTCCTTATCTCATAAGGAACCACTGTAGAGTATTCTGGAATGTCTCACCGCCTTATTTGTGGCGGTGCCGTGCTTCCACGTAGCTCGGTATGACTCGTACATGACCCAGCTACTCACGCCGAGCTGAATCCATGTATCCCTGAATGCTGCTTAAGCTTTACTCATAGCTTTGCTAGCTCGGCCATATTAGGGGCATTCCCTCGTGACCTATACCGAGCTAGCACATCCTGGTATATCTAATCTGTTCAATTACTTTAGCCTTATTCATGGCCAAACCAGCTCGGCACAGGGCTCACGTGTACCTCATGTGGTGCCGAGCTATTTACCATCTCGTGGTGAAGTCATCAGGCACGTGCTACGCCTAGTAGTAGGGTAATCCGATTTTACCCACTCCAATTGCTCCCCAGCTCTGCTGCTACTGTTATGCATCAGTAGTGCGCAGAGCTTCAACGGTTCTCGATGTATCTTCTGCATGCCTCCCCTCCACGTGGGTGGCAACGCTGTCACTGCATTTAATGCGAAATGACCCGTTGGTGGCTCGGATAAGCCCAAAGGACAATTCCGCTGACGCTTTTCGTGCGTCACGTTCCACTTTTATTGGGGTTCGGGCGGGATAATCATTATTTTTCCCTCCCAAATCCTCCTAAACCCAAAAAACCTCTCCCCTTCTCCTTCACTTCATACTTGTCAAAAGCAAAGAAGAGAGAGAAGAGAGCTTCGTTTGCCATTGTTGCTGCTCCAAGCTCCCTGCAAACACGCCACCGGTTTCTCGTCGGAAAGTTCCGTTTCCCTCCGTTTTTCGTCGGAAAGCACCCTGTTAAGTTCACTCTCTCTCGTAAGTGCCCCTTCTTTAGACTCTTCTGTTTGCACGTCGAAATTTTCGTTTCGTTTTTTGCCCAAGTTGTTCCTCCCAGTGCCTGTTCATCTTCTTCCCTGGGTTTCAACTGTGAAACCCTAATTTCCAGAACAAATGGGTAGATATAGGGTTCTTTTGGGTACCCCTGAGAAAGTAATGGAATTCCGTAGGAAGTACGAGATCCCCGCCGATGTTCAATTCCGGCTGAATAGATCAGAGGACTTAGAGGAAGTGGGTCAGGACGAGACTAGGATTCACATTCCCTTAATTTTCATAGTCGAGGGTGGCTTGAGACTCCCTCTGCACCCGTTCTTCAGAGAGGTCTGCTATAGGTGTCAGCTAAACCCTATGCAGCTCTGCCCTAATTTCGTTAGGGTAGTGATGGGCACCGTTGCCCTTAACGAGCTGCTCGGCCTTAACCTCGACTGGTGGGACTTGCACTATCTCTATAGTGTAGTCCCTACAGAGCACAAAAATTACTACTTCAAGGCTAGGGACCCTAATCAGAAGCTCATCACTGATCTACCAAATTCCTCAAAGGGAGAGGCAGATGACTATCTCGTAGTCACTGGCAATTGGCAGCCTAGAGATGCTGAGGGGAAGATCATTGGCTTCGCCTGCCCCACCTCCACTGGCGGACTACGTTAGTATTTTTACCCCCGAGCTGATTTCATTCCTTTTATGTTGCTAACTGTGGCTGATCCACTTCTCATGCTATGTTGTTTTGCAGCGGATAATCTCAACCACGGTGGCCGCTTGATCCACGGCAAGCTTCATGATAGGCGCGCAAAATGTACACATGAGCGCCCCTAATTTACCCTTGCTAAGTCTATTTATTTTGTTATTTGGAGTATAATACTTTGTTTGCGTGTTTTTGTAGGTATTTAGAGGTTTGGATAAAAAAAAGAGCAAAGACCAATTTTACTCGGTGTCGAAGTGATCCCCGTGGTCGAATAAAATCAAGTAATGAACCATGCTAGCATTGGGCCTTATAACTAACTGCCCACGTGGATTATAGCAAGCTGTGGAAGACACCACAATATGTACATGCATTGGTGGGCCAAATCAATTATTCATGAGTTTATTTTGATCAGTTGGACCAAAGAAGACAATGGGCTTCCTAATGCCATAATTCGGCAGCCTAATTACAACAAACACAGAAGGTTGGCTTAGGGCTCCACTACACGAACAGACTTGGAAAACAACCTACGGGTCGGCATAGATTATTATAAAAAGAAAAGGTAGCGGCCTTGAGCGGGGGATTAGTTTTCGGAATTGGGCAGCAGCTTTTGGGCGAGGGTTTTCGATCAACGTGGAATTTTGCTTCGCTCCTAGTCATGGCCGGCTAAACCACCTCTAGGGTGTAGATGAAGCTCGAACCCTGAGTAACATTATTTATGTTTTGATTTATGGTTTTATTATTCGAAGCATGGTTGTATGACTTTTAAGGATTTAATTATATGATTAATTCTTTCTACCAAATCTTGTGTACAAATTCCTAGGTTTTGTGCACGTTCATACAACGGTTCATAATTGTTTTGTGATAACTGGTTGGATGGATTATACTACGTAAGACGAGTGGTGCCGATGAGACGAGTCGTACCGATTTGAGACGGTTCGTACTAGCAAGACGATTCGTGCTAGGCGGAGATAGTCCATGCCGATTGATGATTCATAAATTATCATTAGGAGATATCGCTAGGGCTTGCAATCCTACGGTATTCGGGTTGATTCGAATAGGAGGCCTAAAATTGAAACATATTTAAGTTAAAAGGGGAAGAGTGGATTCGAAACCCTAGACTTTTCTCTCATAAACTCTCTTCACTTTTTAATTGCTTAAGTTTAATTTAGTTTTTAGAAAATCAAACCAAAACCTCTTTTTATTGAATTAATTTAGAAATCGATTGAAACATTTGCAATTTAGCCTTTTAATCCCTGAGGAGCGATACTCGGAATATTTGCCACTATTCGTTAGAGTAGTAGTAATTGTTTCGTTTTATTAATTATTTTTGGTACGGAAACGACGTGACCAAATTTTGGCGCCGTTGCCGGGGATTACAAGCACGGTTGCGTTGTTGCAGTTGATTTTTATTTGAATTCCTAGTTTAGGTGTTTTATTTTCCATCTCTATTTTGTTTTTATTCTCACTTTTTTTTTTTTTTCATATTCGTTTAATTGCTCGTCTTCTTAGTAAGTATAACTCAGGCACGGAGTTGAAAGCTTGTATTGCGAGAAAGTCAGACAGGGAAGGAAAAGTTACGAAGGGAAAAACCAAGGAAATATCACCATACGTCTTTTGTCTACTTTCTGAGCATTGTGAGTCCTTCAATTTTTGCTTGCTATAGTTACTTTTTTTTTTTTTAATACTTTTTCTTTTTTAGATAGTCAATTAATTTCATAGTGTATGCAAGGTCTTCGTTCGTTGAGTCCTGAATTTGTTGATTTAGATCCTCAAATCGAGCGAATCTTTAGAGTTAAAAGAGCGGAGTCCAAATTAGCATTGTTCAATCCTAAAATTACTCCAATGGCTGAACGTCAAGACCTTCCAGCCCTGAAATCGCATTTCATACCTACGTCTTACACTCCCTCATCTTGTATTCAGTTGCCGGCCACTACGGCAACTCATTATGAGATTAATCCAAGCCTCATTCAAATGCTCCCATCCTTTTATGGGAAAGACAACGAGGACCCTTACAGGCACCTGAATGAATTGAAAGAAATATGCCAAACTGTAAGAATCGAGGGCTTCACTGATGATGCACTTCGGTTGCGGCTATTTCCCTTTTCGCTTAAGGATAAAGCCAAGAATTGGTGGAAGTCTTTGTCCGCCAACTCCATAACTACGTGGGAACAAATGCAACACGAATTTTTAAAAAAGTACTTCCCTATAGGTAAGACAAAAGAAATTCGTCGAGCCATAACTGGTTTTAAAATGCGAGAGGGAGAACAATTTCATGAAACATGGGAGAGGTTTAGAGAATTGATTAGGAAGTGTCCGCACCATAAAATTCCAAAATGGCAGCTGGTGGAAAGTCTTTACGATGGATTAAATCCAGGGTTCCGTCAAATGGTTGATGCCTCATGTGGGGGCAGTTTCATGATGAAAACTGAGGATGAGGGATGGGATCTTTTTAAAACTTTGAGTGAAAATTCACAGCATCATGCCTCCACATCTCACATTCATAGGAACACATCTGCCTTATCCAACCTCGCGTGGCCTATTTGAGGTAGGCCAATCAAGCGATCTCTTCGCTAAGGTAAATGAATTGTCCCGTAAGCTTGATAGTTTCTTATCCTTAGGGCAAGTTCCTCTATATTTCCCTCAGCCTAATTTCTCTTGGAGCCAACCAACTCATGGGCAACCTCTTGCCCCATCATTGATGTCACCGTGTCCAGATACTTCTAATCTTCAAGCCTACAATCTAGCCCCCGCACAACAGCCATACCAACAACCTTCTCCTCCTCCGTCCACTCAGAGGACACCATCATTGGAGGAGCAGGTGTTGCAAACCATGGGTGAACTCAAGGCTGATTTGCAATTGCTCCGCTCCCATTCTCAATCTATCGCGAAGCTAGAGATCCAAGTGGGTCAAATAGTTAATGCCCTTAACTGTAGGGAGGACAAGCAAGTTTCCAAGTCAACCAGTAGCCAATCCAAGAGAGATTAATCAAATTGATAGTCTACCAGCTGACCAGCAAGCGAACATAGTTCTTAACCTAAGAAATGGGAGAGATGTAGAGACTAGACCGGAGGAGGGAGCAAGCAATGAAAAAGGTTTTGAAAGTGAAAAAATCATCAACAGTAAGGAGAATATTTCTCATAGGAAGCCCACATCGATTCCTCCAGCGGAACTATCATATGTGCCAAAAGCCCCTTTCCCTACGTGTCTTAATGCACCTTCACCCTTTCGCAAGAAGGGGGCAGAACAAGAAGACATGATGGAGGTGTTCAAACAAGTTAAAATCAACCTCCCACTCTTAGAGGCAATTAAACAAGTTCCATCTTACGCTAAATTTTTAAGAGACCTATGCACACAAAAGCGTAAGTCTAAGACACATGAGCCTAAGAATGTGCGTCTCACTGAGCAGGTGAGCTCTATACTTACACGTAACATACCGATTAAGCGAAAGGATCCTGGTGTTCCTATCATTTCGTGTGTTATTGGAGATCATGTCATTGATAGAGCACTGCTAGACTTAGGCGCCAGTGTCAATTTGCTCCCTTACTCTGTTTATGAACAACTTGGACTGGGAGAGTTGAAGCCCACACCGGTTACATTGCAATTAGCTGATCGATCTACTAAGGTGCCACGTGGTATGATCGAGGATGTCCTTGTCAAGGTAGATAAGTTCTACTTTCCTGTTGATTTCATAGTCCTTGACATGGAACCAGTCCATAATCCCAATAAACAGATTCCTCTCATTCTTGGTCGTCCATTCTTGGCTACGGCCAATGCATCTATTCATTGTAGGACTGGAGTGATGGATGTGTCATTTGGTAATATGAAGGTGCAATTGAATGTTTTTGATGCCAATCACTATCCTTCTAAAGAGAGAGATTGCTTTGCGGTAAGTGAGATTGACTGTATGTTTGATGAGGCATCTCCGGACATTCGAGTTAAATGTCCTACAGAGACACATTTTGTGCATTTGGGCTTAGATAGTGCTGATATTGACACGGGCCAGGACTTTATTGATTCGAAGGCCCTCATAGATGAACCCCCATGGAGTGACCCATACATTAAGTCGTGACCCATATTTCCTAAGCCCTCTGCCTCCCCACTTATGGAAATTGCACTAAGACTTGAGTGGGAACCACCACCATGTGCATACTTGGGGCTAGATGACATTTTCTGTGGTGATTGATATATATTTTGCCCGTCTGGCTGAAGACGTAAAACTTAGCGCTACTTGGGAGGCAACCCAAGTGTCATTTTTTTTTTTAGTGTCGTCTTTCAGTACTTTCTTTTTCTAATTTGGTTTATTTCTTTTGAGTTTTATTTTATGTTATTTTTATTTGGTTGTCTCGGAGGCTAACAATTGCAGGTACTACACTTCAAGTTGGGGGGTCTCCCTCTCACCATCTTTTACCCTGCTATTTGTTCTCCTCTACCAAGGTGATACCTTTCCTCTCTTTTACTTTCTCGTCCTATCTTTTAGTTCATGCTTTCAATGAGGACATTGAATTGTTTAAGTTGGGGGGAGGGATCACTTTATTTTGATCCTTTTTAGAGTCAGGAAAATCCAAAAAAAAAAAATTTAAAAAATTTAAAAATAAAAAAAAAAGAGAAAGAGGTGAACCAAGGAATTTGGATGCTTGAGTGTACTTACTCTTGATTGATGGCTGCTGATTAGTGTTGTGATAATTGTTATGTGAGTTGACGTCTTGATACAAGTTCATGAATCGATTTAAGCTTGTGAATGAAATGTTGATAGAAAGCACTTGGTTAGCCCGTATCATCTATAGTTGGATAGTGTTTGATCACTTGAGTTCATGCTTTTTCACGCGCACTGTCCCACTTTGAGCATTCACTGGCCTTGAATTTGGTTTACATGTTATTGATATTTCGGTGTTAGTTGATTGTGCCCACGGGCTAATTGGAACCCCTTCCCTACATTGTGCACTAAATTGGTATTGCTTATCCGGGCGTTCATTGAGTAACCGGGCAATCGGGGTTTGCTCCCACCGTGTTGTTCGTGTCAAAAGATGGATAGACCTTGTGAAGGCATTGGTTGAATGTGGATAGTTTGGGTCTCTCCCTAAAGCCTTTTTGACTCGAGCAATTAAGTCTGAAGGGTCTCTTTAAACCTGGTACCCTAAGGCCACTGGCTTGGGGATGACCGACCTAAAGCTCGTTACATGGGTCAACTAGAAAGCCTGACAGATCCAGGCATTGCACGACCACAAGAAAAAAAAATGGTAAGAATGAAAAAAGTGAAAAAAAAAAAGAGATTAATCGTTAGGGGAAGGGGTGAGTTTTTAGAGACACACCGGGCTATCGATATTGTGTGAACTGTTTTGGGGGTCAGTGAATTTCTATGTGCGGTTCTCACTTACACGCGTGTTATGTGATAAATCCCTATCCAATCGTAGGTGAGAAGGCTAATTTTTGTGGTAGACTGAATACGAGAATTCACTTGTTTAAATCTTTGCATGAATAAAGCATCTTGTCTTTGACTTGCATGACAGTCGTTGCGGTACTCTGAGAGGTTGTTGGTTGAGTTTGAGTTGCATTTGAGTGTCCAATTCCTTGTGTGTTTTGTGGGTGGTCACTGCTGAAAACCCTCACGAGACTTCACTCGTCCTACCGGGGCCGCCCGGGGGTTTAAAAGATCTATCCATTTTTCTTTAGTTCATTTTGTTTTGTTTTGTTTTGCTAGAGACTAGCAAAGTGTAAGTTGGGGGGTGTGATAGGCGCGCAAAATGTACACATGAGCGCCCCTAATTTACCCTTGCTAAGTCTATTTATTTTGTTATTTGGAGTATAATACTTTGTTTGCGTGTTTTTGTAGGTATTTAGAGGTTTGGATAAAAAAAAGAGCAAAGACCAATTTTACTCGGTGTCGAAGTGATCCCCGTGGTCGAATAAAATCAAGTAATGAACCATGCTAGCATTGGGCCTTATAACTAACTGCCCACGTGGATTATAGCAAGCTGTGGAAGACACCACAATATGTACATGCATTGGTGGGCCAAATCAATTATTCATGAGTTTATTTTGATCAGTTGGACCAAAGAAGACAATGGGCTTCCTAATGCCATAATCGGCAGCCTAATTACAACAAACACAGAAGGTTGGCTTAGGGCTCCACTACACGAACAGACTTGGAAAACAACCTACGGGTCAGGCATAGATTATTATAAAAAGAAAAGGTAGCCGGCCTTGAGCGGGGGATTAGTTTTCGGAATTGGGCAGCAGCTTTTGGGCGAGGGTTTTCGATCAACGTGGAATTTTGCTTCGCTCCTAGTCATGGCCGGCTAAACCACCTCTAGGGTGTAGATGAAGCTCGAACCCTGAGTAACATTATTTATGTTTTGATTTATGGTTTTATTATTCGAAGCATGGTTGTATGACTTTTAAGGATTTAATTATATGATTAATTCTTTCTACCAAATCTTGTGTACAAATTCCTAGGTTTTGTGCACGTTCATACAACAGGTTCATAATTGTTTTGTGATAACTGGTTGGATGGATTATACTACGTAAGACGAGTGGTGCCGATGAGACGAGTCGTACCGATTTGGGACGGTTCGTACTAGCAAGACGATTCGTGCTAGGCGGAGATAGTCCATGCCGATTGATGATTCATAAATTATCATTAGGAGATATCGCTAGGGCTTGCAATCCTACGGTATTCGGGTTGATTCGAATAGGAGGCCTAAAATTGAAACATATTTAAGTTAAAAGGGGAAGAGTGGATTCGAAACCCTAGACTTTTCTCTCATAAACTCTCTTCACTTTTTAATTGCTTAAGTTTAATTTAGTTTTTAGAAAATCAAACCAAAACCTCTTTTTATTGAATTAATTTAGAAATCGATTGAAACATTTGCAATTTAGCCTTTTAATCCCTGAGGAGCGATACTCGGAATATTTGCCACTATTCGTTAGAGTAGTAGTAATTGTTTCGTTTTATTAATTATTTTTGGTACGGAAACGACGCGACCACTTCACCGCGAGGATATTGCCAAGGCCCTCTGGTGGGACGGCTTTGAGCCAACTCCTGTAGGACTCGGACGTTCAGCTCACCGACTGCTTGGTTACACACCGTTCTACTGGGGCAATATCAGGAGGGAAGGAGAGCACAGGTCAAGACACACCTGGCCACCACCTCACTTCGTGATTGCCACAGGCCGACCTGCTGACCGAGAAAGGACGCGTGCCCGCAGAGGCCGAGCTAGGCGGAGGTCAACACGGTCCCAAGCTCCTGAGGACCTGCAACGGCAAGT
This sequence comes from Vaccinium darrowii, assembly GCA_020921065.1. NCBI lineage: Eukaryota > Viridiplantae > Streptophyta > Magnoliopsida > Ericales > Ericaceae > Vaccinium > Vaccinium darrowii. The sequence goes on from CM037157.1 coordinate 9,716,955, forward strand.
CACCCTTGCCCATATCCCTGAGATCCAGACTGCTATTCCAATCCTCGTACGCACTGACCTTGAGCCGAGCACATCCGGACAGATTAGCTGAAGAGGACGCAGAAGAAGAAGGAGTTGGTGGTTTTGATCATCGCGGGCTTCGTTCAATCACTAGCCGAGCAATCGGTCCTTCTTGCAGACTCGGACGACTCGCCAGGTTATTCTCCTTCATCAGATCGCCTGGAGATGCCTCTACAGCCAATCAATTTGCTGGACACCTTGAGCCTTGGTGGAGCCTCTCGTGCTCCCCCATCCGCTGATAATGTCATTCCCCCTCCTCATGCAGTAACTTCCCTCACCGAGCTGCCAAAGGGAGAAGAGGCCGGTGAGCAGCCCTCAGCAAATCCATCCCCCCACACAGAGGAGAAGAACTGGGGATGCCACCTTGTCCCCGTCTGAGCTTCAGCTGCTGGCACAGCCCTGGGCCCCAACCCTTGCTCGCCCCGACGGCACTCCTGTTCATGATACTGACAAGATTTCCTCCACAGACGTGGCGTTTGGCATTGCTAGGGCCGCCCTGCTCCCTAACGACATAGAGAGGGAGAAGAACAGCTCCTACGAAGTGCTGATGAAGTCCGTCTTCCAGTCTAGTGTCAAGGTACGGAATCACCCTTCCTCTGTCCTTAGTTTTATTTTAGCTGCATTATCAAAAACTCTCTTATGTTTTGTTTTTTTCTTATCTGCAGATCATGCAGAAGGCCCATGTGGGTTTCGAAAGAGCTAAGGAGGCCGAGAGGGAGTTGAAGAAAGAGCAGAAGAGGGCGGAGAGAGCTGAGAAGGAGGCTGCCCAGTGTTCCCAGTTGCTGAAGGAGGCCCGAGCTGAGGTGGAGGTGCTGAGGGGGGAGAATGCTGATCTGGTGAAGAGGTCGGAAGAGGTTGAGCTGGGTCTGAGCAACCAGCTGACAGCTGCTGAGGCCAAGGCAGCAGCGGAGTACGATCGAGCTGTCCTGGAGGTCACGGAGCACTACAAAGCTCAAATGCCAGTCGTGCAGGATACCATCTGGGGGGCGGCTTGGCGACGTTGCCTCGAGAAGCTCGGCGTTGACGAGTCTTCTCCTCACTGGACAAATATTGAGCTGCCGAGCCAGACAACTGCTGCCGAAGCCCAACCTGATGCTCAAGCTCAGCCTGATCAGTCCGTGCCTCCCTCTGAGCAGCCGCAAATCGAAGATGCCGTTCCCGATCCCTACTACTATAAACGATGGCAGTACTGAGGGCTCTGCTGGAGGTACGGATGCTTGATCCCAACGCTGTCCACTGCTGCAAATGAGCACAGTGAAGAGGCTTGATGCCTTCCTATCTTTTATCTGTTTTTAAACTCTATCTTTGGCCCTGTGTGGCTTTATTTGGCCGCCTGTGGCCTGTTGCTACGCTGATATCTTTTGCTCCTGACCCTGCGTGGTCCTGTTCGGCCATGTGTGGCCTCTTCTAGTTTCTCGTACTTTGGATATTTTGCATTAGTACTTCACTTCTTTTTTCTTTTGGTTTTGCTGATAGTTGGTCCTGGGTGACATTTCTTCTCTTTAATTCTGCTTTTTAGGGAAGGGGTTTTGCTTGCCCTTTGTTGCAATATTTGTTCGCCGAGCTGAGTTTCTTCATACTACTCGTTTTAGACTAAGGCTCTTCATACTTAGCATTCTGCTCAAACTAAGTTTCTTCATACTTAGAAATGTATAATACGAAGTTTCTTCATACTTAGCATTTTGTTGTAAACACTAAGTTTCTTCATACTTAGCATTTTGTTGCAATACCCGTTGCAAACTAAGTTTCTTCATACTTAGAATCTTTTCGTGCAATATTCGTTGCAAAACCCTAAGTTTTGTCATACTTAGGATCTTTCGTGCAATATTCGTTGCAAAACCCTAAGTTTTTTCATACTTAGGATCTTTCGTGCAATATTCGTTGCAAAACCCTAAGTTTTTTCATACTTAGGATCTTTCGTGCAATATTCGTTGCAAATACACATATTCATTGCAGATATACATATCCTCTGCTCCCCAATAGGAATCCAAATTTTGAAGTGGAAATTGCGGTTCATATTAACCAAAATCATGATAACATTTCATTAATGCTAGAAATATCAAAAAATCTGAATAACTAATGTTGGTGATTTTACTCGTAATCCCAACTAAAAACAAATGCGAATTTATTAAAAGAAATGTGATTGTATTCGTAATCACACAAACAAATTACTGGAAGAATTTTCTAAGGTTCTGGACATTCCATGGTCGTGGGACTGGGTCCCCATCCAGATCGGCCAAGCGGTAGGCCTCAATGCCAGCGATCCCCACGATCTTGTATGGGCCTTCCCAGTTCGGTCCAAGCTTTCCGTCTGAGGACACTTTGGTGTTGGCCAAGACCTTCCTCAGGACTAGGTCGCCAACTTTAAATTCTCTTGGCTGCACCTTCTTATTGTAGCTCCTTCGTAGCTGCTCTTGGTATGCTGTTAAGGTAATGAGTGCCCGCTCTCTCTTTTCCTCGGCGAGGTCTAACTGCTCGGCCAGGGCTTTATCGTTGCCCCCTGACTCCACCAGAGTAGTGCGAATGGTTGGCAAACCAACCTCTAGGGGAATCACCGCCTCTGTTCCGTAGGCCAAGGAGTACGGCGTCTCTCCCGTAGATCGCCGTGGGGTGGTCCTGTAAGCCCAAAGCACGGCTGGAAGCTCATCTGGCCATTTTCCCTTCTTCTTTTCCAACCTCTTCTTAAGACTCTTTAGGATAGTCTTGTTAGAGGCTTCTGCCTGGCCATTGCTCTGCGGGTAGGCAGGGGTCGAGTAATAATTTCTGATGCCGTACTGAGCACAGAAGGCCTTGAACTTCTTGCCGAACTGGGACCCGTTATCTGAGATAATAGAGTAGGGTACCCCAAACCTGGTGATTATCTTGTTCCAGACGAACTTTTCTACCATAGCCTCTGTGATTCTGGCAAGAGCTTCCCCCTCTATCCATTTAGTGAAGTAGTCAGTGCCAATAAGCAGGAACTTTCGTTTCCCTGTTGCCATAGGGAGAGGACCTACGATGTCCAATCCCCACTGGGCAAATGGCCATGGACTGGTCAGAGGCAACAGATCCTCCGCTGGAGCTCGGATAAGAGGGGAAAACTTCTGACACTTTTCACATGTCTTGACAAAGGCCTTTGCATCCTCTTGCATGTATGGCCACCAGTACCCCTGGGATATTGCTCGGTGGGCTATGGATCTCCCACCAGTGTGTCCCCCACAAGTTCCATCGTGGATTTCGTGGAGAAACCTCTGAACAAGGGCTGGGTGTACACATAATAGATATGGGCCAAGGAAAGACTTTCTGTAAAGCTTACCTTCTGGAGAGAGCCAAAAGCGTACTGCCTTGGTTTTGATTTTGTGTGCTTCCCTCTTATCCTCTGGCAAGGTCCCATCTCGTAGGTACGCCACTATTGGGTCCATCCAGCTCGGCCCAAACTCTGTTTCCATCACGACTTCTACGGCTCGGCCAATGCTTGGTTCGCCCAGATAGTCTACTGTAACTGTGCGGCGATACTCCGTCTTGACCGCTGACCCAAGATAGGCCAATGAGTCTGCATGTGCATTCTGACCCGAGCTGATCTGCTGGATATGGATCCTATCAAATTTGTCTAGCAAATCCTTGGCTGCTTCTGAGTACGCAGCCATCTTTTCGCTTTTCGTAGCATATTCTCCTGAAAGCTGGTTAACAACTAGTTGGGAGTCACAAAATATTCGTAATTTATGTACCTTGAGCTCCAGAGCACTTCTCAGTCCACCTAGCAAAGCCTCATATTCTGCTACATTGTTTGTGGCACTAAATCCCAGCCGTAGTGCATGCTCCAAGACCAATCCTTCTGGAGAGAAAAGCACAACCCCTGCTCCAGATCCTTTGTTGCAAGCTGACCCATCAACGTAAAGCCTCCATTCGTCTGGATCCAGGTCGGCCATTCTCGTTGGCGGCCCAGGATTACTGACTTGCTCCTTCTCGAGGAGACCTGGTGGATGGTGGGGCCACTGTTGGAGTAAACTCGGCTATGAAATCAGCTAAGACCTGCCCCTTGATTGCTGTCCTGGGCTGATAATCGAGGTCGAACTGACTCAGCTCTATTGACCACTTGGAGATTCTTCCAGAGAAATCTGCCTTCCTGAGCAAGGCTCTTAGTGGATATTCAGTGAACACGGTGATGGGGTGCTGCAAGAAATAGTGAGGCAATTTTCTTGAAGCAATAATGAGGGCATATACCAATTTCTCCAGTGGTAGATAACGTGTCTCAGCCTCTAACAATGTCTTGCTCACAAAATAGATTGGAGCCTGCTCTGTTCCTTTTATTCGTAGGAGAACCGAGCTGACTGCATGATCAGATACTGCCAAATATAATATCAACCGCTCCCCAGCTTTTGGAGTAGAGAGCAAGGGAGGTGATGATAGGTAAGCTTTTAACTCCTGGAAGGCCTGCTCCTGCTCAGCTCCCCACTCGTAGCCTTCTCTCTTCTTCAGAAGTTGAAAGAAAGGTCTGCAGCGGTCTGAGGACTTGCTGATGAAACGATTGAGAGCTGCTGCCATCCCTGTTAGCCTTTGGACCTCCTTCGTGGTTTTTGGGCTTTGAAGTCCTTGCAGAGCCGTGATTTGATCTGGGTTGGCTTCAATCCCTCTTTTAGTCACTAAGTGCCCAAGAAACTTCCCCGAGCTGACTCCGAAAGCACACTTCGAGGCGTTCAACTTTAGCTTGTATTCTCTCAGAATGTCGAAAGTTACCTTTAAATCAGCAAGGTGATCAGGCCTCAACTTGCTTTTGACCACCATGTCGTCGATGTAGACCTCCATAGTTTTGCCGAGCTGTTCCTTGAACATTTTAGTTACCAATCTCTGGTAGGTTGCCCCAGCATTCCTCAGTCCAAACGGCATAACCTTGTAACAGTAGAGCCCTCTAGGAGAGATAAAAGACGTTTTCTCCTGATCGGGTTCGTGCATAGCTATTTGATGGTATCCTCGATATGCGTCAAGGAAACTCATCCTTTCATAGCATGATGTAGCATCCACCAGTTGATCAATTCTGGGGAGTGGGAAGCTATCCTTGGGACATGCTTTGTTGAGACTGGTGAAGTCCACACAGACCCTCCACTTCCCATTCTTCTTTTTTACTACAACCGTGTTAGCTAACCAATCTGGATAACTCACCTCTCGTATGGCATCTGCTTCCAGTAGCCGCTCTACCTCCTCGATCACGGCGTCTGCGTGCTGTGGTGCCGACCTCCTTGCCTTTTGCACAACTGGCTTGTGCTGAGGGTCCACGTTCAAGTGGTGGCATATGATTTCAGGATCTATCCCAGGCATCTCTTGGGGGGTCCAAGCGAACACATCTAAGTGGTCTTTAAGAAAGGCGACCAAATCTCTTTCCTCCAGCTCGGAGAGAGTCTCACCGATCAGGAAATACCTTTCTTCATCATCCTCCTGGACCTGTATCTTCTTTAACCCTTCCACCACCTTCTTGGTGGGATCGCCCCCAACGTCCTCTAGGGTTGGTTGGTCTGGAACCTCAACCGTTTGTACCAGCTAGGCCCTTGGGGATTTCTTCAGGACCATGGTGAAACATTGATCAGCTACCTTTTGGTTTCCTTTGATGCATTCTATTCCCTCCGCTCCGGGGTATTTGATCTTCTGGTGGTACGTTGAAGATACTGCCTTCATCTTGTGCATCCACGTTCTTCCTATAATCACGTTATAAGAAGAGGGTATGTCCACCACAAGGAAATCCAGTCTTTAGTACTACTGACCCTGCTCGGACGGGTAGTGTAACCTTTCCCATAGGCCACACTGTTTGTGCACTGAAGCCGACTAGGGGGACGAGGCATTTCTGTAATGAATTGACTGGGAGCTCCATTCTTTTGAAAGTGTCGTAGTACATTATTTCCGTGCTAGCTCCCTAGGTCAACAAGGATCTTCTCCACATCGTACTCCCCTATTCGTAAGGTGATTACTTAGTGCGTCATTATGGGGTACTGATACCCCTTCCAGATCGTCATCAGTGAAGGTGATTGGGGTCTCCGTGATCCCTTCCGCCCTCGGCCTCTTTGTGTCGAGCTTCATGACTTGTTTTGCCTGTCCGCTGACCCTCTGAATGTGTCTTATCTCATTGTTTGTATAAGGGGCAACGAGTCCATGTATCATATGGATTGTCCCCTTTGGACCTTTCTCGTAGTCCAACTCTTCCACCAGCTCGGCATCATTCTTGACATCAGCCAAAAATTCTTTGAGATGGCCCTCTGCCACCTTCTCATCTAGGAATTTCTTATATTCCACACAGTCCTCAGTCATGTGTCCCCAATCTCTGTGGTAGCTGCAGTGCTAGGTTAGTGGCTCTTTTCTTTTCTGGGTTCCCAGTCATCTTTGGGGGCCTTCTGAACCACTGTTCGTTCTTGATCCTGTACAACATCTTATAGATGGGGATGTTGAAAGTTGCCATAACGCTGAAGTATGACTTGGGATCTGGATTAGCTTTGTCCTTCTTCTGCTGTGCATAATCCTTCCTTCCTGTTGTAAATTCCTTCTTGTATACCTTTGATTCCACAATCTTCCTTTCTGGAAGTTGAGGTTGTCCACCTACAATTCTTCCTCCAGCTTGCAGGATGTCATCTTCTACCCGTGCATGCTCCTGGATTCTCTCTATTAGTTTGGCCACTGTTTTCACTGGATGCATGGTAAGTGATTCTCGTAACTTACTATGCATGGGCAAACTTGTCTTGAACGTTGCCAGAACATACTCCTCACTGCAGTTCTCAATCTCGTTGAAAGTCTCCCAATAACGTTTGGAGTATTGCCGTAGTGTTTCATCGTCCTTCTGTCTCATAGAAATCAATGCATCAAAAGTTTTAGGAGCTTGCTCGGCTTGTTAAAAACCGAGCAGTGAACTCTTCAGCTAATTGAGCCCAACATAGGATTGATCCCTCCGGGAGTTTGTGGTACCAACTCAGAGCCACCTTTCCCAGGCTAGAAGGGAACATCTTGCATAACAAAGCATCATCTCGCTCGTGCATGAACATGGCCTGTTGATAGTGTTGGATGTGGGCCACAGGATCTGTGCTGGTCTCGTAGGGGATGAATGCTGAATGTTTCACCCTGCTCGGCGTCTTCTCCGTACGAATCCAATGGGCCAATGGTGACTTAGAAATTTGGCCTAGGGCTTCTTTAGCTGCTTCTCGTGCAGTTTTAGGGCTTCCCTTAGCTCGGCCAGCATTCCCTTTTCTTGCGTGCTGCTCGAGGATATGCTCATTGGATCCAGATCTCTCGTATCTGTCCCTAGCATGCTTCCTTCTTTCCTTCTTTTCTACAGAAACGCTCCTATCTCTCCTTTTTCGTGGAGAGGCTGCTCGGTCGATGGAGGCGTCGTCGTGGTGACGATTTCTTCCCTTTTCCTCGTAACGCACGGATCTCGTCCGTGAACGTAAGTCTTTTTCCTTCTCTTGAAGCTGCTTTTTTAGGTCCTGAATCTCTCACTCTCGTCGAGTGACTTCTCGGGCCAATTCCTCTGCCTCTTGTTCCTTTCTATCAAGACTGTCTTCCCTTTCTCGATTTTTCGTGTGTTTGTTGCCATCCCTTCTCGGGGGGCTTCTTCCCCGTTCTCATCGGGTGGAAACTTCCCCACCCCTTGGCGGTGTTCTTGAGCGTCTTCGCCTTTCGCCAGTTTTTGGGGAATCGAGGCGTGTTAAGCGTGTATCCCTGAATTTTGGAATCTCAGGGATAGGCCCAATGTTGAACCTCCTGCCTGCTGGTTTTTTCTGTGGTGCTCTTAGTACCGCAGGGAGTTTTCTCCACCCTTGAGCCCTTTCTTGTGGTGTACACCAACGTGATCCCACCGTCGTCTTCCACCTCCCTGCCTCCGTGGGGTGCACAAAAGGGGCTCTGAAAGCACCATTGTTGATCCTTTATTGGAGGGAGACGAACTTTTTGTAAGCTTTCCCACAGACTGGCGCCAATTGTACGGGGAAAACTCCACGTAACTCTGGATCACGTGCTTCCTTGAATCAACCCTCAATCTGCAAGACAGAAAAAGGGTTAGAGCACATTTGCCTCTCGTCGGCAAAGGCCCTCCGATGCCTAAGTTAGTGTCACGTACTTTGAATACTCAAATCGCAATGCGTATGAAAATAGGTTTCACAGCGTACCTTTTGTCATGGTTATTGCCTTGTATTTATAGGTGTAGATGTTCCATCAATTTAGGCATCTCGTGCTCCTTATTTCCTATTCTCTTTAGGAATCCCGTTTCTAATAGGACTTTCCTATTAGGGACGAGTCTCCATATCCTGCTAGATCTCGTCTAGCAGGAGTCTTTCTTTCCATATAGGGTTCTTCCCCATATGGGATATACTCCTAATCACTTTAGGATTTCCCATATCAATCCCTTATTTCACGGGATTGCTCCTTATCTCATAAGGAACCACTGTAGAGTATTCTGGAATGTCTCACCGCCTTATTTGTGGCGGTGCCGTGCTTCCACGTAGCTCGGTATGACTCGTACATGACCCAGCTACTCACGCCGAGCTGAATCCATGTATCCCTGAATGCTGCTTAAGCTTTACTCATAGCTTTGCTAGCTCGGCCATATCAGGGGCATTCCCTCGTGACCTATACCGAGCTAGCACATCCTGGTATATCTAATCTGTTCAATTACTTTAGCCTTATTCATGGCCAAACCAGCTCGGCACAGGGCTCACGTGTACCTCATGTGGTGCCGAGCTATTTACCATCTCGTGGTGAAGTCATCAGGCACGTGCTACGCCTAGTAGTAGGGTAATCCGATTTTACCCACTCCAGTAATAAAGTTGATGTGTGTGTTTTGACTGATCAACGAATCAATTCTTCACAGAGAGAGAGGAGAAGAAATCCAGGGGGAAGAGGGGAATTGAAGAAAGAAACGGTGGCAGGGTGGGGGGAAAGAAAAGAAATGGTAAAAGAGTGTGTGAGTCTCGTGGGAAGAAGTCACTTTTTGAGATTGGGTGTTCAAACATTCTAGGTAGGGTGTTCAAAATGGTTCAAATATATTGGTTAGGGTGTTCAAACATTTTTTTTAGGGTGTTCAAAATGACAAAAATATTGAAAATAAATTTTTTTTACATGTATTTCTATAAAAAAAAATAAAATCTAGGGTGTTCGGGCGACCACCCTCGGCTCAAGGTGGAACCGCCTCTGACCGTACACAGAGAGATGTTGAGTCTAGAAACCCAAAGCGAATGCAGTCTTAGTGTTTAGGGGAGGGGGTATTTAGTAAAATTTCTTTGTTTTTTTTTGGTACACTGAAAACAAAGAAGAAAATTAAAACCGCTCGAAAGCCACTCCTCTCATGTCCGCCTCTAGGAGTGAAATAGAATCATTGATCTGATGGGGTGATATGTGATACCATCTTATCTTCTTGGTCAGGTAAAATTTGTTTGTGTTTAGAGGGCTGAAGTACCAAGGAAGCACCACCTAACACAATCACAAGATCGGGTCAGAGTGATATCCTACTAGAATTTTGGAGGGGCAATGAACCCATCTTTTTATGTCCACCAATGTCCAAGAAAGGGAATATTTTTTTTTGGGTTTTAAATCTTAATTTTGATAGTATTATGTTGTACAACAACTTGCAGTTGCACATACGCTCATGTAGTGTGCAGGGTTCATATACTACTCATTTCAATCCTACTTGATACGGTGCATCGTTTTTAATTAGCAGAAGGTTTGACAGTGGTTGATCAAGAAATTTGTAACAGGTGTTCAAAAATTACTTTGACGCTAGTAGCTTTATTAACATAAAAACTCTTCATTAAACAGATCTTAAAAGTCTACATAATCCTTTGTCTTCAAACATCGAAGTTCAACCACAATTCCGGTGGCAAAATAATCATATGGATCTCGATCCCATGTTAAATGAAACCAACATGCAATGCGGCCTTTATGGCACGATATAAACATACAAAGAGACCTAAAAAACAAAACTTCTACTTGAAAGGATATGTTTTCTTTTTTGGCAGTAAATCTTCTTCCTGGGTTCAATTTATTGCTACGAGGGTTCGGCCATTGAAGACATCTGATCCGATTTGTCCTTATAGTACAGCAACATATTTGACCATATAAAGGAAATACTCCATTCGTTCCAAAATAATAGTCCACTACGAAAATACGTGCAATCAGATCAAAAAATAAAATACTTTCGAGCGTAATTTTGTTAATTTTTTTACAGCAAACTAAACAACTGATTTGGGTGTCAAGGAATTTAAAAATTCGTAGTAGACTATTAATTATTTTGAAACGGAAATTGACTAATCAGCCCCTGAAAATCGCCCAAACCTACACCATCTTGGGCGATTACCACTAAGTCCACTTTTGAGAAAATAATTTTCACTGGGACAAGTTGGATTTTTTTTTCTTTTCAAAGTGCTTAAATTCAAAGTGATTAAAACCTAAACCCAAAGTGCCTAAACTCCCAAACCATATGAAAGTATCTAAACCCCTAAAATCCCATGAAAGTGCCGAAATTTCTAAAACCCTAAACCGTATAAAAGTGCCTAAACCCCGAAAATCCCATGAAATTGCCTAAACTTCTAAAACCTTATGAAACTATATGATACCCTAAGTGTCTAAACCTCAAAAAAATTGACCTAGGAATAATGCACGTCGTTGTTTCGATTTTCGAAATAAAAACACTTGGCCGGGTGGCAATTAAGTTTCAACCCTTGATCTAGTGGGAATTACATTTCCAAAAAAAGCTCTATTACTCCCTCCGTCCCAAATTGGATATCCATTTTTGAAACCCGTGCCATTTTTCGATTGTTATATCTTTCAATTTATAATGTTTTTTGTAATTATGAACACTTTGTATTATAGAACTCGTCGAGAACTATCAAACGAGATCCATATTAAATATTTTTTGAGATTCATATTGAAAGATATAAGCGATTGAAAATGGCACGTGTTTAAAAAATGGACATCCAATTTGGGACGGAGGGAGTATGTTCCTAGGACTCAAAACGACGTAGTTTTGAGTGATTTTTTTATTGTCCATTTTGGCGCCCAAAACGATATCGTTTTGAGCAATTTTCAGGAGCTGATTTCTGCGCACCCGGATCCCATATCCACAGTCCATGATTTCTTAAAAATAAAATGAAAACAGAGGTATTTTTAAATACCTCACACTGCTTGTTTTACTCTCTCCCCCTCCCTCTACCAATCCTCGAACCCACGACCCGCGGCTTTAGATCTTATTAGTAGTTCATTAGCCAACAAGCCAGCAAGAGAATTGGTGTTGAAAGACCTTCAATCCTTTTATTTATAGTACGTGGACTGGTGTTAAAAGACTTACAATTTTTTAATTTATAAGTACATGACTTGATTTCATCCTAGTGGGAACTTATTTATTAATCCTGTTTGGGAATTTGAATACTTAATTAAGTTAACATCCTCAGACTCAAATAAACTACGAAGTTTGGATTAAAGTTAAACTTAGAAGTTTGGATTAGTGTTTTCAAGGGTTAAAATTCAAATATATATAGCATCATGAATCCCCATATTCTTAAGTCAAAATTTAGAACGGCTATTTTGGCTTAAAGCAAGCGCACCGGTTCGTTTCAAATGGGATTGCCGAACCTATTTTTTTAACTTGCTGCAGTGTCTATTGGCCAAAAAATAGAAATTTTCTTGTGCCGGTTCGATGCCATGTTGTGCAGACTATTAAATTAAATACATAGTATAATTTTTCAAAGCAAATCAAATGGCTTCAATGAGAGAAATGACAGTAGTCACCTTCGATACCAAATTTTGCACCAAACATTACGTTGCCCTTTTTTGACATCAATAAATTATAAATGACTATGGGTAAACTTGGATTATGCCAAAAGACATGCGAAATTAGCTTTTAATGGCAAGGAAAACAGCAATGAGACTGAAAATAGTAAAACTATTTTAAAAGAATATATATATTTTTTTTTGCAATTTTTCCTGTGTTCAATTTATTGCTACGAGGGTTTGGTCATTAACGACGACACATGATCCGTTTATCCTTCGGAATTTATATTAATCACATATTGAAGAAACAATGATTAAACGGATCAAGAGAAAAATATCAAATTAAGAAGCGGCATCCCAACAAGTTTGACACCTTACACAACGACAACTATATGTTTCTCAAGATCTAAAGAATTGAAAGGCTATCAAGGAGTCAACCAAACAATCAAGCAAAATTAAAACAAATAAAGAAAAATAAATAAGTCCCAAGGATTAATCCGGTTGGTTGGAGAGTTTGCTCCCTACACAATTGATCAGAGTTTAATTTTTGGAGTCCAGGCCACAAATAAGAATCTTGTGAATTCCTTAGTCCTGGCGTGGATGGCCTCCCTTTGACCGGATTGGAAAGAAAACCAGTCTAGTTGTGCGTAAAGTGGCCCCGACACTAACCGTCGAACCAAAAAAGGAAAAAAAAGAAAAGAGGTAATATGTCCCACCACCCATTATTTACAAAACAAAATGAAAAACGGAGGTATTTTAAGATACCTCTCTTTTTTTTTTTTTTTTTGAGTACTCCCTCTCGTCCCCTCATCTACCAATCCTCGAACCCACGACCTGTGACTTAAAGATATCTACCATTAGCCAGCAAGCAAGTTGGAGAACTGGTGCGAGAAGTGTTTCAGTCTAGTCATTTAATTGTGCAAACCGCATAAACGTACATGACTTTGTTTCACTGTTTCAAACTTTCAACTAGGGGTGAGAATTTATGACACGACACGAACACGACACGAAGTTAGCGGGTTAGTGTTGAGTATTTCTGACACGAAACACGTATATGACACGACCCGAAAACACTATTAGTAAACATATCGGGTTCGGGTTGAACCTGCATAACCCGAAAATACGAATTAACCTGTTCGTCCCATCGTGTCGACACGATAACCCGAACCCGACCAAAAAATGACACGAATTAACTTGTATGTTTTCATGCTCTGAAGTTGTACATGAAAGTTTTCAAGCTCAATCCTACTGCGACTGAAGGTTACCCTTTGATATACAAGTTATTCTCTCCTTGTTATCAAATTTGCAAGGTTTTGTTATGGTAGCTAAGGTTCTAAGCTTATACATTGTTTTGGCTGGCTGTAATTAAATATAATTTTGGTTCGTTATAATTACTCTTTTTGAAATCTAGTCCCTCTAATCTATTGTAATGGTTACTGTGGATTAATAATAAACAAAAAAATAGCCGTGCAAAAAAAAAAAAAAAAAAAAGGTTAATCGGGTTAACCCGAACACGACACGATTATTAGCTGGTCGGGTTAGGGTTCATATTTTTCGACACGATTAATTAAGCAGATCATTTTGACACGAACTTGATTTGACACAAACACGACACGATGCCCACCCCTTAGTTTCAACCACACAAATGGAAATTGTGTGTTGAAAACATCTTTACCGCGTGAGGGTTGAAGTAAAACCTTAGGATAAAAGGTAGGAGCATATTTTATAGGGTTTGAGGAGTCCAGATCCTCTATGCCGAGGGGTTTTCCGGCCGTTGAATCACCTAGATATATTAAAACATAAAAACAAAAATCACAATCCAATGGCCCAAATCCCCTCGGCACAGAGGCACAGGGGTTTTGGGCACAAAGGATCTGGGACGGAGTTTGAGAGAGATTTTTTGGGTAATGAGTGGAGAAATAGATATTAAAAAAAAATATGAGGAAAAAAAAATATGAGGCTTAAAAAAAAAGAAATGCAATGCGGCCTTTATCGCACGGTATAAACGTACAAAGAGACTCAAAAAGGATAATTCATAGAAATAAATATACAAAGAGACTTAAAAAGGATTTTTTTTTTTTTTTGCAATAAATCTTCTTCCAGGGTTCAATTTATTTCTATGACGGTTTGGCCATTGAAGACATCTGATCCAATTTGTCCATTAGTACAACATTTTTTACCGTATAAAGGAAATACTCCCGCTGTTCCAAACGTGCAATTTTTTGGCTCAAAAAATAAAATACTTTCGACCATAATTTTGTTAATTTTTAAACACCAACCAATATTTTGAAACGGAGAGAGTAGAAAAATTGGCCCAATATTGGGCCGAAATTGACTATACAGATCCACAGCCCATGATTTCCGATAAATAAAATGAAAAACAGAGGTATTTTAAAATACCTCACATTGCTTCTCTCATCTCTCCTCCTCCCTCTACCAATCCTCGAACCCAAGACCTGCGGCTTTAGAACTTATTAGTCGCTCATTTGCCAACAAGCCAGCACGAGAACTGGTGCTTGGACATTGTCAATTCTTTTAATTATATCATGAAAACTGGTTTTAAAATACTTTCAATTTTTATTATTTATAAGTACATGACTTGATTTCATCGTGGTGGGAACTTATTTATCAATCCTGTTTGAGAAACTTATTTATGTTTCCATCTTAGTGGATTTGAATACTTAAGTTGACATTCTCAAATTCAAATAAATCACAAATCACTCTCTCTCTCTCTCTCTCTCTCTCTCTCTCTCTCTCTCTCTCTCCTACTTTGCTAAATATTTATCTATCTAAATCTTTCCTATTTTATCTCAATCTCTCTCTCCTATCTTTCTGATATTATTATTTTTTCTAATATTTTAATTATTTCTCTCTCCTAATTTTCTTTCCCCTAAAATCTTGGACCAAACCGAAACAATGTAACCCCAACTCATAGTTGAAAACATGATAAAATGTCAATGAACATGGTAAATTAAATGTATATCGAGCCGGTAAAAAAAAAAAATCGAAATATAGCAATAAACATGATGAATTTATAAGGGTCATCATATCAACATGGTAAATTAATTTACTTATAAAAAAAAAACATGGTAAATTAATTACAACTAATAAAATCATTGTAAATTGGAGTAATTGAAAAAATGCCAACGAATATGGTAAATTAATTTAATTTACCAAGAACAATCATGATAAATTAATTTTTATTTATTTATTTCAACAAAAAAAAAAAAAAAAAACTAGACAAACAACCAAAACTCAGCCAAACAATCAAAACCCACAACTAAAAGACTAATAATATCCTTCATCAGGCTGCCGCTCCCAAAAATAAATAAAAACATTCATTATGTTAACATAGGCTAAACACAAAACAGTAAGAACGGGTAAGATCATCCATCGCCATGTAAGTCACTGCTCCTTTGACATGCCCTTCCATCAATCCAGAGTTGCCAAACAACCCAAATCAGACTCATAACTTAAATTTGCCAATTGCAGCTTGAATAGAAGACCGGGCATAGTTTAAAACGACCAGCAATCTCAGTTTCAAGACTTTCTTGTAACGCTTGATTGCATGTATTCCTCTTCCAAATTTCTAATGCTTTCATAGACATTGGCCCATGACCCAAGTCCAGCCATGCCATATTTGCTCGTCTATTTGTATTCCTCTTCCAAGTTTCTGATGCTTTCGTAGACATTGGCCCATAACCTCAGGGCCGGCGCAGGCAGAAGGCTCACAAGACTTGGGCGTAGGGCACTTGCAAAAATCCCAAAATTAATGGCACTTCAAGAATTTTTAGTGGTAGACTTGACTGAGTGTCTTTTTTAGCCCAAAAAGAAATATAAAATGGCCGATCTACTTTTTGTTGATTATGATCTTGATTTATTGAAGCTAACTCATTTTGTTAACACAATTAAATTCTCACCATTGATGTATTCAGAGATGCTACATTGCCAGGATTTCAGAGTATTTAGATAGTTGTATGGGAAGGAACCACAACTGTTGCATGTGCACGTTCCTTTGAGGAACCATATGCTTGCGTATAATATCTGTCGCTCAGTCAAATATTTTTCTGGGTAGTGATAATACAAAAACTGTTTTTGATTGTGCCAAAACTCAAATGCATAAAAGGCTTGCTACATGCCTTTTATGCATTGGAGTTTGCCGCATACCTTTTATGTTGGAGTTTTTGCAATGTACATGCCTTCTATGCATTGGAGTTTTGACACAATCAAAAACAATTTTGGTGTTAACATTGGCCATATTTTTAACATCCATGTTTAAGAAGGTGAGACTATAAGACTCTGTTTGGATTGGAACTTGTCAAGGTAAAAGATAAAAGAAAGGTAACTCCCGCTTGTGTTATTGATCTCTTAGGGTATCTACAGTAGGCTCTCAAAATGGCTCCTAAGTGAGGCTCCTAACATTTACCTAGTCATGTGCTCAAGTATTGCCTTCAATGGACTCCCGTACAAACTCCTAAGGGTGGCTCCTAAGCTTGGCCCTTAGCACAATAATTAAATTTAGGAAGCCTTCTAGCTAACTCTATGTGGCGCCAAAGTCTTTAATTTTTTTTTTTTCATATGAAATCTTGAAAAAGTTGCTCTTAATTTTATTTTATTTTCAAAAAATAGAGAATGCTATTGCTAGCCATTGAGTGCACACATCCTCTCTAAATTTAACAAGCTCTAGGAGTGAAAAGTGGACCCCAATTATGCTTATGTGCACACCTCAGAATACAACTTAGGAACAATTTTTAGGGGGTCCACTGTGGTTACCCTTAGTCCAAGTTGGTGTTTGTTGTAAACAGGAACAACACCAACTTGAAGTCTTTCTGTGATCTTTACAGTTAGTATTAATCATGGTTTTAGAAAAAGTGAGATTGTAACCAAAGAAACAACTATAGTGAGATCTATGTGGTATACTAATCACGCTTTGACAGTTTCATCTTAGTTTCTTTGACTTTTCATGATAGTCGAGAAGTGTGATTGAAAAGCGGGAGAAAAGATCTCCCCCGGATTAATCACACTTTGGAACTGAGACGGATAGTGAAACATCACGGCTAAAAACTATGATCTTTATAACTGTTCTAGTAGTGTAGGTGTGTGTTTTTTTTAGAATTTTTATTTTTCACAATCTCCGTTAATTTATGTCAAACAGTATGAGAATTATATTCTAAAGGGTTATAATACTGGGATATTACATCAAGCATGGAAAATCTATATATTGCATTAAACCTCATACAAAATAATGAACAACAATGCTACATACACATAAAACTTATCCAAAACTTGCCCAAAATTTGAAATTAGTGCCTAAGATTCACTTGGAAGTGGATCTGAGTCATTAATTTTAAATTATGGATAACTTTCATGGGTAAAAAAAAAAAACCCCACAGTGTCTGACTAGTGTTTCACCAGCCCATGACTCATCATTGGAGCATAGAGCAAACAAAAACCCAAAAAGAGGTATTTTAAGCATATAGCAAACAAAAACCCAAAAAGAGGTATTTTAAAATACCTTTTTCACATGGATTCCTTCACACACACACACACTCTCTCTCTCTCTCTCTCTCTCTCCCCCTACCAAGTACCAATCCTCGAACCCGTGACCTGCGGCTTACATTGTTACACAACTAGCCAACAAGTCAGTAAGAGGACCGGTGATAAAAAGCTTAAAAGTTTTTGTATTTCATTGTTTCATACTGTGCAAGTCCAGTGGCAGAAGAGAGGGCGCCAAGGTAAAATTATTTCAAGCTCGAAGGGCAAAATAAATCAAATGAGGGTTGAAGCCAACAAATAGCATTATTGTATTCGAATTACTGAATCACGTGAAAGGATCAAACTTTTAGAAGTTTGGAGTGACCAAGGTATAATTTTGCTTTGGGTTTTGGACATTTTTTTAGTGGGGTTCTTAAATATTTTGATCATTCCTCACATCGTGACTTCTGTTTTTCATTCTGGTCATTTTTTCAGTTATATTTTCATTCTCAAATTCAAATAAACGAAAATATGTCCTTAATAATAGATATACACTGATTGTTGGGACTAAACCAGAAGTACTATGGCTTTGTTCGTTTCACAGTTTTAATTTTGTTTTGTAATTATTACCCTCTTTACTCTTTCTATTTCTCTCCACTCATTACCCCAATCTCCAAAACTAAACTAAACTAAAAACTACTAAACGAACAGGGCCTATATAGTATAGTTTTTAGGACTACATCATAAACTAGACCCCAAAGTAAGTCCCACACAGTGGAGTGTGAGCGGGGTGTGAAGAGAGGATGTTAGAGTAGACTTGTTGTAAATTAGGAGGTCCTACCCTATAATTTCGGGATTATGAGCTTTTAACACATCCCCAATTTACGGTTCTTATATCTGTAGAGAAAATCAATTGAGAACCTTCCATATTTTCAAAAACTCTTTCCGCTGACATCCGTCCTCCATTTGTCCCCCCTCGCCAATACATTTATTCGCTACAGCGTCAACTAGGGTTTTTTTACTCCATAGCACGACTGTCAGTCCTGGAGGTGTTCTGCTCAGCTCCATAGGCCTCCAAACTATAGTACTCCTCTAGTTCATCCCTATAGTCAAGCATAATATGTCAGAGTCGCAGAGCAACATCGTGGTATTATGTCAGGGTCACACAAGTGTAACACCTAAGCGAGAACGCTTAACAGAAACCACTACCTCAAATCTTTACACTAACAGTTATAAAAGATTCCAACATAAATGAATAACAAAAGTTTAACTGTTCCAACAATAACAGTATAAAATGCACGTGTCAGTGTCAATGCAAACGAGGTGTATCGCATGTAACGTTTTGTGTCTCGTATTATCTTTCAGTGTCAGAATTCTTCTTTAAATATTATTATCTATTGTTTGGGCATTGTTCCGACCACCGGGTCACAATCCAATCACTACACTCTCATGGCATTGCTCCCTCCGGACCCGTATTCCACCACTCGAAGAATTGGTCCGTTTGCGTCTCTTTCAACTAACAGTCGCCAAACTTCACGATCTCTCCCACATGCACTGGTCCCAGTTGGCTTGTCATCACGGAACACATCAACGTGATACAAGGTCTGTTCACCATGTGTTGTTCACGCTTAGCCCTGACCATCATGTTCTCTCCTCGAAGATGGGGCGACGCTCAAGTGGCACTACCGTAATCCATTCAATTATGCTCTCCTTCATTTAATTTCATATTCATTTCTCATTTCGCCTCTCGTTATTTCTCAAAACTTGTCATATTGATTCTCATAAAATGTGTCTCGTGAATATGTAATTTTTTTCGTAAAATGTGTCTCGTGATTATGTAACTTTTCTCGTAAAATGTGTCATGTAAAATCATGATTTCTCCTACACGGTCTTTTAGAAACCAAGGGTTTGTAGAAAACAACTTTTTAACTACTACAAAGCCACATTTAGAACATTTCAACGGTCCCTATTAAATGAAATTATCCTACAGGTAAGACATTATCTTTTATGTAAAATAATCCTAACAACAGATGACCATGATTGCTTACTACATGCAGGATGTAGTGAGCTTACTAACAGGCCCCAATCCCGAGTTTGTTTACTAATTTTGTAGTTTAGACTTAGAACGGTTGGACCCAAGTTCTACTTCAATTGCTACTCAAGTATTTGTTTTCCTTTGTGATATGCGATAACTGATACTTATCAAAGAGATCTTCTTTATTTTAGATTTGCTTGTTCAATGTTTTTTTTTTTTTGTTGGCAGAGACATTATTATTATTATTATTTATCTATAATCAAAGTAATTTTAGTAGATGTAAAGAGCATGCTTATGCAGAAAATGTCCAGGAAATGATCAGAATAATCTAAGAAAATGGACGAGATTGAAAATCTAAGAAAACAATCACGGTTTCTAACAAAAAAAAAATGAGACTTTTATCTCGAGAATTGATCATAGTTTGAAGTCATAACTGTGATCTTTAAAGCTTGTCTTAATCATGGTTTTAGATGTAACCAAAGAAAAACCACTTTTTTCCCACAAAACAGTGAGATCTATGTGGTATACTACATTACTAATCACGCTTTGGTAGTTTTCATCTTGGTTTCTTTGATTTTTCATGACAGTCGAGAACCATGATTGAAAAGCTGGAGAAAAAATCTGCCCCAAATCAACATGCTTTGGAATTGAGACGGAAAGTGAAACATCACGGCTAAAAACTATGATCTTTATCACTTTTTCCAGTAAGTGTGGATTTTAGAATTTTTAATTTTCACCATCTCCGTTAAATTATGTCAAACATATGAGAATTATATTCAAAGGTTATAATATTAGGATATTACATTAAAAGAATCTCAAGAATTAATTCTTGTCTTCGAGGAACACTGCATACCCAGAATTTGGTACCCATAAATTATCCAACCACACAGGGGTGCTTTGGGTAAAAAA
This sequence comes from Vaccinium darrowii, assembly GCA_020921065.1. Lineage (NCBI taxonomy): Eukaryota > Viridiplantae > Streptophyta > Magnoliopsida > Ericales > Ericaceae > Vaccinium > Vaccinium darrowii. The sequence continues at coordinate 9,737,152 of CM037157.1, forward strand.
CCATAAACTGGTTTTTTAAAAAACCACTTTTGTCCTTATTCAATTTTTTTTTTGCATTCGTTAGTTTTGCATCAAGATTTTGTGGTTTCTGGATTCCTCTCGACGAGACGAATCTAACAAGTATAAAATTATGGTCAAAACTCAAATTTTTTTGAATAAAGCCAAAATAGGTGGATTATTGGCCAATAATCCAAGTATTTCGGCTTTATTCAAAAAAATATTTGGTTTGACCATAAATTTATACTCGTTAGATTCGTCTCGCCGAGAGGAATCCAAAAACCACAAAATCTTAACGCGAAACTAACAAATGCAAAAAAAATTTGAATAAGGACAAAAGTGATTTTTTGGTTTTTGGTTTTTGATTTTTTACCCAAAGCACCCCACACTAGCGGCCGGCAATTTCTATATACCAAATTCTGGGTACTTGACATTTCTGTTCACTGACAGCTTCCATATTTTTGTCATTTGGTACAACACCGAAAAAGGGCAAAAAAGGTTGGCCCACAATGTCTAACTGACTAGTGCAGTTCACCAGCCAACGACTCATCATTGGGGGCAAAATTCAAAATGCCCCCCAAACTTTGACCTCAATATAAAAATTACTCCTAAATTTTCATTTTTTTTATCCGTACTCCTAAACTTTAATTCCGTCATCAAAATTACCCCCATCGTCTGGATCTGTTACCTCACTAACGGTAAATGCTAAGTTGGAGTTTAACAGATTCTAAAAACCGTTAATTGGCCCAAAACGACGTCGTTTTGGGCCCTTCCCCCCCCCCCCCCCCCCCCCCCCCCCCCCCCTTTTAAGCTCTCTCTTTCCTCCTCCTTTTGACAGGAAAACAGAGGGGGGGGGGGGGGGGGGGGGGGTCATGGTCTTGGCCTGGTTTCATCCAAACCGAGGTCGTGATCTTCCCTCCATTTTCATCCCTGGACTTCAAAATTTCTAGAAAACACTCAATCTTTGCAATTTTTGCCATTTGGGTTTTTTTCCTACCTAAGTGTACCATGGCATCTCCATCATTCAAGCATGTTGCAGAAAGGAGATTGGGCAGATTCCCACACTTCATAATGTATGCCGTTCTCGAATGGACGCTAATATTCTTGCTCTTCATCGACGGATTCCTTGCGTTCGTCTCCAACGAATTCGCCAAGTTCTTCGACTTGAAAATCCCGTGTTTTGCTCTGTACTATAGAATTGACCACGTCCTTGTCCATAGAAACTCGAATTTCTACAACAATGACTCCATTTGTGAATCCCACAAGAGGGACATTTCCTCCCTTGCATTCTGCCACATGCACAGAAAACTCTCCGACATCCGAACCATGTGCGAGGGATGCCTCCTTTCGTACTCTCTCTCTCTCTCTCTCTCTCTCTCTCTCTCTCTGCGTGTTTTCCTGTCAAAAAGGGCGGAAGGAGAGAGATTTTAAAATTAAAAAAAGGCCCAAAATGACGTCGTTTTGGGCCTATTAACGGTTTTTGGAATTTGTTAAGCTCCAACTCAACATTTACTGTTAGTGAGGTAACAGATCCAGACGGTGGGGGTAATTTTAAAGGCCCAAAATGACGTCGTTTTGGGCCTATTAACGGTTTTTGGAATTTGTTAAGCTCCAACTCAACATTTACTGTTAGTGAGGTAACAGATCCAGACGGTGGGGGTAATTTTGATGACGGAATTAAAGTTTAGGAGTACGGATAGAAAAAATGAAAGTTTAGGAGTATTTTTTATTGAGGTCAAAGTTTGGGGGTATTTTAATTTTTCCCCATCATTAGAGCAGATAGCAAACAAAAACCCAAAAAGATTTTTTTTTTTTTTTTTTCAGTTCAAAAAAAAAAAAACAAAAACCCAAAAAGAGGTATTTTAAAATACCTCCTTTTTTTGTTTTCCCACATTCTCTCTCTCTACCAATCCTCGAACCCGCGACCTGCGGCTTCAATTGTTACAATTGAATTCGCCAACAAGTCAGTAAGAGGACCAGTGTCATAAAGCTTTCGCTTTATGCGTTTTGTTGTTTCATACTGTGCAAGTCCAAAGAGAAGGGCCGAATAAATTACTGTGAGGGTTGAAGACTTGAAGCCAACAAATAGCATTATTGTATTCGAATTACCGAATCACGTGAGGGGATCAAACTTTTACGTACAAGTTTGGAGCGAACAAGGTATAATTTCGTTTTGGGTTTTTGGACTTTTTTTAGTTGGGCAATTAAATACTATTAATCATTCCTCACACCGTGACTTATGTTTTCATTTCAGCCATTTTTTCAGTTATATTTTCATCGTCAAATTCAAATAAACTCAAATGTGCCCCTAATAATAGATATACCCTAATTCACTACGCAAAATTTAAGCATTAGCGGCACTAGAAAACCGCCGGGAAAAGCCCCAAAATCACTGGGAATTCCCATTAGCGGAGGTAACCACAACTGCCGCGCGTCTATATGTTCATTGGGAATACTAAAACCGCCGAAAAAAGTTTTAAAACCGCCGGTAAAAGTCCAGGCCATTAGTGGCGGTTTTAAAACTGCCGGTAATGCTAAATCACGTATATTAAAAAAAAAATTACATGTGGCGCCCTTGTGGTGTCATGTGGGCGCCCGTGTGGCACGCAATATTTATTTGATTGAAATGCTTGGCCCAGGTCTCGAACTCAAGACCTTGAGCCCCTCACGCGCGCATGCTACCAATTGAGCTAGCAAGCATTTTGTGTCACTTGGACAAAAAAAAAAATATTTATACTATACCGTAAAAAAAAATTGGAAATTTATTTTTTACCGCCATTTTCAGGAAAACCGCCAGGAATGCCACTTTTGCCGGCAGTAATTTAAAAAAACGCCGGTAAAAGTCACTTTTTTCGGCATTTGTTGAATCGCCGAAAAAGTGGCTTTTCCCGGCATTAATAGTCCCGCCGGGAAAAAACCCGCCAAAAATTCCCATTTTTCTTGTAGTGATTGTTGGGACTAAACCAAAAGCACTATACAGTTATAGTTTTTCAGGACTACATCATAAACTAGACCCCGAGGTAAGTCACACAATAGGGTGCGAGTGGGGTGTGAGCGAGAGGGTGTGAGAGTAGACTTGTTGTAAATCAGGAGGTCCTAGCCTATAATTTCTGGATTATGAGCTTTTAAACACATCCCTAGTTTACGCTTCTCGTATGGAGAAAATCAATTGAGAACCATCCATATTTCAAAAACCCCTTCCGTCGACATTCGTCCTCCATTTGTCCCCCACCACCGTCTTTCATCTCCATTCCTTCACCGCCTTCCGTCATCGCCGGACTCCATCCCAGACTCCATTGGAAGGTGTGAACCCTGAAAGTCTAAAAAAAACATGAAAATCAAGATCCAAACAAAATGTTGGATTTTTTTGTGAAATTGCTCTGCAATTTTTGGTCTAGTTATGGAATCATTCCTCCACCGATTCAATCCAGAACCAATTCATCAAACCCCATTATTTTTAATTAGTTTCCTCCCATGTCCGTCTCGCTCGTTCTCTATGAAAAGAAGAAACAAAGCCCTATACTTTTGGTTTAACAATGGCTTCTGTATTTGGGAAACTATGGTTAAAAAAAGGGAGCTGATTTTGGGACTCCCTTTTTTGATGCAGGCACTCCAAAATCTAATGAAGTTACAAAACTAGCCTTTTTAAGATATGAAAATTACTAGAGGCACTCCGCACTCAAAGTTTCTCCTCGTTTAGGCACTCTAAACTAAAAAAGGAACCTTTTCAAAAAAAAAAAAAAAAAACTAAAAAAGGAACCAAAACCAAACTAAAATCTGGAATCCAATGCATCTATGCCAAATTGCATCCACAACATCTATGCTAGATTGAAAATCTCCAATTCTTACCTTAGGTATGAACTAACTCTTCAAACAGAATTTAATCACATACGCAAGAAATAATGGATCTTTTTATGACAGCCCATTAAAACCAAGACAAAGCGGGAGGAAACTTCCCCGAAAAGTAGCTACTATCTTAGCGAGTGGATCTAACACGAAAAAATAGAGGCTGCACGTGGGGCTGCTTCGGCAGTCGGATGGTGACCGGCAAAGATGCACTGGGATCCTCTTGGATAGGGTTACACGGGGTTGTGCTTGGATCTCGCATTTTTGAGCAACCAACAAGAATCTGAAAAGGAAAGGTAGTTCTCGTTCTTTGGTCCGATCCGAGGAGAAGGGGTAGAATTTAATTCTCTTTGGACTTTGTTCATTGGTCTGTTTGATGGAAGATACTTAAGGCCTGATCTTAAGCGTGTGAGCCTTCTCCGCTGGTCGGGCGGCAAGCATGACCGCTTTTTTTAAGTTTGTCTAACAGAGAGGTATGTTTTCGGGATCAAATTACTGCTACTTCGGATGAACTAAGAACAAAGGCTTCAACAATAACAATATAAAAGGCTTGAAATTGGATTGGAGAAGCGGTGTTGACGCTGTTGCTATTTCCCATCTTTCGTTGTCACCGTCTTCCCTTCTTTCTCTACCTCTTCCTTTTTTCTTCTTATGTTAACGAGAGGAGGGAGAGCGGAAGAGTAAAGTTTTTTGGGAGTGCCAAAAGTAAATCATCGAACTTGCAAAAGGTAGTTTTGGAAAACCATTGTAGCTTGGAGCGCCTGCATCAAAAAAAGGAGTGTGACTATCAATTTCCTAAAAAAAAAGGTGTCTTGTTTCATATTACCAGGAATGTTCGTAAATTTACCATAATTACTGTAACCTTCGTAACTTTTACCATGTTCACTTGAAAAATGGTGTGGACACATATTTTATCATAATTATCAGTAAATTTACCATGATTATTTGTAATTTTACCGTAATTCTCGTTGTTGGTTTATTTTTTACCACATTCCCTGAGCCATGTGTCTTCAGTCGATCATATTCACCATGTTTACCTTGATTCTTTACAATTTTACCATATTTACTGGTGTGACATTATTTTTTACCATAGTTGTTGTGCGATGTACAAGTGTATCATATTTGCCTGGTGGTACTATGCTAACTAAGAGGTAACGCATAAAATCTTTAGATAATAATGACGAAGAAGATGATTAATTGGAGTAAATGAGGTTGAATATGATGTTAGGCTGAGTTTTGGCTGTGGCTCTTTGAATTTGGGATGGCAGGTGTTATATAAGGGGAAAATATTAGTCCCCTACTCATCCTCTCTCCCTTAATATATGAAAATACGATCATTCACCCATTTTGAAATCCCCCATTATTCCCATTATTCCTAATTTTCGACCGGCATCTGTTATATTCAGGAATAAAACATTCTTTTTTTTTTTTGTAGTCCTAATTACACAATCCCAATAAATCAGGAACTGAATTTGTTATGATATATGTATATCATAATAATGATGGTACTAATGGTAAATCACATATAAAGAGAATGAAAGTATAACCTCAAAAAGTGATCAAGATGAAAACTATGTAGAATCTAAAAAAAAGATGATTTTTTAATTACCTCTTTTAATTTATTAGTTGATATATATGATGAGAATGACTTGTCTCGTACATCGTGAAAAACTAAAACACTAAAGTGGAACGGGGCCTAATATAATAACCTGAATGCACAAAATCACAAAAGGGCCAGAGTGATATTTAGAAGTTTGGACTTTGGAGGGGCAATGGCTCTTCTTGTGTCCCTCACCCATCTGGTTTTTTTTCTCCCCCCAATCCAACTTTGTAGTGCCACAAACACATGACACACGGGATCAGCTCTTCTGGGTGCAAAATCAAGATCTGAACCATTAATCTCATGGAGCACGCAAAGAACATGCTAGCAAAAAACAATTTCAATCAGATATTGATAAAGATCTAAGCAAGTTGCATTTATAATGTAAAATGAATGGAAAATACGTTATAAATTTAAACCTTACAATTTTCATAGCAAAATGTATCTTATTCACGTATGCTGCAGATTTGTTAAACTGATTTTTTGCAGACATGCTAATTGTTTGCATGTTTTGCAAAATGAACGATTCGGCATGGACCCCCAAAAAAAAAGAGGTGAATATGGAGGAGTATAAAGAGGTGAGGTATAGAGAGGAACTTATCCCGTTGCGCACACACTTCTTCTTGTCCTACTTTTTAGTCTGCCAAAATTCCTTCTTGGAAAAATTAGTCATAATTATATTCTATCTTTTTGAAAAGAAGGATAAGAAACTTTTGCAAACAAATATAAAGACATTATTTTTAGTATTCATTTAGCAAAATGACTAAAAAACACACACTCTCTCCTTATTTTTCACAGAAACACACTTTATGGGTTCAATACATCTAAATCTCTTCCTATCTGGTACCTCTTGAGGCTAACGACGCTTATGAGGTTACTGAGCAGGTATATATGTCCCCAACAAAGTCACAATTCTAATTTCCTCTTCTTAATTGTAAAAATTAGCAGATCCGGTTCGATCAACTGCCGAAATGGGGTAATTGGCCGGTTCGTTTAGTAAAAAATACATACAGAGAATCTCCACAAAATAAAGGCACTAGGTTAATCCATTCCCAAATTTGTTTTAGGTTATGTTCTCTCTATTCCAACCCCATTCTTCAAAGCAAGAAGGAATGGTAAGAGGAATAAAATTACTGTGCATATGTAAGTGTTTTTGTGTGTGTGAGAGGAATAAAATTACTCTGCAAATTCAATAATTTCTCCCCAGTTGAATTTGCAGAGGAATTAGGAAATGGCATAATAGGATCAGTGATTATCGGACAAAAAATTGTTTAGATCTATGGATGTCAGTGACTAATGGAGGCTTCCAAATTCCAATCATCCGACTTTGCTTTGATAGCTTTAATTTCGAGAAATAGGTTGCTATGTTTTCTTTTTCTTTTTTTTCAAATTTTCTATACGAAATACAAAATTAGAACTTTTAAAAATTAGTGACATTTCACTAATTTTTCCGGTCGCCGGAAGTGGTCGCCGGAAGTGGTCGCCAGAAGTGGTCGGCCAGGAGGCAGGAGTTGATTTTTTTGAATTTTCTATACGAAATTAGAACTTTTAAAAGTTAGTGACATTTCACAAATTTTTTTTGTTTTTGTTAAACTCTAATAAGGAATACGGAAACGAGTGGTTCGGGTTACTTTTAGTGAACTTTTGCCGAACCGGATCTTTTGGTGGATGGATTACATATTCCGAATCACATACTAAAACAACAACAATCTCCTGCGATGGAGCGATACTACGAGGTTCGAGTATCACCCTCTATTCCACGGTGCAAAAGCTTCGAATTGCTCTTTAATGGCAGAGAGAGAAAACTAGGGATAGAGTTTCGTAGAACTCCATAACTCATAATATTGTGTACATATTAATTATGAATATGCTGCAGGAAATATATAGAGTGAGCATCGTAGATGCTTTAGAAGTCCTATAATCCTACGAGTCTAGGGTTACTTCAACTTCTCCTATCTTATCTACAAGATAAGACAGAACTCTATAATGAATGGGTCACCGGGTCATGCCCACATGGGCGACCTGATTTGGTCCCGGAACCGGCCCAAATTCCAACAGTTTTTATGTTCGATTGCTAAAGTTTTTTGTCCTTCCCTTTAAAAATACGAGAAAGATTTGACAACGAAAGATTCCTATACATGAATTGAGAACTACTAATCAATTTTTGCTTTGGGAAATATTTGACCATATGATCTCTTAGTAAAGAGTTCAGAAGGTCGGCCAACTCTAATGTAGCCCTAGTTGATTCACCCTCTCCATTTCTTAACTACAATCAAAATTTCCTTTTTTCAAAAGAAATTATTGTGACACATTACTAAAATTCGAGCATCCTCATTTGGCTAAACCCCCAAAAATCCACAAAAATCAGCCTCTCTACTTTCCCTCACCAAATTATTTTTGCTACAGTATCGCACCAAATTTGGTGCGGCACTGTTCACGTACCTTTTGTTTTTTATTGATTTCTTCCGGAGGGGAACATGAGAGGGGGAGGGGGGTCAAAAACATCTCCCCAGGCGGGGAGATTTGCTTTTAGCGAGAATTTTTTTTTTTTTTTTTTGTAGATTTGAGGGGAATAATGTAATATACTCCCTCCGTCCCAATTTTATAGTCCCTTTTGGGAGTTCGTGCCACTTTTCAAAGTGTTATATCTTATAATCTACAATGTTTTAGGGATTTTGAACACTTTATTTATTAGATTAAATCAAGATCTATCAAGCAAGATCCATATTGCATATATAATGTATTACTGATTGAAAGATATAATCGTTTTTTTATCCGGTTAGGATAGAACGAGGGACTATAAAATTGGGACGGATGGAGTAGTAAAGTTAAAGTAGAGAGCCTGATTTTGTGAGTTTTTGATAAAGTGACTTGCTAATTTATAAAATGTGTTTTTGAAGTTAAATTTGGTGAAAATTTTGGTGATTTTGATAAGGATGCTCTAACTCTTCAACTGCAAAATCAATGTCATTATTTAGTGCTATTTGTTTCTACAAATAGCATCATTATTTCAACAATATTTAGTGCTATTTGTTTCTAAATAATTTCATGTCTCTTTAAAAACTCTTAATCAAAGATGTATTCCTTATTCCTCGAACTCCTCCGCATGTGTAGGCTCCACTAACTAGAGGTGAACACTAGCCCTCTAGTCCGCCCAACCAAGTCCCAATTTTGGGGGGGGGGGGGGGGGGGGGGGGGGGGGGGGGGGGGTTGAGAAATATATATATATATAGGGGGGGGGTTGAGAAATATATATATATATATATATATATATATATTGATATTTGTTTCTGAATAATTTCATGTCTCTTTCAAAATTCTTAATAAAAGATGTGCATCTTATTCGTGGAGCACCTTCGCATGTGTGTAGGCTCCACTAATTAGGGGTGCACATTGGCCCTCTAGTCCGCCCAACCAAGTCCCAATTTTAGGGGTTGAGATATCTATATATCAATCATGATCTCCTAAGGACTCCCTCACGAATCTCCTCCGTGAGGACCACCCTTTTTTTTTACTTTTCGAACCAAATTTCGACGATCCGAACCGCTCAATGTGTTTAAAACCTGTTTTCCAGAGCAAACGTGAGGAATCGCCAAAAAAAAAACTACTCGGAAGGGCTTCATCCGAGCAGTTTTTCATAATAATCGTACATGTACAATTTATCGAAAATTGCTCGCATGAAACCCTTCCGGGTTTTTTTTTTTTTGGCAATTCCTAGAGCTGACCCTTAAAAACACGTTTTAAACATATTGAGCGATTCGGATCGTCCAGATTCGACCCCGATCCGTGAGGTCCTCACGGAATTTCTATGAGGGAGTCCTCATCAGATCATGATTATATATATATTGCTATTTGTTTAAATAATTTCATGTCTCTTTCAAAATTCTTAATAAAAGATGTCCATCTTATTCCTAGAGCTCCTCCGCATGTGTGTAGGCTCCACTAACTCGAGGTGCACACTGGCCCTCTTGTCCGCCCAACCAAGTCCCAATTTTAGGGGTTGAGATATATACATATATATTAAGCACATTAGGTTCGGTTGGGATGAGTTTTTAAACGCGTTTAGTAAATGAGTTGGGCTTAGGAATATCTTTTTAAATCAAGTCCGGCCCGTGTAAAATAATGATACTGATGGTCACTACATATTTATTCTATAAAAGAAATTTTGAGAAGAAAAAAAGACACTACCATACTTATATAGAGGTGAAACTAAAACTGAAAAAATGGGGAAAAAAATGGTTTGGTTTGGTTTTTCCAAGCTTTGGCCTGGTTTGGTTTTTTTGAAGTCTATTAAAATTATGGTTGTGAACTCTAATTTATAGTAGTAGGGATGATTAATTTATACTTAGGTACTACAATTTTTTTTTTTTAAATAACTGAGCTAGTTGAACGGGTTTGGGAAATAGAATTTTAAGAGGGGATTCGGAAATATTAAATGAAGCTCGAGTATTAATGAGCCGAACTTGGACATGTACAAGTTTCAATAGTATTACCTAATACAAGCCCGGCTCAATATATGTGCACCCCTGCCCCTAACTGAATTATCACTCGTGTTGATCCGTGGATAGAGGGGTATCTTTTCTATGGAGGGTTGGTTTGAGTCTTCTCGTGGTTGTGTACTGTGTTTGCTTAAAAGGAAATACAATGCAAGCTCTGGTATAGTACAAGAAAAAAAAAACATGAAAATACATCCGACAAGTGAGATTTCGGAAAGCTATATGTAGTTCTTTCGGATTGAATGGATGCATTTTCCTCTCACCCGTCGGATACATTTTCTTATGCATTTTCATGTTTTCTTTTTCAGTACCGAACGCTTTCCCAATGCAATTGTGTTACAATTAATATGGTGGGTGGCATTAACCACTTTTCTTAATTTACATTTATTTAAGGGATCCACCTTGGAGTTGTACCTTTTGTTCAGTTCAAAGAAAAAATTGTACCATTTGTTATTTATTTATATCCCAGTCTGGATCTAACCTTCTTGTTTGCAAAGGTCTGTAATCTGTATGTAACAATTTGTTTGTTCGTCCATCTTTTTATGATTTTAAAAAAATTTCTTGCCAAAACTTAGTTAATATTTTTTATTGATGGAAGAAATTTTTACTAACAAGAAGCTTTGATTTCAACCCACGTGATGTTTGATGCTGAGAACATAATGTGGCGCCACGATGGTGCCCAAGACCACTGAATAATCTCTCATACTGTCGTCGACGAGTAACTAGACTCGTCACCATAAGAGGAATGTGTATTTTTATTTTTAATATTTTTTTCCCAAGAGAGAAAAAGTCATTAAACCAACTAAAGGCGAATGAGTAGTTACTAAGATTTGAACTCATGATTTGCATTTGCATTGGGCAGATTTACATTAGTCATGGTGGGAGTAGATTTTAGAATGAATTCTACAAGAATGCATTATGAAAAAGAACTAGAGAATTCATAATTTAGAAATCACCTGCAGGGTAATCTTTTTAAATTTTCATTATGTTTTCATGCACTACGTCCTTACAATTTTCTATTCTGCACATATTAACAATATGTTCAAAATTTTTAAATCTAAAAACTAAATGGCTCTCGAATACACCCTTAAAATGTAGGACATTCACTTCAGTTTACCGATCAATTATATCGTGTCATCTGACGATCTCTCATATGATCCTCATGCGATGCGAAATGAGACCAATCACGATCTTACCGCCTGACCTGAGCTATTCGTTAGGAATGTCTCTATGTTCACATCATCCGTAAAGAACAAAATAAAAAATAAAAAAATCTAACATTGTTATCAGCGCAAATGGATAAATAGACGGCAAAACTCTAGTCGTTCACTGCTCTCGCAACTAATCCTATGACATGAATTTTTGCGTGTGTGATGTACACATCGAGACCTACAAAATCAACTGTTCCCTAGTCTATGAGCTTCCAAATCAATGATGTATATGTATACATGATTTAGCTCACCAGATAATACTGCACCCATGTGCCCCATGTTCTCTTTAACGTTTCTAGAAAAATGAGTTCGCTATTCTATCCAATTTTGAAACAATGTGCTGTGATTCCTTTTACCAAGCAATTTCCAACTGTGGTTGATGCTACAGCAAGCCATGTGCAGCTGTGCTATGTGAAGTCTAAAAATGGTCCATGCGTACAGATGTAACATATCCAGTCTCCATCATTATTAAACCATAGCTTCCAAAAGCATATTCCCCACATGGATTCTAGGGTTGGGTTTTATTGGTTGAACTACAAATGAGGGATAACAATTCCATATATGGGCGATTGCCGAGATGAAATTCGAGCCGTTGAAAACACATCTGACGACCCTGATGCCGCAAGGTTGATCTCCAAGGAGTGCCCAACCAATTTTTGAAATACACAATTGGATTGATCTAGGACATGAACAACAAGGATCAACATGATTCGATACAAATATCGTGTATCTATTCCATGGGAGAAGGGAATGATCAACGTACTATTGTCTTTAGCAAATCCTAAAACCAATCAAGACATAATTTAAAGAGCTTGGCGCGTCTAGACGGTGTTAAGTCGCGTATCCTGGCCGGACGAATTGGTCCGGACGGTATTTCCAGTAGCTCGTCTTGATGGTCCTTCCCTTAATAGTTCTAATAATTGTTGCATTCAAACATACAAAATGTGATCAAACATCATGTGTAACCAATCCAGCCAATTCAACAGGTACCAGTGCAGATAGCTAAACAGGAATTGCCTGATTCTGATGATTCTGATAATTCTCCTTGGTGAAAATAAACCCAAAGCAACACACAGATAAGATTTTGAGGAGTTTTCAATATCAGGGAGCAATAGGCGAAAATCTAAAATTCTAAAAGTATGCGAAAACAAGTCCTTTGCCTGGGGATTGAGATATCCTCCAGAATATATTAACAGCTTTAAACAATTTATGTAACACTAAAATTGATATGAAGCTCTAAGAGCAGTGCCCGAATCACAATGTCTGAGTAACTGAACCGTAACTGAATTCTGTTTTTGCTGTTTGAACGCAAAATATTTCTTACAAAAGAATGGACCAAAAAACAAACAAACAAATCTCAAAGAAAAACCTTAGATATAGCAGTAATGAACATCCCCATCTTCTTCTAATGGGTTTTTCCTATAACCTTAAAATGAAGTGATCTGCAGTGTCGGTTGACGCATGATTTCTCCCATCACGTGGGAAGTGGATAAGCAAGAAACCAGCACTCTTAGCTGTTCTATTCAATCTGTCGCTGAACTCCTCTTCCTTCACATGATCCATATTTACCCATCACAAATTCTACAACTTTCATTTACTCAATCTGCTCACCAATCAAGTCAAGACCAACCAAAAGGAATGAAATCCCCTGGAACAGCAAGAAATAGAAATGGATACCCTGAGCAGACAAGAGGCTTCTTGCCGAAGCTGTGAGAAGAAGAAACGCCAACGCTAGCTCTTTTGTATACATCCGGTTATGCTTCTTTTTCTTTAACTTTTCCTGTTGTTTTAGTTCCTCCCTCATTTCATCTAAATTAGGCAGTGATTCACCCCTTTGATGCTTTGTCTCTTTTTCAAGCAAAGATACGAGATCACCCTCGGATGAACGGCCTGATTTTTTTGTGACAACCCATTCGTAAGCGCTACCGAGTTGGAATAGGCCGGAGATCATGGCATTGAACTTGGTAACTGACATTGTGTTTTCGAAAAGAAGGTAGGGAACAATGAAAGGAAATGCTTTTGGGGCAGGGAGTATGTTGAGGAATGACATTGTGGCTGGGACATAACACACGACCCATGCCGGAAGCTGGGCTTCTGGGATGAACATAGTCATGGGGAGAATTATGCAGAAAAGGGTGAATGAATAGAAGGGGAGAATCAGTTTTCTTAGGAGGAAGAATAGGAAAATCATATTGGCCTTCTTCCAAATGCTTATCTGCATTAGCACAAATAAGAACAAGATAGAGTCAGTGATTATAATCCAGCCTGTTTTGACAAACATTAGTGCTTGAATTCTGCATATTAGTGTTATCAAACTTTCAGATTAGTAAAAGCTTATTCTTTAGAAGTAGAATCCAAAAGCATCAAAACAGCAGCATCTCAGCATCAGAAATTTTAATGTTCTAATTTTTTATCTTTTTTATTTTTAACTGAGAATCATGAAAAGTAGTAGCGGTCGAAGGACTGGCAGCCCAGACGCAGAGGCGGTGCCTCAACAAGTAAGCACAGTTCCAAGGACTTAGAATCCAAAAGATGTGCTTGGGAAGTTTTCAATTCATATGTTGTGTTTGGATCAAAGCTGAATTCATTGCATTCTTTTCCCTGGCATGTTCCTATTTCCTATATAAATCCCTAAGGCTGTGTTTGGATCAAGAATCTCTGAATAGATAAGGAAATTTTTTTTTTCTTCACAAATTGAAATATGTGACCATGTGTCCCTCAGCTTTTCAGTTCCCCCAACAAATCCTTGATCCAAACATATCCTGGGCAAATCTATCTTCCAGCTAAAGCCTATAGCAACAATTGTTTCACAAGCTGAATACCTTTGCTCGAATGACATCAGGCAAACACAGACGAAACAATTGCATCGGCCCAGAATGCCACCTGTGCTGCTGTTTTCTATAGGCTTCATAAGATTCCGGTAATTCGCATTGGCACTGAAAATGGACAACAAAATCAGGGTGAATTAAAAAATATTTAAGATAAGAATTCAGAAATACTAATGACAGAGACATTAAGCAGTGGTCTAATGTACCTCCACATCATTAAGGAAGATGAACTTCCATCCATGGAGATGAGCCCTTACAGCAATATCCATGTCCTCAACCGTGGTCCTCTCCAACCAACCACCGGATTCTTCTAACGCCTTTATCCTCCACACACCGGCAGTCCCATTGAACCCAAAGAAATTGAGAAAAACTCCATTCACTTGTTGCTCCACCTCGAAATGAAAGGCTAAATTAATGTTCTGCAACCTTGTTAGTAGGTTCTCATCCTTGTTCACAAATGACCACCTTGCTTGCACTAGCCCTAGTTCATCGTTATCCTGCAATGTTTGGCCAAGAGGAAGATTGGTTCAAATTCCAATATTGCAAAGAATTTGTACTTAAATGAGTAGCCAAGTTACTCAATCAACTTTTGAGTTGAGAACAGTCAGTGGAAAATATAGTCCAATCAATGGAAGTCTAACACAAACTACAACAAGATTCAATACCTTGAAATGTGACAAAGAAATTATATATAATATATTAAACAAGTAGCAGAGTTGCCCAATTTCAAATTATTGACTCATAATATAACAAAAATGACAAACAACCTAGAAGAACCATATAATACCTGGAAATGGGGAACTGTTTTGTGAAGGAAATCAGGTGCGGGTTGGAAATCGGCGTCGAAAATGGCAACAAACTCGTAGTCCTTGACATAGCTGCAATTCATTGCAGACTTGAGATTACCAGCTTTGTACCCCTCTCTATCTACTCGGTGCCGATAGAGGATGTTAGCCCCCTCTTTCTGCCACTTTTCAACCTCCTCTCTGATCAAAATTTGGGCCGTTGGGTCATTCGAATCATCAAGAACTTGAATTAACAGTTTCCCTTTCGGCCAGTCCAAATTGCACACAGCGCCAATGGATTGCTGATAAACCTGACACATCATCTCTAAACTCAGACCAAGATTCTCTACCAAGATCAAAAGTAAGTGAACACCAAGCAAATTCCACCATACAAGCAAATGGGTTAAGCAAAAATATAATAAGCAAAGAAGCAAATTTACCCCAAAAAATAATCAAAAACCAGCATATATCAGCACATAAGCAAAGGAGGAGTAAAGAATAAGCAGATGCCAGTAAAGAATAAGCAAATGTGCGCTCAATAAATCAGCGGACAAGCAAAGGAGTAGTAGAAAAATAAGTAAATGCCAGCAAAAAAGCAAACGGGTACGAAAAAATTAAACAAAAACTTGCATATATCAGCACAAAAGCCAAGTAGTGGTAGAAAAATGAGTAAAATACCAGCAAAGAAGCAAAAGGGTCTTTATTTTTTAAAAGAAAAAAAGTAAGTAAAAGGGTATTAAAAAAACTCTACCTCCTTTTCATTGCACATTGGGATCTGAACAAGAACCATGGGGAAGTACCCACCCTCTCCAGACTCCGGATCCGACCCGTTTCGTTTCGGAACGGGTTTAATCTTCTTCAATTTGATCCACAAGCAACCCAAACACATGACTAACCTATCCACACTCTGAACAAGGAACAGCACGATACACCCATTGGTTAAGGCTTGAAGAGGAGGAGCTAAATACTCCACCCGAATCAAAACCCACTTCGAATACAACGACCCAAACACGCCCTTAATGTCAACCGCGTTCGTCAACAGCAGCAGGTACTGTATCTGCAGATTCGGCGAGCCGAAATGCCACCCTTTGAAATAAGCAGCCACCTCGAGCCCTAACAACACAAGAGATACCAACAAAAACGCCTTTATGCAGAAATACATACGAGATCTGACGGCGGTGGATTTGCTGCCGGTATTATTATCGGCGGTGTCGGTTACGCCGGCGGCCACCCTTCTGCGGATGGCTGCGGCGAGGCCGAGCATGACGGAGGCGATGGAGGTCAGACAGCCGGCGGCACGGTGGGCTTTCAAGAGGAGGACCCAGGTGAGCTGTTTGGCGTTCTTGTTGCGGGCTTTTTCCGGCAGGCGGGCCTGCATTGGGCCGTCGGCGGAGCTCAAAAGGAAGTCGTCTTCGTCGTCTAACGGGCCTTCGAGCTCGACCATGGACCAGTTGTTCGGGTTCTCCATCTTGACGACCACCGGCGTCCCCATGTGGTGGGTGTCTTTGCTGTTCCCCCACCAATCGAACGACGGCGACATTTTAATCAAAGGGTCCGATCTCGGGAAACCCTGTAAGTGAGAACGAACTGTAGAAGCTGCAATAGATCCCAATGTCGAAGTGGAGAGAGATGCTATAAGTTTGATTTCACCATTTTTTTAAGAGAGAGAGAGAGAGAGAGAGGAAGGAAGGTGTGGAGAATTTATTTAGTGGGGAAAGGTTGGGAGGAGACGCGTGGCATGGGAATGGAACCTTATTCGTCTTTCATTCACGGTAACATTGTGGATTTATGGAGAAATTGTATAGTTTTAGAGAGAGAGAGGGATGATGAGAGAGAGAAGGTGGAGGCTGTGACTTGGCAGGTGATTTCGATTACAGCCTGTCAAAAGGGTCACAAAATCAAAATTCAAATAGCAATGAGAGAGAGAGAGAGAGGAGAGAGAGGGGAAAACCCAAAGAACAATAAAATAATACAGATTCAACGGGAAAAAAAAAATTGGCAAGCAGCGACTAGCTCATGCGGTAGAGCTCTTGAATATTTCACTCTATATTCCGAGTTTGAGTCTCATTTCTTTCTCTCCTGAATAACAAAAAAAGGGTGAAATTTTTTAGGTACTGGGTGGGTATCATGTGACCAAGCCTACTTAGTACCCGAACGATGCATCCAAACCGTCCAAAAATGTACTAAAAATGGCTCATATCGAAACCCTCTCCCTCCTCCTCTCTCTCTCTCCCCTTTCTCTATCTCCAAAAATGAATAAATGAATGTGTCCGCGCAGGTACCACACTGAAAACTCGTTGGATTCAAAGGGAACCGCTCAACACGGAATTGATTTTTGAAAAGTGGGAACGGGTTGAATTTTTTTTTTCTTTTCATTTTGTAAAAGGCAAAAAAGTTTAATGAAATTACTACTACTAACAAGATTATTCGGGGGTGTTCCACTAACAAAAAATTATTTTTTTAAATATTGAGACAAGTCATTCTCTCCAAACACATCATATAAAAAATCGTAAAAAATTAATTTTTAAAAAAAAACTGAACTAGTGAAACACCCCTTAATTTGCATGTTAACTTATGATAGTGAAATTAGAACACATTAAAAGCATATGACTTGCAGAAAAGGAAGACACTAGACAGAGTCGTGGAAAAGGACGTGTGCTTCGGTGTCGCCTTTTTTGAATTGAATAATTAATCTCCTCTCTTTATTTTTCAAAAAACGTATGCCCTGGGGCCTGGGCTTTGGAATCAGACCTTTTTTCTTCTGTAAAAATGGAATCGAATTTTGACCCCCCAGAAAAATTTAATATTTTTTTGAAGATAAAGAGGTGTTATTTACAGAGTCTAGATGTGTCAGGTTTACAAAACCAAAAGACCTTCCTAAAAAAAACTTGCGTGCTTTGGCAAAAAAATATTAAATTAGCCGTTTGATTTATTCGTTTTGTCTTTATTCAAAAAAAAAAATTTATGTTTGTTAGTTTTGCGACAAGTTTTCGTGGATTAATAATTTGTCTCGACGAGAGGAATCTAAAAAGTAAAATTATAGTAAAAAAATAAACCACGTTTTATTAAAAAAATTAATTCTGATCATAATTTTATATTTTTTAGATTCTTCTCGTCGAAACATATCAGTAATCTACAAAAACTTGACGCAAAACTAATAAATATAAAAATAAATAAATAAAGACAAAACGAAGAAACCAAAAAATCGGTTTAAACTTTTTTGCCAAAGAAGGCTAATAAATTAGTATGAGTTTTTGCCAAAGAAGGTCAAAGAAATTTTACGAGGAGATAGAAGAAGGTTCAATCATTCCTCCCGTCCATGTGGGGGTGCGTAGTGGACTAGGTGGAAAACGAGTTTTCATTCCTTTTCATTACGCAAGAAAAGAAAAAAACAAAAACAAAAAAAACAAAGGCACATGGAAAGAAAGGAAACAGGGTGGAAGGTTAGCAAAGTTACAAAACCCGTTACCGCGTAGATTAGAAGAAATTTTCAGAAGGCAGCTGCGGGGCATGTTTTATTTTTTGTCCATTCATGGGGATGGGGATGGGGAAGTGGACCGTCTTGTGTGACCATATCAGGGATAGTGTAGTACAGCAAATGCACAGCCAGGGTCGGCTCTTGAGTAATAAGGTCCAGTTTTCTAAAAGATTTTAGCACTTAGGTACTCAAATCATGATATTTCAAATCAAAAAATGAAGTGGTTCCGTGTATCGTTTTTTGAATTTTTTTGCACCAAATTAAAGTAATCGAGGTGTACTTTAATTTGGTGGGAAAAAATCGAAAAACGATACACGAAACCACTTCATTTTTTTATTTGAAATATCATGATTTTAACACCTGGGTGCTAAAATCTTTTGGAAAACTGGGCCTAAGTCCAGCAAGTCTTTGGATTTGGACAATCCACCCCGGCTAGGGCAATCAAAAAAAAAATAAAGGGTAAGTTTCGTACAAATATAAGGTAAATGATATTCACACCCCCCAAATTGTTATCAACACCCTTTTTTGTCTTTTAGTGAAATTTTTACACATAAAAGTTTCAGTAGAAGACAAAAAGGGGATGTGAATAACAATTTAGGGGGTGTGGAAATCAGTCCCCTTAGGGTGTGTTCCAGTTCCACTAACTTGGTTTTTTTGGTTTTTTTTGAATGTTTTAGTTTTGCAAAAAAACTAACTAGTTCCACTAACTAGTTTTTTGGTTTTTTAGTTTTGCAAAAAAACTAACTTGTTCCACTAATTTGTTCCATTAAACTAGTTTTTTGTATGTTTAGTTTTGCAAAAAAAAACTGACTTGTTCCACTAACTAGTTTTTTGGCTTTTTTGGTTTTTAGTTTTGCAAAAAAACTAAGTGATTTTTTGTTAGTGGAATAAGATAGTTTTTTAGTTAAAATAAAACTGTTTTTTTTTTTTTAGCAAAACGGGGTCTAAATATAGATGTTTCCAATTGATTCATAGTTTGTAGGCTTGGCTTGTTGGTCATGGGTGATGCCAAATGTCCTTGGTGGGTTGAGTTTGAATCTCAATGGCTCCTCTTTTTCTTGTACTTTTTTGTTTCTCTTTAGTTTAGCCATCTTTCTTTCTTTTTTCTTGTTTTTGTTTTAATATTAGTAGGACTCCTTCCCCTTTTCTCAATTCCTTTTTTTTCCCAACAAGTCTAGATCACACTCATTTATTGCCAAAGGTTAGGTCTGTCTCCTATCCATCCCCCACCCACACCCCCAATTATTGAGGACTTAATGGGTTATGTTATTGTTGTTGTTGAAGTCTAGATCACACTCAAATATACAAACACTCTTATAAATGCATGTGATCATTCAAACTGGTGGTGTTATATGAATATGAGTGAGCCCTATAGATTTATGCATGTGTTTTTTAGTGTGGTTCTAGACTTTTTGCTTTTCTTTCTTAATCCACAATATTATGAAATCATATTAATCAACTACATTGTTAGAAATTTAACTTTTATCATATAGAACAATAATGAACAAGTGATATGTTCTTACATTTAATTTTAAATTTTTTTTCCTAATGGTGGAAAATTGAAAATAAATCGAGCAAGCTAACACGATTGATTAGTTTTTTTAAAAATAAATCATAGTTAAAATATGAAGATACTTTCTTATTTTCTTAAAAACAAATCTTACAATTATCTTTTTTTGCATTTATCTTTTATAATTGTATTCTTTTTTTGCATTTATCTTTAAGTTTTGTAATTTTGTAAAATTATTAAAAGAACTCCTGACGATGTAGGGGGTGCAATATTAGGAGTTTGCTTTGGGCCCCTAAAATAACTTTTGAATTTTTGTAAATTTCTACTTGTATTTTTTTATAATTTAATATTAAGTGGGCAACCCAACCGTTAGGGCCGGCCCTATGTGCAACATAATTTGAGCAGTCCAAATGTGTTTTCAAATGTCTAAAAGAGTTTTATTTAAATCCGGACCGTCGAAAGCAGAAATAAACTGCTGAAAAGCCGCCCTGCACTGTGCAATGCATTCCCTGCATTGCAAGGCCCCTGGTTCCCTTTGTGTGACATATCATGTGAGGTGTACTAGGAGTCATGGGTTTTAATTCAACGAATTGAAAGTTTTAATTTTGTAGGTCTTTGAATTTTCATTATTTTATGAGAATATCATATTGATAAGATATGAAGACTGCGAGTACATTCATCTGAATTGAATCACAGGAGAAATGGGTATATTTCACGTATGAAGAATGCGAGTAGATCAAACTCTTATAGATGATCAACTTAATTTTTTCCTAAGAAATATATATAAGCACGTTTGGACTTACAACACGCACGGTTTGGATCCTCGAGTAACTAAGTTTTCCTTTTGATTTTAGCAACTCAGTTGCTAAAATCGACCATGATTTTAGCAAATGAGATCACCAGATGATTAAATCATGGTTGATTTTAGTTAAAAGTTCCCGTGATTTAATTATCTGTTGAACTCATTTGTTAAAATCATGGTCGCTTTTAGCAACTGGATTTCTAAAATCAAACAAAAAACTCAGCCGACCATGGCCAGTCGTATTTTGCACCACCACATAAGGATAATACCACATTCAGTCGTAGATTTATCTTACAATTTACTTGCGAAAGTATATTAGTCGTTTTCAAATTTTCGGAAAAATATGATCTCAATGTCCATTGCCTGTAATTTTTTCACGAACCATGAAATTGGCAAATAATAATAAATAAATAAATAATTTTTAAAAAAAAAAGAGCTTCACAAATAATCCGAACCTGGAATGGACCCATCTGACCTCAAAAACCAGGCCTCCAAATTATCACGAGGTTTTTGTGCCTTTGTACAGGTACTGTTTCTTTAGGTAAGTAGTAGGAGTATTAATTAAGAGATGTTCACCTGCCACTGACACAAATTAAAGCCATTATTGTCCTCAACGAAAATTATGTGCTGAATTTGGTGAATTTGTCATAAATGGCCAACAAACGTTTTTATGTGTAGCTTTTATGGGAATCACAAGATTTTCTGTATGAGCCAACGAACCAAAAGGGTTCAAATCAACTCCTCCCCCGTGGAAGGATAAAATTGGATCGTCCAATTTTGCCTTTTTGGGCACTCTCCGAACGCACTTCAAAGGAGCAAATGAGTTTATTATGTAGAGCTCGTAGAGAAGTTCAACCTTGCCAAAATTATGAAGGTCGGATATCGATAAAAACAATTTCAAAACAAACTTATCTTAAGAAAAATTTGATGAAAACAAGAGGATAATTCAACTCGGTAACTCACTTAGGCAATTACTGATTAAGGAGAGGGTGAAATTGGCATGTTTCTATTGCTAAATTTTCAATATCCGAAAAAACCCATTTATTTCGGATCATTAAATTCCTAGTATTTGGTTAACTCAATTTTTGATGTTAAAACTTTTCAACTAGCTATATAAAATTAACAATTCAATCATTAAAGCGATTAGGAAAGTACCTGGATAAAGTAAAATTATACCGGTTTGATTCTTTCTTCTGAAAGAGGATTCCTTGGAAAAAAGCATTGCGTCTTTGGATTGATAGTGATAATGCCTTGTTTTCTTTCAAAGGAAAAGGTAACTAGCATGAACTCGTACTATACACGGAGACATGAACCATAGGTCCTCCTTTTAGTTGTGATCCTCATATCTTCGATCGGCTACTCTAACTCCTGCTCCTTGAAATAATGGGTCAAAGTCTAATTAATTTCATTCTACAAAGACAAATGTGAAAGGGTGTAACGCAATGAAATTATCGTTTAATTTTTAATGCATCGTTAGTTTTCGTAGAAGAAAAGGGAAGGAAGAAATGACATTAAAACCCGTGCTATGCACGAGACGAATTCAATTACATCAGGTTAATGCAAATGCAAAAGCGAAAGATTTATACGTTTGATTTAATTGTCAAAAACAAAAATACTCACTCCGTCTCCCAATTGTTGGTCTTTTTGGTTTTTTTTTTTTTAAAATATGGCATTCTTAGTTTAAAAAATAAAGCACTTTCGTGTTTAAAAAAAATTTGTGTCAGTTTTAGAACAAAATGTAAAGTGCACAATCTGAAAATGTTCGTAGAAATGGTTGTACGTGTTTCCTAGGAAGCCTGTACTATTTAAAAGATCGTTTGAACTATCAATGATTTAATACCAATGAACTCTTAAGGGTGCCCATGATCTTCTTGACAAAATCTACAGATATCATAGCAGTAGCACTAATTAAATTTCTCTCGTCAAGTTTAGCCTTAATGCAATGATGTCAATCTAACACGATGTGTTTTTTTTTTTGACATTCCATAATCCGTTACGTGCTTTTCTATAAGAAGGACCATTTTTACTGGCGCGCCATTTAGGTAACCATCTTTTCAATTGAATGAGCAATCCATTAAAAAAAAAAATATTTTGATGAAGAATAATAGGATCAACATCTAATAATTCATCCTGCAAAATGGACAGACACAATACAATTAATTAACTAATCGTGAGAAGATGGTTGAGTCTTCCAGTAGTGAGCAAGTTGGTAGAGAGATTATAGAATTCTCGTTATGAAGTTTTCTTTAAAAATGAATCCACCACTTCTTCCACGTTTTGAAGAAATTTGGAGAATAATGTTCCTTTTAACTTTAAGCATAACTCCCACATAATGCACCTTTTAAATATCATTGCCACAAAAGCTGATTTGTTTGTCATTAGTTTTTATTTATCGTTACTATAAATTATATGCATGCAGAGGATTTGAGAAGATTTTGGATGCAAATAGAGTATGGTTGATGTGGTACCCTTCGGGTAAATCTGGGTCGTCCAAAAATGCATCTAACGAATGAATGTTCGGCATTAAAACATTTTAAAGTCGGTTGCATTTTAAAAAACTTATAATATGAATGTGAAAACAAATTAGGTAAATCGGAAAGGAAGGCAAATCATTTTTTAAAGTTTTGATCTCATTAGCCACCAGGTTAATGTGGCCTTGGTCAATATACACCTATCTATATAGAACGACAGGTACAAAAATTTAAGTAAGTAGGATGGAAAATGAAACAACATGCATTGAATGTTTTGACAACAAATATCTTAAACGCCTAAGTTTTAGAAGGAAAAAAAAAATGCAAAAAGACTTACAGTGGATGTGAATCAAAAAAATAACACAGAGTGCGTCCATGATTGGATTGAAAGGTTGAGGTGTTTGGCCGGACCGTAAAATCAAAAGGAGAAGACATTTTATAGTGAGAGCTTTTTAATTTCCATAAATTCATGGATACGTTTTGAATTTAAATTAACAAATCTTGACAGATTCCTTGAATTATTGAATTTTTCGAAACTTGAATGTACCTAGTAAACGATAGCTTTTTCACGACTAACTGATTGAAAACAATTTGAAATCTAAGATAATCTGATTGATAATCTTCTCTACAAATCTTGACCAATTTAACAAGGTAAATTTTTTAATATATAATGTAACTTATATTTGGATAACTTTTGAGAGTTGTAATAACAGAGTACCACATGTGTTACTTTCAAAATTTATAACAACCCAATGAAATTGAGTCACTTGTCGTAATCATAGTTCTCACGTAAAGTCATTCTACAATAATAAAAACTAAAAGGGGGTGAAGATGAGTTTCCCTCAAAATAAATAGATAGGGTCAACCGTCAACGTGGTAACTCCTTTTTTTAATCAGCCCACCGTCAAGTTTAAACTCCAATAACGACAAAAATTCATTTACCTAGGTCCAATAGCAGGGATAGTAAGTGAAAATGTCAGAAACCTCAGGTGAGGTGGCCGTAATTTACCCATTATTCAAAGCTTTGGGGCTTAGGGCATCCTCATCAGGATGAGCAAATTAGCTTTTTGGCTAAAATAGAGAGTCAATCCCTTAAAAACCCACCAAAATCAGGCTCTCTATTTTTACTTACCAAATTGTTTTTGCTACAGTACCGCACCAAATTTGGTGCGGTACTGTTCACGCACCAACTAATTTTTTATTGTTTTTTTCGGATGCTTTCCCCGGGTTTGGTGCGTTCCAGAAGAGAGAGAGGGAGGGCAACAGGAGAACCATTAACACGTGGCGGCTACTTGGTTGTGGGTAGAATATTTTAGGGGGCAAAGTTACACGTGGCGGCAGATAGAGGACTACAGTCCCTCATACAACTTCCCAGGCGAGGAGTCTAAGTTTTTTTAGGGGGAAAAGTTTTTTTTTTTTTAGTTTTGAGTGGAATAGTTTAATATAGTAAAGTTAAAATAGAGAGTCTGATTTTGTGAGTTTTTGATAAAGTGACTTGCTAATTTATAAAAGGTGTTTTTGGAGTTAAATTTGGTAAAAATTTTGGTTCTCCTGATGAGGATGCTCTTATGTTTCGTTTTGGTCTAGGGCCAAAACAAGGCCTAGTCAACTCTCATTTCCATTGTCAATTTTTTTAACAAATTATTTTTAATCCCACCAATATATTTTGTATTACATCATTTCATTCTCAGTTTTTTTTTTATTTCAAATATTAGACAATTCTTCTATGTACAGTCGTACATTTGACGAAAAAAGATGTGTAATGTCAAAATATCCACTATTACTATTTGAATCTTTTTAATGCTCAATGTCCAAAATTCGAAAGTGGTTAAAGCATGAGCTCTATGAATTTTAAATTTTACAATTTGACAACAACAACAATAACGTAATTTATCTAGTCCCTAATCATTGGAGGTATGAGCGGGGATGATTGGAGACAGACCTAACCTTTAACAATATGCACGACGTAGATGTTATAGAGAAGTTCAGCCGTCCCGAAATCACAAAAGTCAGATATCAATAAAAGAAAAATTCAAAACAAATCTATCTTATGAAAAATTTGGCTTGCACATCAAATCAAAACCCATTCTTTTTTTGAATGAGGACAAAAAGGTAATTCAACTCACCAACTCACCTAGCTAATTGCTGACTAGGGAGAGGTGAAATTGGCATGTTTCTATCACTAAATTTTCAAGGAAAATGCTAAAGTGTGCCCATTAGACAAACATTAATGTAGAAAAAATATATTAAAATGTGTGAAAAGTATATAGGAATATGTGAAAGTGTATTGAAAAGTATAAAAAGTGTATTAGAGTGTGTTCTCTTTGTTTGTTTGTGTGCTTAACGTGTGCCCAATGAGCACACATTAGCAAGACCCAATTTTCAATATCCGAATAACCCATTTATTTCAGATCATTAAATTTTTAGTATTCGATTAACTCAATTTTTGATGTTAAAACTTTTCAACTAGCTATATAATTAACAATTCAATCATTAAAACGAGCTCGGAAAGTATCTGAATAAAGTAAAACTACAGTATGATGCTTTCCTCTTAGATATGATTTCTTGAACAAAAGCATTGCGACTTTGGATTGATAGTGATAATACCTTGTTTTCTTTCAAAGCAAAAGGTGATGTGAAAATCACTAACCATAGAACATCATAGATCAAAATAGTAGACTATGACAAGTCGCAGTTTTGGGTGGACAACTGCCCTGCTAATTTGGGAAGTATATGAGGTGTAAATGTGAATATTAAAAACTAAGAGGGGGTGAAGATGAATTTCCCTCAAAATATGAGAGGGTCAACCGTCTACGCGATAACTCCTTTTTTTTTTGGTCAAGCCCACCGTCAAGTTTTAACTCCAATAGCGACAAAAATTCATTTACCCAGGTCCAACGGCAGGGGACGTAAGTGTAAATATGAGAAACCTCAGGAGAGGCGTCTGTAATTTACCCATTATTCAAAGCTTTGAGGCTTATGTTCTTTTTGCTCTAGGGCCAAAACTAGGAAAAAATTTAGTGCCAAGTGGGTACGCCGAGCGGTAATTTTTTTTTTTTGCACGGCAAAAAAGATTTCATTGATCATCGAATCAAACGAAAACAATGACAATAGGAGCAAGGATAAAACAAAAAAGCCTAGTCCGAGACCCAATACTCGATTGGCAAGAAGCCAATCGAGGGCCACACCTAACAGGCCAAAGCCCACACCCAAAAGGCCACAATGCCAAGATAAAAAAATACAATATAGAAAACCCTAAGCTGCCCCCAAAGACTAGCAGCCAACACCCAAATGCCCAGCAACCGCCGTCACCCACGACTGCAAATAGTGAGACGAAGCACCGACGCCGGAATCCAGGAGAACAGGCCCCTGTTGCTGACCCAGAGAACGGAACTACCGCCACACCAAAACCAGCCGCACAGCATCACCAACAAACCGTCGCCCCGTAATGCTCAATCCACCGCCATTGCGTCCCAAGGGCCAAAAAGCCCAGATCTGACAATCCGCTCGTGAAGAAAATGATCCACCCAAACCCAGACAACACGCAGACCACTAGCCACACCACGCCAACTATCCACCAGTCACGAACACCCAACGCCATTAGGCAACGCACAATCCACCCAGGAATAGATCGGCTGGGTGACATGAGAACATCGGAAACGAACTCGCCGTTAAGCAAAACCGGCACCACCAAGAGAATGAGACCGGCGTTCAATCGATGGGATGGGGGTAGACAAGGAGAAACAGGAAAGGGCTGCAGAAGAAAAGGAGAGGGAGGAAAAGGGAGAGAGAGAGAGGAGAGAGAGAGGAAGCCTGGGGGGAGGAGGGAAGGAGGGGCGCCTCCCCCCCCAAGCCCGAAACCTAGATCTAGAGAGAGCAGGAAGAGAGAAAGGTTAGAGAGAGAAGGAGCGCCGAGCAGTAATTTTTTTGTCCAAAAGTGTTTTAGACAGCTTAGAGTTCTCCCACTCTATCTCCTCTCCCACTCCTTTTTATATCTTAAAATTTAAACAGTCCAAAACACTTTTAGACGGCGTGACTAAAAAATCTCTCCAGGTCCCCACTGATTTCCCTTCTTTTCGTTTCCTTTTTTTTTTTCCTTATAACATTTTTTAATCACAAATACATTCGATTATCAACTAGCCCTGTAAAATTAACAATTCTTCTATGTACAGTCGTACACCGACGAAACAAGATGTGTAATGTCAAAATACCCACCATTACTATTTGAATCTTTTTTATGCTTAATGTCCAAAATTTAAAAGAGGCTAAAGCGTGGGCGATATTAATTTTAAATTTTACAACTTTGACAATGGTCTTATTTCTTTCTTTCTCTCTATTGATAGAACTCACAATTCAAGCCGAATGTGATGATTCAAAAACAAAATTTGGAAAAAAAAAAAAAAAAATTTCAATTGGAGCAAGATTGCCATTTTTCTTAATATATATGTTTGTTTTTTTTTTCTTTAAATTTAGAACAGAACTTTTGTACTTACTCTAGGATTGCTTATTACGAATTTTACTCGGTTGACAAGTGTTTAAAAGGTACCCCACCAACGCCGGGCCGAAATGCCATTTTTAGTCATGCAGCAAAACTATAGCGTATCTCCGCACTACAATATCTCCTAATCCTACGAGCGTGGTGGCTCATGACTAAAAGTGTTTTGCAGCTCTAATACACTTTCATCTAGAAAACGAAGTTACCAGAGTGAAAAATGTGGGGTTTTATCAAGTGTCGGTAGCTTTAATTTCCAAAAAATAAATGAGTCACTTCTATTAATAAAATGAGGTTGATATAGTAATTATTTCAGAAGCAATCCACATGCATAAAGCTTAATTAGTGGCCTCTGGATTAGTAGTAGAAGAGAGACTTTATTAGAGGAGTGTTAAAGTTCATGGATGACAGCTATGGATATGAGTGACAATTGACGTATGGTTTTCTCCATTAGAAAAATGAAAGAGAACCGCAGAGAAGTTTCGTGCACAAAAATTTAAAGAATAATTAAGTGAATTAAATTAAAGGGGTTAAGACTAAGATAGTCCTAGAATCCTATGAGGGTTTGGCTTTCCCTATCAATGGAGTAGGTGTGAACTAAGGCCATTGGTCTAAAGCTAATTTAATCTTCCTTGATGTATGCTTGTACAAGTGGACAACCAATTATAGTTCAAAAAAGGCTAAAGTATCAGTCGAATAACAATGATTACCTTAATCCATTTGCTTTCAAGGGATAAATCCAAGATAGACTCAAGTAATGAATCAGTAGTCTGAGAGCACAGTCACTTAGGGCTCTGAATGAAATTGAATCATTTTAGCATTTTACGTTATGCGGAGTCCATGGACCTGGAGTGGCTGTTGTGCAGCCAATGCACAGCACGGTGCTGTGCACATCCGAGCTATCCGTTGCTCGAATGAACGGCTCAAATTTTACCTCGGTACCTTTGCATCCGAACAGTTTGTTGTCCCGTGTGCAAGATGAAATCTGGGTCGTCCATCCGAGCAACGAACTGTCTGGATGTGCATAGTATGGTGTTGCACACGCTACATAGCAACATCCCCTCTTCTGTAGTCCATACACTTAGTCGTGCGAGCCGGCCATCCGAGCAACCGATGGTCCGAATGTACACAGTACGATATTGTGCACACGCTGCACAACAGCATCCCCTCTTCTGTAGTCCATACACTGCACATCAAAAAATGTGATATTAGAGTGTCCAAAAACACAATAATATGGTTATGCTTCGAAAGCACTAAATAATTAGATGATAGACCCCATATATGTTAGTATATCGTTTGAGTCTTTAAATGGCGGGTATACATAAATTTTGGTGATCCAAAAATTAAAATACAATTGATCTTGATGACTGTGCTTTTAAGCTTTGATTTTTAAATTTTGGTCAGTATTTTCATACGAGTAATTCTCAGGGTCTGGGGAGATTTAACTAGTGCAAACACTGTTTGGTCATTGATGAGACTCTTAAAAAGCATGGTCTGTTATGAAAGCCAGAGAATTTTGACTTTTATTTTTTTATACAATAGATGCTCGCACTTTATTTTAGAAGCTTTTTCCAATGCACTACAGAGTGTAACGCACTTCAGTAGACTCATTTAAGATCATGTTATTGTGATCTAAATCTTTGAATTTGTAGAATTCTGTATATGCTATGGTTTTCAAGAAATTTAAAAAAAAAAAAAATTGAACTCTAATAACTACATGATCGCAATAAATTTACTTCACAGTTCATTCTAAGAATTACGCGGACCATCCATTTTTTCTGTAACCAATGTTGCCCCATCAAGGATCCGATCAATTTTAACTTTTTCCTCAAATGATCTCCTGAGCGAATTTTATAAGCCGAACAGTTCAGATCATAGTGATAAGATGTCAATAGAAACCATCGAGACGAATCACAACTTGACACCCTGTAGTTCCCACTACAGGTGCCCTTGCACTCTGAATTACACAGACCCTCCTTTTTTCCTATAACAAATGTTGCCCCGCCAAGGACCCGATCAATTTAAACTTATTTCTCGAATGATTTTCTCAGTGAATTTCATAAATTGAACAGTTCAGATCATAGTAATGAGATCTCAGTAGAAACCAACGGCAAAAGTCAAACCCGTAGTTTCCACTAACGAGTACCCTTGCACTATTTATTTATTTATTTATTGTTGGGGCTCAGTTTTCTTTGAGTAAAGAATTAGAAAAATATTATTAATCAAAAGCACTAACCCAAAACTGACAAACAAAAATAACCAAAACACAACTACCGGCCCTCAAAACCAGTGCCGACCAAAAACAAAACAAAAATAAAAACAAAAAAATAAAAAAAGTGCAGAAAATCAAAATAAAGAACGCCGAAGTCAATAGGGATGGCAACTTCCCCATATCTAATGAATACCCGCCCCGCCCCTGCCCATATAGAGGCGGAGATAACTCAGAATTTTCCCAAATAGTAGTGAGTATGGTAGGATATGAAGAAAACTCGCTCGGGTATGGAGCAAGTATGATTTTGTAATCCCCGTCCTCAAATATCCGTACCCACCCCATACCTTCCCCATACCCGATTATACATACTACATATACCATATAATATATGTACATATAAATAGGAACATACGTATAAATCTTGAATATAGTTATATATGTAAACTATTACCTTTTTAATTAGCAAATCTTATCAATTACTACACATCCTAGGCTACTGGAGTATTCAAAAACATCAATTAAGATTATATTTTTAAAATATAAATATCAATTTATTTTATTCTTCACTTATTTATTTATTTTTTTGTTTGGATATAGGTATATTCAGGGAAACCCCAATCTCCATCGGGAGGTGGGTTTGGTTTTTCAACTAATATCCCCAATAGGAATGGGGGCGAGGATGGTGAAAGATCTTCAAATCGGAGATCGGGTATGAAATAGTGTCCCCTGATCCATACCCTACCTGTTGCCAACCCTAGAGGTCAAATGAACTGTGGAAATATACGTATGCAGAGAGAAAGTGTCGGTGCGCGTTGGTGATGGTGGTGGGGGGGGACAGATTTGCAAACGTGTAACATCTTGCCCCTTCTGTTTTGTCACATCCTGTCTTTCTCTTGCTTTCGCTATAACCTAATTTAATTTAATTTATTTTTTCAGACATTTCTTGTTCGATAATGACAGTTTTTTTTCCCTTCCTGAATTTGAGTAATGATATACTACAGTAGTACAGTGATGTTATAGTTATGATATTATTAGTATTTTTTTTTTTTTGGAAAATTAATATACTTCATGAAAATTTTCAGAGAATTCAGAGGGATAGCCCTGAAATTCACAAGATACTCCTATTAATAGAAATGAAAAAAAATAAAATTATGTCGTGTTGTACCGTACTAAGTGTCCACGAATCTCGTCTTATTCATCTTTCATATGAATTTACGGTAATATTTTTCTGTATATGCATATCATTAAAGGTCTACACATGAAAAAAGAAAGAATGCTAAAATTTTGCACGTATCCAGATAAAAAAAAAAAAAAATCCATGTAAGAGAACAAAAAAATGTGGGATTTTTAATTATGGAAAAAGAGTGTGAAATCAAACTCCTGTCAAGATTCTGCCTTTTAGGTATTTTAGGGACGAGTGCAATTTTGTTCACCCTTCTTAAAAGAGGGTGAACAAAACTCTCTCTCCTATTGGTTGAATTGGTGTGGGTCCCACCATAAAATGATGTCATGCTTATTTCTGCAATACACTTTTGGTAAACATGACATCACTTTGTGGTGGGACCTACATGTTTCAACCAATAAGAGAGAGGGTTTTGTTCACCCTCTTTTAAGGAAGGTGAACAAAATTACTCTCGTTGTGGACGGCCAAATTATATGCATATAATTAAAGGTCTACACATGAAAAAAGAAACAATGGGTTAAAATTTTACGTGTATCCAGATGAAAAAAGACATATGTCAGAGGACAAAAAAAGAGAGGGATTTTTAATTATAAAAAAGGAGAGTCAAATCAGTTTTTTTTCCTCAGTCATTCGTTATTCCTAATCAATTGGAGTATATGAAGGTAGGGGAGAATGAGACTCAATCTCGAGATACAGTGTGGAACATCCAAGAACTCTATCACTTGAGCTAGCCACTGCTTATACGTCAAATCAGTTTTTTGTCAAGATTATATTGAGTGTCGTGGATGGCCAAATTACTATGTTGGAGGCCGGCAAGAGCTTAGATAATTTCACACCCAGGAGTAGTAGGAAAAGGCAATAGTAGGAAAACGTTACTCTCAAATTAAAAAAAAAAAATCATTATTTTACTATTACTGTTTTCAAATCGGTTCCAAATAATCATGTGGTAATTAATGCAGAAATTTGAGAAAAAAATCTACTAATGTTTTTCTTAGGTAAAAGTAAATTTTTTAACCAACCAAAACAAAACAGAACAACCAAATGGCAACCCTTAACACAAGCTGTTCCAAAGAAGGAAATCTTATATAGACTACTCCAAACCACTAGGTCCTATTTACAATTAACTTGCTCTAAAATTATATGAGAAACATGCCAAGAATCACATGTATGCTTCTATTTTTTCCTGAGTTAGGGAACTCCCCCTTGTGCATCTTCAATCGAATATTCTCCTAGATAGAAGTCAAGATCTCTGTAGAGCTGTTATGACGACCTCCAAACACTCGTGAATTTCGCTCAATCCATAAGTGATAAACAACTGCAACAAAGGCCAGTCGAATCAAAAAAGATCTGAAGCTCTAATTTCCTTTGCAGAAACTAATGGCCTAAGCAATTTCACTATCCCATTTCTCGACCGCTCTACAAATTTGAAATCTAGCCAAACTATTCGCCCTTACTCTTCTAGAATAGCTGCATTTAAACAACAAATGCATTTAAAGAACAAATGCTGGATATTTTTTCGATTTGATTATAGAGAACACAAATTAGATCCACTCCCATCCCCAATCTTTTAAGTCTGTCTTTAGTTGAAAGCTTCTTTAAACAAGTTAACCATGGGATGAAGGCCCATTTAGGAACATTGTTAGAGCATCTTCAACCCAATAATCTTCATTTCTCCATTTTGGAGGATCAAAATATAATTTTATATCCAAAAAGTTAATTTGAAGGATTTCACTATTCATGTGAGCTCCAATCCAATAATCTCCATTATTCCATTTCTCAAACATATTGGTTGTGTTATAGAGGGTGAGGACAAAAAAAGAACATAAGAGGAATTTGGAAAGGATGAATAGTGAAATGGAGGTGATCCTCCATAATTTTTTGATCCTCCATATTTGGAGAGTGAAAAACAATTCTCCAAAATGGAGGGGGAAATGAAGGATGGGTTGGGGAGAGGTTTTCCTCCAAAAAGGAGGAATGAAGGCAAAAATAGAGCTATGGAGGGTGGGTTGAAGATGCCCTTAGAGAATCAAACCACATGAGCATAAGGAACCTTCTCTCTCTTCCGTTGCAGTTTGCACAACTTCCCATGTGTGTTCGGTTATATATTTCCCTATAGGCAAGGATGGAGCCAGGAGGGAGTCTAATAGGGGCTCTTGTGCCCCGTTACAATTTGAAAAAACCCTACTATTACATTGTAAATATATATATATATATATATATATATATATATATATATATATATATATATATATATATATATATGTATCATCAAATTATATAGTCTCGCCTCTCCTACACATATATAGTTTGTCCCCTATGTAAAAATCATGGCTCCGTCCCTGCCTATAGGAGAGCCAATCCAAACCACTTCCTCGTCCCTTTTAGCTTGGGGCAACATGGAATAAAAAACAGAGTTCTAAAATTCTCCGATTTCTAGGCCTAGGCTTGAGCCAATTACCATTTTGTATCATGAAACTCAACCTTCGCAAATAAAGCTATATATATATATATATATATATATATATATATATATATATATATATATATATATATATATATATATATATATATATATATATATATATATAGTCCACTTCCGGTCCAAACTCCCGGACCTCATTGATCCCGATCGAATTTCGATGATCCGAACCGTCCAATGTGTTTAAAAGATGTTTTTTAGGGCCACCGTGAGAAATCAGCAAAAAAAAAAATACCGGGAAGGGCTTGATCCGAGCAGTTTTTCACAAAACTGCATATATATATATATATGGTTCTGTTATCTAGCAACTAGGCGGCCAGATGTATACCAATTAGCCAGCCAAAGGTAAGTGTCTTGTCCATTGCCAATTACATGCTTCACAAACTACTAGCCTCTTGAAAAGCTCTCATTGTCCAAGAGCAATCCAATGGAGTCTTGCCTAACCGTTCGACCAGAAATGCCTTTGTATGGAGCTTTCATATATAAAAAATAATGATCTTTTATAATACAACTGTCAATCCATGTTACCCTAGGGTTTTTTCCTAGAGGGATAATGTTGCGGGCAAAATTTTTGATATATTCATTGTTGCTAATTGGTAGGATAGGGACTCAAGGTTGTGTGTTTTATTCCACAACAATATACCAAAATAGTGGTCACCCTCTAATGCGTCTCTAACTTTAGGGATGGGCATGGGAGGGTAGGGGGTGGATATCACTACCTCCATCCCCAATCCCCAATCCCCAAACCCATATCAAGCTCCATTCCTTCCCCAATTTTCAATGGGGATTTTTTTTAACCTCCATCCCCGCCCCAATGCAGGGAACGGGGATCCCCACGGGGAATCGGGGATCCAAAAGTTCACTTTAACTATTCAAGTGATACCAAAAAAGTTGTACTGAAATTCAAAAGCTAATGACAAAAGTGATTTCCAAAGATAATTAAAACGTACCAAGTCACTCAAAAGTGCTACTGTTGTTCTTGTTCTTGTTGTTTTTATTTTTGTTTTGGTTTTGGTTTCTGGGTAGATTAAAATTTCACTCAAAAGTGCCTCATAAAACAGAAGTAAAGGAGAACCTTCCTTATACAACCAACCAATAAGTTGCAAGTTATAAACTAATCCCGGGAAAAAAAAAAACTTATAAACTTATAATATAATACACCTATATTTGTGAATATGGATGCGGGGAGGGGAGGGGAGGGGCGGGGATCGGAGAGGGGATTGGGGAGGGGACTGACTATACCATCCCCTACCCAATCCCCGATTTTTTTTTTTAAAAAAAACCCCATACCCAACCCGATCCCCGAAAAAATCTCCGAATCCCCTATTCGAGGAGGGGACGGGTTGGATTGGGGAGGATCGGCCAAGATGGCCATCCCTATCTAACTTCTTCTTCTTCTTTTTATTTTTTTTTATAGCCATCAGGGATGTCTGGGTCAATTTGCTTGTACCTCTACTAGATTATCATCCCGGTCTGGTCAGAAACAGTTTGTCAACACCAAGAATAGCGCCGGGAATTCATAAATTACGAGAGAAGCTCATACGGATAAGGTTGCTAATTAGTTTCGAACATTATCACTACAGTCAAATCTGTTAAAAAAATTTAGAATCTCATAGTTTAGCTTCCAAGTTTTGTTTGTTTAAACTTTTTAATCACTTATATGTTCCCCCACTAAATTCTTGCAGTATCTATAATATGAGATACCACATTACCACTTGTCATCACTGTATTTGTTCACGAGCGGGTCAATATATAATCGATTATATAAATTAGCAGTGACAAAAATACAAAGGAGATTTTTTTTATTACAAACTGATCAATAAAAAGATTAAAATTACTCATTTACTCAACGTAAATACATAAAAACTTCCATATTGATAGCGACTTGTTTTCATATTTTGAAAAAGTTGTACAAGAGTTTCATATTCTTCTTAATGTAAGGGCCCAAATAAATGTGCATCCATTATTCGTCTTTTGAATTAATTTCAACGAAATGCCTCAACAAGACTTTGTTTAGTTGCTAACTGTACATTTTGGGGTGTTCCATTAACAAAAAACTGTTTTTTTCAAACACCGAAACATGTCATTCTCTCACAACACATCACATAAAAAAACCGTGAAAAACCAATTTTTTTCAAAAAACTGGGTTAGTGGAACACCCCAGTGAACTTTCTGCTATTGTAGTCTTGTACCAAATCCATTGTATCCAATTACAAGTAGAAACATTTCTTGCATGCCAAATAATTTTTTATTTTTCTCAAAATAATGCTAGGACCGTCCATGTCTTTTAAGATATATATAGAGTTTTTTTTTTTTGGAAGTCTGATACGTACTCACTCCATCTCAAAGTTTAGTCACTGTAAAAAGACGTGCATGTCGAATATTAACTATAGAATGAAACGGACTAATCTGATTCTGTGTTGAACAATTGATTATATCTCATTATTACAGTTTTTGTTTAACATCTTAAGGTTTGTTTGGTTGTTATGATTTTTTTTCTATATGTTCAAATGAATTAAACTTTAGAGGGAGTTAAGTAGCGGTCCTAATCCCTAGTCCTACTTAAGTGTCAAACCTACATAAATTAATTAGCTATGTTCACAAGCTTTGAGCTTGTAAAATTCACTCAATTTCAAAACATAGCTATATTAAACAACCTCATGAATTTCACTAGCTTAAAGTTCTCGATGTTGTTATACTTGAAAGGTAACCCCTCTAGGCAGAATTTCTAGATCCGCCACTGGCTGGACCTTCAACTTGCTTCGTGTAGGTCCAATGAACCCGAGATGGACCATTCGGCTGCCTCGGGAGACCCTCCGAATGCTCATCTCATTTGTAATATTTTCAACACTCACTCCGTCTCAAAGTTTGGTCACTGTAAAAAGATGTGCATTTCAAGAGTAGAACATAATGCACTTCAATGCATATTTGT
Organism: Vaccinium darrowii; assembly: GCA_020921065.1. Taxonomy (NCBI): domain Eukaryota; kingdom Viridiplantae; phylum Streptophyta; class Magnoliopsida; order Ericales; family Ericaceae; genus Vaccinium; species Vaccinium darrowii. The sequence continues at coordinate 9,773,474 of CM037157.1, forward strand.
TGAAACTTTTCTTGCCAAGTTAAAGAACGATTGAGGTTCTAAATTCGGTGCAAATTTTTTTCGAAAAATTATGCGTAAAAATACTTTATTTGTGATGAATGAATTAAATTTTCAAAATAGAGAGAGGGAGTATAACCATGTGATGATAATGTGGACTCTTCTTCCACAAACTTCCCCACATGGCCACATCCTATATATGTTTCACCTGTTTGTTTCTTTATATGTGCAAATATCTGTCTGTGTCTGAGTCTTATAAAACTGGGTCCAGACCCGGCCTAAATGGGTGGGGTACCACATCTTCTTTTTGGACCCATTCATTTGGTGGCTTATGGCATATTCCTCCTGCATATTTTATTGGAATTTGGCATATTCTTTGTTTATTTTATTTTATTTTTTTGTTTTGGAAAACCATTGTTTGTTTAATGTTTGGGTGAGTCGATAAATGCAAAGAAATAAAAAAGCATTGGGCAACAAGTTTATTGCTTACATTTCTTTAGTTGGGGAAAATGAACATTGTTCAGCATGTGGTTGGAATGTCATTATTATTATTTATTTATTTTGGATTTATTGTCTCTTTCACACGAACTTTTAGTCTCAATTCCAAGTAATTTAAAATAACACACACTTAGACACACTCACATGATTGGTCGCCCCCACACGCACCCACATATTCCTTCAGTCCCAAATTTTTTGTCCGTTTATGTGCATGCGTACCATTTTTCAATTGCTCATATCTTTCAATCTATAATGTTTTTTACAATTTTGAAAACTTAGTTTAATAGAACTTATTGAGAACTATCAAACGAGATCAATATTGAATATGTATATAACATTATACATTTGAAAATATAATTTTTTTAGGTGTTATGAATATAAAAGTGGACAAGAAATTTGAGATGGAGGGGTACTTGTATGTGCTAGCGAAATGTGGTTTAATTCAAGTGAGTTTGGTCTAAATTATTGGCAATGTCTTTTGTTCTGTTCTCTTGCATTTTTGTTAGATTAACGTTAATTATTTGGATTGGTTATTATTATTTTTTTTTGTCTCTGCCTTAGCTAATTTTTTTTTAAATTCGATCCATATATTTATATTTCTTTGATTTCTCTTGTCAAGCCGAAAGCGGGGGGCGTGGTGAGTATTTAATCCCAAAAAAACTCATAAAATATCAATGAAATCAACAAATATTTATTGTGTTAAACAAAATTAATTTAGGTCAAACTCTTCCTTCGTCTCAATGACGAGAAGACTATATAAAGTAAAAATTATAGATCAAACCTAAAAAATTTCAAATTATAAAAGTCAAAATTTTTTATTTACATGTTTCTTTCTTGAAAACTTTTCCCGAACTTTCTATACTTTCTTTGATCAAAAACTTTCTATAACTTGGAGACAAAAAAACAACAAAAATGCAAAACAGAAAGAAAAATAAAGAAAGAAAAAAAGAAGAAGAAGAGAAGATACCCAGACTACGTCTCACGCCAAGGGGAATGTTCGATTACATCAAAGGATGGAGTCAAGGAGACACCAATGGTTGCAGTTGCCATCCTCTAAAATAGGAACATCAACGGACCATATTAATCCGACTTATCCGATTGGATTTTGATTATGTTAGATCCAGATCAAATCCAATCCATTAAAAAGCCTACTCTGAAATTATACTATTATATGATTGGTCATGGCCTCTTGATTTTGTATATGTAATACATAAGCTAGCAGGCCGTCTGTGTTCATTTTCATAGAAGACCCAAGCTAAATGATCGAAAGTCGAAAGCCTTTTAAAACTCGTGTTTAAAATGTATAAGAATACACCATTTACTCATTGTTGGGTTTGTGAAGTCTGATTCGGTCTAATTTGAAATTTGCTAATTGTACAAGGTTTGACCTAAATACTAGACCGTTCGGGGTTTGGAACTAGACTTCTAATTGGTGCTGTAAATGTTAGCGAATAAATACTTTCTAGCAGATGTAACTTGTGCTTAATTTTTTCATGTTCCACAAAACTACATTATTCTCAAAACTAGCTTATTGTGCTTTACAAAATAGATCATTCTTTATACATCAACCAATTTCACTCAATAAGTCAATTTGTGGAACATAGTGGAAGCTGGTGTAAGCCGTGGAAGTACTCAGTTACAGAGTTGGAGAACCAAGTAAAAATATTTGTATCTTACATCATATTTTTCTTTCTCGATTCTTCTACCTGTGTTGTATATTTGTTGGTTTGTGAATTTCTTGTCTATTTGCGTGCATGCGTACTATTTTTCAATTGTTTATTTCTTTCTACAATGTTTTTTTACAATTTAGAAAAAATTGTTTAGTAAAACTTATCGAGAACTATCAAACAAGATCCATATTGAACATATATAACATTATACATCTGAAATTTTTTTTTTTTAGGTGCTGTGAATAGTGAAAGCGGACAAGAAATTTGGGAGGAAGGGGACACTTGTATGTGCTAGCGAAATGTGGTTTAATTCAAGTGAGTTTGGTCTAAATTATGGGCAATGTCTTTTGTTCTGTTCTCCTGAATTTATGTTAGATTAACGTTAATTATTTAGATTGGTTATTATTATATTTTTTTGTCTCTGCCTTGTCTGAACTTTATTTAAATTCAATCTATATATTTATATTTTGTTGATTCCTCTTATCGAGCCAAGCAGTTAATCCCCAAAAAACTCATAAAATATCACTGAAATCAACAAATATTTATAGTGTTTAACAAAATTAATTTAGGTCAGACTCTTTGTCGCAACGACGAGAAGACTATATAAAGTAGAAATTATAGATCAAACCTAAAACAGTTCAAATTACAAAAGTAAGTCAAAATAAGTCGATTTTTTTTTTATTTACATGTTTCTTTCTTGAAAACTTTTCCTAAACTTTCTATACTTTTTTTGATCAAAAACTTTCTATAACTTGGAGAGAAAAAACAGCAAAAAATGCAAAACGGAAAGAAAAGTAAAGAAAAAGAAATAAAAAAAGAAAGAGAAGATACCCAGATTACATCTCACGTCAAGGGGGAACAATGGATTACATCAAAGGATGGAGTCAAGGAGGCACCAATGGTTGCAGTTGCCATCCTCTAAAATAGAAATGTCAACGGACCATATTAATCCAAATCCGATCCGGGTCCAATAAATCCAAATCCGATCCGGATCCAATAAATCCGAATCCGACTTATCTGATTGGATTTTGATTATGTTAGATCCTGAGATCAAATCCAATCCGTTAACAAACCTACTCTGAAATTATAGTATTATATGATTGGTCATCGCCTCCTGATTTTGTATATGTACTAATACATAAGCGTACTAATACAGAAGCTGGCAGGCCATTTGAGTTCTTTTTCATAGAAGACTCAAGCTAAAAGATCGAGTCAAAAGCCTTTTAAAACTTATGTTAAGAATACACCATTTACTCATTGTTGGGTTTGTGAAGTCTGATTCAGCCTAATTTGAAATTCGCTAACTATTCAAGGTTTGACCTAAATACCCGTTTGGGGTTCGAAACCTAGACTTCTAATTGGTGCTGTAAGCCTTAGGTGATAAATATATACTTGCTAGCCGATGTAACTTGTGCTCAATTTTTTCATGTTCCACAAAACAGAGTTATTCTCAAAACTAATTTAATGCGTTTTACGAGACAGGTCATTCCCTCACTATACATCAACCCTATTTAACTCAATAAGTAAGTTTGTGGAACATAGTGGAAGTAGGTGTAAGCCGTGGAAGTACTCAGCTACAGAGTTGGAGAACCAAGTAAAAATATTGGTATCTTACATCATATTTTTCTTTCTCGATTCTTCTACCTGTGTTGTATATTTGTTGGTTTTGCCGGTTAGTCAACATTCATTCCTAATGTACTATTCCATAACTGAACAAAACAAATTATACTTTTGAGTCATTTTCATCATCCCATGGACGTGATTGCGATTCACAATTTCTAGGGTTTTTGATATCAATGCACTTGTATTGAGGAGGACATTTTTTTTTGTATAACTGGGTGGTCCGGGCCAGCTTACACGTACCTCGACTAATCTTAGGGTCTATGTACGCCCCGCTAGACACATAGACCGGGCAAAGCCAATACCCCATGAGAACCATGAGATCTTGTGCAGGGGCCCGAAGAAGTTAAGAAGAATTGAACCCAAGACCTCCTCTTCCTTAGGAGTTTTTACCAACTCATCTACCCCTTGTTGTTGTATATTGAGGAGGACATTGCACCTATTTTGATATCAAATTATACTTGCTGGCCGATGTAACCTGTGCTCAATTTTTTCATGTTCCACAAAACTGAGTTATTTTCAAAACTAGCTTATTACGCTTTACGAGACGGGTCATTCTCTCATTATAGATAAACCCAATTTCACACAATAAGTCAGTTGTGGAACATATTGGAAGCTCAATAAGTCATTTTCTTTTCCAGACTGGTTTTACCAGTTTTTCGATAGTTTTTAAAGATTTCTCCCGGTTTATTTGTTAATAATGGATTGGAATGGGCTTCCCCTAGGATGCTTCACTGCTGAATATCTGACGGATTCTATGCCGACACACAGTGTTGGTCTGCCTTGTGCAGTAGGATTGCCCTTTGTGGTTTGTGCTTGTGTCTTTTATTCGGTTGTTTTGGTTCAGTCCTGTAATTTGTTTGAAATCTTCCATTTATGTACGCGGACTTCTTTGATAAAAAAAAAAAAGTGTAAGCCGTGAATGTACTCAGCTACAGAGTTGGAAAATCAAGTAAAAATATATGTATCTTACATCATATTTTTCTTTCTCGATTATTTTACCTATGTTGTATATTTGTTGGTTTGGCCGGTTAGTCAACACTCATTCCTAATGTACTATTCCACTAATCGGACAAAACAATTTATACATTTTTTTATTCAATTTCATCATCCCATGGACGTTGTGATTGCGATGCACAGTTTCTAGGGCTTTTGATATCAATGCACATGTATTGAGGAGGACATTGCATCTATTTTGATATCGTCTGCCATGGATTCTTTTAATTACAAGAAGGAGTCAAAATATAATTCAACTGCTACTCTTTTTTGTACTCTACATGGTTACAAGAACCATATTCAAGTGTGTAATCATTTATCCTAATTTATTCCTTCTTAATTTAGTAAATATTGATGTAACATTTCATCTAATTTTCCAATTTTGATTTCAATTTAAATGTCCACGACGTCGTTACCCCCTAAATTACCATAAATTCTTTTAATGTCAATGCACCTATATTGAGATGGACATTGCAACTATTTTGATGTCATCTGCAATAGATTCATTGAATAATAAAAATAAAAGAGTCAAAATATAATTCAAAATGCTCACTTGATTAGCTTGGTTGAGCATCAATTTCTACTCTTTTTTACTCTACATGGTTACAAGAATCATAGTGATGTATACAATGACTTATGTTAACTTATTCCTTCTTAAGTTAAGTTAGTAAATATTAATGTAAAATTACATCCTTTTTTTCAAATTTAATTTCAATTAAATTACGTTCACGACTTCGTCACCCCTATATTAAAATTCTGCTTCTCTCTCTATTTAGTTTTAAGACCCTCTTGTTTCCCAATAGCGAATGCATATAGAGACAAGCAGGGACAGATCCAAAAATCCAACTCAGTGTGGACACCTTATTAATTATAATCGTGCAATTTTTTTCCTAGTCAACGATCTTACTAAATTAAGACATTTAATATGGACTATAAAGTTTATAATGCATACTTGTTATAAAAAAAATAAAAACAAAAAACAAAAAATGAGCAGACAATCTTAGACAACTTTTAGATCGTGTATAGTTTACATTGACATTGACAAATTCTTAATTAGAATCATAGAGAAGTTTTATTGATGACTTTTTAAAAAATATTTCTGCACGACGGTTAAAAATAAAGAAAATCACAAATCTCCAAATAAGCAAACAATTTATAAATCACTAATTAATTATAAATGAACCATTTTATGCACATGCAAGGCTCTATTTTATGTGCTAAGAACTTAGTTAACTAGCTAAGCAGGAATGCACTTTAATATGCTACCTATATATGTTCATTATTTTTTAGAGTGGGACCCATTTCAGTGGTCCCACAAAATTTCCCCTCTCTCTCTCTCTCTCTCTCTCTCTCTCTCTCTCAGTCTTTCCCCAAATTTAGGTACTGACTTGGGGCAGCGAGGGGTGCCATCTAGGATTTTGGGAAGTCAATTTTGTGCACTAGACAGATTTTTTTGAGTTTTTCTCTTAGTTAGCTAGATGAGACACTTTGAGGTACTCTTTTAGATAGTGTAGTAGAGATAGAGATGGCCTAAGACCCTCTTGTTTCCCAACAACGAATGCATAGAGAGACAAGTATCTATAACTAAATGCTTTTAGGTGATGGAAGGTGAAAGGCCAAAAAGCAAGATCATTATAAAACTTTAGCAATCCACCAACCAAAATCTTGGGGCCAAAAACATTTGAATCCATTGACCCTGATTTTGTTCAATATTGATAGAGAAAGTACAACTCCCACATGTATGTTAGTAAAAAAAAAACGTTTTTTTTTTTTTTTATATTTCTCCTTAGTAATTTTAGTAGTTTTTCCTAATTGATTGCCATATTAACCAATTAAATTCTCCCAGCTATTCCAAATGGTTGGTGGGTGCTATTCAGTCGACACATACAAAGAGACAGAAACAGAGTTTACTTGATGGCCTTCAGTCTATTAGTGACAGCTAGCTTTTGATGATTTCATCTATTAGTCACAGCTGTTCTGCCCATGCTGAAATATTACTGTAGACTGATTTTTATAACTATAGGAGTGGTATTTTTCTCATTCAAAAAATTGAGGCTAATAAACGAGTCAAACGAATTAAGCAATGGGTTGTGTTCGTTGAATTTCAAAGCATAACGAGTTTCAAAAATATGTTTAAGTATGGCTTGTATAAAATGTGTGTCGATCTCGAACGAGTTTTAATTGAGGCGGTCATATTCTGCTCTCGAGTAATTTGAATTTTATAAACGTCATAAGTCAAATGAGCCAAACAGTATGTTGTTGAGCTTAGAAATGTACAGCAAGTTTAAACATGATTTGTTTATTTGTTTATGTAATAAATTGATTGTGAACAAATGATGCCCACAAAATTTACCAAGTGAGAATAAGAGAGTAGGCATTTATCACATGTTATTATGTACCACCGACACTTTTGGGACACAACCTACTGATTGATAAGGTAATGTGTTACAAGTCTTTTGCCCAGATTATGATCACAACCTTATTAAGCAAAAGAAGTTAACTCAAAATGTAGTTAGCAAGAGCTTTCAACCTGTTAAATAACAAAGTAAATTGCAATGAAAAAATAAAACAAAATAAAACAAGAATATGGATTTAAATACCATTCACTTTGTAGCAGACAAGAATTAAACTTTATTGCAAAACAAAAAGAAAGAAAATAGTAACCGAGTTTAGGTCGCAACGCCATTAACAGGTTAATGCAAATTTGAAATGGGCAAAAAACTTCATTTGACAGCACCATACTCAGGAACCAACTTGTTAATCTTTACTCAATGTCATTGAGGCAAGAATCATATTTCATTTAGTTACAAGTATACCTAAAGAACAAAATGAACAATTTTTACGAGAATTCCGTATACAATGAGTTGACAAACGTCAAAGACACTAAAGATTTCTGCAGCCAATCCTTCCTTTGCTGATATTCATTTCAAACATGTTATCAGCAATCCTAAATGAAGCAAACTCACACCAGCCTTAAATGTAGCCAATGGCATCTACGATTTATCAAAAACTGGGGAGTGTAAAAAATCGACAGAAATTGCAGCATAGTTTGGATCCCAACAGAGTTGCTTCTTTGTCAATCAAATAAGTTATTGCGGGGGTGAAAGTGCATCAATCGTAGAATAGCACGAAAATACAATTGTCACTTGGTCACCTTCCACCTCTGTTGTCACTGCTGAAAATGCTGTAAATATCACTAGAGATTGCCACGGTGCTCGAAGACACAGCCACAAGTATCATCACCCACGAAACTAGTCTATCATTCTTTGTTGCAATTCCATTAGTGTTCCTGCATAATGTCAAAACAAAACAAATGACTATCAAAACCTATAAGGAAATACAATACTATGACTGTTCATTTAGAATAAAAGAATTTTAAGGTCAAATATACCAGAGGTGCTACGAACAATTCAATCAGGACATTCAATCTCATGTATAAAGTAATATTGCATATTATACCCGTCAGAAAATAGGCGATGTTATGACTGTTCATCAAACATAGAAGGCTTCTTAGGTCATATAAACCTGAATTGCTACACACAATTCAATCTCAATGTAGCAAGTATTGTTCGCATATTATACCCTTTAGAAAAGAGTACATCCGTTCATCTAAAATAGAGGACTTCTAAGTTCAAATAAACTTGAGGTGTTGAAAACAATTCAATCAGCAAATTCAACCCCCTGTAGAAAGTAATGTTCACATATTATACCTGTTGGAAAACAGGTGATGTTATAAGTATTCATCTGACATAGAAGACTTCTACAGTCATACAAACCCGAGGTGCTACAAACAATTAAACCAGCAAATTCAATCTCATGTAGGAAGTAATGTTTGTATAATACATCGACTCTAAGCACACCCCTTTAATTACACCAATTTGTACAGAATCAACCTGGCAAATACAAGAATACCAATCAAGAGTCCATTCGATCTTATAGTATCCAACTATCTATTATTCAGGCGGCTATGCTGTCTCTTTAGTTGATCAGCATTTGGAAGGTTAACAGAGGTTAAACCACCAATCATGCCTATAAAAGGCCAGAGAAGATGTGTGAAAAACTTAAAAGTGAAATTTGAATCAGGTGAACTTTTTTCCTGGAGCCGCCCCTGGTTAGGTCCTTGGTTTAAGCAGAGGTATCTTCAATTTTCCTATTTTGAATTTTATGAGTCGGCATTGGTGGAAGAGTCAACAAAAGAGAGGCATTGAAGCATATGTATGATGAATATCAAAAGTTCCAAGTAGGGAGTTCATTTTCAAGCCAACTTTTATTGACAGGGAATTGAAAAACCTTGTCTAGCGGCGGGTAGATTGTATCTTGAAATCTAAGTTTCAAAATCACTTGGAATACACACTGATGGTGAATTTCCTTCGGTTGGCAAGCAATACCAAACCTCTCTAAAATATTCTCTCTCGCTTCTCTACAACTTCTCTCCAGCGGCAGCTAGGATTTTGGGGGTGGGGCTCCTCCCCACCCCCCTCTCTCCTCTCCTTTCCTTTACCATATCTCTTGTGTGTCCATCCTTTCCTCTCCCCTGTTTTCTCTTTGTGCTCTGCCTTTCCGGACCCGGTTGGTTTGGCCCCATGGCTTTTTGCAGCGTGGTACTGTTCCGACTTTGATGGGTTCAGATCAGAGAGATGAAGATGGCTGGTGGTGGTGCGATGGGTGGTGGCAAGTGGTGGTGGAACAATAAGGAGGAGGTCAAGAAGGGGGTTCTTCTTTTGCTTTGCTTGTTGCTCTACCGGTCGGTTTCCCTGGTCCGGCTTTGGTACCAATGTGGTTTTCCAGATCTGGTGGGTGTAGGTGGCAGGTAAATAAATCCTTGGTTTCAGGCTGCGTTTGGTCCTCCGGTGGCTTCGGTTCTCGTCGTGGCCGTGCAGCTCGGGCTGGCTCTGTCGATGCTTCGACTTCTGTTCATATGTTTTAAATCTATATGACCCGTAAGATGTTACTCTCCTTCTCCCTCGTCTCACACTAAACCTGACTTTGACTCGGTTTGTTTTCGCACTTGATCTGACATGCGTTTTACAATGTGTAGGAGCATGGCTCGCGTCAAGCCGTTTGAGATGGCTCTTACTCTTACGCTTTGTTATTTGGGTGGTTGTTGCTAGATTTTTCTCAGTGTATTTTGGGCAGAGTCCATTGTAAGCGCCTCTGGCTTTTCTGAATGAAGAACATTGTCTTCTGATCAACAACAAAATATATAAATATATATATATATATATATATATATATATATATATATATATATATATATATATATACACACACACACAATGATGGAGGAAAGTCAGAGATTGATAAATACTTTGGAAGAAACTTGTGAGAATGAAGCTTCAAGTATATGGTTCTTTCTGAAGTTGGTCGGGATGTTCTGGCAATTCTTATGTCAGCTATTGATTTGGAGGCTGTGTTTAGGGTCGGAATCTATGTAGCACCGACACGGACACATGACACAAACATGACACTAATGGGATGACATGACATGTTGGGGATGTTTGATGACATGACATGTTGGGGATGTTTTAAAACATGCTATTTTATTCAGTTCTATTATGAATAAAAAGAGGCTTTAATTGTGAATATGTAACACCATATAACCTTAAATCTTATTTATCATTACATCATTCACAAAAGTATTCCAAAAAAGCATTTCAACATTTATTTGTCCTATAATTAGTAAACCATCACATGTCACACAAAAAAGAAAGACTTTTCCAAGCTTTGACGGGCGTCTACTTTATTGTTCAACTTCTCTGACATCTATTGTGAGTTTCCCGAGAGTGTCTGAAGCATTATTTAGAGTGTCTCTATAGTGTCTGAAGCATTTTTAAGAATGTGCCCATAGTGTCCGAACCAATATCGTTGGGAAATTAGGACACTTGGGATTTGAGTGTCGGTCACGTGTCTGAAGAGCGTCAAGAGAGTGTCGGTGTCCGACAAGTGTCTGACACTGGTACATGGCCTCTGACGAAGTGTCCATGCTACATAGGTCGGGATGTCTTGTAATAGACCAGTTTGAATTATCTTACGCGAAGCTTGTGGAGTGCTTGATTTAAATGCAAGATTGGTTACATGCTACTCCACTCCCCTTTGAAGTGGAAGAAAGCATGGCCAAAATGGAAGATCTTTAATAAGGTACATTTTACTACTGAATTCTGACTATTATCTATTGTATTTTCCTTTCATTGTGATATACTCATTGATGATGTACTTGCAGCTTCCACAATGTTGCTCTCAATGTTCCTGACTAAACTTGGTCTCCTATTTTTAATAGGTTGAGCATGTTAGACTTGCTGTTTTGGACGTAGGAGCTGCTGCTTCGAATTAGTTTATGAACCGTTTTAGTTTTAGTAGGTTGTTAGTATGTTTCTGTCGCTGGACTTGTTTTCACATCTCCAGCCTATCTCATCGCTGGTTTTAGCTATCTTATGAGTTTTTTGAGCATAGTTTTAAGAGTTTCTGTGGCGGTGGTAAATTTCTTTGTATTTTGTGGAATATATTAGGTTTTGATTATGAACAAAAGTTTCATAATCATCGCATAGGTTGTTTTGTGGGCTAAGTCTACAAAATTCTGTGACTCCATGTTTTAGGGGAAAGTATTTCAATGCTAATAGCGTTGAACTATGTTGCATGGACTCGGGTACGTGTATCGGATACGGGTGTATATCCAAGGGTCGGATCCCTCAAAACTGAAAATAGAGGATTCGGGGATATGTACCCAAATTTGGATACGGGTGCGGGGATACGTTGAGTAGTTATATATTTTTATTTATTATTTATAGAAATATGTATCATTTATAGAAAATATATGAATATTTTGTAAAATATTGGCTTATATTTATACATTTTTATATATTTTTCTGTATTTTATATATTTTAAAGGTGGCATATGAGAAAATAATATGTGTGTGCACTGTGCACACTTAAAAGAACGACCCAATAAAAGTCCATTATCTTGAACGAAAATGAAACATGTGTAAACTTTATTGGGCTGCCTAGCCCAACTATTAATAGATTTTGGTAAATGGCCCAAATATTAATACACAGCAGCCAAGCCAGTCATTGTGATTGCAATACAGCTGTAGTACATCAGCAGTCGTTGATTGCAAGACAGCTGTAGTACTTCATATCCCAAAAAGAAAAACAACTGTAGTCAATAATATCCAGCCCCAACTGTGTAAACAGCTGTAGTACTTCATTTTCTCGACACTCTCTCTCTCTCTCTCTCTCTCTCTCTCTTCTCGATACAACAAATCGACCCTCTCAGAGTCGCCGATGATTACAGTCTCCAAGCAAATCGTGGAAGCAAACGATGAGGCGAACGAAGTCCAGTTGGAGCTTGAAGTCCAATCAGAGATCTGGCTATGGAAGTACGGGTCTCTCTCTCTCCCCTTCTTCTTCTTCTTCTTCTTCTTCGACAATCGCACTGGTCTGAAACCAGAAGTGTCCGTTTTATTTTGGCTGAGTCCGGTGCGTATCCCGTACCCGTACCCGTGTCGCACCCGTATCCGCACGGATCCTTCGCCCAAAATGGCGGATCCGTGCAACATAGGCGTTGAATTGAGAACCGAACCAACACCAGACAGTCTGGACCGGTGTTGCGGTTTAGTTCTGGTTTGGTTCAACATATATAGTGGCTTGGTTTTAGTTCTCAATTTCCTGCAACCGCCCTATATGGTCCAGTAACTGTTTTTTTACAGCACCGCGCCTATTTGGACCATTATGTACTTATATCTCATAGCAATTATAACAGGAAGACTCAGGTAGAACAAAAATAAGTTCAGTTGCAGCAGGATGGGCTCTTACTGAAACTAGTCCTCACCAAAAAATAAAAAATAAAAAAACTTTGTGTTAGGCTCATGCACCACCATTACAAAATCAGCTGATAGCGCGCTTCTTTTGTCTACTTATGATGCTTCTTCTAAGCTTCATAGTCACTGGTAATAATCTCATTGTAATAGCTTACAAAAATGGTTGTAAGAAAGAATTGCAAACGCATAACTAGTCAGCACCACGAACCAGCTAGTCTTAATTTTGAATCAGTACTTGTACAAAAGGAATGCACAACAGATCTAGTATAATCAATGGACTCACCTAAGGGCAACGGCGGCAGGAAAAATGAATCCGACAGAGACAGTAGCAGTTGCACCAGTGAACTGGAATGCATCCCATATGCTAGGAACATAATTGGCTCCTAGAAAAATGAAACCCATGAGAGCTGCTGTCACTGAGAAGAATCTCCGGTTGTCAAAAGCAATTGGAATGGCATATGGAAAGAGAAGGCCATCAAGGTTGAGCCGAAGGGAAAAGAACACCATTGGGAAAACAAGCATCAGGTGGATGCAATAGCTCACCCTCACCACGTCATTGATCAATGAACTGTATGGGATGCCGAGATCGGCATCAAAATTGGCAAGTACATCATCCAATGTGTGATTCCCAAATAAGAGAAATCCAAAGAAGCTGGTTGCAACATAGACAATTAAGCACAATGTCATTGATGTTCGTACAATTGACTTCATCTGAGTGGGGTCTTGTAGTTCATTCTCTATCGGGTGAACTGCAAGCATCATGGGAACAAGCACAACGAAAGAAAAATAAGTTAAGACACATTTGATCTTCAAGTCTTAGCTTTCACAAAGACAAATATGCAACATTTTAGGCATCATCTTTACAAAAGTGAGAGGAAGGACCATCCATAAAAAACTAAAGTTGCAATGGATTATAGCGTGCCTCACTCAGATGCCACTGTTAAAGAAAAAGTGGGTACATAGAGTTCTCTTCAATAGCATATATCTGTGGGGATTTCTTTCTGCAGACAGGTTGAAACGCGTAACTCAGCCGATGGAACGGGCATACCAAATTATGAACATATTTCTCATGCACCTTCAGACAATATGCCCAATGTCATATTGTCAAACAAATGATGTCCAAAAAGGAGAAAACTCTTTAATATATAACAAGAGATTGCTATAACATTGTCTTGAAAATCATATTTAGTAACTCCTCAGTAATTCAGTATTTTAGACCTCTTGTAGTAAAGAGATACTGCAAGCCCCTGCTGCATTACACAAAAACTTTGCTTAAACTAGGCTTAAACAGTAACCCTTGTGATGCAGTAACTTTAGGGGGAATAGTGTTAGTTTGTGTCCTTAGTGTTGGTGGGTCTATAAATAGGTGTCTAGAGTCCTCATTTGGTAGTTTTTGGTATATTGATAAAAGAATATTGAGAGCTTTTGCTCCTTGTATCCCATTTGGGATCCTCTATCTCTTAGTTAAATCTATCCTTTGATTTGGTTTGCATCATTTGGTATCAGAGCACTGAGCTCAGATCCTGACCATTGATCTCACCTGAAACTTGTCGGAACCCTACTCCTCGCCAGAAAACGGCACCGGAAACCTCGCCACAGCCTCGCCGGAATACCCGAAACACCTCATCCAACTCATTTTCTTCAGATCTACTTGTTTTCGCACCATTTCAGACCTGAATCACCAAAAATAACCCTAAAATGTAACACCCAAGTCTCCGAAATCTGATTCTAGTCCAAATCGTAGCGACTAGCTGTATGAACCTGGGTATGTTAAACCCGGTAATTTTCTATCCTCAAATCACTCAGATTGAACTCCATTCGACCACAGAAACCCAAATCGGAGCCATTCGAACTATATTTTGTACAAATCGACCCTAATCGACTCTTAAAAACTCGTGATTCGAGTCACTTGAAGGTTGCTCGACAAGATTCGAAACCTTGAAACTCCAAATCGAGCTCTTTTTGCACTGTATACAATCCGTTTGGTATCCTCAAGCTACGAAACATCACGTACGACCTTAGTAGCTTGTCTTTATGCATCTTTGACCTACAAATGTTTGTGATTTGCTTGTGTTCAAGCTTCGCAATGCCCTGTAAGTCGAAATCTGAGGTATGTGCTCGAAATTTGTTTGCATCTGTTGCTAAATCGTTGGTACTGTAAGTTCTAGTCACGATCTCAGCTTCTTCGAGTCTGATTGCCTATTGTGCTATGATTTTCGAGTCATCTGGGTTGTTCGGGTGCTGTTGAGTTGTCTGGGTTTTGATACCACTGAGTTGACTAGTTGAGGTTGTCCCGATTTGTGATGTTGACTGGGTATTGTTTTTGTTGGGTTGAATTGATTGTTTTGGATTGAGTTTGGTGTTGTGATGGATTATAGAGGTAAAGGTATAAGAGAAGCTAGAGGTAGAGCGTTCATAGTGCATAATGGATATGGAATTGATAACTTTGGCAACCAAAATCATTATAGGAATGACATTAAAGAGTTGAGTGAACAAATTGCTACCTTAAGTGACGAGGTGCAATTATTGTTGTTGAAAAGACGACTTGCTACCTTGATTAAGAAGGTGCATCGTTTACTACCTCACGAAGGTATTTATGATTCTCATAGTCAAGCTAAGTTTAGTATTGACTACAAGGAGGAGAACATTGGCGATGGCCTTCAAGAATCTTATGGACCCGTCAATCCGGACAAGTTTGAGGGGAGATGAACCTCACTCCAGATGTGTTTGAAGAGGTGCAAGAACTCGGTCATTTCAATGGATTTCCTATCTTTGATGAATATCCAAGTGAAGAACTTGAAACTGTTCTTAAAGATGATGTTATCTTTGGGGTTGAAAAGGAGTTTGAAGACTTGCCAATCTTTAATGAGTCTCCAAATGAAGGCTTTGGAGGTGATTTAGAAGGAATTCTTGTGTATGATGAGCATCCTAGCGAGTATAAGGATATTGATGTTGATGTTCTTGCTAACTTTGATAAGTTCTCACATGAAGAGTTTGAAGATGATTCCATCTTTGAGACTAGTGGAGAATTTGAAGATGTCCCTACTTATGATGAAGAGTTTAGAGTTGGTGATAAAGAGGAGAGATTTGTTGATATGATCAAAGAAAGCTTCCCAATAGCAAGGCAAAAAAGCAAGGAAACACAAGAAGAAGAGAAAGGAGTTGGTGTGTTACCAAACCCGAAAGAGGTTACTTTTGATGTCTCGCTTGTTTTAGAGGATTTCGTAGAGTCAAAGCTTGATAGTCGCTTCCATGAGATGCCTCTTGAATTGTCTTTGGTGCAAGATGTTCAAGTTTGTGATGTTGTGGTGGCCGAACAAGTTTCAAAGTTGCCGAAAGAGGGTGTAAACTACTTGGTTCTTGAAGATCTTTTGGGCATGGTTTTCACTCGAGCGAGCCTTGGCTATGAAGTGAATTTGAACTTTTTACACATCATGTTAGATGGTTCTTGGAGTCGTGCGATGGATACAAGTGTGATGGCCTATTTTTATGATGTGATTCTACACAAGAGACATGGCAAATGGGTAGTTTCTAGGCACATAAGTATGGACGCGGTGGATGTATACAAAAAGAAGCTCATATTGAAGATTGGTTATGGGGTGATGCGTTGAACAAGGAATGCAGCAGCATGTCTACTTCGAAGCTGCACAATAAAAACTTTATGTTGTCTTTATTTGGTGTTTTGTGTCATGTAGTCCAACTTGAGGACAAGTTGTTTTCTTTAGAGGGGGAGTCCTGATGCAGTAACTTTAGGGGTAATAGTGTTATTTTGTGTCCTTAGTGTTGGTGGGTCTATAAATAGGTGTCTAGAGTCCTCATTAGGTAGTTTTTGATATATTGATAAAAGAATATTGAGAGCTTTTGCTCCTTGTATCCCATTTGGGATCCTCTATCTCTTAGTTAAATCTATCCTTTGATTTGGTTTGCATCACCTTGTGTATCCTGGTGATATAAGCAATTGAGAAGAAAGATCTTGTTAATTTCGCAAATCCTTCCGAATATCTGTCAATTATTTATTGCATTTTTTTGTGAGTAAATGAACCGAGATAATTTCAGATAGACTAAGTTACAAAACAAACATCACAAACTAGCGAGGTTAAAGTTCCACTTACATGCTTTGGACAAAAATGACGTATTTTGTTTTCAGGTCAAAACGTTCCAAACTTTGAGAGGTTACAGAAATGTCCGGTGTTCGTGCTTTTCTGAACGGAAAACAACAGAATGGGTGTAGAAATGAGAACTCACCATTGTGATGGCAGATATAGGCAGTGACTACTATTGGAACAGTAGTGAAAAGCTTCCAGAAAGATGCCTGATCAACAAGTTCGGGCAGCAAACGCGGCATTCCAATGCTTCCATTTATCACTTTAACAATAGCTACTCCTGCTGTGATCACCACAAATACAACAGCCAATCCCACAGACAAGGCTGATGTATATCTCAACGAATCTGGTTAAAAACAAACAAACAAATAAAAAGCTAAAATGTTGTTAATTGCAACATATTGATAACAAGTACAACCCAGCCATGCATCACTCATACCAATGCAGTTCTGAAAGCCTGTACCAATGGTTATGCAGAACAAACCAGGTCTTAATAACATATTAACATGAAGTAAAGAACAAAAAGGCACTTCAGACATACTCTTTGAGCATGCAGAATTAAGGATAAAAGATGGCCTATTGATATGGCCCCTTTGCACAAGAAAGAAATGGCTTGTGATGTGATGCCTAATTGCAGTAACAGAACATAGTGTGGTGCATTTATAGCGACTCTATTTAAAATAATGCCAGCAAGAAAAAATGGAGATGATTGGAATCTCTAGATTCCATTTGGAAACCTGTCCTTCCCTAGTTATTTCTTGGGGCATGATACATCTATACCTCGGAATGGAGAAGCAGCATACAAAAATGTTGCCAATAGGACACACTGTAGACAAGAACATTGGTGTTTTTCAGTTTTCACCATGATGATCCAATAGCACCAACTACCAAATCAAATTAAGAAGGTGCATGCTTCTCATTTGAGCAAAGCAAAGAGATTTTCCAGAATGCAGATTGAGGAGGTCAGCCACCAGAGCAGTGTTCATTCCTTCCACATCCCTTCTCTAACACATCATTTTTAAATTTGTTGCATCATGATGTTGCCCTATTAAGGTTCCTTAAAGGCTTAATTATAACACTAACCATTACTTGCTGAGGCAAAGGTGCAAAATATCCTCTTCTGCCAATTCATGCAATAGCCAATCCTACTGAAGGTATGCTATGGAGGGATGCATTTCAATAGTGAAGATAGTACTAAAAACAACTGAAAGGCGTGAGTAAAAACTAACCCACTCGCTTGAATGATATCAGAGGAGCAAGAACAAGGAGGGTCGTAAGAAGCAGTAAGAAAGATCGTTTGATCCACCAGTAGTGACCAAACCATTCTTCCACCACGCCTGGATAGTGGACCCCATCTGACCATGTTCCAGACAATACGTCACCTGTTCACAAACACACAAATTTCATTTACAATATAGTCAAATTTGCTTTCACCAATTCCGGACAACTTGACAGTATGATACTGTAACAAATTTAAAGACACCCTAGCGGCGTAGCCAAGTACTTGGACCCAAACTCATAAAGGCACCTGTAGTATTCATAAAGGCCCCACTTCATTAAGAGAAGTCTTTGAAGAGAGAAACAAATCCACAATTGGCTTGGAAGGAAATATGAACCATTAATTGCCTTTATTATTCCACAACATTGAAATAGTAATTTCTTGTAAGAAAATACTAATTTGCTTTCTTCTGTTATCCATCTGTAAGATTCTACCCTTATCCTTTTTCTGTTGACTCCCAACTTTTTTCATACGGTTATAGTCGCGGATCACATTAAAGACCACTAATTCTTCTGACCCCCAATCCCCCATGTCATTCATGGTATTTTCTCATACTTGCACTATCTATGATTTCTTTCCGTCTAATCGAATTATACAACAAAAGAAGAAAATTAAAACAAGTCTCTGGATCAAACAGCAGTACCTGCTATAAACGCATTCATAACTATTTGGTAGTAGTTTCTGCACCATTTAACAATTAAAAACCTTAAAAAGAACATTACTCCAAGTTCAACTCAATAAGTATTCAACATGATCAACAATGATATCTCGAATTTGCATATGAGATCTCGATCTTATGATATGGTACATTTGCTTTCACTTATTCCACAACTTGATCAGCATGAAACTGTAACCAATCATCATCAAATCTAAAGACTCCCTTCAAAAAAAAAAAATTCTAAAGACTCCCTCGCGAGCTCATAAAGGCAGCTGTGGTTGTCATAAAGGGCCCTTTTGATTAATATATAGGAGAGTCTTTGAAGAGAAACAAATCCCAATCGACTTACAAGAAAAATATGATCAAATATTGGCTTTAAAACTATTTCGCATTAGTTTCTGCCCAATTCAACATTCAAGTTCAACTCAATAAGTATCCCACATTTTCTATGGTAACTCAGGCGTCTGGGCCAACTTACACACACCTTGACTTATCTGAGGGACCAATCCTGTCATCTACTAGCAGGTGCCGAATAAAAAGGCCGGGCAGAGCCCAGTGTGGACTCGTCCACGAGGCCAACAAGTATTCAACAAAGATTACATTCAAATCACGCTTATGTAAATGAAAACTAAAAACTGAAAAATGAGACCCATAATAGAAATCAATGATATATACCGATGATGATCATGTAAACGACGAGGGTACCGACGTTGTTGACAACGATACACCCCTGCAACAAAGTCCTCCCTAGGCCACCAAACGCGTCTCCAACGAGTCCCGAATACGACGTCGCTTTGCAAGCCCTACTGAACCTCAAAATCATCTCGATCGAGGCCTCAGTGATAAACGCGCCGAGTACGATCAATATAAGACCAGGGACCATCCCCAGCTGCTTGACGGCGGCCGGGAGTGCCATGATTCCTGCGCCGACGATGGTGGTGGAGAGGTTGAATACGGCGCCGGAGAAGGACGCGCCGTCGACGGCGGAGTCGCTTTCATCGTGTTTCTGCTGGGGGAGGAGGTGGTGAGTAGTAGTAATCTTAGGGCTCCGACGGTGTTTCCTGTCGGGGAAGGGCATAATGGTCTTTTATGGCGAGTAGCTTTGTGGGGCCGTCGTGATTAAGAGGGTTATTAATCGGGGGTTTTATTAAGAGGGGTGGGGGGTTTTTGGCGTTGGAAAGGAATAAAGTGCCAGTTCGTTAATGAAAAAGGCGTTACGTCCATTTAAGCGGGAAACGACGCGGCAACGGCGTGGCAAACGATTTCTTTAATTGGTAAGTTGCGTTGAGGCTTCATTTTGGTAGTGTTTATTTGACTAAGTCCTTTTCTATTTACTTATTTTCTTAACTTTCAATACATTCGTATCAAAAAAATTTAATTATTTGTTAGTATAAAAATCCGAATAGTAAGAAAACGAATTGAAAAAGATATACTCCGTAGAATTTTAGTGTCTTTAAAGTCGTCTTACATAAAAAAAAATCAAAATTTTTTTTATCTATATATCAACAATTTTATGATTCACCTCGTTGATACCGTTCGATGTAATAAAAATTATGATGAAAACTAGAAGAAGTTGACTAAAATATAAATAATACCAAATTTCTTAATAAAATTACTCATACATACATATATAATGTGTTGACTTCAAGTCCCTCCTGATGAGAGATGAGAGAAGTGAGAGGAACATCTCACCCCGTTGTTGAGGCTTAGAGTGATAGGCTACCAGTATCCGCTTTGTTTGTTCCTTTTCTGTGTGTAATATGTTTACGAGTATAGGGAGAGAGGCAATATGGAACAAATAGAGAGAGAGAGAGAGAGGACAGCGAGTTTCGAGAGAGAGCTAGGGTTTTTTTTTTTTATCGATGTAATTTTCTGGGGTAAATATCAATCGGAGATTTCCTCTCAAATAATTGCGTGTGATTCTCGTGAAGCACAGCGCAACAAGTCAACAATTACAGTAACTCACGTCGTGGGTGAACTCAAAACACACTGCACTATTAAGTATTTGTAGCCCGCTTGGGCCTACCCATCCGCCCGTTAGCCCGCTTGGGTCT
Source organism: Vaccinium darrowii (assembly GCA_020921065.1). Classification (NCBI taxonomy): domain Eukaryota; kingdom Viridiplantae; phylum Streptophyta; class Magnoliopsida; order Ericales; family Ericaceae; genus Vaccinium; species Vaccinium darrowii. The sequence continues at coordinate 9,794,163 of CM037157.1, forward strand.
AGCTCATGGACTCGACCTGGGCTTACACTTTTTGAACTAAATCCGATCCGTCCAGCCCACCAAAATAAAAAGCCGTGCGCACCGCACAGGCGGGTGGGATTGATTAGCAACTTCGCGGCCTTGCCCAGCTGATGACGACGTTGGGTAAGAATAACCAGATGTAACTGGCAGAAAACAAATGATATATACAAAACACTACAACGAACTACATTGGTTTGATTAGTCAAATACTAGTATATCATAGGAGTACAATCAAGGTTGAGTCAGAAGCCACGTTAACCATTTAACTATGACTGGAAACTTAAAATCAAATAACAAAACAAAAACATAATTAGAGCATATTTGATTATCATTGCTGATTGAGACACAAATTTGCTTTTTGGTTATTTTGTGTTCAAAATTAAGCATGTTGAGTCTTAATCAGCAATAACAACCAAACGGAGAGTCTGCTGTTGGTTATGGTTTTGGAAGCAAAGAAGTAACCCCACAACTTCCCAACAAGCAAACTGCTGAGAAGAACAGGCACTAACTACTTACATATTATCAGCGTCATTGTTTTCTCTTTCTTTTGGTGTTCCTGGTTGATTTAGCCTCGGCATCACGTTGCGCTACCGGAGCTGACAACTTGGTCCCTATTGAAGAACTCCAAAGAGCTCTTTCCACGTCTGATGGTGTGAATGTATCCCCTTCTGCACTCAGTTCCTACAAATGGTATTGCAAACCAGTTGCATCAAATACCATCCATACATAATTGTTCAAAGAATACTCCCATATGCACATATGTAAGGGTCAGATACTTGGTGGAAATCATCAATTACATCTGTACCAAATAATTTTCCACATCGAACCATCTTTCATAAAGAATGTCATTCTTGAGTCTGTCGTCAAAACCCTGAAATTAGTTGAATAAATGGACTGACATCTCACATCGGGTATTCATGCGTATAGTATACCAAATAAAAATTGGACCCACAAAACTTGAAAACGTAAATCTATCCACGAAACTTGAAAACGTAAATCTATTGTGCAAAGACATTACACACGCCACACAATCACAAGCCAAATTACACTGTATTTAGATCAAGAATTTGAGTATGAAAAAGGAAAAGGAGTGGAAAAATTTTAGGATCAAACAGTTGTTAAATGGTGAAACCTTTAACCTCTCGACTTCCTTTTTTTATTTTCCTCGCCGAAATCCTTGATCCAAATACTGACTTGAGGATGACCGGAAATGAGAATCTCCAGAATGATTCTGACCATATAATTATGAGAGGCATCTGGACTGCAACACCACATAATGGCATCAAATCTAAAAGGGGAATGCCATGCCTGTTGAGATGCACACTGGACCCATGTATCGGGATTAGGGACAGAAAACTTGCAAGATAAAGCCAGATCTTTCTGTCGTGAGATTGATTTCAAATTTACTATAAAGAAAACATAAAGGCTCTGTACATGAAATAAACAATCATGAATTAACAAAAAACTCTAAATAGGGGTGAATATGAGATTAGTCATTGACATAGAAGACGTGTTGCCAAATCCAAGACATCGTAACTTAACAAGCATGCTCTGGGGTATGTGCGTGCATGTGGGTGAACGTGTTTGTGAGTGTCTGTGGGAGAGTGTATGTTATACCATCTCCCAAATTCCAAATCAAAAGGTCTAACAAATGCGTACAGACTAAAAAGAAAGATTTTAACAAGTTTGATGGTCCAATACCTTAAATTTGATATTTTCTTCAAAACGTATTGAATTTTTAAATAAATAGTGCACCATTCTAAGTGCTCTTCAACATAGCAGTCGCAAACCAAAGGACAAAAAACATAGAGCCTGTTTTCATCTCATGGAAATTTAAGCATAATAACATAACATAGAGCATGCTGTCACAGTAACTTTATAAGTAATTTTTAGCCAATCAAAAGATTCCTTCATACTAGTAATTTTTCTCTAAGATCAAAGGCTAGTCATAGCAGAAGAACATGACAATATAATCAGAAATCGGTCACTAAGGTCAGAATATCGCAGCAACAAATAAAAAGCAGCATCAAAATTGGTGGAGTAGGAATGCCAATAAATGTATAGAAGTGTTGTCACTCTCCTGATGCTTAGCCCATTAATCAGATTTGCTGTGTGCTGTTGCTCTTTACTCTACTTCACTAACTTGTAAATATAAATCTATCAAAAGTAGGATTCTCACAGACCATGTGGAGGGCTGTTCACCACTTGTTCCTTGAGTGGGAAAAAACTTGTAATAACAAATCAAAATGACAGCCTTCAACTTAATCCCACACAAACGCAATTGTATGAACATTTTTTTTTTTTTTTTGATGACCGAGTGTCTGGACGAGCATATGCACACCTCGACTAAGTCTTGAGGGAGACTAGCACAGCAACCTACTGTCATGGCCCCCCACTTAAATCATGGTTTGCCTCCAAGGGGAATCGAACCCTTGCTATGACAATTGAATGAACATGGAATGGTCTCCAGAAATTATGGATAAGCATATATGAGAGTATTAGGCATCCATTAGTTTAAAATGTACCTTGACTCGGTCTACTTGTCCCCTCTTGAAAAAAACACAATCTGTTTGGACGATCAAATTGTCATGAGTTCTGATAGCCAAGGCTGTGAAATAGAGTAAGATGAACTGTGATTTGTTATGCATTTGGTTCATTCATTTTTTATGTCACGCAACTGATTCAATCACACCTTCAACTACTGGAAATTCAAGCTACAACGGCTTTGCATTTAAAGTACATGAACTCGTGGGCATCCACCTTCATATGGTGTATATGAGATAAGTCATTAGCAAGAAGACATTATGCTCTTTTTCTTTCTGAACTTCTTTGGCTCAAGTGAAGACAATTTTTTATAGGCATCGAAACAGGGGTCAGGTTTGGCAGGGCTCTTCCATTATACTCCTTACTTGCAAAAGTGCACCAGACCACGAATAAGAACATCGGAAAGCACAACAGAGATCTTTGAAAGAAAACCAGAATGCTTCACCATACACATCCATTCAATTTCTATAGAGTCTCCGCCTTGACTTGGCCCACTCGATGTTTTTCTTTTCATAACAACAAACCAGAGTTCTAAGACTATTGTGGCTTTGGAAGTCAGCTTTGGTTTTTCATGAACAATGCTTCAGCGCCAATGAATTCGTGCAGCCAATATTCAACTATAGTTTTAACTTACTAACCACCAAGTGGCACCAACTGATCTATAGCTTAAGCCGCTAGAGAGATTGGTAACTCTATCGATAATATCATATCAAGATCACCCTTTTCCAGATTAGAGTATCACGTATGTGCAACTCACTCTATACAGTCTATAGCCTAGAGATGATAGCTTAACTGTTCGAGAAAGGGATAACTTAATATTTATTCTTGACATGAACATGGCACCATTTCAATAAAGTGGAATTACAGACATACTCGTACCATATAAATTACCTATTTACCTCCACAATAAAGAGAACGAAGTCTAGAAATCTGAAGAGCTCTCCAGAGAAAGAAGCATAGGTAGCATGTCGACAAAACCGTAAGGGAAAAATAAATCCAGCAGACACCATGAGAGGAATTTGGAAAGCTAAAATCACTTTGAGATGTTAATGAGAAGTGCAAAAACAACAGCCACTGCTTCGATAGGCATGAAAACAAGAAGGCTGAAACCGAAAAAATCAGACAAAATATCCAAAAAGCAATGCAAGTATTGTCTCCATAACTCTCTGCATGACATTTATGGAGTAGCATGTGTTGAAAAAAAGAAAATCCTGAAAACAAGTTGTGCGCTACATGATGAAACAGCATCATTCTCTCTTTACCCAATCATGCTCAAACAAAAAAGGAAAGCGGTGCATTGCTAATAGCATTTGAAATGTTCAAATCCAAATACATTTCCATAAACATCAATGAATCATCAGAAAAAGAAAATCTCACCTTTGCTTTGGCCTGTAACTTATCCACAAACACCAAATACTGCTTCAATGTGTAATCTTTAGCGTTACCAAGTGCTGCGACCATAGCCTATTCCACCAAAACACATTCACGTCGAACTAATCATTCATTAACACAACAACACCTCATCAAAATTCAATTCAGATAAATCAAAGAAAACTATAACTTCACCTCATCGGACATGAATGGCGCGACATCAGGCACGTAAGCGGCCAGAACCGCAGAAGCAGTGGCCGGACCAACACCTTTCAACACAGTGAGCTCCGACACGGCTTTCGAGACATCAGGTAGAGATTGAAACGACTTCTGAGACGCTGATTTTACTAGGGCTTCATCCAGTGATGAAACAAAGTCCAGTAACCGCGGCCTGAAATTCAAAAACACACAATCCACAATCAGAATAGACAGATATATTTACGGATATATAAGAGAGATCCCGAGGAGTTGGCCTGGTGGTCAGGATCAACCAGCTATCAACTCTTTTGGGCCTAGTTCATACGGGCTTTCCTGGGGCTTTAATAGGGTCCCGCTATAGGACGAGATTAGTGGAGGTGCGTGTAGCGGCTGATAAACGAACTAAACTTCAGGAGTTTAAGCTCGTGTTCGTTGTCCAAGGCTCGCTCCAGATCGGTTAGTCACAAACCAAGCTTGGAAATTTTTGGGAACCTCGTTAAGATTTCCAACCAAGCTCGATCAAACTACAACTACTCGGCTATTTCCAACCAAGCTCGATCAAACTACTACTACTCGGCTCGTTCGGTCCATGTATAAAAAATCGAACTACTCAGAAATCGGCTCCTATTCAACTCGATTAAATCTCTTTGATATCGGCTTTTCTCATACACAAGCTAAGCTCAAAGTCTCAAACATATGTTTTGAAGCTCATTAAGTTTTCTAACAAAGCTTGAACAACTAACTACTCGGCTCGTTCGGCTCATATGTCATTCCTGGGCGAGCACGTAAACGGGCTGGACAACTAAGTTATCAAAAACACAAAAAGAACACAGAGAGAGAGAGAGAGAGAGAGAGAGAGAGGTGCCTCCATTTGCCGCGAGTGAGCTTCCACTGCATGAGCTTGGAGAGGTCATCGGTGGTGATGAAGGGGTTAGGGTTTCGCTGGCGGATTAGAAGAGGGAGTTCGTCGGTGTAGAATTCGTCGAGGGAGACGAGGTTGGGCTTGTTGAGAGATTCTATGCGGGTTTTGTAAGAGGAGAGAGATTGTTTCCATAGATGAACATCGGAGCATTTGAATTCCATCTCTGCGCGCTTCCCACGAATTTGGGGGTTTCGGTTTCTGTCAACTGTTTTCACTCTTCTTTGGTCAGGTTTTTTTTTTTTTTTTTTTTTAAACGGTTGACGGTTTTCTGGTGTTCAGATCTTAACCCTGCCAAAGGGACAACATCCATCCTAGCCGTTTGTTCGTTCTCAGCGATCAACGGCTCAGATCAGTTCAGTAATGAACGGTGCATATCTGTTTGAATCCAAACAAATGTGGGCCGTTGATCGCCAAATACAGACGGTTTGGATGGGACAACATGCATGCAGTCCCTCACCGTCCCTCAATTCCTTGAATTTCTTGTTTATTTACGTGCATGCGGACCAATTTTCAATTTCTTATATTTTTCAATCTATAATATTTTTAACAATTTTGAAAAACTTTGTCTGATAAAAGCCATCGAGAACTATCAAATGACATCCATATTAAATATATATAACATTATACATTTGAAAATATAAACAAATTTTTTAGGTGCAGTGAGTAGTTTAAGTGGACAACAAATTTGGGACGGTGGGAGTATTAATTTAAAAACATATCTATGGATGTCATTATAGTTGTTAAATTCATTTTCCGCAAAGAAAAAGTTGCACTCTATAACAGGGAATGACTCGGATTCCAATAATGTTACAACCACACCCAAATTTACCCAGATAAATACACACACGGGCCTTAGTTAATGTGAGTGTGTGTTTGTTTGTGGTTATAACATTGTTATTTGGATTTTGAAACCTTTTTCATTTGAGATTTTTTTTTTTAAATTAAAACTTATCTACTAAAATAGTAGGATTAATTAGATGGTTTTTTTTTTTTTTTTTGAGCTTCGTAGTTATCTCCTGGTTGGTTCGAGCCTCGGCAGAGTCGTTTGGGGTTTAGGGCTATGAATAGGTTCTAAACTCCCCTCTGGACTAACTCACCCGCTAACACCCCCAACTGATGTATATCAAATGGCAAAAAAAAAAGATGAATTTTTGAATTTTCTCTTTATTTGTTTTGTCCCGTGTTATTAGGTTTCATGGGTGCTTGGTTTTCACTTGGTTGAAGTCTACCCAAATCCAATCTTTGGGTAATCCTTAACCTTTACTTCCCCTGTAATCTGCCTTAGTTTAATGCAATTTCTCTATTCTTAAAATAAAATAAAAAAAACCTTTACTTTTGATTGGAATTATATACGAACTTGATTTCGGTCTGCATTGCAATATGTGTGAATAGAGTATGATTGTTTAGTCAAATTGAAGGCATTGGACCCACTCTACCGTTTCGATTGCTTTATTCCGTGTATCAAAGCTTTTGCCACTGTCTTTCGATGAAATCTTGTAAGTGTCGTTTCGCTACTCTGAATGAAATTTCATGATGTTCAAATAAAAAAAATAGCCGGGTTTGAAAAACGAAAAATCCACTAGAATTGGGGCTAGAGAATCTTGTAAAACTCATTTGTTTATTGGGCGGGCTTGGTACATGCGAATTTTATTATTAGTTTTGCAGTGCAAGCCCAGCCTGGCCACATACATTCCTTTTTGTCCCCTTGAGGCTTGAGTGAAAGCAAATGGCCCATACATTTTCCTTTCTGATTTGAGTAGTTTGAGTGAAAGCTCTTTACACGATCTCCATTATTTTGACTCAAATGCAAACTTGAAAACGACTTCTTTGCCTTTTTTAATTGAAATTAGGAGAAAATAATCAGCACCAAGAATGTGTAGTTGTGGCGGCGGCTGGGTACCATAGGACAGTAAAGTAGAATTGATAGGTTGATAATTATCTGAAATTGGCCCCATTCTGTTGTCGTTTTGGTTTTTCGTGTTTTGATTATTTTTTCTGAATTTTTGTTAGAGTCGCATTATATTTTATTTTTTGAATTAATCATCTGTCTTAATGAGAGGATTCTAAAAGTAAGTTTTGATTATTTTTTTCTAAATTTTTGTTAGAGTCGCATTATATTTTTTGAATTAATCATATGTCTCGATGAGAGGAGTCTAAAAGTAAAACAAAAAAAAAATTCACTAAAGAAGAAGAAAATACCAAATAGCAGTCTTTTTGTCTAAAGTGTCGTCTTATGTGAATTTTTTTCAACTTCAGTCCATATTTTTTACTTTTTTATTCCTCTCATCGATACGAATGATTAATCCCAGAAATTACGACTAAAGGCTAAAACAAAAACTTATGAAATGCTAAAAAATTCATTTGAATTTTAAACATTTAAGAGACCCAATGACTCAATATTTTGCAATTTCAAACATGAGCTATTTTAGTCACTAGCATTGACTCTTGCCATTCACAACAATTGAAAGCAGTGGCGGCCATAAGCTAAAGTTTAAGGTGCCGGCGATTTAGGCCCTCAAAATTTGTAAATTTAAGGGGGCTTTTTTTGTTTTGGTACCTATCATAAAAGTTTAGAAAAATTTGACATGATTTGCTATTTTCATCACAGTTATTTCCCATTTTATCCATTAAATACGAAATTATTAATAAGATTGATTTCGCGAGTATAATTTGTGCTTTATTGATAAAAAAAGAAGAAAAAGATAGTGATGCAGAGAAACCTCCTTTTACGAAACTAATTTGCAAGAAGAAAACACGAACACGTTTGAGAAAGCAGTACTCCCTCTATGAACATACAATATTTAGAATAATCTCGCTTTCTTTATCAAATATTTATTGGCAGAGAAACCCTAGACCAACAAGGAAAAAAAACAAAAGATTAGACTTGCTAATCAAATAAATCAACGGAATTACGAAATCACCAAAAATGGAAATTTGGAAATAAATGATAGATTAAAAAACTAGGAAGAACTATATGCTTAGAGAAAAAAAAAAAAAAGCTAGGAAGAAATATAAGGTCGCCAAAACAGACGAGAACTAAATGGAATTGCCTACTAAAATTTATAAGCTAATATTTCCTAATACGCCAAAATCCCCCTTTTGAAGGCCTAGATGATATCGAACGGCCGAAAAAATCGTTGGCCATGGCCATGGCCAAAAGGCCATGAGTCTTGACAAAAGCCCGTTTTCAAACTACCATATAATTTCTAAGCCTTTCCGCCAATGTTGGTCTGCACGGCTTATTAATGCATTTTGGGTCATGAACGGTCCAAAATCCAAATAGTCGAAAAATGTGGATGCAACCCACTCTACATCGGATCATATAGGAAGGGCAATTTTTAAGTGATGCAATTCCAAAATCTTCTTAAATTCGGATTTTTTTTTCCAAGAGTAGTGATGCGTAAGCAATATGTTTTTAAATCTTGAATGTTTGTTACTATTGTTTTGGGAATTTTCTTATTCAAGTTTTCTTAAATCTTGAAAGTTTGTTATTATTTTGGGAATCTTCTTATTGATGAATATTTGTATTTGATTAAAAAAAACGCAACGTTTAAACAAACGTTATTATTTAGGCTTAAGGCCACCAAAAATGAGAGCCGGCCTTGATTGGAAGGAAAAAAACTGATGTAAAAAAGTTCAAAAACATATTTTTTTTACCGCAATATACTCTATATTATAAACTAAAAAAACAAATAAAGATGCGCGTTTATCCAAAAAAAAAAAAGAGAGAGAGAGAGATGTGAAAATCACTTGTCAAAAAAGAAATAAGAATGGGCCCTATATAGGAGTATTGTGACGATGCTATAAAAGTTGTATACTTCGCTCTTTTGTTTCTTGTTTCAGCACGTTAGGGGAATCTTAACACTTTCTGGCCATGAATTTTTATTGGATTATCTATTACATTAGTCCCTATAGTTATAGGTGAATTTTAATTTGATCCTCAAAATTTTAATTGAATTAATTTAGTCCTACAGAATTATTCAAGTTTCAATTTTTAGTCCTCAGAATTTTATTTGAGTTGATTTAGTCGTTGAAGTCTTCGACCTGTGTCAATTAAGTCCTCTGAAAAAATATTTGCCAAATTATAAATTATATCTACAAGGACAAAAAGTTTTATCAAATAGTATAAAAGCCACTACAATTCTTAGCAATCTTATTTTAGGCTCCCTAGTGTTATCAAAGTCAATTTTCAACTTGACCATAATGTAAATTATAGTTATGTGCGTAAGATATTTTGAAGAACCACAATTAGATAGTTGAAATAATAACATTTTTCTACAAAATATAATTGAACCAAATGATACTTTTAATTACAAGAACTTACCGAAAAGATAAAATATAATCAATTATAAACAATTAGCAAAATAAGGTATATAGATATTCGTAAAAAAAAAAAAACCTAAACTAGAAATCATATCAGGACCTCTACATACTCTTTCGTACTCAACAAAAGAAAAAAAGAAATCAACACCTCTGCATACTAATATACACAGAAAAGAACGAAAATATATCTAAAAATAAACCTAAAGAAGCCATATTAAGAATACCCATAATAGATACTATACTATTGGATTTTTTTTAAAAAACCGTTAGATTTGCTAAGTAGAATTTAAATAAATATTTACTTTTTAAATATTTGAAGGACTTCGTTGTAACTATAAAAAAAAAAAGTGAAACAAATAAAAAACTTTAAGGACAAAATTGAAACATTTAAAATATAAGGACCAAATTGAAATTGACATGTAACTAGGAGGACGATATTGAGACATCTAAAAATATAAGGATCAAATTGAAATAATCTTATAATTATAGGGACAAAACTAATAGATTTTCTTGTTCCGACGGTAGAATCATGGAATCCACCATGAAGTAGTAAGGTCCGGGAAAAGTTTTCTCAAAAGTGTTGAAGAAAGAGAAATGAAGGTTTAAATTTTCATTTCTCTTTCGCGGATACTATAATTTGGATCTTTCATTTCTCTTTTCTGAGCACTTCCGAGAATTTTTTTTCTGTATACTACTACTAATATTTTCGATCCGTGATGTATTAAAAGAAAGTGATGGATCAGACGAGACGATCTCAAAATCCATCATTTCTCTTTCACGTGAACGATTCAGATTCCCTTTCATATCCAACACAAAAAGAACAGAGGTCAGAGAATCCGACAAAATGAACCCATTTTCGGTTCTTTCGTTATAGGCTCTTGTCCAACAAGAAACAAAAACTTGAAAACCAAAAAAAGGTAAAAATGGTGTCTGTTTTTTCGAAGGCCCCAAGCAAAAATCGCACTAAGATCTCCTCGACCGATTAGATCATGAGATTTAAAGTTAAAAAGTTTCACACTACACTCTCTCTATAAAATCTATAAGGATTTAAACATGCATTAAATCTATAACGAATTACAAAGGCGACCCTGTGCAAGTAAAAACGAACTCTATTAAAAAATAATAATTCAGGAGTGTTCAAGTGACCACCATGAATGTAGAGTAGAGCCACCTAACAATGGCACGTGCCATCTGGATTCCTTTGTTTTTTTTTTTATAAGAAGTCAATTTCATTCATATAAAAGCTCGAAGGCAGTACAAATTTCATCACAAAGTACAGGATTGCACCAAAATCTAGACGCGAACACATACACTAGTAGGCTCAGTGGCATTCTTGCCAAAGATAGAACAACAACTACGTTTTTGGGCAAAAAACCAGTCCTCGATCCAAAAGTAGAAATCCCAAGGGATAACAACACATAACACTAAACCCAAGATGAAAATCGAAGAATCAGCTAAGTTTATGCAATCTGAAAGCCACACGCTGCGAAAGCAGCCAGAAACTGGCAGCCTTCACAGGGTCCTTACTCCAAGGTGAGTCTCCGCTGACATGCGGGACTTTTTTTTTGATCGGCAAAATTAAATTTATTAGGGAAACTTGACAATGATACATCAAGTAAGGGGAAGGGGAAGGGATACCAACCAAGGTTGGCTCACCTAAGGGACAAAGCCCAAACACCTGAGGGCCTGAAATGCCCAAATATAACAATAAGCACAAAACCAGCGGGCCACAGCCCAAACACCTAAGGGCCTCACATGCCCGGATAAAACAATACAAAGCAGAACCCCCATGGCCCAAAATACCAAATACAACAGTTAAGCCCAATTAAAGAAACCCAAAACCAAACCCTAAGTTGCTGAGATGCTTCACCCCCCGCCGCCTCACCGCCATTGGGAACCAACATCAGACAGGGCCAACCCCACCACAGGACTATCTCCACCGGCAACCACCACGCTGCCGCCAGCCACACCACCCAGGAGGATAGCCCAGAACCCGAAACACCACCACCTGTCACGGATGCTCAACCCTAGCTATTAAGCGAAACCAAGGGTACCCAGCAGTACACCCCGGCGGGAGAAACACGTCGGCCAGCATCACCCACGCCGTTAGGCTAAACATCGGAAAAACCCAGGAGAAGATCCGAACGGTGGATACACCGGAGTAAAATGCAGACTGAGATGAGGCAACCAGACAGACAAAACGGCGAGGAGGAGAAGAAACACGGCAAACTAAGGGTAGGGGGTCAGAAAAAAGAGAAGGGAGAGAAACAAGGAGAACCGAAAGCCATACCGAACGTCAATCCCATCGCCGACGCAAGACCCATATACCAATCGCCAAGTTCCGACAGAGCGGCACCCATAAACGATCAAGAGCACTCGAGAAGTCAAGATCCATAACCCCCGGAACCACAGCCACCAGCAGCCACCGCCTCCAACCGCCCGAAACTTTGCCGATCGTTTTTGAATAAGAGAAGAGTGGATGGCTCAGAAGAGGAAGAAAATGAAGGAAAAACGTGGGGAGAGAGAGAGAGGGAGAGAGAGAGAGAGAGCGAGAGAGGTGGGGGGGAGCGGCAGGCGGTGGCGCCGCCCCCCCAAGCCGGAGACCTGTCAAAAGTTTTTGGGAGAAGGGAAGAAGGCACTTTATAGAGAGAGAGCACGTTTTTGAATAAGAGAAGAGTGGATGACATGCGGGACTTTGTGCGTAGGTTAGCCATGTCGTAATTAAATTGACCTCCAACACAACCATGGCGAAGAAATGGAAAAGACAACCATAGCCAAAACAATACAAAAACAACTATGAATAAAACATAAACTAAAAGTAACCGGCCAAAACCTCAAAAACAAAACTGAGATAACTGGGACACCTATCTATGAGTTACATCGGTTCATACTAATTTGCACTGAGTTGAAGCCGAGTTACTATTTCGGGTGCAGATCCAGCCTTCATTGCCACCATCATCGAATTCTGGAGGCTTTATTCGCCGGAGGATGCACGGCCACCATGGACTCAAGTTCACACCTGAGACAAAACCCAACAAAATTGAGGGGTGGGCGGTGGCGGCTGAGACGATGAGGTAAAAAAACGAGATGGGTGATGGCTAATTGGAGGAGGTAACAGAGGGGTGGGCGGTGGCGGCTGATTTGAGATGGGTGACGGCTAAAGGTCAGGTGGTGGGTGGTGGCGATTTGATTCGAAGAGGTGTCAAACGGGAGTGGGGGTGAGTAGATGGTGGCAGGCGAAGGGCAAGAGGAGGAGTAAAGCCAAGAGATGGCGACCCCACCCCTAAGAGGACAAGGAGGGAAGGTGATAGGTGGTAAGAGATCGATGAGGAAGACGAGGGGGGAGAGAGGAGGAAAAAGGGGGTTGCAGCTAGCGGCGGTGGGTTAGGATAGGGATAAAACCCTAAGGGAAACTCTCCATTGGGAAGAGAGAAACTCTCAAGTAGAGAGAGAAAATACATGTTCGCCCGGATTCCTTTGGTGGATCCGCCATTGTATACGACTCCATGAAATGTGAGTCTATATAATCATGAGCGGCTAGCGAGGAATCATTAGTTCGATCATTATTAAGATAATGGAATAATACGTAGTGTGAAATTACGGGTCTGTTTGGCCCACTCATTTTCCCATTTTTAACTTCTCATTTTTAAGTTTTGAATGTTGGGCTGCCCAAACCCAAAACACACAAGCCCAAACTCATTCTCAAAATTGAACATTAGGGAGCCAAAAGTAGGCTGTGAGAAACTTGTTGACTTATCATTTTTCACTTTTCCTATTTTGATTAACAAAAAGACTTACAAAATGTATTCTGCATATATCTCCTAAACAGTATTGCTCCTGTTGCAAAATGTATTCTACATACCAGTTTAATTTTTTTTTTTTTGTCTTAATTCAATTTTTTTGAAGTTTGTAAGTTTTGCGTCAAACTTTTATGTGTTATTGATTCCTCTCAACGAGAGGAATCGAAAAGTAAAAAGTTACAACCGAATACCAAATTTTTTTATACAAATCCAATAAAAAGTTAGAAAAGCTACGACTTTTTAAGCTTTTTGGGCTTTCCTTGGATTTTTTCAAAGAATTTTGGGTTTCAGTCTCAAATTTCTATTTTTTTTATTCCTCTCATCGAGACAAATCAATAACCCTTAAAAGTTTGACCCAAAACTAATAAACGTGATTTTTTTTTGAATAAAGATAAAAATTAAAAAGCCAGAAAAATCAATTGAATTTTTTAGGCATAATCTTATATATTGTGGTTAACTAGCTAGGAAAAACAATTTTCACGATTATGATTAATAAAGTAGCTCCACCACACAAGATTTTTCATCCTTCCCTGGATAGTGGATACAACCTAATTGGTCCACTGCAATCTTTAGTTTTACTCGTTCTACATACAACCAAATTATTTTGAAAAAAATAAATAAATAAAAAATTGAGCTCATTATAGCAAGTCACGTGCAACACAGAGATTTTTCGGAACAGAAATTCTCAGTGTCGAGACTCGAGAGGTTTAGGCTATTAGATTTTGTGTTTTCATTTTTGTTTTTTTATTTTCTAGTGATCCAACGATCGAAAATCTCTCAACACAGAGACACAGAGATTTTTCGGAACAGAAATTCTTCGGCCGGGTGAGACCATGCTAGTGATGCGACCAAGTCACTGCATGGTGTGGTATGAATATGATATCAAATGGAGCTTCATCATGGATTCGTGATTGATCTGATTCATTCGTTCTTTTGCTAGTCGAGTAATAGCTAGCTCGTGTTATGAATCACATCAATCCAATACGAAAACTAATAACCAAAGTTAATTCTTAAATATCGATTTATGGAAATTTTTCTTTCCTAACAAATCTTGGCCCCGCTAGCTAGCTCTTGGTCCGGTGACACGTCTTACCTTGCTCGTTGGTACGCAATGTCGTACGAGACCTTGACTAACTAACTCGCTAACATTTTCTTCTTCCAAATCCGGTGACATGATATGCATATAACATTTTTACGCCGCCTAATTTATCCTTGTTTGAACATGCGCGGAGCACAGTATGACTTTGATCACATTGTGCACCATTTGCTAAAATGGGAATTTGCTAAAATCAAGTGGAAGATTTTAGCAAATGAAGTGGGGAGGAGATTTTAGCAACAATGAATCTGGACAAATGCATGTCTAGATTCATTGTTGCTAAAATCTCCTCCCCACTTCATTTGCTAAAATCTTCCACTTGATTTTAGCAAATTTCCATTTTAGCAAATGGAAAACTATGTACTGTGGTCATATGTGGCATGCGGGGGTCGTCTTCCTCATCAAATTTTATACCTAACCTGTGAAAAAATTATGCATGGCCTATAGTATAACGAATTGACGGAGCTAGGAATCGTAGTCAGAAGGGGTTGGATTATGAAAAAAATCTTGGTTCGATGATTTTTCAAGACTAAATCTAGTCAATCAAGTTTTGATAGGATGGTTTTGATAAATTAAAAAATTAATCTTGAGTTTTGTTGTTATCATATGACTTGACGAACGCTGTATCATCATTGCAAGGGATCATTTATCATAGTTTAGTGTTTTCAAAATAGAAATTGTTCTTACTATTTCATTATTTTTGAAACTTTATAACTTTTAAAAAATATTTATAAAAAAAAATATACTGTAGAAAATATACTCCAAAGTAAGAAATTCGGAGGGGCCAGGGCCACCCCGCCTACATACCTCCGCCCCTGGTTTTATCTGCGCATATGGTATTAATATTCGATAATTATATGGGTACAGAACCCATTGCACAGAAAATGCACAGATCGAGCTCGGAGACCCACTTTTGGGTCTCATACGAACAATTCGAGCCGTTCATTCATCTTAAAATTAAATTCCGAAGGGTCCCATGAAAATTTAGCTCAATCGGACGTCTTGAAGTGCTTGATCTAGGTGCCCCCCGTTTCAATCAAAAACTTTTTTTACTGAAACGGGGGGCTCTTAAATCAAACACTTAAAAACGTCCAATTGAGCTGAATTTTCACAGAGCCCTTCGGAATTTAATTTTAAGATGAATGAGCGGCTCGGATTGTTCGTGTGGGACTCAAAAGTAGGTCCCCGAGCTCAATCTGTACATTTTCTGTGCAATGGGTTCTGTACCCATAACCTGGTCCATTAATATTGCATACCGCAAGTCATTGATTAACGGACATCAACGATTTATGGAGCTCTTAAAAAAATAATTTATTGAAACTTTGTTCTTTAATCTACCAAAAATATTTCATTAAATCTAAATAACCAAAGTTAAAATCGCTTTTTGAAAATTCTTCTTTCCTAACCAGACTGCAAATCTCCACTCCCAGTTCGGTCATAAGCACATGTCATGTCATGCCTTATCTTAAAATTGTGTAATACTATATGCAAGGATACTTAAAATTGTGTAGGGCCCCGCGTCCACATTACACCCCTTCAGTGGTGACTCCAAGAATTCTCTTGACGGTGTTCAGAAATTCTACTACGGTCCTCTAGAAATTATTTTTTATATAACTGGGTGGTTCGGACTATCCTGCGCGCACTCATGTGTAAAGGGAAAAGAATCTAAATTACAGTAGCGGCTCCAGGAATTCTCTTGAGGGTGTTTAGAAATTCTACTACGGTCCTCTAGAAATAATTTTTTATATAACTGGGTGGTCCGGATTATCCTGCGCGCACTCATGTGTAAAGGGGAAGGAATCTAAATTGAGCAATTTTGTTGTGAAAAGATGAAGACTTGAGTTGAGCCATGACCTGTTTAGCTGTTTCCATCCCACCCTCTTCCACTTGCATTTACTGACAGAGAGAAAATAGACTAGAGATTGATCTTTTTAAACCATATTTCACACACATAAGGAAATGTATGAGAAAATGGTGTCATTCGACAGGGAAAGGCTACTCTCTAGTCCTGATCCATCTAGTCCCATCTAATTTTGGGCCTTCGTGGATCTTTTGTAGGCTTACAACGGTTAATCCAAACCATTCAATTTATGAATCTTGCATTGGATATTATTATTGGCAAAACTGTGTGGTCAGACACGATAATTGTGAGAGCATAACACATTTAACACCTTTGTGCAAGAAATTTAAAAAGGATGGAAAAATGATGTTCGTGCGTCCAACTTTTTTTTTTTGTTAAATCAAAACATTGTTGCCACAAACTCATACTACACGGCAGTTGGGAAGAATAGAATTTTTCAACTTGTATTAGTGCTAGATTTGAATTTACAGTAGGAAGTTTGTTTTACATACATCTATACCTTTCAAGTACTTGTGGATACTAAACATGACGTGGATGGAGGAGAAGAAAAGTTTTAACTTGAAGACAGAGACCATAGACTTGGCTTTTGGGGTCCTGTATTGTGGTCTTGACCTTTTTTTCTTTGGAAGTTAAGGTTGATTGCTCAAGATGTTACCCCGGAAGGACCGGCATGTCCTTTGTACTTTTTTTTTATCCACGAGTTTTTTGCACTAGTGGCAGCTCCACGAATTCTCTTGTGGATGTTCAGAAATTCGATTACGGTCCTCTAGAAATCATTTTTTATATAACTGGGTGGTTCGGACTGTCCTGCGCGCACTCATGTGTAAAGGGGAAGGAATCTAAATTGAGCAATTTTGTTGTCAAAAGACGAAGATTTGAGTTGGGCCATGACCCGTTTGGCTGTTTCCATCCCACCCTCTTCCACTTGCATTTACTGACAGAGAGAGAATAGACTAGGGATTGATCTTTCTAAACCGTATTTCACACACATAAGAAAAGGTATGAGAAAATGGTGTCATTCGACAGGGAAAGACTACTCTCTAGTCCTGATCCATCTAGTCCCATCCAATTTTGGGTCTTCGTGGATCTTTTGTAGGCATACAATGGTTAATCCAAACCATTCAATTTATGAGTCCTGCATTGGATATTATTATTGCAAAAATTGTGTGGTCAGACACGATAGCTGTGAGAGCATAACACATTTAACACATTCGTGCAAGGAATTTAAAAAGGATGGCAAAATGATGTTCGTGTGTCCAATTTTTTTTTTTTTGTTAAATCAAAACATTGTTGCCACTAATCTCAGGGTCCATTTACGCCTTGCCACACACATAAACCGGGCAAAACCAATGTCCTCTAGAAATCATAACTGTACATAAATAAATAAAAATAAAAATTCTACTAATACAACAATGCTACCGAAAAAACAACAATTCCAAGTCAATACGGCTTTGCTTTGACGAGTTTTAGGGGTTGCTATCATCAAAAAAGTTTCAATAGGAAATGACTCTTGCACCATTCTAGATTTTCTTATCACAAACTTGTCTATGGTTCCAACTACCAAACAAAAATTAAAAAAGAATCAAACCTATGAATGACCTTTGTAATAATCCAAATCTATTGTGTCTATATACCCTCTGTACATATATATTAAAGTGTTTCACAAAAAAAGATAGCACGCATATATTAAATTATTGATCTATATTTGGAATAAGTAATCATTTGGAATAAGTATAAATAGATTAAAGAGAGATAGTTAAAAGTGTTCTTATCTCTTTGAGCTAAATGTGTTGAGACAAAGAAACACCCAAATTCTCAAATATTCAATTTATACTATTCTCTAATGGAGTATCAAATAGTGCATGGTGAATTCCGTCATTAGGATTGGGTGTTTAAATTTTTTGGGTAATGTGTTCAAATATTTTGAATAGAGTGTTCAAATATTTTGGTTAGGGTGTTCAAAATGACAAAAATTAAAAAATAAATAAATTTTTACATGTATTTCTAAAAAAATTATTTTTTTCAGGGTGTTCGAGTGACCACCCTCGGCTCTTCTTAGAGCCGCCTCTGCACCCCTTAGGACCGCCCCCCATTCTTTGCCTCGCCGGGTGACATGGTATGCATATTATGCCACCTAAAGTAGGGTTGAATTCGGTTTGGTATAGTTTTTCAATAATTGTACAACTAAGTCAAATTATTTGGTTTGTTTTATTAGCTTGGGAAAAGCAAACTTAACCAAATTTTTCGGGGACCGGAGCCTTGTAGTGAGGGGCTCACTACAAGAATTTAGTGAGTTCATCTGGCCGTCCATTTCGGTAATGAACATGCGGATTTTAATTCAAACAATGAACGACTCGGATCATTTGAATTTTAGATTAAATTTGAGGCGTCAGTACTGAGATAGACGACCGGACCTCACTACAAGCCCCCAATTCCGTTTTTTGGCGAAATTTTCCGGTTTTATGTCACCTACACCAAAGTAATCAATCCCCCGTTTGAACACACGGTGTATGACTTTGATCACATCGTGCATCATAACGGCCGTGTGGTCATGAGTGGCATGCGGTCGCGTTCCTCATTGGCGGGTGCAATTGCACTTAACTCCACAATTGACCTGGAAAAAATTGCCCCACAAGTTTAATTAATCTTAAAAACAGTACACATTTTTTGACTTATTATGTCCCACACAAACGAACGAGAAACTACACAGACACGCAGTGCGCTTTCCATTTCGGAGAAATTTAAAACATGGGCTCTTGACCAAAACAGCTTAGCTGTTGGATTACTATACTCCAAAGTCTCCAATCAAATCCAATCAAAAAGTCTCCTATCAAATCCAACCTTTCGTGGCAAATTTCATTTATACCCCTTGTGGTTTGGGTCATGTGCTGTTACGTCCCTACGGTTCACTTTATTGCATTCGCACACCTTGTTGTTCGTGAATTTGTGCATGTGCACCCAATTAACGGGAATTTCACCGTTAACGGAAATGACTTAAAGTCCAATATGCTGTCATCTTCTTCTTTAAATATAAACAATCCATCCCTATACAAAAGATTGGAACCGCTGTCCGCTCATATTATAGAGTTTGATGAGTACTACATCCATACCAAAATTATAGTCAATCGAAAAATGGAAACCTCACGGTCGTAACATTCCATTACGAAGTGTTACTTTCTTGAAAGAAGAGTCTAGACTCGTGCAAAGATAAGTCTGCTAGTTGGCCTCGGTGAGGCTTCCTCGCATGTGACTAACTTTCATGAATTCTATCTCCCCAGGATTCGAAAATGTGATGTCCTATCCGACACTTCTAGTTCTCCTCTCATGCGATCTTTTTTTGCCCATTAATTAAGCAGAAACCCGAGATGGACTGGTGTATGAGGGGGCAAGTGAAACCGGGAAATGGAACGCAGCACAAAGATTATAATTTATTATGAAGTAAATTTTTAAATGTAAATTTACCTTTCATTTTAACAAGAACCCTGTCACTAAGTTATTGATGTCTGATTGACATAATTTTCGATAGAGATGCTTTACTCTTTCATTAATACATTATGAACGGCTTATATTAAATTTTTTAACATATTGGTTAATTTTTTCTGTTAACATGGATGGAAATGAGTTTATCTGCACACATCCACAAACCCCAGGGGATGCGAATCAACAAATTGAAGTAGAGGGTATGTAACTGCAAATGACCCAAACCACAAGGGGTGGATGTGAAGTTTGCACTTGTTTTTTACTATTTTAAGCCAACCAACCCAGCCCACTACAATAAAAGTTTCATTATATATGAAACATATGTATTCATGCGAAGGTGTATTTATCTCAAAATATTTGTCCAAGAAGTGTCTAATTATTAAGTAGTCTCGCAGTATAGCCACGTGATATTCCGGATTACTCCAGCACTACATCTTTTGTGGGACCCACAAATTAGTGTATGGATTCAACATAAATGAGTGGTTTGGTTTATCTCCTCGTTTGGTTCCTCTATGAACCTCCCATGAGTTTTGATTGTACTCTTCTCTAACTGTAAAACTTCTTCTTTGCTGAGCCAAAAAAAAAAGTGTGACGCTAGAGTGATCCAAAGTAACGCATGGCTGTTCTCCGAAACTAATGACCAATTACTCCTAAGAAATACTATGTAATAGTATGTAATTTAAATGCAAGTTAGGTGTGTCATATAAATTTTTTCTTGGCATTTTTAACGTCCCATGACTGCCCCTGCTGCCGGGAGTACTATATAGCCGTTACTCCAGTTGAATGAGATTTTCCATGACTGGGTCTATTTTACCCCTTCCCAAAAGCTAAGATCTGTTTGGACGGTCAAAACTGCAATAATCCTAGATATTGTTTGGGCTAAACTAATTAAACTTTAAGCCAATGAGTATTCTTTGTGATTAATGTATAGTGGCTGCTATTATAGCTAGTTTTTATTTTTATTTTTAATGTGGACTGTCTCGGGCAAACTTGCACACTTCTAATTAATCCCTATAAATCCTCCTATAGCCATTTCCACATTTACGCATGAGAGGAGGGGACCCTAAGTCCCTAATTTGCTTGTAAGGACAAACGAACTTGAGATCCTAGAAGGAAACAAACCATTAAGTATCATACCAAGTAGGGGTGCTCACGGTCCGGATCGGTCCGGATTGGCATGAATCCAATCCTAATCCGCGAGTCACGGTTTTTTGAAAATACAATCCGTGTCCGATCCAAAAGTCTCATGGTTCGGTTCCAATCCGAACCGCGAGTCACGGATCGGTTCCGGATTAATTCGCGGATTTTCAACTTATTCGGAAAAAACAACAAACTAAGGCAGTAAGGCACTAGCAAGTAGCAAATGCACTAAATAGAAAGTTCAAAGTTGGAAATCCCAATAAAAAAAAGCAACAAAAGCAGTAAGGTAGATAGTTATATAACTGAACAAACAAAGACACAAACTTATATTACAACAAAAGATAACAGATAGTTACTTCCGGTTCACTCACAAAGACTATAGCAGATAGTTACTTCCAGTTCACTCACAAATAGAGAGTATATGTAGTAGCACTTATGACACTTTACCCCCTAGATTTTATAGAGAGAACAATATTTGCACCATAACTCCTACAACAGTACAACCAAACCGTAAGTCTGCTAAATTAACAATATCTATATAACTATAATTATAAAAGTGATAAAATTATATATAATAAAAATCTCACGGTCCGGATCGGTTAATCCACGGTTTCAAAATCAAAATCCGTGTCCGATCCAAAAGTCACGATTTTTTTATTTTTTGAATCCGTGTTTGGGCCATTAATCCACGGTTAAAATCCAAAAGGTACGGATCGGTTCGGTCCGGGCTGGATTCACGGTTCACCGGTTTTTTTGAGCAGCCCTAATACCAAGTTTGGTGGTCTTAGCATTCAGTCAAAGTAGTTGGGATTTAAACATTCATCTCGACGAGCAGAGTAAAAAAGTTATAAACATACTATCGAAGTTGGAAAAAATAGAAAAGACTAATAAAAAGAAATTAAAACTGTCTCTTTAGAACAATTTTCGTTGTTAGTATTTTTTGCTAGCTTTTGGCCTTAAAATAAAATAAAAATGATGCAGAATTTTTAAAAACTAAAAATTTAGACAGTGTAATCAACCTAAACGAGCTCTTAGGGGTGTTTGGCAATAAAATGATTTTTTTTTGTCCTTATTTAGTTTTTTTCGCATTCGTTAGTTTTGCAAATATTTTTTGTGAATTGCTGGTATGTCATTAAAGATAAAAATAATTAAAAATTAGACTTTTTGGATTATTTTTGCCTTTATTCACAAAAAAAATTAATTTGGTGTTTAATGTTTTACTTTTTTAATAACTTTCATTAAAAAAATCAATAATTCACAAAAATTTGACGTAAAAAAAAAAAAGAAAATAATTTGAATAAGGACAGAAAAAAAATCTAATTTAATTATTATGTCAAAATAAGCCTTAGTTTATGACGATGAATAATGCGGTCGCAATGATGATGACAATATGACATGTAGGAGTAGTTGCATACTTGTATGTATTACTTTGGTTTCATTTTTTTATTATTATCTATCAGACATTGGAGTCAAAAGATTCAAAGAGTAACTTGTTTGTCGTTCAAATCGCGTGAGGCCCACTTCCCTTCGGACAGAGGGGCGCTACTGTTCCCAGCAAGGGACAGCACCTGTTGTCCTCGGTGATTCCTAGGAGTTCCGGTCTCGTTTTGAAGATCGGAAACGTTCACGTTGAAGAGCTTACCGAGTAGAACAAGTGTACCACAAATTAGCTCAATCAGATATCATTTAGTACCTGATCGATACACATATAAGTCGGATAATGGATTTAAGTGGGTTTCATCTAGTGTTTTGGATGCATTCTCTTGAAGATAAAAATGTTCCAATCAGGTACTAAATGATATTCGATTGAGCTAATTTTTGGTACACTTGTTTTACACGGCGAGCTCTTCGACGTGAACGTTTCCGATCATCGAAATGAGGCCAGAACTCTCCGAAATCGCCGGGGACAGCAGGTGCTGTCCTTTGCAGGGGACATCAGCGCCCCTGTGTTCCTTCTGTTCAAGTGTGTTTTTATATTCTTTTTGGCTGTGGATTAGGTATTTATTTTGATAATATAATTAGGGTAACCAAATAAACAGTTCACACCTTAACGAATTAGATGTCTAACACCTGAGATTTAAGGCTTATTGAATTTTAGGTAAGCAGTTCCAAAGTTTTTAACGAAAGAGGATTTCTTGGAGGGCGCTCTTGTAGGGTGTCTCCAAGTTATTGATTTCGATAATCAACAGTTCGGTTTTCATCGGAGCCATAAAAGATTTGAACTGTGCATTGACGAGATGAAATTCGAGTTGTTGATTGTCAAAATTAACAGTTCAAAAGCCACCTTACACGGCCGCCCTCAAGGACCTCCCCGAGTCCCACCTTAACTTCTATGCATTAATTACTTGATGTAGCACGTCTACTCTGATCGGTTATTAAATAAAATCCTTAATTATGATATCTGTTTCAGTACATTCTTCTTGATCAGGTAATCAAAAATGCATACAAAGTATAGAACGAAGTTTAAAAAATTTGAAACAAGACAACAATAAAAGCCCTTGTATATTTTGTACTTTGTAAGTCATTTTTTCGCTTTTATATACTCATGAGTTTTTAATTTAATGATTCAACTTGTCGAGATGAAAAATAAATTTGATGTGAATTTAACAAAAATAGAAGTAGAACGAGACCTAGGTAAGATTAGACCAAACTAGGATTGAATTTTTCCATTAGTTCAACCTTGAACTTCGAACTTAAAAACAGGTCGAATACTAAGAACAGGTCGTTGCCTCACCATTCATTTCTTACACTGTAATCAACTAAATTTTCGGCAATTAATGACATATTTAACCTAGTATCTTTACTCTTCAAAATTTTTGAAAGTCAACCTAAATAGTAAATACCTAATATTGCCGGTGCATAAATTGAAATTACGACTCATGGAAAGTCAATGTTGGTGTCCTAATTCTAGTAATGGGTTAAGAACTTATTTCATGGCTGTTTTATTATTTTAGGATTCTCTTTTTCTCGTGTCTATAGGGTAGATCGAGCTAGAATTTGAATCTAGAGGTGACCAAATCAGAATAAATTAATCCCTAATAGTAAAGTTATAATTGTACTCGTATACAACACCACAACAAAGATATATTTGTGATCTACGTTAATCATCCCATAAAACGCAAAAAAAAAAAAAAAAAAATCCACGTATTTTAAAAATTAATTACATAGAATAAAAATACTTTAACTGTCTCTAAAAATAGAACTCGGCATTCTTTTAGATCTCGAATATTGTCCAAGATTGATTTTGAAATTCTAGATGTTAGATTTTTTGGAGGGTTTCAACCTAGGACCAATTGGCTATAGGTGGATTGGTTTCTAGATTATTGCATTCGCACCCTTTGTTATTTGTTAATTTGTACAGATGCGCCCAAAAAACGGAAATAATACTTTCGCTATTAACGGAAATGACTTAAAGTTCAATATGCCATCATCTTCTTCATTGGTAATTTTTCTTCCTTAAATCTAAACAATCTAACCATATACAAAAAAAAAAAAAAAAAGATTTGAACTTTTCCTATTGTAGAGTTTGATGAGTAGTACTACATCCAGACCAAAATTCTAGTTAATCGAAAAATGGAAACCTCATGGTCATAACATTCCGTTAGGAAGTGTTACTTTCTTGCAAAGAAAAGTCTGCTAGTCGGCCTTGGTTAGCTCCCCGCTTGTGACTGACTTTCACGAATTCTATCTTTCTAGGATTTCGAAAATGCAATGTCCTATCCAATAGCCGTAGTTCTCCTCTCATGCGATCTTTTTCGGCCCATTAATTAAGAAGAACCCTGAGGTACATTAATATATGAGGGGGCAAGCGAAACAGGGAAGCGGACCGCAACGCAACGCCTATAATTTACTGTGAAGTTAGTTTTTAAATGTAAATTTTTACCTTTCATTGTTTTTAAATGTAAATTTACCTTTCATTTTAACATATTGGTTAATTTTTTCTGTTAACGTGGATAAAAATGAGTGTATCTGCTGCACATATCCACAAACGACAGGGGGTGCGAATCAACAAATTGAAGCAAAAGAAATGTAACCGCACATGACCACAGGGGTAGAAGTGAAGTTTGCCCTTGTTCTATTTTAAGCCATTACGAACCCAGCCCACTACAATAAAAGTTTCATGATATATAAAACATATGTATTCATACATACATAGGTATATTTATCTCAAAACATATGTCCAAGAAGTGTCTAATTATTAAGCAGTCCCGCAGTACAACCACGTGGTATTTTGGATTACTCAAGCACTACATATTTTCCAGGACCCACAAATACGTGTATGAATCCAATATAAGTGTGTGGTGCTAGAGTGATCCGGAGTAATACGTGGCTGTTCTCCGAAGCTAATGACCAATTACTCCTAAGAAATACTATGCAATTAAAATGCAAGACTGTGTATTAGGTTTGTCGTATGAACTTTTTCTTGGCATTTTTAACGTCCCATGGCTGCCCCTGTTGCCGGGAATACTATATAGCCGTTAGTTGAATGAGATTTTCCATGACTGGGTCTATTTTACCCCTTCCCAAAAGCTAAGATCTGTTTGGACGATCAAAACTGCAATAATCCTAGATATTGTTTGGACTAAACTAATTAAACTTTAAGCCAATGAGTATTTTTTGTGATTAGTGTATAGTGACCGCTAGTACAGCTCGTTTTTTTTTTAATGTGGACTGTCTCGGGCAAACTTGCACACTTCTGATTAATCCCTATAACTATTCCCATAACCATTTCCACATTTACGCGTGAGAGGGGTGACCCTAAGTCCCTAATTTGCTTGCAAGGACAAACGAACTTGAGAGCCTAAAAGGAAGCAAACCCTTAAGTAGCAGAACAAGATCACTAGGCCAACCTCTTGTTCTGGTGGTCTTAGGATTTAGTCAGAGTAGTTGGGATTTAAACATTCATCTCGACGAGCAAAGTAAAACAGTAGTATAAACATACGATAGAAGTTGAAAAAAAAAAAGAGTAATAAAAATAAATTGAAACTATCTTTTTAGAACAATTTTCGTTGTTAGTGATTTTTTTTCCCTAGCTTTTGGTCTTAAAATAATATAAAAATGACGCAGAACTTTTGAAATCTAAAAATTTAGACAGTGTAATCTAACCCAAACGAGCTCTTAGGGGTGTTTGGCATAAATAAAAGGGATTATTTTTTGTCCTTATTCAGTTTTTTTTAGTATTAGTTAATTTTGCAAATATTTTTTGTGGATTGCTGGTATGTCTTGATAAAAGGAATTTAAAAAGTAAAAAGTTCACTTAAAACAAACAAACTTTTTAGATTATTTTTTTCTTTATTCACAAAAAAATTAGTTTGGTGTGTAATATTTTATTTTTTAAATATCTTCATCAAGAAAAATCAATAATTCACAAAAAAATTGACGCAAAACTAATGAAAAGCGATAATAATTTGAACACGGACGAAAAATGTAACTCTAAGGCCTGGTTTGGGTAAATTGAAAAAACTGGTTTTTTGGTTTTTTTATATTTTCTTCTTATTTAATTTTTTTTGCATTTATTGGTTATTTTTCGTCTTTATTCACAAAACTTTAAGTTTGGTTAATAATTTTATACTTTTTAGATTCCTCTCGTCGAGACAAGTCAAGAAACCACAAAAAATCGACCGAAAACTAACAAATGCAAAAAAAATTTGAACAATGCTATGGGTACCCCAAAAATGCACCCCAAATGCACACCAGGTGATGTGGCGAATGGGGAGCCACAAAAATGCTATGGGTGGGCTCCACGCTGGGCTTCTCTCCACCACACACATCACTTGGAGTGCATTTGGGGTGCATTTTTGGGGTACCCATAGCATTTTTGGTTATTATATGTCAAAATAAGCCTTAGTTTATGACGATTGCGGTCGAAATGATGATGACATGTAGTAGTTGTATACTAACTTGTATGTACTTTGTTTCATTTTTTTATTATTATCTATCAGACCTCTTTATTGAGTCAAAAGATAGAGTCGTTCAAATCGCGTGAGGCCCACTCCCCTTAAAGTGTGTTTTTATATTGTTTTTGGGTGTGGATTAGGTATTTTGATGTTAATATAATTAGGGTAACCAAATTAATTAATTTTAGATATCTAACACCTGAGATTCAGGGTGTGTTTGGAAGTTAGGGAAAAAAAAAAAGAAGGGAAAATAATTAAGAAGGAAATTACTATTAGAGAGAAAATGGGAGGAAAGTTAAATAGGGATTTGAATTTTTTCCTTCCTCTTTTTGTAGAACCAAACAAAGGAAGAGAACGCTTCCTTTGCTCAAGAACCAAACAGAGCCTTAAGGGTTATTGAATTTTAGGTAAGCACTTCTAACGTTTTTAGGTACTATCAACTCTCACTGTTCACACGTGTGGACGGTCGACCTCCACGCGGTTCGGGCAATGGTTTTCGAAACGGTTCGAAAAACAAGGATTTTAGAGTCGCCACCCGGGTTTTGAGAAAGCAGTTTGGGACCCGAGAAACCAATTTGAAAATGATGATTTGAGCGAATGACTTATAAAACCAATTGAAAACCAGAGATTCGTTTTGGATCCGGGAGCCAGGTTACAAACAGGGAAGGGTTTTAATGCACCCTGTTCGCCCGATTAAAAATCGGTCTTTACTAAATATTTGTGAGATTTTATTAGAAAACGATTTTATTGCTGAACATTAATAGATAAACATTTAAGTTAAGCAAAACAGACGGTAATAATGAGAAAAACAAATGACTGATATGTAATTCACAGAAATCAAATGAAAATCCAAACTTCAAACTGTTCCTGCAGGGAGGAAGGTTTAAATTTCACATTTTACCAGAAAAGTGTGCCGTGCGGCACATTAGATGTACCGTGCGGCACAAATGATGAGCCGTGCGGCACTGTTCTTCAATTTAACGGTCAAATTTTCAAATAGGTGCCGTACGGCACTCAAAGTGTACCGTGCGGCACAGTAGGAGTGCCGTGCGGCACATCTGGCTGCAAAACAGTTTGAAACTTTGGCTTTTCGAAATGATTGATCAGAGGCACATACAAGGTATGAAATGCATTCAAAATGAACTACTTAAAAGGGAGGAAACATTGTGTTGAGTATGGATGTCCCTCCTTGTTGAATCGCTCCGTACGAGGCGATATTTTCACCGTACGACGCGACCGGGAGGTGTGAAATGAAACTGGACTTGCTGTAATTTGGGCATACCAAGCATGGAAATGATACGAGGAATCATTCCACCCTTGGTACCCCTCCCCTCAGGGTACCAAATTCAAGGAATTTGGCGAAACGGGTTTATACCTTCGGTTTCGAACTCTCGGATTGAGCGTCGGATTGAACTTCCGAATACTGCTTGAACCTTCTCTGGACCTCACTTTCACTCTAGTATAGTGGTAAGAGGGATTGGATGCTCAAACTTTGGTCGATTTGGGATGGCTATCTCACGGCTTTGGAGTCAAAAAAACAGGGGATGAGTTTCTGCTTTGGGTTTTGCTTTGACGGAGAGAATGGTATTGGATTGTCTATAGTGGAGATGGTGGCTAAGGGGTTTTGGCAATGAAAATGGTATCCAAGAATGGAGTTTCGTGGTCTTCCTTACACAGAAATCGTATGGGGTTCGGCCGTCTGGGGGTTCTGGGATCTCTTTCCCATTGGGTTTGCACGGTTTATATAGAGGGTGAGGGAGCCGAATGTAGTCTCCAACCCCTTCTTGATTCTTGCTCTTGGAGACAATGGCATGGGGAGTAGCATCCCCTTTCGGCCATGATCTTCCCTTTCGGCCATGACCAGCAGGGCGGGGGAACCAATCTCGTCAATGTTTTCGGCTGCTGGGAATTCGCAAAAACTGGGAACCCGTAAACAGTACCGTACGGTACACAAACTGTGCCGTGCGGCACAACTTGTGTACCGTGCGGCACAACTGGCCGTCAAAATTCAACAGTCTGCCGTACGTGACTCTGGCTATTCCGTGCGTTGAGAGATGAGTACCGTGCGGTACTGTTGACTGAGTTGACTTGGAGAATTCCAATCCGAGAGTTCTTCCGGTCGTTTCCTTTCATCATTGGGGATTAAAATGTACGTGAACGCTCATTTTGGGGTGTCTACAACACGTTAACGAAAGAGGGTTTCTTGGAGGGTGCCTCTGCAAGGCGTCTTTGAGTCATTGATTTTGACAATCAACGTCTCGGATTTCATTTGAGCCCTTGTAGATCCGAGCCGTACATTGTCAAAATGAAATCCGAGCTGTTGATTGACTAAATCAACGGTCCATGATCCGGCTTACAACACTCATGGGTCCCACCTTAACTTCTATGTATTACTTGATGTAGCACGTCTACTTTGATCGGGCATTAAATAAAATTCTTATTATATTTGTTTCAGTACATTCTTCTTGATCTGTTAATCACAAAAGCATATAAGTATAGAACGACGTTTAATATTTTTCAAATAAGACAACACTAATAAGAGCATCAATAGCATGCTTAACAAATTAAATTTAAGTTAAAGTAAAGAGCAAACTTTCAAAAAACCTCAAAAAATCAGTCTCACCAAATGCCTCACAAATTTGCAGATTTTTTAACTTTGCTACCATAGCTGAACAAATTTGGTGCGGCACTATTCATGCACCAAATGCACTGTTCACACCCTATTCACTTTTTTTTAAAAATTACTTTTGGGGAGTAGGAGTAGAAAGAAAGAATAGTTTAATATAATAAAGTTACAATAGAAAGTATGATTTTGTGAGTTTTTTGAAAAATGATTTGCTAAATTATAAAAGGTAGATGAACAAATTTGGTGGGACACTATTCACGCACCAAATGCACTGTTCACACCCTATTCACGCACTATTCACTTTTTTAAAAAAATTACTTTTGGGGAGTAGGAGTAGAAAGAAAGAATAGTTTAATATAGTAAAGTTATAATAGAGAGTCTGATTTTGTAAGTTTTATGAAAAATGATTTGCTAAATTATAAAAGGTGTTTTGAGGTTAAATTTGATGGTTTTTTTTGTGTTTCTGATAAGGATGCCCTCCCTTATATATTTCGTACTCCATTACTGGTTTTTCGCTTTTACACATGAGTTCTTAGTTTAATGATTCTAACTTGTCAAGATGAAAAATAACTTTGATGTGAATTTAACAAAAATAGAAGTAGAACGACACTAAAGATAGTGTGACCTAGCTAAGATTAGACCAAACTAGGATTGAATTTTTCCATTGGTTCAAAACCTAAAACAAAATGATCAGTTCAACCTTGAACTTCGAAGGTCGAATACTAGGAACAGGTCGTTGCCTCACCATTCATTTGTCTACACCAACCAGCGCTAATTGGAGCTTTTTCTCTTATTCACAAAAAAACAAAGACAAAAATAGGGAATATAATATGTTTAATTTCATGTTTTCATACTCTAATGAACTAAATTTTCTGCAATTAATGACATATTTAACCTAGTACGTATATATTTACTCTTCAAAATTTTGAAAGTCAACCTAAATACCTAATATTGCAAGTGCATCAATTGAAATAATGACTCGTCGTAAGTCAATGTTGGTATCCTAACTCTAATAGTAAAAGTTGCCTTCAGTGGATTAAGAACTTATTTCATGGACGTTCTATTATTTTAGGATTCTCTTTTTCTCGTGTACGTGTTTGTAGGGTAGATCGAGCTAGGATTTGAACTCGGGGGTGACCAAATTAGAATAAATTAATCCCTCATAGTAAAGTTATTATTGTACTCGTATATAATAGCACAACAAAGATATACCTAGCTAGGACCAATCGGCTATAGGTGGATTGGCCTCTAGATTATATTTACCGAGCTTAGGAGGTTTGTGTAAGCAATATGGGGTATAAAGTTTAATAGCACCCCCTCACGTGTACAGTCTAGTAGCATGTAGAGGTATGGATTGATTAGGCGAGAGATTTGAATCGAAAAGAGACCCGACCATGCGACGTGAGGTTATTTCAAGACCTAACTTTGATATCATGTTAATTTTTTTTAAAGGGTTCAACGTAAAACCACTGGTGGAGTAGCCTTTATCTTATATTAAGCAAGCTTGGGTGACTTAGATGATCGATATGGGATAAAATCTAGGAATCGGGGGCCCTGGAGTGAGGGCACTCACTGCAGGGTGTATTGAGCAACGATGGCCATTGAATTCGGCAATCAATGGAACAATATCTCTTACATGGAGCAATTTATTTTAAATTTAAACCATTGATTGCCCCATCAAACGGTGACTGTTCCTCACTAAACCCTATAGTGAGTTTGGCTCACTGCAGGGCTCCCGATTCCAAAAATCTAACCCTAAAAATCGTAGATTTATCATGTTGGACCATGTAAAAGGATTTGCAAAGAAGACAGAAGATGAGAGATAACGGAAATAAAAAACAATTAATTTTTCTTTTAAATTGAGGGTGGCACGTGCCAAGCTTGAATTTTTTTTTATTTTTACCGGGCAGGTATCAAGTGGCCGAGCCTATGTGGTGTCTGAACGCTACATTTGGGCTATTCAAAAATGCATTGGACGGCTGAGATCGAAACCCTCTCATCTCTTCTCTCTCTCTCTCTCTCCCTTCTCTCTCCATAATCTGGACCATCCAAACCGAAATAGACGGCCAGATGCGCGCATACCACGTGGTACCGCTCAAAGCTCTAAGGACTGGCTCACTTTGGTTCTTAAAACCGTTCCTCTCTCTTCAAGCACGGTTTCTAATAAACTTCCTCTCCGATTATTACTCACATCTCTCTATCTATCAACCTCTCCATTATATTCAAAAACCTAGTTACAAAACCGCGTATGCATGTTTGAAAGTAAACCATGCAAAAAATAATATTAGGAGTGGTTTATGAGCGCCCCTTGATTTGCGGTTTCAATCTGCAAACGTTAGACTTAGGGGGGAAAAAAAAACTAATAAAAACTGCGGCTTGACTTTTAATAAGCCAAATTTAGCATTCACCAAACACAGATCAGACAGCGTCATATCGCCACCAAGTCTGACCTCTCTTTTCTGTTCTCTTCTGCTGTTGTTTTCTAAACAAATATCTCTCCCAGTGTGCACTTGTATCCAACACAAGATTTTAGCCTAAATCCATATAAGATTTGGTCTGTTTTGTTTTTTAATATCCCGGTGTTAGGCCAACTTACAAACAACTTGACTATTTTATTGCCCTGAAATTAACGGCAAAATTTGATATTTTCTTGTAACAGCGAGGTTTGATGTTTTCTTTACGAGATTAGAAATATTCTATTGGTTCTACTGTATATATTGAGTTACATACTCCCTATATTCTAATTTAGTCGTCTGTTATGGATAATCTACCATTGCGAAAGGGAACACAATTATTGTAAATAGAAAGCTTCGTAACTTTCTAGAATTGTCGTTCAAAATTTAAAAATTTTCATTAATTTGATTCAAAATAGAAGGGACCAAAGAATCATACACGGTTTGGTTGATTAATTTTTCAAAATTGACAAACATTTTGAAAAATAACTAATAGGCCAAAAACAGACACATAAATTATAATAAAGGAAGTATTCCTTGATTAAAAATATTGCTATATATTAGATAAACCAACTAGGTTAGCTTTGTTGGCCGCATTAATTTTTTTTTTTATCGGCAATAGTTTTTATTAAAACTGGATAAGGGTACATCGAGGGAAAAGGAAGGCCACAACCAAACACATGTGTGTATAGGCAAAAACAAATTCCAGTGAAGTACTGAAATTGAAAAGAGAGGAAAGGCCGCATTAATTCTTCCACTTTTAACTGAGGGTAGGAGATTAATCTTTACAAGAGGCAATAAATGATTATATATTTCTTTTATTGCTTTACTTTTATGAATTTTATCATCTTTTTTATTGGGTCAATTTATATTTTTGCTTGTGGGTTTGTGGTGATAAACACATATTTTAAGCCCGACAAAAAATAACAATTAAATACCTGTAACCTCAAATAAGAAAAAAAAATTATTAATACACCTAAGAAGAATGAGTCGAAGACATGATCTTTTGTGACCACGTGTAAGTGATTAATATACAAGAGTTATGAACACCTACCCAACAACACAATAGAAAACTGTTTTTAATAATTTGTCTTCTTTTAATTCCAATTTTGTCCCTAATATTTTTAATTTTCACTTCTAGATGAGTCAAGTCTAGTAAGTATAAGCCAATTATTAAAAGGTCAAAGACAAGTTAAACTTAATCTAAGTAACACCAAAGAATTAATTATGCTAAGCCATATGAGATTTGTTGTTCTAGCCTAAACCCATATAGATTTATTTTTTTATTTTCTTAACTTGTTATTCAGGAAAATTTACGCATCTCCCCGATGATTGGAGACTAGATGGTTTCTGTTATTGTCGTCGTTGTGGTATTCAGGCTGAATTTACGCATACCTCAACTAATACTATTGCCCTGAAGTTAACGATCGAGATTTGATGTTTTCTTTATGAAATGAAGTTAACGATCGAGATTTGATATTTTGTTTATAATAGTATATATTTCAATAAACTAATGTAAGCTAGTACTAGTTAGTTTTGAATTATTATAGTATTCCTACTAGATATATTGAGTTACGTACTCCCTCTGATCTTATTTTGTCATCTGTTATGGATAATATACCATTTTCAATTGTAACACAATCAATGTCTATAGAAAACTTCATAACTTTCTAGAATTGTCGTACGTGCAACTTAAAAAAAATTAGAATTATTTTGATTCAAAAGAGAAGGCACCAAAATAATTATGTAGAGTTTGGTTGATTAATTTGTTGAAATCGACAAGCATTTAGAAATATAACTAATATGCCAAAAAATAGATAAATACTCCCTCCGTTCCTAAATAATGTCCCCACTTTCTCTCTCTTACCTTTTTTCAAATAAAAAAATGAAGTACTTTCGTGTATCATTTTTTGAATTTTTTCGCACCGAATTAAAGTACTCGTCAAGTACTTTAATTCGGTGTGAAAAAATTCAAAAAATGATTTACGGAAGTAGTTCATTTTTTTATTTGAAAAATGGCACGACTTTTCGTAGTGGAACATTAATATGGAACGGAGGGAGTAAATTTGAAAGTAAAAGAGGAAGTGTTGATTAAAGAAAGGAGTTAGCAATTACGTCTAACAACTACGGATAAACCAACAGGGTTGGCTTAATAAGCCTTTTGGATTATTTTTAGGGTGCTTATTTTGGGCACCCTTTTTTGATGCAGACACTCAAATATTTAATGATGTTACAAATTATCATTTTTAAGATATAAAAATTACTGGAGACACTCCACCCCAAATTATTCCTCATTTACGAAGGCATTCTAAACGGAAAAAAGAACCAAAACCAAACATAAACATTAGGTTCTAAACATTAATATTAACATTACGTTCCAAACATTAAACATCCACAATATAAACATTAGGTTCCAAACATTAAACATGCATCTATGTCAGATTGCTTCACGCCACTTTGCACAAAAAAAAAAATGCTAGAATTCTCCAAAATAAACGGCACACAATTGAAAATGTTGATGCTGCAAAATCTTCATAACGGCTGCGACACAAGATCTTTATACTTTCATACTCATTATCTACCATTTTTCCCTCAAAATCTTCATAACGGCTGCAAATTTACATTTTAAAACTCATAGTGAGACAAACAAAGCACATCGCCAAAGTAAGAGATTTCTTGAGAGGAAAAATAACAGAACTCTCAAGAGACTTTGCATGGACAAAGGATGGTTTTATAATCATAAGCCGAAGATCACTTGTCCAGGTTGTCCTAATGCAGAACATGGAGACAATAACATAAAGACTCTACAAAGGAAACATTATATATGGAAGTAGGCAATTTGGCGACGTGTAGTGAAAGGAGTTGAACAACTATCTGTTGTTTTTTTTAGTAAAAAAAAAAAAATCATTTGCTTTTTTGGAGTGCCTGAAGTAAAGGAGAAGAGTACAGTTTTTTTGGAGTGCCTAAAGTAAATCATGGAACTTGCAAAAGGGTAATTTTGGAAAACTACTGTAACTTGGAGCCCCTGCATTAAAATTGGAAGTGCGAATATCAATTCCCTATTTTTAAGCCAATTATTAAAAGGTCAAAGACAAGTTAAGCTTAATCTAAGTAACGCCAACGATTCATGCTAAGCCATATGAGATTTGTTGTTTTAGCCTAAACCCATATAGATTTATTATTTTATTTTCTTAAATTGGTATTCATGCCAATTTACGTATACCTCAACCAATACTGTTGCCCTGAAGTTAACGATCAAGATTTGATGTTTTCTTTACGAAATGAAGTTAATGATCGAGATTTGATGTTTTCTTTATGATGACATCGCTGTGATGGTGTTATATAATATATACTCAATAAACTAATGTAAGCTAGTATTAGTTAGTTTTGAATTATTATATTATTCCTACTATATATGTATGGTGTTATATAATATATACTCAATAAACTAATGTAAGCTAGTACAAGTTAGTTTTGAATTATTATATCATTCCTACTATATATGTATATATTGAGTTGCATACTCCCTCTGATCTTATTTGGTGATCTCTGTTATGGATAATCCACCATTTTCAATGGTAACACAATCACTGTCTATAGAAAGCTTGAACGGAACTTTCTAGAATTGTCGTGTAACTTTAAAAAATTAGTACTATTATTTTGATTCAAAAAAGAAGGCACCAAAAAAAATTATATAGAGTTTGGTTGATTAATTTGTTGAAATCGACAAACATTTGAAATATAACTAATGTGTCAAAAAATAGATAATTAAATTAAAGTAAAAGAGTAAGTGTTGATTGAAGGAAGGAGTAAGCAATTACGTCTAACAATAGTGCTTAACCATTTGGGTTGATTAAAGGAAGGAGTCAAAATTTTCTGCATTTGTTACTTTTGCACTGAATTATTTTCGGATTATTGGTCTTTCTTTGACATGAGAATCTAAAAGTCAAATTTATGTTCAATGACTATCTCGATGGTAGAACTCTAAAAAGTTAAAAATATGTTTAAACCAAATTTTGTTATGAACATAGACAAAAATAATGTAAACTTACGTTCAAACCAAAATTTGTTTTCAATAAAAGACAAAAATAGATTTAAAAATTTTAAATTTTGAGATTCCTCTTGTCAAGAAGAACCAATAATTCATCAAAAAAAAAAATTTGACGTAAAATTGAAAATTTTAAATTTTCGAATAAAGACAGAAAAATAAAATGAAATATGGCTTATCTTTTGTCAGCCACATTCGTCACTTTCAGATTAGGTTGGGGGAATAACTTTGCAAGATGCAATAATTGGTTATTTGTTTTATTTTGCTTTACTTTTCTTTTACTAGTTGTTCATTAATTTTATCATAATTTTCATTAGGTATATGTTTGTGGGTTTTGTGGTGATGAACTTTTCAGAAACATAGTTTAAGCCCGACAAAAAGTAACAATTAAATACCCGGAACCCCAAATAAGAAAAAGTAATACTAGTTCACCCACGAAGAATGAGTCGAAGTCATGTACCCGTTTCAGAAACTTGCTTAAACTCAAGACTGATTTTTACTGAATTATTGTGTTCTACGAGATAAATTATTCTCTCACAATACATCATTACTTAAGCCAGCTTAAACCGGCTTAAGTCAGTTCCTACCTTAAGTCAGGTATTGGAACGGATATAATGATGAGTTAACTATTCTACTAATCATGATTTTTAGTTTATTTTTTTTTATCATTGGTGTACCCTTTCAATTCAAAATGATGAGATTTTATATTTTCTTTGTTTTTTTCTATGTTGGGTTTTGCTGTATTGTAAGCTTCTGTTTGGGATAGAGTTTTAGATGGAGTTTGCTTGCTTGCTTAATCTCAGAGGTACGCCCTTGTGAATTTGTTCCTGGTTTTTGTTGGTTCAATAATATTTTAATTTACCGGAAAAAAATAAACATTAGAGTGATTTTAGCTTTATGATAAGTAGACAGCAAAATATATTATTACCCAAAAAAAAAAAAAGAGCAAAAGATATTATAGGGTGAGAAACAAAGTTAAATATAGAAACACCCAATAAAAAAGAACGACGTTTTGAGTATTTTTGCCGTTTTATATGAACTTTTTTTTTTTCAACTTTGATCTATACTCGTATTTTTTAACGTTTCCGACAGTTCTCATCGAGATGAACTGTATGATGTAAAAATTGTACCCAAATTTACTACTCCCTCCGTCCCAAATTGTTTCTCACTTTTGAAAACTTCAACTTTTTAAGCAAACAATACAATAAATGTATCCACATTAAATAGATTTATTAATTTCCAAAAATACCCTTCTAGATTAGTCAAGTTCAATAACAATCTATGCATGTAGTATATGTCCATATTACTATTTGAACTACTTTTTAATTTTTCACTTTCTAGATTAGTCAAGTTCAATACCAATAAAAATAAGCCAATTATTAAAAGGTCAAAGCCGAGTGAAACTCTTTGAATCCACTACAAAGTGGTAAAGTAACAACAAAGAGGATTAGGGTAGGCCTCATCACAGAGGATCATATCCCAGTCACACAATTGTTGAATGAAATGATCGGCTATAAAAAGCCCCACATCTGTCCCTGAAAGCTCTCGTGGTCACTCGTCTCCTCAAAACTACTAATTAATTTTCCCAACTAACAGCGCCCAAGCCAGCGAGGAGAGAGAGAGATAGAAACCGAATATACATTTAGAGAGAGAGAGAGAGAGAAAGCAGGAGGGAGACATACAGAGAGAGAAAGCAGAGAGCGTGGTCGTCGTGTAGGTCTCTGAAACTGTTGAGATTGGATAGGCATTTGTTTTGTGTATTCGAAAATGGCGGATCAATTCAACTACGTGGTGGGGGGTATACTGGCGTACGTGATGACGCTGGTGGTGTTGTACAATTTGTTCGTGAAGCGAAACGGCGGAGGAGAAACCAACGCCGCCGCTAACAAAACCTCCACCACCACCACGACGGAGATTACAAGAGAATGTAGATCGAAGAACGACGTCGACGTCGTCATCGTCGGCGCCGGCGTCGCAGGTGCCGCTCTCGCTCACACCCTCGGCAAGGTGCGGATTGTGGGCCCTCCCTCGTGTTTATTGGTTCACTTGCACGTCTTAATTGAGCAATGCTATGCACATAATTTTAAAACACAAACTCTATAACACAATCTCCGGACACGACTGATATGCGTCCGGAACGGTTCCGGATTTGATTGTGCCCGGAGATTGTGTTAATCTTTTCGTATTGAGTAAGAACACAAATTTAAAACACAACATCAAACACAAATCTAAAACCGTTGAATGCACATGCATAGATATACCTTATACTCGCTCGTCAAATTGTAGGATCCTACAAAATGTCGTGTTATTTTGAAATTATAACAAATTATAACAATTTAATTAGTCTCTATCAAGTACTTATTATTGGAATATAAGATTTTAGATTAGTATAATCGAGCTTTTGAGATCTGCCAAAACCTCACCAAGAAACCATGGGCTACAACCACCTGAGCTATGCGCTTGGTCGTTAGTTAAGATTTATGTTGGTAGCTGATCACTGCAAAGCCTGTTTTCTTTAAACAAAATTAGCTGGCAGATTCTATTATGCAGTTTGTTTATTTTATTTTATTATACCCTGCAGTAATCAGATGTAAATTAATGCTTCCACATGTCACCTGTCATTTGTCATTTTATTTTTCTTTTGGCTGAGTGTTTCAGTTGGCTTCTAATTTGAATAGTTACTTCCTTAGTAAACAATTCGTTAATGGTAGGGATGATCATGGATCAGATTAGTTCGATTTTTAAAAATGAACCGAGAACCAAATCGATTTGTATGGATTAGAGAGTTTCAAATTCGTGAAACTCGTAGAACCAGATCAATTTAACCATTAGAGTTGGTTTCGAACCCCAGTTCACTTTGAGATGAGATATCATGTTCACAAATCATTTAAAGCACTCAAAATTTGATTAATCTCCATTAAAATCACCAAAAGCCACTAAAATTCGGTAAACTTCATTCTATTTCTAAATCAATTTTTGATAATATTATAAGTATGGATTTCCGTACATAAATATAGTAATGGCAGCTCTGATTGGATTAGAACTGAAACCTTTAGTTCGATTCGATTTTTAATTTCTTAAATGGAGACCGAACAAAAAACACCAAACCAGCTCGATTAGGACTGGTTAGGCAGATCGACAATTTTTTGGCTCCCCCCTGCCTTACTGTTGGTCAACCTAATGAAAGGGATATCCCATTATTCTATGGAAGCAGGCAAAAGAAGACCTAGGATCTCCTTAGATAATTTGATTGTGTGAATTGGACTATTATGTCTGATTTTTTTATTTTATTTTCTTTTATAAGAACTTCACTATAATATTTCTGGTGTTTTTTTTTTTTTTTTTGAACTGCTATTTTTTCTGGTTTTGGTTATCACTTATTTTGCTTACTATCAAATTGCAAATTAATTTAAATTTTGTGCTTTAAATTGCAGGATGGGCGCCGTGTTCATGTGATTGAGAGGGACTTAACTGAGCCTGATCGGATTGTTGGAGAGCTGCTACAGCCAGGGGGCTACCTCAAATTGATTGAGTTGGGACTGCAAGGTGAGGGTTACACGCGGATATAGAGTCAAACCATGTGATTTTTAAGTTTGAACACTTAATTATTGGGTCAATGTTTGACGGTTGACTACTTTTGTCAATCCAATAAATCTTTTCTGATCTTATTACTCTCAATAAGTCTTTCTTTACGTGTCACATGAGTGGGTTGGTCAATTAACCATGTGATTTGTTTACCGCAGATTGCGTGGAGGAAATTGATGCTCAGCGGGTGTTTGGGTATGCTCTTTTCAAAGATGGAAGGAACACCCGACTCTCTTATCCTTTGGAAAAGTTCCACTCAGATGTGTCGGGAAGGAGCTTCCACAATGGCCGTTTCATTCAAAGAATGCGGGAGAAGGCTGCAACCCTTCCCAAGTACGTCTTCTCTCCTATGGCAGATTTTGATTTCTTTTCCTACTATTAATATATAGTGCAATATGCCAAGATGAACTCATAATTTAACGGCATCAAACACGTATCGTGGAATGAAATTCTCATCCTTTTATGTACTTCACTCCTGGAAAATTGGCCACTAAGCCTTGTTTCTCAATTTTATGTAGTGTTCGATTGGAGCAAGGAACAGTCACTTCTCTGCTTGAAGAAAAGGGCACCATTAAAGGTGTTCAATACAAGAATAAGAATGGTGAAGAAGTGGCAGCATATGCTCCTTTGACCATTGTGTGCGATGGCTGTTTTTCAAACTTGCGCAGATCCCTTTGCAACCCTAAGGTGGGAATGACTTTCTCTTTGCTTTTCCTGTCATACATTATAAAAATGGTCGAACTTATTTTTGCCTATCACGCGCTTGGATTAACCAAGCTGTCTCATTGCTTGGGCCTCAACCCCTGATTCGTTTTATTCATTTTAGGTGGAAGTGCCTTCTTGTTTCGTTGGTTTGTTGCTGGAGAACTGCGACCTCCCATACATAGATCATGGGCATGTTATTTTAGCAGACCCATCTCCCATCTTGTTTTATAAGATCAGTAGCACAGAGATTCGCTGTCTTGTTGATGTACCTGGTCAAAAGGTTCCTTCTATTTCAAATGGTGAAATGGCAAAGTACTTGAAGACTATGGTTGCTCCGCAGGTATATACATTATTCATTTCCTTGCTTTCCGTCTAAGGCCTTGTTTTGGAAATGATGATTTTTTCAGAAATACACCAAAAGAAATTTACTCTGTTTGTTATATTTATTGTCACCTTGGGCTTGGACTCATGAGAACATTCTATGTGCAGATTCCTCCGCAGCTGCATGATAGCTTTATCGCTGCTATTGATAAAGGAAACATAAGGACAATGCCAAACAGAAGCATGCCGGCTGATCCTCATCCTACTCCTGGGGCTTTGTTGATGGGTGATGCGTTCAACATGCGCCACCCGTTAACTGGTGGAGGAATGACTGTGGCACTATCCGACATTGTTGTGCTACGTGATCTTCTTAGGCCTCTTCTTGACCTAAATGATGCACCTACTCTTTGCAAATATCTAGAATCCTTCTACACCTTGCGTAAGGTGAGCTGCCTACTTAACGTATATCCATATAGCATTAGATGTCGCGGCATTTTCTGTGCTATACTCTGTTGATTGGCAAAGGTTTTGGGAAAATTAAACGTCACAAAACAAATGGTGCTATTTGACCCTTAGGCCTTGCTTGATCATGGATTGGTATGAGGAAAAAAAACTGAATGTATTCCTCATTGGTTTCCTTCGACGTTTTCATTTTTTTCTGTTAAACTAATAGTTTCTCAATGTTCTTATTTGCAGCCTGTTGCATCGACAATAAACACATTGGCTGGTGCCTTGTACAAGGTTTTCTGTGCTTCACCGGATCAAGCACTTAAGGAAATGCGCCAAGCATGCTTCGACTATTTGAGCCTCGGAGGTGTTTGTTCCACAGGACCAGTTTCTTTACTCTCGGGCTTAAACCCTCGCCCGTTGAGCTTGGTTGCCCATTTCTTTGCCGTGGCCATATACGGTGTTGGTCGCTTGTTATTGCCTTTTCCCTCTCCCAAACGCATGTGGATCGGAGCCAGATTGATTTCGGTGTGTATTTTGCTATCACTACTATCAAAATTGAATCTCAATTTTACCGAATCCGTTCTTTTCCTGCCAACCTGTTTACTAAATTACGATATTTGCGATTCGTTTAACGCAGGGTGCATCAGGAATCATCTTACCCATCATTAAGGCAGAAGGTGTGAGACAGATGTTTTTCCCTGCTACTGTTCCTGCTTACTACAGAGCTCCTCCTGTGAATATAGGTTACGAAAGCCAAATCATGAAGGAAATTTAAGCACTTTCGTCGTTCGAAATTTGAGGATTCAAGCCGAATCATGAAGGAAATTTAAGCACTTTCGTCGTTCGAAATTTGGGGATTCAAGTTGGTCGCTTCTTCGAACGGTTGTAATTTTTCATCGACATTTCTTTTGGTTTTAGGCATTCATTTTATCGTTGTTGTTACATCTCTGATAAATAAAATTGCACATATAGCAACTTTTTCTGTTTGAATGCTTCAAATCTTTACCCCATGCACATGAGTTCG
Organism: Vaccinium darrowii; assembly: GCA_020921065.1. Lineage (NCBI taxonomy): Eukaryota > Viridiplantae > Streptophyta > Magnoliopsida > Ericales > Ericaceae > Vaccinium > Vaccinium darrowii. The sequence goes on from CM037157.1 coordinate 9,836,028, forward strand.
GTGCCTGAATCTGTTGACTAGTAATGACTCGAAATAGACCAGAACAGGGCAAGAAGAGATTCGAGGAACAATTAATGTATCTACCATTCCTTGTTTGAAACAACTTTTCTCATGCTATTTTTCTTTCTTTTCTGTTAATATCATCTATTTTTGTGTTCGGTAACAGACCGAAAGTATTTGGGGTACCCGTAGTGACCCAAGTCACTACATTCCCGTAGTGAGTTCAATTGTGGGTACTCTATAATCTATATTTGGGATCAAAGCCGTACAACTTATCAGGAATGTTGAGTAGATAATTAATGTAAAAAATCAAAAAAATTGGATATTTGTAGCTATATGTTCGGATACCATTTATATGGATAACTAATACCATTTGGAGAATACACTGTAAGGCATATTTGTCTCAACTGTGTCTCTTCCAATCCCCGATGATTATAAATTTTTGTACCCATAATGTGTTCAACATTCCTGAAAAAATAAACAGTTCCGATCCCAAATGAAAATTTCAGAGAGCCCACGATCGAGGTCACTATGAGTTAATATGTCCCGAAAACAAAATCAACAGTCTAGCCATAAAAACAGTGTAAATTTTTCTAACGCCAATGGCAAAAACTCAAGAAAAATGAAAAGCAAATCCAAGTACGGATTCAAACTCGAGAGTGTCCCAGAAAAAAAAGGTTTGGCTTTGTAAAATGGGTGGGTCTCATTTTCAGGGGGTGTTCCACTAATTGGTTTTTTAGTTTTTTGGTTTTTTTTTATCTTTAGTTTTTCAAAAAAACCAACTAGTTCCACTAACAAGTTTTTGGTTTTTTGGTTTTTTTAGTTGTGTTATGAAATTACAAATCTACCCTTCTACCCAAACAATTATTGCACTTTTTTTTTTGAAGGGAGGGCAGATTCGTAATTTTACATGATTAAAGTACATGTACTTGATTGTGCAATGATTTGGTTTTTTTTAGGTTAGTGGAATGAAGTGGTTTTTTTGTTGGTTTTTTGTGGGGTTTTTTTTAATGGAATGAAGTAGTTTTTGATTTAAAACAAAACTAGATTTTTGTTAGTGGAACATGGCCTCAAAAGCAAAACTGATGAGTGGCTGTGGATCCAGAAACTTCTATACACACGTCAAAATATGTAAGAACCAGATACTGTGGAAGCCCACCCATGTGAGTTCATTATGCAAGTCCCGGACAGAGGGGCGAGGGACAGCACCTGCTGTCCCCTGCGATTCCGGAGAGTTCCGGTCTCGTGTCGATGATTGGAAACGTTCACGTCGAAGAGCTCGTCGAGTAGAACAAGTGTACCAAAAATTAGCTCAATCGGATATCATTTAGTACCTAATCGAAACATTTTTATCTTGAAGAGAATGCATCCAAAACACTAGATCATACCCACTCAAACCCATTATTGCCGAATTATATCTGTACCGATCAAGTACTAAATAGTATCCGATTGAGCTAATTTTTGATACACTTGTTCTACTCGGCGAGCTCTTCGACTTGAATGTTTCCGATCATCGACACAAGACCGGAACTCCCCGGAATCCCCGGGGACAGCAGCGCCCCTCTTTCCGCAAGTCCCAAGTCACGGTCTTACGGACACAGGATTGCAAATTTCACCTAATTTGTAGGGATCACTCTCTTCAATAATTTTATAAAAAAATCTAAAAGTGTACGAAAAATAAGAAGAAAATTTGAGAGAGTGCAAAGGCCAAACACCCCTCCACCACGTGTCCGCCCCTGCAAGCCCCATGATAATGCAAATGGATGAGGCCACGTTTGGATGCTCTCTACGAGTGGCCTGACAGTTTCTATTTGGCATTTTATCCTATATTCCTATGGCATTACCAGAAAAAAGGAATCATCTTCTCACCCTTTCTGCAAAAAAAATCAGATTGCCCCACCTGCCTGTAAAGCTGCTTTAATTTTCTTTAAATATGTATTTATATTAGGAGCTCAGAGTTTTCCCATTCTGAAAAAAAAAAAAAGAAAAAAAAAGAAGAGAGAGCTAAACTGAATGTAAGCCCAAAAATACAACATGACAAAACCCTAATGGTAAAATGGGACGAAAAATTCCTCAGTGGGCCAATTGTGGTGATAGAAACTAATAGTACAATACAGATTAAGTGTGCGATAAAATCACCGTCAGTGTTTCCGACTGCTGCATTCCTAAGCGAAGCAGGGTTTTCAGTTCACCGCTTATTGTTTTTCCTTTACGTCTTAATAGCTTCATAAGATGTCTTGTCCTCTTTGAACTTTGCTTCAGCTGGGCTAATTGCGGTGATAGAAACTAATACAATACAATTGGAATGCGGGAAAATCACCGTCGATGTTTCTGACTGCTGAATTCCTAAGCGCCGCAGGGTTTTTAGTTCACCGCTTAATTGTTTTCCTTTCCATCTTAATAGCTTCATAAGATGTCATGACCTCTTTGAACTTTGCCTCAGCTAACTCTGAACCAAAAACACAACCATCAAATGTTTTGAAAACACGTACCAATGCAAGAAATATGAGATCAAAAAATTCCGGAATGCGAGATCTTAAGACCCTACTTAACAAAACAATGGTTCAAGAAATACATACCCACCTTTGTTATCCTGATTCTGATCTGGGTGGAACTCCTTTGCCTTTGCCCTGAAAGCTGTCTACAAGGGAAAGAGAAGGAGAGGTTTTCATTATCTTTGGGCTGGCATCCAATGTTTCTGTGCTACAGTGACACAAAGCACTTAATCCATTCAAATGCAAAGGAATTGCCATAAGGACTATAATGATGGCATCCTTCTCTAACTGAACATCTTTTAGATACTAAATTCTGTTTAAGCGTTCATCATTGCTTGGATTGAATGCATATCTAAAGACGTGACTGGCAGCCAATGGTGAGTATGAAAAGAGGTCTTGGTCAAAATATTTAATGGATACATAGAACAAGACCCACAATCACAAAATTTAAATTAAGGGCTTGTTGATTGTCGGATTATTGTAAAAGGGATTGGATAAGCTAGGATTAAGGATGGGGATAGATGGGACAATTAGGGTCCACAGGATAATAGATGGAATTATATGAATAGTGGGATTAGTTGTACTGTGTTTGGTTAGGGTGGGATAAAGAAAGGATAAGGATGGTGTAGATTATTTTTTACTGTTGGATGTGGAGGGAATCTAATCCGGATGGGTGGGACAATAATACCACCCTCCATATGGTATTAGTTAGTACCCCATGTACTATTTCATGAAATAGTCCGGAGTTATCCAGTCCCTTTCTTAATACCATGCGCAACAAACACCGGACTATAAATAAAGAGAGAACATGTGGGTCCCCATGTTCCCCCTAATCCCAATCCCCCCCTTCTATCCATGGCAATCAAACATGCCCTAAGAGTACTGATGATGAAATGTGAAAAGAGAGAAGATTCATCTTTAAGAAACGGAGGGGGAGCGATATTATACCCAAAATCTGGTAAATACCTTAATCTCATTATCGGTGTATGGTATTTTCCTCAACCTGTTGCAAATAAAGAGGATAACAAAAGATGAAGATCAACATAAGAGTGCTGGCTGTGAAACAAATGAAACATAATACATTACATGTTTTTCCCATCTGGAAATAAAAGCATCATAAGATGAAAAGGACGAATATCGCTTAAGTGGACCTTATGAATTAATATTATGTAACTGATGATCACTTGTAAAAATTAGTACAATGCAATGAAGCACCTACACATCAATTTACTTCTCCTTGTTCCTATATTTGTCAATTTAAACTTCCATTACTTTCCAAGTAAATTCTCAATGAACTGGAACCCATACCACTTCCAAAAATATTGATAGGAGGAGATCATGCGTCTTCCCTTCAGAAATTTTTTAGCCCACTTAGAGCTAGAGGCACAAAAGATTCTATAAACGTCAGACTAACCTACTTCAATCACTTCATATCAACAACTTCTTACGCAAGTTACTTGATTTTCATATAACATGCAAAATCTATAGATTACGCACATTCCAGTCTTATGATGAGCCATATCCCATGATCACAAGAAATAACAAACAACCCATGACATTGCTAATCTGGATGGTCATCAAATTTACAATGGTTATTATTACCTGTCAAGACCCAAAACAGAGTAGTGATGTGATAATAGATAACTGGCACTGTCTTGAGGAGTTTCCCTGAAACTAGTCCTACGGTGTCCTTGTGATGCATCAGTCTTCCAATACCAATCTTCCCGTTGAAAATGATGATGATGATATTCACCCGGACCATTTTCCCTCCAGCTCTCATATGTCCTTTTGTATTTATTTTGCCCTCTATTAAATACACTTTGAACGCGTCTTATACGCTCCTACGAAGAGAAGATGAATCAAGTCAATGCCTGTTGTTTCATTAAGTTGAAAAGGAAGGCCGCTCATCTATTTCAGTGTAAGTTATAGCATCAGAAAGCCATCCACATGTACATTAAAAAACCTTTCAGAGTTGTGGACTATTGAATATCACTTCATTTGCCATTGCATTCATACAAATGCTAAGGGAATTTTCAATTTCTCAAAAGAGTAACACACCTTACGTTCTCAAAGATGTCATCAAAAGAGGATAAATAAAAACAAAGTCGATTTAGTCAGATTGTAAACGTGTCTTTGTTTGTTGGGATTCCCCACTATGTGTGAAGCAGAAAAATGTGGATACAGCCCAGCAGCTATTGCTGACTTTTGCTTCCCAATTGTAGATTTGGGGGATATGAGAAGGATCACGCCGGAGAGAGCATTCAATACTCTTGATGAAAAATGTGGATACAGCCCAGCAACTATTGCTCACTTTTGCTTCCCAATTGTGGATTTGGGAGATATGGGAAGGATCACGCTGAAGAGAGCATTCATACTCTTGAATCTTGATTGTTTCCTTCTTTGCATGACTTACATAGTGTTGCATCCTTTTGGTTCAGAGTGTAGAACAGAGAAGAGTGAGACAGAGTAGAGAGAGTAGGGCAGTGTGAGGGCTCCTGCTTCGGGAGGGAGCTCGGCTCCCTCCAGGTGAAGCTCTGACTGGAGAGAGACAGAGAGGGGTACACTGAGAAGGTGAGTGATTGGTACCGCCATGTAATATCTTTGTATTTCCCATATAGTGAAACTGTCCTCTCCTCCCGTGGATGTACCCGTTCTTCGGCGAAACCCAAGCAAATTCCATGTGTTCTGTGTGATTGGGTATGTGTGTGAGTTTATGGGAAAACCTGGGGCAAAACATTGTTTTTATTTTAAACAAGCACTCGTAAAAGGAATTGATGCATATAAGTTATATAACTATATTTCTTACTTTATCAAAAGCTTGACAGAACCTCATCTACTCTGCTACAAGAAATCTGTGTCCTGCAGTTCTTTCCTCAAGAGGCCATTCATATGGTAATATCATACTAGACGGGTATCATGTGACAGGCCACAAATCCTTGATCGTTCCAAAACTCACATTTTAAGGGCTAACAAAAGAGAAGGCAGAAAAGGGCATTTTGATGATATGCCTGGGCAACTGGAGAATAACAAAGTAGTAGTTATTTTTCATCTCATTTCAGTAGAGTTTTTCAATCACATATAGAGCAGAAGGCAGGGAGGTATAAAACACAAACCTACCGAAAAAAAATAAAAAATCTTACCACTCTTTCCATTTCCTCTTCGTACTCCTCTTGCATTCGACGGTTATACCTCTTCTGTGCTTCCTCCTTAAAACTTGACCTGAAAGAACCACCAGTTGTACCTTTCCATGACAACCGTGACCTGCCCAACTTTTGAAGCACGAACATGAAAATCAGTTATATCGGCAAAGAAATACCGCACCTCTAATGGAGACAAACACAACAGCGCGAGCGCGCGCACACTCACACACACTGACACACATATATAGAGATAGAGGAATACCTAACTTAAACTATTATGAATCAGTTCAACAGATAAAACTCCCCACGAGGGTATATTTTACTGAGATTCAATAAGAGACCATAAGAATTCATGGTCCTTAAGACGAAAAGCATGACTCATCCATAATTTTTCCTTTCATATTAGATGTTTCTGAGAAGAAAGCTACTAGTATATTTAATGCTTTCTCTTAAGTCAACCAAAAATTATTTCTTAAAGCATTTCCATAGCCCCAATTGAGGGTTGCAGATACCAGGAAATTCCTATTTCCATTTCCCAGTAAGAAATAAGGTCATAATAAGAAATTATTAACCTTAATTGTTGACAGAATTGTTACTATCAAATTAGCATGATATAAGTGCATGAAACCAAAGATAGAGGCCACGAGGGGCACATGCACCATCTCAAGGTTTCAGAAACCAGAGTTTTGCTAAGTGCCTGCAAGTAAATACACTGTTTTCAATTCAGCCATTAAATACTTTACCGTCCTCTTTTTCTTTGATTATTTGAATAAAAGTTCCTGTATTTTGGTCCTTTATAAAGTCTCCTTTGATATTCCTTTTCCATTCAAATTTTTCTCTAAGGGTTGGACACCTCAAACCTGAAAATAGATGATTCGTTGGTATCTATTCAAATTTGGATACGGATACAAGGAACTGGGAATAGGCCTTCCTTATATCGATCTCCTATTGTTGTTAAAATCCTACGATACAGGATACGTATCCTACAAAACGTATTGTCTCCTTAGGAAAATGATACGTATCCCATCCCATATCCTTTTTGTATAAAAATCCTACAATGGCATGTATATATATATAGGATAACGATCAGCTAAGGGATCCCTTATTAAAATTTGGTGTGGACCTCACCTTTATGAGCCAAATTTTGATGATCCGAACCGCTCAATGTTTTTAAAATGCGTTTTTAAGGGCCTACGTGAGGATTCGTCAATATGTACAGTTTTATCGAAAACTGTTTGGATCAAGCCCTTCCGGGGTTTTTTTTTTTTACGAATCCTCACGTAGGCCCTTAAAAATGCATTTTAAAAACATTGAGCAGTTCGGATCATCAAAATTTGGCTCAGAAAGTTGAAAAGAGGCTAGGTCCGCACCAAATTTTAAATAAGGGATCCCTTAGGTGATCATGATCTAGGTAAAACTTCTAGTCCAAACCTCCCGAAAATAAGGAAAAAACGATTTTTTTTGTTTTGCAAATTATTTTTGGAAAATCTGAACCATCCAATGGGTTCAGAAGGTGTTTTCAAGGGTTCACGCGGGAATCTTCAAAAAAAAAATACTGGGAAGGGCTTGATCCAAGGAGTTTTTCGCAATTTATAGTTTTTGCGAAAAACTGCTTGGATCAAGCCCTTCCTGATTTTTTTTTTTTTGAAGATTTCCTGCGTGGACCTTTGAAAACACCTTCTGAACACATTGGACGGATCGGATCGTCAAAAAAATGCTTGGATCACGAAGGTCCAGAAGTGCGGAGTCCAGACTAGAAGTGCTCCCTATATATATATGCATATCCTGATTCAGTACATATCATACAATTACTTAATGGAAGAAATTCAAACATTCTTGTAAGAAGTGGAACCTCAAACGCATTAATCTAAGTCGTTGGAGCGACATGCAAACCATATGAAGGATATCCAACCTCAATGTAGAGCTTGAATAGAAGAAAAACCATATTTCGATCATGTTTTGGGAAAAAATTATTAGGGATTCTCTTTTCTGTCCTTAACTAAGGTAGTAGGAAATCTCAATATGATAAATCCTAGTTGAGACACTTGAAATTTCACAAATTTTTACCATATTAGCTAGTTGAGAGCATTCAAGAGCTTTACCATATTAGCTAGCCACCACTTGCGAAATTTCGCAACTTAAAAAATTTAGTTTGCTGATATTACTAGGTATAAATACTTGTGAATTATATATTAATTATGGTTAACGTATCTTACGATACGCGATACGCATCCAGATACGATTTGTAAAACAAGAAAAATGATACACGATACGTATCCTGATTTCAAAACCTTTTAGTCAGCCACCTAATTTTCAAAATACTCTTAATAGATTTTTGTAGGTAAAAGAAACACTTGATTTTCATGTGCCAAAAAAAAGAGTACAAAATTAAAATGTCATTATTTTCATATGCATGTGAATGATAACAAAGATCCATATATTCTCAACTCAAGTACGAACCAAAGATGAAGACAATGAACTGATAAAAATCATGAATCATTTACCTGAGTATAGAACCAATCAACAGCCCTCCGCAAACGTCCAACCTGCTAGATTACTCCCAACCATAAATTAAAGCCTCCAATTTTAAGTATATCAGGAAAGGGTAAAACTTACAGAGATGAACGAAAACCGGTATAAAAGTGTTAACTTACTAGCAACGTGGAGGCAGCAGTAGCTCCCAACAGACCAAACAGGAACATTCCTCGCCGCTTCATAGCTGCTTCCTGTTGCGGACTGTCTCGATTCCTTTGACCGTCACCGTCTTTTCCATTCATAATTTTATTATCTCCGCAATTGGAATTCGAAGAACCCTAGCCTCATGCTCTTGATTGATGCTCTCTCTCTCTCTCTCTCTCTCTGGGTTTCAGTTCGAATGCTTGATTGATGAATCTCTGCAGAGAGAAGCGTAGTTGGATGGCGGTTGGCCGGGAACCGCCACGTAGGTGGGCACACTTGAAACCATGTGGACGGGTAAAAATAAATCAGGATTGCCGCGTTTCCTGTGGTTCCACGGTTCCACTACTAATCAGGGGTTTGCCCAAATCCATTTTATTTTATTTTATTTTATTTTATAGATTTTTTAGATTCGTTCTGTTGAAAAAAAGTACTAGTTATTTAGTATTTTCCAATGAGAGAACTTAAAATTTTGGGTAAATAAGCTACGATGCTAATTTTTGAACTCCACTTTCTAACTCCATTCTTTTGTCTTTTGAGTTTTTAGTATTTTATTCGTAGTGTCTTCTTAAATAAACTTTTTTCAACTTCCGTCCGCACATGTATACTTTTCTGATTTTTCTTATCAACATGAATGATTAATCTCAAAATTACGATGAAAAACTAAATAAAATATTACAAAAAAGCGAAAAAAGTACAAAAGAATTGAGCCCATAAAAAAAAAAAACTCTACAATCAACCCACCCGATTTCAAAAACTGCAATTTTAGGCAATCTTTCTCCATGCCGACAGGTGGCAAGCAATCTCCAATCTCCCACCCTACTTGAACTCGCCCACCTCCTCCCCTTTCACCAACCACCACTATTTCTACCGTCCTATTCCCCAACTCACCCTCCATATCTTTCAAGATCTCTTCTTCCATCGCTATGGCATCCATTGAGAACTTCCTTCCCCAGCCGTCACCGATCGACCTCTTAACCCAGTTCCATTTTTAGTCGAGGATCTTCACCATCTATATTGTTCCCCAATCTGTGCTTTGTTTTTTTCTATCTTCTTGGGTCTTTCTGTTGCCCTCTGTTTGCTGCGGTCCCTCTCTGTTATTGAGGTATTTTCATTATCTCCTTCCTTGGCTCTGGGCTGCCATTGGCACTAGGTTGCCTGCTTGTTTATATATATACTAAGGAATGCCCATGCCTGAAGGCACGGTGCCACGTAGTTTGACTCGATGAAAGATTGGAATTCATTTCGGACACCTCAATGTTTACTTCCTTTGCACAATTTTTCATGACACCTTTGGACCCAATTGTTTTAGAAGAACGTACGACCAAGCACGTTTGCCACTTCCCACAAAACAAATGGACAAATGAGATCTGAGCTCCCAACACATACCTGATGCCCCACTACAAATCTATTAATAACATCTGTGTTCCCAAGTAAACAACAACAATTGTCCCTAATACCATTCTAAAATGACGTACTACGCACTCCAAATAACTAAAAAAACACTTCAAATGATTGCCTCTATGATAACTTAAATTGAAAAGCACAATTTGGATTTCAAAAACTGATTTGGAAAAAAAAAAAAAAGTGGTACAAAAGTAACCAATCAGGAATGAAGAATGCTTACACTTTGGTTTCAAAAAAGTTACAATGTTGCCCAATGGGTCCTCAAAGGTGCGATGAGAGAGAGTTACCATAAAATAGCTACAACTAAGCTCTCGTTTTCAAGTCACGAACCATGGAAATTACACCTGCAAAATCACAAACGACAAACAAAATTTGCCAAGTTCTTATTCCTATTGTCAGTGTGATCTAGGATGTTTTGAATCAGCATACGTACACTCAATAGATATCATCTAAAATTAGCAAGCAGAGTACTTATACAACTTCAATCAATGAATATGTGTCATGTTCTGTCATGAGAGGGCTGCCCAAAACAGTATCTGAAAGCCCCATATGCATTATATTCACTTTTGTAGAGAACTCATTCTAATAAGAAAATAAGCATAATGTATTTATTCACTTTGTCATTTTTTTTTTTCAAGACAGTAAGAGTACTTGTGAGAACCTTTTTTAAACACGGTAAGAGTGCTTGTGAGAGCCTTTTCTTAACTAGTTGGGTTTGAAATGAAGCGACTACAGAACTACAAATTCAGGATCAAACACACTCAGAAGAACAAATTAAATTGGTAATGGCCAACGCAAACCAACTTCTGAACAGAGAATTAGGGAAAAGGAAAATAAAATTAAAAGTTAAAATTAACCAGTGAAAAAAATTCAAAACTTGACAGTAAAATCTTCAAGATTCATCATCAGCATCACCCAATGTAAAATCATCATACATTTCGTCGAATACTAATAATGCATTTTTTCGAACACTTATAACGCATTTCAACGAAACACTTACACTTTCACGTATGGGTCTACTGATAGTTTTGGTTGAGCATGTACTGTGAACCTTTTTTCCTCTTATGAGTGTACTGAGGACATTCAATTTAGAGACTTTAGTAGCTATTATAAACCCAGAGAAGATATTAAACAAATTTAAACGTTTAGGGAATGCCCGAATCACAAAAACCCATCCTAATAATAAACCCCTAACATATGGATGTTAAACGTGCATATACTTACCTGGGGAGGCTTGATTAGGAAGCTCAAATGGACGGGTCACCTGTTAGACAACGGGAGGATTGATTTCTAGGTAGAAAACTCACCTAGGGACGAATAGAAAACCCACATATAGGCACAAATAAAAAACCCCAGATTCGAATTTGGGCAACACAAAAACCCTATATTCACAGAGACTTCACAAATCGACATACTTGGGGAGGAGAGGAGAGGAATTGGTGTTGGTGCTGTGGTTGGGGGAGAGACGGAGGAGAAGAACAGAGGAATCGTGTTTAGGAGAGAGAGAGAGAGAGAGAGAGAGAGAGAGAGAGAGAGAGAGAGAGAGAGAGAGAGACTTGGGACAAAATTCAATCCTAGCCCTTAAAAAATGAAGGGTGAGGATTTATGTAGACAAAATGTGTAAATTTGAAAACCACTCTAATTTGTTTTGATATATATATAGTTGTTGGCTCTGGACTGTTATTATTTCATTTGAGTATTGGAGTGCCATTTGTTTTGGTCGTTTATGTGCATTGGGGTTATTTGGCTTTGGCTATTTCATATAAAGATGGTGGTCAATATCATTACGTTATTTATGGATAATCTCACTCTTCTGGCAGATCGCCAGTGGTTGTGGGAGAAATTTTCAAACTTAGGGGTGGTTAAAGATGTGTTTATCCCATTCAAGAGAAGTAAGATATTATCTGGTAATAGATTTGCTTTCGTTAGGTTTGATTGTACAGTGTCAACAAATATGGTCATTGTCGGAAAATGGTACTTTGTGGATGGACAGAATCATTACTATAGCTTCTTCTGATAAACAAGGAAAAGTTGTTAATGCAAAAGATGGAGAATTTTTTTTTAAGAAGAAAATTTTCTAAGTTTTCTGAGGAGATAATATGGCATCATATCAAAATAGCTGGCATAATACATGGGATACAGAGTGGAGGATGGAAAATTGTATGCTCAAGCTCTTAAAAGAGGGGAAAAACACAACAATATGAATAATATGGGAAGCATTCTGGTACAACCAATGGGGAATGGATGGATATTTAGGAGTGCGATAGCCAAGATACGTAAATTGGTCTCTACAGAAGAACTCGAGAAAGAATTCATATTTGTAGCAAGTTCGAGATGTCCAAATCAGAGCTATTCGGGGAAGATTTGTCATTGTAACATTCCCAAACGAAGAGAATAGGAATGGAATAATCAAGGAAAGATGGGTGATGAACTAGTTTGAAGATATCAAACCATGGAACGGTGAATAAGCCAAAGATGAGCACTTTGTGTGGTTGTCATGTTTTGGAATCATACGAGAAAGGAAAAATAGTTATTGCTACTGAGCATATATAGAAGGTGAAAGGGTATATGCACTACTATTGGGATAAATTATTGCATCAGAGTGGAAGAAGAAGAGTCTCTCAAGAAAATTGCATCAAGCACCTCTTTCATTGATTTAGAGATGAAAGTTGACAAAAAAGATGTCGATTTGGATCAGAAAATTGATGGTGTGATTTCCGACGGACCAAAAAAAAGAAGAGAGGAAGTGTTGATTTGGAGGCCAACAATGATGTTGTGGATACCTATTCCGGAATGGGTTGGCCGGGTATAGCCTTAGAAGAAACCAAACTATTCCAGCATGCCAACTAAAGGATTATGAGGATTGCAGCATGCTTATAGAAGAAAAATAAATTTAAGGATCATCGATAAGTAGCAAGGTGGCACTGAACAAGAGTAAAGTGGAAAAACAGGACAACTTGGAAAAAGGAGATAAAAAGGGCATCAATGGTATAGAGGTGTCATCCCCAGTGGTCCCAGAGACCCAAGATAGCTCAGGAGAGAAGGTTATGAATGTGGAGAATGAGTTAGAAATTGGAAACTCTTTGAAGGAACTAGATCTCAACTGTAATGAAATTAGTGATAAAGAACCAAATATAGACCCCTTTGAGGATAACCGTAACCTAATTCAAGCTGCTATGAAAGGTATAAAAGAGAAGAAGAGGAGGAAAAATACTGATGAAATTCTTGGGTTCTCAAAAGTAAATAACCATAATCATAAAGGATCGAGGAAGAAACAAAAAAGTGTGTGGTTTTTAGGTCTGCAATGGTTGTCGTTGCTTTAAATGCATCTGTTTCATCGGGGGGGAATAAACAGTAGACACAAAATTCTTCTGGATGAAGCTTAGACAATCTGGGTTGTTAACAAAATTATTGGAATAGGTTATGATGGAGATGAGGATGAAGTGATCAGTAGGATAGCTAATATGGAGGCTCAGTAGGACATCTTTTCTAATATCTTTGCCATGTATTTCTATGATTTTACTCTTTTAGAATTCATTTTTTGCCATGTATTTTTATGATTTTGGTCTTTTACAGATTCACTGGGATTCTTCTGAGTTCCTCAGACATCAACGAAAAGTAATAGCTTGAATTTAATATGTTTTAATATTTTGCTTTTTTTTTTTTAATTTGGCTAATCTTAATTTGCTAAAAGTTTGTTTATTTGGAATGGGCCGGCTTAGATTTTGTGATGTTTTGCGGCTCATCTAGCTTCTGCTCTTATGCCATTTTTGAACACTTGAAATGACATAATTACTTTCTCCCTCATCCATTGAGGGCTATCAATTGTTTGGACTACCCTCTAAATGGGATGTATATGAACTATAGATATTTTGTTTGTGAGGAAAATGACGAATTTTGTGAAATTTTGGGTTCCATAACTATTGGTTTAGGTCAAAGATGTTGTAATTAAGAAGAATTTTATTGGATCTAGATAATTTACTCTACACCCAATTTTTGTAATTGGTTAGAATTAAATTCGGTAAAGTTCAAAGGTAGGTCTGTGAGGACACCCCGATTTTGACCCGAGAAACTTATCAAGCATCCCTAAGGATGAAAATGCCCGATAAGAGCACGCGAGGCTTGATTGTGAACTTGGAAACCCCTCCAAAACCTCCTCAAAATAAACCCAAGCCTACACCACTTTTAGTACATTCAAAACCCTTTTTGTTGATATATAATATGTCCTAATCCATTTTGAAATGAGGGAGATATGCCCGTTTTACCAAAACGACTTATTTTCTCGACCTTCTGAGGGTAAAATAGTCATATATTTTTATGTAAAAATAATATTGGGTTCAAACTACTTGGGTTAGAAAGTATACTTGACAAGCTTTCCAACGCTTCAAACCATGCGCAAAACGGAGTTTGGTAGCACCCGGAATAGCCCCGTGAAGTTTGGTATCTTGTGCTGTCTCCAAGTCCAGGCGCCGGGATTGGATGATTCCAGGCGCCCACATTGAATCCAGGCGCCTAGATTTGATCAATATGGGCGCCCGGACTCACTCTAGATACTTTCTGCCCAAGGTCAAATTGGCGGGGAGAAGCATCTTGGAGGGATTTTTTGTAGATATTTCGTGTTAGTGGAGGAGAGTGAAATGATCAGCCTAGGTGCTCCCCTGGATTGACCTCCTAAAGGCTCCTAGTGACCTTTTTGCACCCCCCTTTGCCTATATAAAGCCTCTCCCCTCCTCCATTTAGGAGGAACTAACTTTCCCCCATCCTATACTGTTACTCTGCTGAAAATAACCCAGAAACTTCATCCTCAAACTGATCCCCTATAATTTCACTCACTTCTAGCCTACAAACCCATTTTTCATTACTCAAAATCCTCATGCTTCTATCATTCACAACCAAACGCCCAACCAAACCACTCAAAGTCAGCTTGATATACTTCTACTAACCAAAATCCAGTCTACTCAATCATCAAAAATCACCCAAACCAATCAATCAAGTTCGTCAATCAAGCTTTAACGGTAGTTTTGCATACCAAAAGTGTTCATAAGGCCCTGAGGGGACACCACCCGGTTCCTGCTAGTCCTCTACACTAGTAAAGAGCTTGGGAAGGTTTCAAGTTGCATAAAAGAAGAGGTTTTTCACCTGCACCCGCATCAGGTCCAGGCGCTTAGATTAGCAGGTGTAGGCGCCTGGACCCTCTTTCCCCTGTTGTGTTTTTCTCATTATATATACTTCATTCAATTATCTAAGTCATTCATATGTTGTTTGTTATCATTACTTAAAATGCATAGTTATGAAACACTTTTGAGAAATGCATTTTAGTAGTGTTTAGGAAGAAAGATCAAGTTCAATATGTTCATTTCTCTCTTTCAAGCATAAGTTAACTTTCTGACTTCTCAGGTGCATAATAGAGAACTAATCCATTTTAATAAATGGTACTTTACATCATGTTTCATCTATGGAACATTTCGAAGTCATGATCTTGCTAGCACAAATCATTTTCTCAATATGGTTTTGAGTTCCATTTGGTTCAAAGTAGCATCAAATATCATTATGAATACGCGAGGATAAGCATCAAAGTTTGCATTTGTCGTTTGCTTTGAGGCCTAGATTGGGGAAAATTGGTGTTTGCTAAACATTCCAGGCGCCTGGAGTATCCTATTCCAGGCGCCCACCATCATTCCAAGCGCCTGGATTACCCTATTCCAGGCGCCCATATTGGTTCTAGGCGCCCAGATTTGCTTGGTGCGGGTGCCTAGTTTACAGTTTAGGTGCAATTTGTGTGGTGTTTGTAAGTTTGTTTTGGGATCTTTCTACACTGTTTAGACTTATTTCAGTGATGATTAATTTATTTTGCATGTTCTTTACTCGTTCATTCCACATGACACAAATATCCATGTATTCCATCTTGATTTTATGATATGCATTTAAGTGCTCTTGCATGCCTTCATGAATAAAGTCCATTCAAACGACGTTTTCCAATATCCTTTCAACATTGAGTAAAGACCGATGGTTATACCGGGTGAGAGGGGTGCTTTGAAATCCTTCCCCTCTCGTAACCTAGCTCCCGGACCCGAGAAATCTCGTTTTGTGAGGCCAGTAAAACATTTTCTACTCCAAGGGCAAAAGAGTCATTTTTTAAATGGTTTCTCGGGTACGGTCCTCAAACCCGGGTGGCGACTCCATCCAATCAATCAAACTATTTTCCAAACCAAACCTCAATTTCGTGGACATTCCCGCGGGATGTTCACAGTCTGGAAATAATTAAATGAAATATTCTGCAATAATGTTTGATTGTATGAACCAACTCTTTGTTTCATGATTGTTCAATATGTAATTGCACTCTTGCGTTTCAGTAGAAAAAGCAAAATGGAGTTGGGTATGATGATGTTTCCAAGGCACAAGTGCCGAACTAATTTAAAAAAAATGAAAATGAAAATGAGAAAATTCATATTCCATTGTGGTTCAAGGTTGTTTTTCTATTTTCTACCTTTAGAAATGCATTTACATAGTTAGATCACATGTATAATTCATTACACACTAGATGCATTATTATATTTTTAATTACCATGTGATGACTTATTTTGCAATGAGCCACAATCTCATGACATGAAGTTCAAACTTGATGGCCTGTGACAAGAGGAAGATATGTGTCAAGCGTAGAAAAATGAATGATTTTTAATTGTCAAAAAGGGTAGTGAAACTCACCTATTGTGTTTGAGAGGTGTGTAACTAGAATTACCCGTGTTTTTGGAGCTTACAAGGAATATTAAAGATACCTATTGACAACCGCAAATACATCTTTGTGTGTTTTCATTTCTGTCAGATGCAAATAATAAAAGAATGGAAATCGAAGAAGAGGTCACTAACTTCTTATTTTTGCATTAAGCAGGCAATTTCATGGTGTATTTTCACTATTTTTGGTTTTTATTGAGATAGATTTGTTCAATTCAAGGGGGGGGGGGGGGGGGGGTGTTGGGGATAAGGGCGGAGCAGAGGTAAACTGCATTTCAACCATTCGCCAAATTTACTTTGGAAATACCCCCCCAATCTAATGGATCCGGGGTGGGTGCTATGCGGTTGGTGTTATGCGCTATGTTGTGCAGCAAAACTATGCCGTTTTGCTTGATTTTGGTGTGCAACTCCAAAGTTTCCAAGGGCCTTGTTTGGAGGAAGAATAAACCACTACAAAGTGCCTAAACCCAAAGCGCCTAAATCCTAAACACGAAGTACTTAAACCTGAAGTGCCTAAACCTACTATACCATACTCCAAAGAGCCTAAATCTCCGAAAATTGAACCCCAAAATTAACTCTCCAAACAGGGCCCTTGGATATACCAAGAAAATGAGCAAAACGACGTAGTTTTGCCGCACAACACGACGCGTAGCACCTACCACATAGCACCTCCCCCGGATTCCAATCTAATCCATGAAGATTCCTATAAAAAATTTTGAATCAAATATTCTAAAACACTTATTTCTAAAATTAAGACTCCTACCAAAATAACTTAAACAAAAATAAGAAAAACTAAATAAATATTTTTATATAACATAATATTTTGATTCTGCATTATGCAATCAGTCTTCAATGAATATTTAAAAATATCTTACCTGACTAAATATCAATTTAACATCTAGAAAATATTTATTGTTTATATAGATTTTATTAAGTATTTTTGTAGTAGAAAATTAATCATATAGTTTAAAAAGAATCTATCAAGATATAGTTAGGCAAGTTTACTAAATCAGTCTTAATTATAAGAGAAGTTTTCAATGAAAAAAACTTAAAGCAAGTTTCTTACAAAAACAAATTTAAAAAGGAATCATAATTTAGAAAGCAAGCTAATTTAAATTGAAATGGAAGGGATAGACTATCTCAATCAAATGGTAACATTCAAATTCAAAATAGGTGTTCAGGAGCTTACTTTCATCTTTTCATTTTCAATTTTTTGGCTTCTTGGTTTTTTGAATTATGGTCAGAATGTGTTTTGAATTTGAGAGGAGTGTTTGAGAGAAATGTGCAGAATGCATTTTGCAACAGAAGTAGTGCTCGGGAGATCAATGATGAAAATGATTTATGGATTGATTGTTTACCATTTTGCCCTTGTTTATTTATTATGGTATTATAAATGTGTTATGAATATTGTTTTTAGCAAGTTTTTTAAAATCATATTGAGAAATATTTTTGTAAATGCAACCCGTCCAATTTTGAATTCTTTTTTATTTTGTTAGAAAATATATTTTTGATCTTCCTTTTTTTTTTTGGTAATTGAAAGTCTCCATACTTAATAAGAATTATGTGTTGGTTTTTTACAATGTTGTCCTTATTTATTTATTAGTGTACTAGCAAATGTTTATGAATAACAATTTAGACATCTTTTTATAGATTCATTGAGGGCAAAGATCAAATTGTTACATAAGCTCACATAAGAACCAACCTTAATGCAACATATAAAAAATTAGATGATTTAATTCACCCAAAATTTTTGAACTACAAGAAAAATAAAAATAAAAACACAATTCCATGGGTCAAATTTGGATCGGTGTAGATCAGCAAGGGTGGGGTTTCCTCCGCGCCAATTTTTCTCTGTCTGCCTACCTTCAAACTTCAAAGGCAAGGCTGGGGTTAGTTATTTTCAAAATAAATCAAGGGCAATTTGGTCTTTTTGTCTTCAACACATATGAGAAATAGAAAAGGAGAATGGGAAAAACTCCACTGAGCCTCTTTCTAGCTTCTGCTCTCAAAACCCAAAAATCATTAATGTTTTATACCAAAACTTATTATTTCGAACCTAAAGCTCTGATACCAAGTTGTCACACCCTCAAAATTTAAAGGATAATTCATTAAGATATTTCCACGTGGACAGTCAACAAGTCCACAGGCCGTGTCAAATCCAATGTTTAATAGTCAAATTCAACCTCAAAATACACAATGGTCTTTGGGTAACCGAGACCCAAGTTAAGGAAATATAAGTGCAAAGTTATTACGAACCCAAGTAAAAAATTTATAGAGTTACAAAATCATCTAATTTCAAAAGTATTAAGTCTAAAGATGATGCTATAACTCATCCTTCAAGCTTTTCAAAACATGCATGCAGTCACCCCAAGGACATCCAAGTCAATGCTCGGTGCTGGGTACCTGAAATTTTCTAAGGTTGAGCTCACTAGCCTAGTAGGAAAACATCTATCAATTCTGAATGAAAACTAGATGCTCATGACGTGCAGACGAGAGGCTAAATCATATGATAAGACCATAAGATTTCTAGATAAGCACGAAGAATGATACAAAATTTAATGATAGCCAACTAAATCAACGAGGAAGAAAATCATTTGATAAGATTGATGAAATTATGTAAAAGGGTTGTGAACGTCACAAAGTCGACAATCACCAATTTGGACCAAGTACCGCTCCATTGTATCCGTTTCGTATCCGACACACCACATGTGTTCCCAAAACATTAATATCATACATCTTATCCATTATCCATTCGTTTCATTCATTATACTCTGGGTATACCATAAAGGCCCCGTATCACTCCGGGCATGCCATATAGGCCCCGTGTCACTCCGGGCATACCCTTTCGGGCCCCGTGTCATCATTATCACATTTCCATAATCATTTCATACTCATTAATGTCATATCGATATCCATGCATAATCTCATCTCAATCCGACACTCAAAACAAGACTTCGATGGATTTTCACCAAACTAGAATCATTACGGATCAAACACGTAACACAAACCCCGAAGAAACTTAAGGAATCATCAAATATGCTAAATTATACTCATGACACGTATCTCAAGATGTTTCAAGTGATAGTCTCTCCAAATTTGAGTTTAAACCTCTAAGTATCAATACTAGAAAGCTGGGGTATCAATACCCAATTCCCCAAAAAGGACAGAACCTCTGGGTATCAATACCCCAAATCTGGGTATCAATACCCAGCCCACTAACAAAACAAAACTACGGGGTATCAATACCCCTGCGTCCAAGTATCAATACGTAGCCTTCTAAAGGTCAAAACACAGACTTGATGGGTATCAATACCCCAGAATCTGGGTATCAATACCCCAGAATCTGGGTATCAATACCCAATCCACAACAAGCAAACTTTAGGCAAATTTGACGAATTTTGAGCAGTCCGAGTATTTTTACCATAACTTCTCACGTCAAACTCCATTTTCAATGAGTTATATATCAAAATGTAGGGAATTTGAAGAACTACAACTTTGTAGTTTAACACATTTCCTAATTTTGCCTCGACGTCGCCCGAAAAGCGTGAACAGTAACCAATACGAGCAAATTTTCACCCATAGTGGGGGATTTCAACCCAAACACTTGAGTTGGGTTATCAAACAACAAATGACTAGGGAATCACTTAGGAAATCAAAAGAACCACTCAATCATCAACACAAACAAGGCTAGAATGTCTCAAAGGTAAGGATTAAGAGGAAACTAGCAAGCATGAGGGTAACACACACAAACATCAAATTTGCATTGAGAATTGAAGGATGATCCCCTATCTCTTGTGATTTATCTTGAAAAACCTCCAAGAAGCAAAACCCAAACTCCAGCTTCAAGATCCAAGAAAAGTTCTTCAAATACCGGAGTGAAATAAGCACATCAACGCGTAAAGCACGAGATTTTATGAAGGTTGTGAAGGGAGTAAGTTTGGAGCTTGAGATTTGGCTAGGTGGGTGAAGAGAGAAGTTGGAGGGGCCATGGAGGAGAGAGAGAAAGGGACGGCTGGGGTTTGGGGGACGAAGATGAACTTTCCTCTCTCCTCTCTCACCACACACACACATATAATATCATATATAATTACACCCCAAGTCCAAATGTAGCTTGTGTAATGCAATTAGGTCCAATCTCACTCACAACACTTAATAATCCATCACTTTAGTATTTTAATTAGTTTCTCACATTTTCCCAACTTTATTTCCGGAAAATGATATGAAAATACGGGTCTTTACAGATAAGTCTTGTTAATCTTTGCCAATATTTTTAATAACCAAATCTTTATAAATTTTTTAAATATTTAGTTATTTTTTTAATCTTTACTAAACTCTCTCAAAATTTTGAAATTATCAATTTTTAATCTTTACCAAAATATGTTCAAGAGTGGTCTCATTTTAAAGGTATTGTGAGTATCTTTTAAATGGTACTAATATTATAAAAAATGTATGTACAAATTTAAAGTTGTACCCATTTTATGAATAAAAATAGAGTGAGTAGTACTTTTTTAATATGGATACAAAATACCATTGTGACACTCCACATTGTTAACTTTATAAATGTCTTGTATGAATAATCAAAGTCTGATGTGACAAATTTTAATTATCAATTTTTGGTTATACCACTGATGATGTTGTTAGCCATGATTCACGGAAATCATATAGTTGCATACAACCTGTGCATCATGCTATTATAATAATATATACTCCATAATTATAAATCTTTTCCTGTTTGACGGTTTGACCATCATACGCCACATTAATTCAACCAGAACTCGAGGGTGATTCTAGCAGGGAAATTGCTTTGCGCCCTCACCTGACATGAGCCCTGCCCTGGGCCCCATGCGCCTGACACGGTAAAATTACTGTTTTGCGCCTCCTCTTGTCCTTTAATTACCATATAATATATTATTTATATTACTTTATTAACTTTATTTATATTACTTTGTTTCCTTTAATTACTTTATTTATATTAATTCATTTCTTTATATAAATTAATTTATTATTTATTTAATTCAGTTATTTAATTTAATTCATTTTTATTTAATTATTTATTTATGGCTTTTGTTAATATCTTTTTTCTCTTTTATCTTTTTAATATGCTCTAATATGTTGTTTCTCTTTTTTAATTATTTAATTATTTAATATCTTTTTTCTCTAATATCTTTTAATTCTCTTTCTTTATATATTTTTTAATATGCTCTAATATCTTATTTTTCTTTTTTCTTTTTCTCTTTTATTTAATATTGTTTATTTACTTCTTTTTTTAAATTACTTTATCTTATTTATTTAATTTGTATATTCAGATTATTTCTTATCTTTTTATCTTCAATCACAACCACTCATTCAAATTTTCTTCTTATCTTCAATCACAACCACAACCACTCATTCAAATTTCCTTCTTATCTTCAATCACAACCACTCATTCAGATTTTCTTCTTATCTTCTTATCTTCATTTACTACCACTCATTCAGATATTTTTCTTACCTTCTTATCTATTTATATTACTTCATTCTTCTACTACTTCACATCTTCTCTTCTTAATTCTCCTATTACTTCATACATACATTCACAGAACATCTCCCTATATTTTTCTTTCTTTTTTCGTAATTCATCGAAGAACATTATGGATGGCTACTACTATCCACATGATTGGTCATTTGAGAATGATGTTCCTAGTGAGGAGAGCATCTCCTCCAGTAGTCGCGATTATACACCCGAATTTAGCACTGATCAGGTTAGTTATTTTCGTTGTTCTTATGCATATTCGTTAGTTATTTTGAACGTAGATAAAATATGGTAAGGCTGGATAATGTTTTGCTTATACATATTCGTTATTATTTATTTATTTTTTATTTATAGATTTTTGAAAGTAGACAAGATATGTTAGCTTGGGCGAAGAGAGTTGGTCTCGAAAACGGTATTGTGGTAGTTATTAATAAATCTGCTAATTCAAAAGGCGGCAAGGGGTGCATTCTTGGTTGTGAGAGAGGAGGAAAGTATAGACCGCACCGTGGGGTTGAAGGGCAAATCTTGAATAGGAATACTGGGACTAAAAAATGTGATTGTCCATTTGAGTTGCGAGGTATACCAATACCTCCAGACGGTGCCAAGTGGGGTTTAAGGGTTTCTTGTGGTCTCCATAACCATGAACCAACAGAAAATATTGAGGGTCACGAGTACCCATCAAGGCTAAAACCAATGGAGAAACAATTTGCGGTCGAGATGGCCAACAGCACCGCACCTCGTGAAATTCTTAGTATTTTGAAGAAAAAAAGACCCGTTAAACACTACGGGAATTAAAAGCATTTACAACGCTATTTTCACAAACAAGGAAGCCAAATGAGACGGTCTAACTGAAACTCAGTATGTCTTAGACCAACTAATTAAGAAGGGATACCTCCATGACTTTAGGAGAAATCAAGAGACCAAAGAAATCACAGATATTGTTTGGCTTCATCCTACAAGTCTAGAGCTATCTATCAACTTTTCATCCGTGTTGGTAATTGATGCCACGTACAAAACGAATGAGTATCGAAAACCACTATTGGAGGTTGTGGGTATCACATCCACAAATCTAACTTGCTCGCTTATGTTCGCATATCTTAATAATGAGAGGGAAGATACATGTACTTGGGCCTTGAATACCTTAAAGAAGTGGATGGTTGGAAAGGGGGCATCATTGCCATTGGTATTTATTACAGATCAGGAATTGGCACTTATTAATGCCATTGAAGCATGAAGTTCACATCATTTGCATTTGGCACATAAAATCAGTGCGTAATGAAGAACTGCAGCGCTGTGCTTGGTCTAAAGTATCAAGACTTTTACCTTTCGCGGCAATCCCTTATTCATTCATCGAGAACTTCGTCTTACCAATAGAAGTGGGTTGCTATGTGCGAGGAGTATAGCCAATATCCGTGTGTCATACATTATCTTGCGGATACATGGTTAAGGCCGTACAAAGAGCGATTTATTACAGCATGGACAGATACATGTATGCACCTCGGAAAGCAATTCAACTCAAAGGTATAGTGACTTTATAACTTTACGAGTTAAAAATTTTGCATTATATTGTACTACACTATTTATACTTTCCTACTTTAAACAAAGTGCATTATTCTATTACAGGGCCGAGTCTGCACATGCGAGGCTAAAGAAATATTTGGGGGGTACCACCATGTCATCGCTCCAAACATCTTTTGAGGGCATAGAGAATATGTTGGTAAATTAGTTTGGGAAAATTAAGAAGTCGTTCGAGAAATCTCTCAACATTCCACGTCACATACATTTACGTGACGCCATTTTTGATGAAATAAGGTGTCGCATTTGTAGACACCCCAATTTTTAACCTCTGTGCATCCCCAATGATGAAAGAAATGCTCAGTGGTACTTTGGAACAGCTTGGAACAGCTATTGTGGACTTCAGAATTTTTGGACAAAAATAGCCCTAGCCGTACGGTTCACTGTACAAACCGTACGGGTTACTTTTCAATGATCAAGCCGTGTAGTTCACTCACATAAACCGTGCGGCTAACCTTCTTAACCGTGTGGTTATGTGTCAGGTAATATTCGAATTCCTGACAGCAGATGCATCTCATCATTTTGGAAAAGATTCGTACAGATTTTATTCAGTTTCTTTCGTCTATAAATAACCTCTCACTCTCCCATTTTCAACACACAGCAATTTCCGTACCACCCCGATACGCCGCCAAAATTTTCGGGTCACTTCCCGTTCAAAAATCCCGTCCGAAAACCCCGTCCAAAACTTTCGTCTAAACCATAGTATACTCCTCTTCTCTCATTCCCAGTGACCCATAATACACCTAAGAAAGCTTCCGTCCGAAGCTTGCATGCAAGAATTTCTGAAGTTTCTAAGCTGTTCAAAGCTTTTGCAAAGGTACAACTATGTTTCGCGGAGTCGAGTTCGAAACTCCGATTCTCTGAGGGGACCCCCGGGTCAAGAGTGACTCTAATAGTCATTTCTAGGCTCGGGTGGTTGAGTTTTTTTCACAAAAATCAAGTTTTAAAAGCAATAACAAGTTTCTGTTCGAAAACCGAAATTTTGAAAAATCCTTCAAAAGGGTAACCGCACGGCTAACCTAAGTGAGCCGTACGGCCAAAATAGGTGAGCCGTACGGCTAACCTTTGCAACACAAAAATTTCCTCTGTTCTCCTTGATCGTACTCTGTTTTCTGACTCTCTGAAACTCGTTTATTGCACTTTCACCCCCCCTTTTTTACTCTTTTATTATTACAATTCAGTTCTTTCGTTTAATTTTATTTCTGTTATGGTTTCATTGTTGCTTTTTATTATTTATTTGTTTATTTGCCAAAGTTTTCAATAAAACGTTTTCCGAAATCTCACAAAAATTTAGTAGAGACCGGGGATTTCCCGGGCGAGCGGGGTACTTTTCAATAAAACCTTCCCCGTTCGTAACCTGGCTTCCGAATCCAAGAATCTTTTCGCAGATCAAACCTTTTCCAAAGCTGCACAAGAGTCATCAACGGTTTCTCGGGTACCAAAATCATTTTCCAAATAAATCTCGGGTGGCGACTCACATTTTTCTTTTTCAATTTCAAAACACCAAAAAGGCTTATGAGCCGCGTGGATCGACAGTCCACAGCATTTCATTGTATGCAATGGAGTTGATCGATTTTCAGCTACAATCCGCTGCAGATGCCTACCCCTTCCCAGGCGGCAGTTGCGGTTGTTCGATCAAAATCATCACACGGATTGCCATGCATGCACGATCTGAGGTATTACCGTACCATGCGCATTCCAATTCTGTTATCCAATATCCACTTTCATTGGAGTAGGCTCTCTAGGCACGCGGACGGGTTTAATGACTGAGGGAGAACAACCCGACGGGACATCTCATGTGGTGGACATATTACAGGGGATGGATCCGTGTATGCAAAAGCAAATGATAGACAGGTTTGTTGATATGGCGGATCCATCTAACAGCAGTGTTCGAGGGCCATCGTACAATACAGAACATAAAGGTCGACCTGCGGGAAAAGCTAAGCAGAGTGGACGACGCATACCTTATTGTATAGAAAAATCTACTCCATCATCTAGGGTTGCATCTAAATTGAGAGGGAAAGGGAAATGGATAAATTCAGGAAGGGAGAGGGCAGAGAGGAAGAGGGAGGAGGATCATTACATTCAGCATTTACCTTGGCAATTTCAGCAGTATAGGTGTCATACCAAATACGTCAAAGCTATGGTCATTGTGGATTCAGGGCAATAGCCGCACAAATCTATGGCACTGAGGAGGGCTAGGCTCAAGTGCGACATGATCTTATCCAAGAAATTAATTAGAATAGAGATCTCTACAATG
This sequence comes from Vaccinium darrowii, assembly GCA_020921065.1. Taxonomy (NCBI): domain Eukaryota; kingdom Viridiplantae; phylum Streptophyta; class Magnoliopsida; order Ericales; family Ericaceae; genus Vaccinium; species Vaccinium darrowii. The sequence continues at coordinate 9,861,822 of CM037157.1, forward strand.
CGGTTTATCCACTACAAAATATGGCAGATGAGGTACTACAGTCACTAAGCTGTTGGATGCCTACGGCTCAACATACAAATTGGATGGACTGTATGAGTTTGGGGGTAGTCATTGCATCACGGTACAACATTGTACTACACACATTTGACGAGAATGTTATAGGTTGTTTTACTCATTTGCCCTTGAGATCCCCTCCAGTTCTAGTCTGACAGCGCCAAGAAATAACTATTGTCCGTATTAACAATCACTTTGTGCAACTTTTTTTGCGCCCTCATCACCTTGTACCACCCATTCCAATGTGGTGGTGGCAGAATGTGTCAAATGAAGCTAAAAAATGGGCTTTTGCTTATAATGTACGTGCTCAATTGTGGTTCGACATACTGGGCGTCGAGTCGGAACCACAATTTGAAGGCAATATTGATTAGAGCTGAACATTGTCAACGTGATTGTAATATTTATTTACTTTTAAGTGTGATTGTAATATTATTCACTTTTAGAATTTTTTTTTAAAATTATTCATTGTTAGGACAAATTAATTAACTAAATAAAATAATATAAAGTTTCTAAATATAAAGTCAAATTTAAATGTAAATTAAAAAAATAATTTACTTGCAAATTTAATTTGAATAAACCAAATTAAATGAATAATTAAATAAATAAAGTTAAAATAGTAAATGAAATTAATAAAATTGGAACGAAAAAAGAAAAAAAGAAAAAAAAGGAATTTGTGCCGACAGAGAGGGGGGGTGGGTGGGGCAATTGGGGGATTGGGTGGGTGGGGCCCTAGGTGGGGCGATTGTCAGGGCCCAAAGCGCCTCTCTTCTAGCAGCAGCGATACCTTTTTGAATTACCGGCACATGTCCACGTCACCACCACCACTCAAAATTTCGAAAGAGACAGATTATACGGCCGTTTGAGCAAAACCTACCTGGCACTTTTGGACTGTCCTCTTATTGCCTTCCACGTCGCACACCCGGCCACACAAACGAACTCTCCCAACCGAGCAATTTTTCAGTGCTACCACTTGGTACCCCAGGCGTGCATTTGGCCGTCAATTCGAATTATAAAGACACACACAGGAGAGAGAAACGGGAGAGAGACGAGGAGAGAGAGGATTTTGATCTCGAATGTTTAGTACACTTTTGAACTACGCTAAGCAATGTTCGAGTACATCGTAAGCTCGGCCTTATGGTACCCACATGCATGCCAAATTTTTTCCTCCCACCTACTGTAACTGGGTGGGGTATGTATTCTCCGAATCGATTCTCTCACCGCTCACTGCGTTCGTCTCAAGATTTTGCTTTCCCCGTGTTTGCGTGTTTCCTATAATTTCTCATTTCTAGAGCTGTCTCTCTCTCTCTCTCCACTTGTGTGAACTCGAAGCGAAGCCACAGAATTAAGTCTCGTGTAATCATCGTTTAATCTTTCCTTAACGCTTACCATATTCTGATCATTGAGCATTCTGTATACCTAATTCTTCCATTGACACAGGTATTGTTCTCTGTAACGAGTACATCTGTATCGTTTTCATTTGGTAATGGTTCTGCGCTTGTATGTGTAAACCTCTTCTAATCATTTTCTCGAACGTTTGATTGGATATTTGATGGTGCTTCCTTGTGGCTGAATTGGGTTTTTAAGTCTGTGGTGTTTTATGATTGAGCTTGGCTAAAGTTTGTGATTTGAACTTTCAGAAGAAATTTCTGGAGGAGTTCAAGTTTTGTGTTGGTTGGCTATTAGTATTATAAAAGAATGCTTTGTTAAGGAAGAGAACAAGGTCGTCTATGACTCGATGTGTGTGCGTATGTATTCTCGTTTTGTATTTCCTGTTTGCATCTATTTATTAAGCGTGCGTATTTGTCCATCTGGATTCTACTTTTTCATGATGATCGATGGCCTTTTTTTAAGTAGGAAAGACCTTTGTGAATATTTCAAATTCCTGCATTAGCAATTTAGAAACAACGGTGTAACCAGTTTGTCCATTTGTTTTGCTATTGGCACTACCTTTAAAAACCACTCAACACCCACACTATTGCCTGCCCCCATTGCTCAAGGATAATTGAGCCCTTGTTCGTGCTGGTGTCCCTGAAGCTGTAGCTTCCTGATCACTGCAATTTTTCGCTTAATTCACATGCCTTTGTTCTCCTCCATTTTCCTCTTCTCTAACCTGTCTGGGTCCTTGAAAATCCCTGTGGATAGGTAAACCAGTGTGGATGTAAGAAGTCCTAATGCTGTACAACTATTAGGGCTTTCACCGCAATCCCAGTCCAAATAGATGTCCATCAATAAGTACCTGGGTCCAAACATGTCCAATTAGGTGGACCAATTCTCACACTTATAACCAAAAAACCATTGAGATCTAGTAGTCCAACAGCCACCTAGGATTGTTTCTGTGAACATGATTGGTGCCCAAGTGCTTCTTATTTGTTGTTGATTTTCTTAATCTTTATTGAAACAAGTTGTTGGTCAATGTATGTGTCAGGCTGGATGCAAATCAGTTGAGTTGGAATTTTTTTCCAGCGTCTAGAAAGGTTTTTATTCATTGATCTTTTATATCAGTTGTTGTCTGATTTTCTTTTTGACGGTCGTTTACTGAAAAATTGAAAAACAAGAGAGAAGTAAGTGTGTTCGGTTTTTTCCGTGCCTTGTCGTTTAGAGTTTTGTTGAGCATCCTCTTCATTAATTCTGCTAAAGGTGGAGAAATATTCTAACTTTCACCAAATTGTTACTTGTGCAGCTCGTAAACCAGTGCCCAGAAACATTTATTCTTGTAGTTCGGGTATTTCTATCATTCACATGCTCTGCAGCATGGTGTACTCCTAATACTCTTATGGTCAATCACACACCTGGAGGTTGCTGATACATCTGACGGAGATGGATATCGCTGGTCTCTTAACTTCTGCTGGTATCAATATAGGTGTGTGTCTGGTGTTTTTCTCACTGTATTCTGTGTTGAGGAAACAACCAAGCAATGCAAGTGTGTACTTTGGACAAAGGCTTGCTCAGTTGCGGTCAAATGGGCGAGATCATTTCTCCTTTGACAGATTTGTTCCTTCACCAAAATGGTTATTAAAGGCCTGGAAAGCATCTGAAGAAGAAATATTGATTTGTGGGGGCTTGGATGCAGTGGCTTTCCTCAGAATTGTTGTTTTCAGGTAATTATATCCTCCCTGAAACTTGTAAGAGTGAAAATTTAAACACTTTTGGTAACCATATTACTTGTTTTCGAGGATATAAGGCATGAAGTATTTAGCCTGGACTCTTGCATAGGGATTTATGAACATTCGATAAAATTTATTAGGCTTTCTTTTTGTACAGACTGCTATTTTGTTCCTTGCGCACAAATAAAACAACATTCTAGTTTATCATTATATCACTATCTTGGTTACTGCAACTCATGGTAGCCATATGTAAATGTATATAGTAGATGCTTGGGCACTTGCGATGCGTGTGAAAATCGTGTTAATGCAAAAGATGAAAAAAATGAAATTATTGAATTGAGATTATAGAAAATCTGGGATGTGACACACACACACACAAACTTTCTCTTTCATTTTGACCATTATTTGCATAATCGACCATTTATTTCATAATATATATATAATAGAAAGGCACGCGCGTATATATATACATATATAAACACACACGAGAGAGAAGGGGCTGGGTGGGGTGGGTTTTTGTTTTTTGGGGGGGGGGGTGGGGGGGGAAGTGGTTGTAAATAGTGCTGTGATTTGTTGGTGGGCAGTCCTTTATTCGTAATTGTAAAGGTGGCTGATAAAGGAATGGTAATAGGCCAAATCATTGAAAGAAAGTAGAGAACAAGGCCCACGCGAACAAACATCAATTCGTTTCCAGGACTTATTTTCAGTTTTCTAAAAGTCGCTAGGTGTGCCCGACTAATTGGCACCTAGGCAGATTTTAATCTACGCGTTAGACCCCTGCGGCCCTGCCTAGTGCCAAGGCCCCGACTAGTAGGCCGTCTAGACCGACTTTTAGAACACTGCTTATTTTGTTACATAGTACATTATCATTATTGCCCGTTGATATGTTATGAAGCCATTAGTGGGGAATTCTAATGTAATAACCCTTTAGGACTTGACTACCAAAACATGTGCCGATGTAAATTTTGTTGGACATTTAATGTAGTGCACTGAGGGAAGAAAGCAATGGAGTAGAATATAAGAATACAGGATGAAGAAGAATCATAGAACTATAGAAGAGACTAGAGAGACGAGTGAAGGGTACATTGGGGAGGGAACATAAAAAATTTCCAGCAATGAACAAACAATATGGCCCTTTTAACGTGTGTTAAAATGCTTCCACCTATTTTAGGCTTATATACATGACCAGTGAGAAAAATAAGGAAACATGAGATTATAACTGATACCAACGAAGATAAAGCACGGAAAAAACTAAAAAGTTCTGATTCTCTATTATTCATCATATGCCTTGTAGATTCCAATGATTTTCTTCCTTACTGGGAGAAAGCCTCTTCGTAGAGTGATGAAACAAAAATACTCCACTGATAGTTAGCACTGGCACAACAATCATCAAACCTAAAGGGCGTGTGGTCAATGAATTACTTCCTCAATCAAGATATATTAATAGGTTGCTTACAAGTTATATCCAAATGCAGCATTACTGATTACCACAACGAGACTTCTCATAAACTCACCATCAGATCCCCATGAGCTCCTGAAGACATTGAATGTGGACTAAACAATCGGATCATTCTTTATAGGAAGTTTAATTTATTTAGGTTATATTCATGTTTCTTTCCTTATTTTCTCAAATCAACATCTCGATTAAACTACCAAATCATGCTTTCCCACAACTAGTGTAAGAAAGAAATAAGTGTGAAGCAAGATTGTTGATGAAGTCACATACATCAAATGTATCCTAAAGGATTTTGAATTCCTGAAAACTATATTACTAATCCAATGCCATCCCCATCAACACCATTGGGAGAACAAAAATGGATGGAGAAGAAAGCGTTCATTTGACAAAAAAAAAAAAATAGAGGACCACAATAAGAGGCATAATAGCTTGGTGAGTTTAGTATCTTTTACACAAGGTGATTCCTATTAAGGTTTCTTATAATGTAACCCATTGGGTAATGGTCTTCGCTATTAGAAAACTTGGCTACTATTTCTGTGCCAAGCTTGAGTTGTTTCTTACTTTTTATTCTATTCGCCAATTGCTACCAACTAGGAAAATTTTGTCATTCTAGCCGATTTGAAACAATAGGGGCCAGGCTTTGTTAGTTTAATAGTTCATATTTGCAAATGTTGCAGAGAATGTGCTTATCCTTTTTGGATCCATTTTTATCTGCAATTTTGAACCCATAACTTGCACTTCGTTAATTCAATGGCTTTCGCTCACATTCCGGTATGCGAGTCTTTTGGATTTGATGTGATTTTCAGATAAAGTAGGTATAAAGTTTCCAATTTTTTGTGAAACCAATGAGCTGCCTGCCTGCCATTCGTTGTCCTTGTGTAATTGACGTTTTAAATATTACTATTTCTATTTCTCCCTATTTCTGAAGGGGGTGGGGAGTATAGTTGGGAGAGTGGGCTTTACATTGACGACTGTAATTTACCGTACAGGTTTTCTAGGAACCTGTGCTTGATGCATTATTGTACTTATTCTTCTTCAAAATGAACTTTGAGGTAGAACTTGAGTCTTTGGAACACACGCTATTAAGACATGAAGAATGCAACATGTTCTAAGTGTGAAGCGAAGTCCCACATCGCCTGGTTACCAAAGTAATTTGAAATATATAAGCGCGAGGGTACCCTCACTTTGTGAGCCAGCTTTTGGGGTTGAGTTCTACCCAAGACCGTGTAACACTAAGATTGGAGCCTAACTACCAAATTGTCATAAAATTTATTTGGTAATAGCTTTTGACTGCCCTATTTTGTTGTAGTAGTTCTCACCCCTTTCTTTTAGATGTCCAAAAAAAAAAAAAAGAATGTTCTGAGTCTTTCTGTTTCCTCTTGTTTATTCTTAGCTACAAAGCATGTGGTATTTTAAGTGTTTTATTCTAAGATATAGGATCTAACTTATTTGATGAATTAGTTCACATATTCGATTTGTAAATTTTCTTAGTATTTTTTCAACAGTAGGCGAATCTTCTCCATTGCTGCCCTGATTTGTATTCCTCTTGTGCTTCCGTTGAATTATTTTGGCAAAGAGATGAAGCACCGGCATATCCCTTCAGTGTCATTGGATGTGTTCACAACTGGGAATATCAGAGAAGGGTCCAAATGGTATGAGTTATGTCAATATGCCTACTTCAAACAATTTATCCCAAAAGTTTCTGGAAATTTCTGTTTTTACTTGCAGATGTTTACACATTCTAAAACCATGAGTTCATGTTGCCTCTGATAACAAGCTGAATAAATAGGGCATTTAGGTCCTGCTGGCTTTTATACTACAAAATTAAGAGTCCATGAGTCTTGCTTGGTCAAGGAAGGATGGTACTATGGTAGTCTTGCAGCTGTTCTGTGTTTAATGACTACGCTAAATTGATTACATCTGCTGACTTTTATACTACAAAATTGGAGTCCATGAGTCTTGCTTGGTCAAGGAAGGGTTTGGCAGTCTTGCAGCTGTTCTGTGTTTAATGACTATGCTAAATTGATTACGATGCGTACTTATCAATAATTTTTTTTTTTTTTTGGAATACAATTGAGTTCGTGTGGCTTTCTAGGACAAATTGAATTGAAAGGAAAACTGGGTCTTGTTGCAATCTATACCTACCTTAGAAGCACAGATCTGGACACTAAATACGGACACGTATAAACATTATTTCTCCAAAATGTAGGACACTAACGTGTTGGGATGCGTTTAGTTATATATAAGTATTTGTGAAAGCAGAAAAACTTCACTTTCACTTCTTGAAAAAAGCCCAAACCGGCTGCCAAAAAAGTGCTACAGTGTGTGCTACAGTGCACTGCGCCTTACACAGCATTGGTGAACGTTCGAAACTTGGGATGAGCTTTTGAATGGGCGCTTTTTCGTTTTATGGGCATTTAAGCCACACAACGGTTGCTGACGCCACCGTAACCAGAGGTGAATGTATTCGATCTGGAGAAGCCATTCAATACGTTCACCAGCAATTTCCAGGTCTGAGAAGATATTGAAGGTTCTCTCTCTCTCTCTCTCTCTCAAAATCTTGATCTGGTTAAAGAAAAGCTCTCTCCTGATCTCTCTTTCAAGTACTACATCTGGTTTAAATCCCATTAGCATGTGCGACTTTGGCAAAAATCGTTTTATTATGTTTGTGTTTCTAGGTCTAGGACTCTTTGTAGCTTCAGGGGTGGTAGTTTCCTGAGGAAAGCAGTAGTGATTTTGCGTTTTCACGTGCTAAAGTTCGTGATTTTACTGGAAATTCAGGGGTTGATTCCGAAAGGCCAAGTGGGTTCAGTGAAACCGAGCCAAGAAAAAGTGGATTGAAGGAAAGTGATTTTGCGATGAATGGGACCGGGGAGCGTATTTTTTGGTGAAGGAAATCAATTTTGGTGAACTTGATGAATCTGGGTTTATTGACTTGAAACTTGATTTAGCAATATAGCTCCAGGAACAAGAAAGATTTTGCTCAGAGTGAGTCAATCAAGGCCTAGAAAGCTCGAAAGCTGCTTGTGTGGGAAGGACCATCCTTATTGGCTTGAAACTTGATTTATCGACTTGAAACTTGATTTAGCAACAGAGTTAAGAAAAGCAGAGTACTCTGTTTTGAAGGGCAGTGATTTGGCAGCTTCATTTGAGGATTTTGGTGCGTTACGAGGTGGGGTTTTTTTTGGGAAAATGTGAAAAGCATGAAATGCTCAGAATGGGGGGATCTTGAAGGATTATAATGAGTGAGACAGGAATCAAGAAAGACGAGAGAGGGTATAAGGGTTGGAGATGGATTTTCAAGCACCATCCTTATTGGAGAAGTGCAAGTAAGAAGGATGAAGGTTCATGTATTGGGGAGTTGATGTTGATGAACTATGAAGACTGATTTTTATTTTGTTATCTTTTTCTTTTGTTTTTTCAAAAGTCTTGGTTGTTTTTTGCTTGCTGCACGATCCACAATTTTGTAAGGATGCAACTGGACTTGATTGTTGAGAGTGAGCAACGTGATGATGAGCACCTCGCAGCAAATTAACGTCACTCCTAGTCAATTGCGAGAAATGGCTAGACTTAGTAACTCTATTCCCCACCAAATCTTTAATAGCCAAAGGCAATAATGCGTATTTTGTTTTCGAAAATAGGTTCACACAAACATGTTTTCTGTTTTCTCTTCCTTTTTAGGGAAATCAGAAATTGTTTTTCAGACAACAGAACATAGAAAATAGAAAACAGAAAATAAGAAGTGTTACCAAACAAGGCCTTAGTATTTTCACCATTTGCGCGTTTTCCATCTCTGCGATAAGTTCTTCAAAGATCATTTCGTTTTGATCTTTTCGGAAAATGTCTGGGAGAGGAGATATCATACTTGAACTAGCTATATCTCCTTGAGCCATTTTATCTCACTTTACTTTGGTGCTAGTCCAATGTATATACCTATTTTTTATATCCTAATGGAGTCCAAGGAATATACAAATTTTTAACTTTTATGTGCATAATTATCTATATGGTTCCAATCGGTTGTTCTTTTTCCTTTAGTAACTTAGGCCATGTTTGTTTTTCAGGCTTGGGGTCCATTGCCTCGCATTGTATATCATATCCTGCTCTGCCTGTGTCCTTCTTTACTTTGTAAGGATACAACCCTTTTGCAATATCTTTTATGTTTACCCTCCTGTTTTATCAGGTAGATATCCACTGTAAGAAGTTTTTTGTTTGTTTCTAGACATTAAGGCTTATTCTAGTTTGATTCTTTAGGAATACAAAAACATTGCAAAGTTGCGGTTGGAGCATGTTGTTGGATCTTCTCTGAACCCAAGTTACTTCACAATTATTGTCCGTGCTATCCCATCGTCTCCAGAAGAATCATGCAGTGATTCAGTGAGAAATTTCTTCACAAGTTATCATGCTTCTAGTTATCTGTCACACCAAATGATTTATCGGTCCGGTGCAGTTCAAAAACTGATGGTGAGAATCTTCCTTGCAGATTCTACTGATGGATTGGCTGATTACATTAATAATGTATGCTTTTTCCTTATGATTTTGACTTTTATGGGCTGTAAAATACGAAGGTATAGCAATAACAGCTTTTTGGGGTGAAATCTAATAATTGTTGCTTTCTATCATAAACATTTTATTTTCTTAACAGAATATGATTGTGTTCCATATATCCTTTGTATGAGACTGTTCTGTTAGCAGTTAAAGTGGCTTTCTGAATAAAAAGGTTATACGGACAACTACTTTATTGGGTGCAATGTAATCTTTCTGCTTCTCACCATTACACTGTCTCTTTAATATAGTACTCCAAAACTTCTTGATAGCAAGGAAGAGCACTGTATAGAGGGCTTCCCTAAGACGTTGTGCACCCCAATCCTCTCCATGGTATTTGTTTTTGATTTTGTGTTGTACCCCTCTTTGGATGGTGAGAGTATTGGATCTGCCATGTTATGGGTGCTTTATCTAATTGATTTGATACATGAAACCAAATTAATTAAGAAGTACTGCATGCCTTAGGATTGTTGGTGAGGAAGATTAATTAGAAGCCAGTTGGTTGAGGAATCTTGGTTGGAAAAGGAACATTGCCAAAAGAGTGTTGGCAAGTTTAGGTGTCCTTGTACAAGTAAACAAGACTTAATGGCAAACGAAATACTACTATACCCGGGCACAAAGCAAGGATGCTACAAATATACCAAGGGGGTATAATGGTTTATGAGCTGATGATGTACAGGGTGAGAGGAAAGATATTAGGGCACTGGAGGTAAGGGCTCAACGCCCTTGAGTGAGTGAGGCTCTTATAGGGGTGTTCATTTACATGATTTCTCCATCTCACATTGAAATATTTTATTGTAATGAAAATCTCTCTTGCGGATGTATGCAATTGGGGCTAAATATCATAAACTTGGTGGTTCTTTTTATCGTGTGTGCTTTTTTATTTTTTTGAGTGCTATTGACTTGGATGGGATTGCGGTAATAATTCCCAACAATTAAATGATGAGAAAGGAAAGGATTTGGGTTTCTCACCAAATCTCACCATTTCTTGGTGAGAAACAAAATAGACATTGGATACATGTAATCTTTCTCTTCATTTCTCACCTCTAACAACTGATAGCATGCTCATGAAACTAAATGTACTTAAATTGAACCAATACGTAGGGAAATAGAGGAGTTTCCTGCTTTTAGAATTCTACGCACTGGCTTGTTAATTACTTATTAAGCAGTTTTAGAGTCTACGCTAGTCTGAGCTATTTAATGAGATCTTCCTATATTTAATGCATAACAATTCGTTCTGGATCTTTTGCAGTTCACCAAACCTATTTTTTTCTTTTTCCATCTGCAGATTTATCTTTTTCTATTTGTATCAAAGCTTCTACAGCCATAAAATTTTCAAGGTTGTGGGGTTTAGACCTTTGGGTGATAAAATGTATGAAAGTAGCATTAATATGGTGCAGATTACTAGCATAGGTGACAGAAATGATTGTAATCCCTTGACTAAACAAAAATAAGTTTGTATCTTTAGTTATCAAAGTATGGTTGTCGTATACGAAATATTCTCCATCTGGGAAGTTCCCGGCATTTGTACCACAATTCTACTCCATAGTCCTTTTGTTTGTGAACATTTAGCTGTGTTCTCCAACAAATAGGAATCTGTGCTTTGTTTGGTCATGGTGTTTATACTGATCTGCTTGCAGAATGATGCATCAAAGATGATCAAGTGCACTTCAACTGAGCAGTTTGGGACATATTTGAAAAACTGTGGTCTTTGTGGTGGAACTGCACATTCTTTCAAGGCCCTTTCTAGTGAACTGGAAAGTGTCAGGAATCGAAATGACGTTGCTGATCCAGATTTAAGAGACAAGGTAATTACAATTTCACATGAATTTAGTGAAACTGCAGAAAAAGATAAAAAAAAAAAAAAGAGATAAGGTAATAGAATAGAATGGTATGGTATGTCCACCAGGAGCGGCTGAAGGATTTTAGCGTAAAAACACTATATAAAATAGATGTATTTGTTTCGGTTAAAAAATTATCGGGCCTAAAATATTTTTTTTTTTTTGAGCTATATGATCTTCTCACTTACAAATTGAAGAGAATTTTTCATTTACTCTGGACTTGTACGAATGATTTAGTGCAAGCAATAGTGAAGAATAATCAATGAATGATAAGGTAACAGAAATGAAACCAGGGGCAGATACAAGACTTAAGCTCAGCAGTGATATATACTCCCTCCGTGCCAATTTAGTAGTCCTTTTTGAGGGTTCGTGTCACTTTTCAATTGCTTATATCTCGTTATTTATAATGTTTTATGTGATTTTGAAACATTGTCTAATAGAACTAATTGAGATCTATCTAAATAGATCCTTATTGCACATAAAATTACCATTTTAAAAATAGAGCTAATTTTTCATCCAGTTAGAATAGAACGAGGGACATTAAACTGGGATGGAGGGAGTATGGAAAAAGTTTTGTATACAAAACACTATACATATATTGATATTAATTGATTGCAAACTGCCTAGTTTATTTATTCTTTTGAGCTATATGATCTTCTTACTTATCTATTTAAGTGAGTTCTCATTTACTCTGGACTTGTATGAATGATTTAGGGCATTCAATATTAAAGAATAATCAAATTTTATGGAAAAAAAAAGAAATTTGTATGCAAAAAAAAAAAAAGAAAGAAGAAAATTGCAGTGCGTTTTTTGAACCCACGGGGATCGCTTGAACCTCCTGAAAAAGCCACAATACTTAGCGTACAGTTTTCTATTCTTCTGCATGTTTGTAAAGTGTACTGTTTGTCATGAGTGGTCGGTCAGAATGCTTAGCGTGCTACTTGAGGTTTTCGCTAATTACTCAGAGGTCTCTCTAATTGCTATTTTGTAGTTCAATCAACTTCATACACTATCTTGAGGTCTCAGTTATTGTTTTTGTTCTGTTAGGGGCGGAGGCAGACGATGTGTATAGTTTAGACGGCAAGAACAACACGACAAAAGTTTTATGTCAGTCACATGTTAAATAATCAGGGAGTAAAGAGATGGTCTTTGTGTAATATGTTAAAACTTTGCAATGTGCTTTTAATGTATCTAGAAGAACAGCCTGTTAAGAAATTTATTGAAGGCTTGTCTTGACGGCTAGAAGTACTTGTTTTACATTGAGTCCATGTGTATATGGTATCTGTGGCTTTTGTGTTAGGTACAGATTTTCTTAGTTTCTATTTTGTAGTACCTTGTTTCCAAGTAGTTATGGGTTCAAGAGTAGTTCAATGGGTATTTGTTTTTACTTTGTACTATTGCTTAAGACAGTTTCTTTGATCGCATTATTGTTCTCAGTTATTCTTGGGTCGAAACTCTTAATACTTGGGGAATTTTGAACTTGGATTTGTATCCTTCTCGAGCATTAGCTTGTGTTTCACAAGTAAGATGCAGTCGAAACAAATTGCTAGTTTTGGTTGAATACTTTCGAAGCGTCAATGGCAACCACTTCAATGTAGTTAAATTCATCATGCAGGAGTGTGTAGCTGCTTTGGTTTTCTTCAAGACTCGCTATGCAGCTTTGGTTGCTTCACAGGTTCTTCAATCAGCAAATCCTATGTCATGGGTCACAGACTTGGCTCCAGAACCACATGATGTCTATTGGAAAAACCTTAGTATTCCATATCGACAACTTTGGGTTCGTAGGATAGCAATTCTTCTCGCCTCTATTGGTTTCATGATTTTGTTCATCCTTCCTGTGACTTTCGTACAAGGTCTCCTTATCCTAGAGCAACTGCAGAAAAAATTCCCATTTCTGAGAAAAGTTTTAAGGAAGTACGTTACTCTCCTAGCTTTGTAAAGCCTTTTTCACACTTGCCTCAAGCAAGTTGGCAACTTATCATGTTCTTACTTGTGTGCAGCAAGTTTATGGCCCGTGTGATAACGGGGTACCTTCCCAGTGCGGTACTGCTGTTGTTTCTGCTTGCTGTTCCCCCAACAATGATGCTGTTTTCAACAATTGAGGGGGCTATCTCTCGCAGTGGCAGGAAAAAGAGTGCATGCTACAAAGTCTTGTATTTCTTAATCTGGAATGTCTTCTTTGTTTATGTTTCGTCAGCGAATATTATAGAACGATTGGATATAGTTTCTCGTCCCAAAGATATGACTGAACAACTTGCCGCAGCAGTACCGAGACAGGTACTTCTTGTCTTGCCTTTTATTGCATACCAATAGGTGCTTATCACCTTGGCTTATTTGCGTATACAACAAATTGTTTCTTCGCTGAACCCAATTGGTAGTACGAGTACCCAAGAAGCATGTTCTGGACGGACATGGGGCTGATATAACATCGACACACGGATATGGACATGTTGATCACACGTTGAATATAATTCTGTACTTGAAATATTCTTTTGTAGATGAAATTATAGTTTTTGCCAAATTGGAATCAACCCGAATGATGTTTAACATGGTGTAGATATAAATCAACAGTCACTTAATACGAACCATGAATCCTGTCAATTTTGACTCTGATCCCCAACTTGTACAAATTGCATTACGACCTCCTAATGTATCCCTGTCGTTTCCCTTATCCTGTTGTGTACACATTTAAGCATGTTTGAGACGTGTCCGGAATGTGTCATGTTGCATAGTGTTGGTGTCCGACACGTGTCTGGTACCGATACACGATATATGCGAGGCCAATCTCCTTCTCACGCTTCTTTGTGGGAGACTATTAACCCGTGTTCACTCATTATGGTTCTCCATACTAGGATATTAGTGGATTATGCATTTCTATTGTCTTGAAGAGTCAATTTTTTACCTTGATTATGGGTTCCAATTCTTTGCAGGCAACCTTCTTTATGACATACGTTATGACATCAGGATGGGCGAGTTTGGCCTCTGAAATCATGCAACCATACGGTCTTGTCTGCAACTTTTTGTATAAATACATTCTCAGAAAAAAGGATGAACCGTCTAATGGCACTTTATCTTTCCCGTACCATACGGAAATTCCAAGAGTTCTCCTGTTTGGATTCCTTGGCTTCACCTATTCTCTGATGGCGCCTTTAATATTGCCCTTCTTGCTGGTTTACTTTTTCCTTGCAAGTCTTGTGTACCGTAATCAGGTGAATAAACTTCATTCTTTATGCACTGTTAGATTCCAGAAGAGGTTGACTTTTTCATATGGTTCATTGTCTATTGTTTGCTTCTGTTTTACTTTTATATTCGTTTATTTGTTTTTGTTATTCCGAAAGATTAGCTGACTTCTAATATTTATCCCTTTTGTTTTCCTTTTTAAACTGTATCAGTTGCATGCTTCATGTATTACCAACATGTAATGCAGCCCCTTAGGTTTAGTGTTTCTGGCCCTTTGCATTTTCAGGCCTGTGACAATAGAGGTTGTGTCCCTATGGGTAGAGATTCATTAACAAGTGACTACTTAATTCCAAATTTTGTAAATTAGGAAGTGAGTTCTTCTTGCTCTGTATGAGTTCGAAACAAAATTTCGCTTTATGTGAAGTAAAGATTATTCTGGAGGAGGTATGTCACTGCTCTAGTTGTGTGCATAGAGTACAATTAAGACTCGCCATACTGGGTCCGGCAGCTGAGTTTATTGGCATTTCCATATGCCTGGATATATTTTTTTGGATTTCAGACTGCAGGTGGTAGAGATTTGAGAGGTACAAGATTGAATGCTCTATAAAATAAAAGCTTTGATTCCATCTACTTAGAACTTGGAAGAAGCACTGCTTGTGGTTGAGGAGATGCCTCTCTCGCTTATGGAATTTATGATTAGGGACTGCCTGGGTATTCGGCAGTTGCTGGATTAGGATCTCTTTATGGGTCTGTCTAATTTTCATTTTATGGTTGTACTCTTGATGAGACTTTGTTCTCTTGCTTAGTTTTATGATATTTCCGAAGCATAAAAAAAAGAAAAGAACTTGGAACATGAATATTTTCCCATTTCATCTTGAATAATGCTGTGCAATGAACAACAGTAACAACACCCTTATAATTCCCAATCTGTAGGGTATGGGTGAGGAAGGACCGAAGATAGACATAACCTTTGAGAATATATGTACAAAGTGGCAAGAGAAAGTTTTGCCACTGATATGCTTTGTAATATGAAGATGCAAATAGTGATATGGTCTTCTTGAATATGCCTTTCAGATTCTGAATGTTTATGTCATGAGATATCAAAGTGGGGGCCAGTTTTGGCCTCTGATGCATAACACCACAATCTTTTCGTTGGTGCTGACACAAGTAATAGCTATTGGTGTCTTCGGACTGAAAAGATCACCAGTTGCAGCAGCCTTCACCATTCCACTGGTTATTTTTACTCTCCTCTTCAACGAGTATTGCAGGCAGAGGTTTCATCCAGTATTCAAGGACAATGCTGCACAGGTAGTATCATCTAGCCCAAAAAAGGAAAAAATTTGATCTTCCAATTCTGCCCGTTTGGTTTCCTTTGCTTATTTTTTATAAGTGCTAGTTTTATTGGGTTATTTTTATTTTTTTCATTTTTGATCAACTCTTTTTCACTTACGCGCTTCAAAGAAGGGAAAGTATGAGAAATTGGACCTTGTGTGGACAAAACAACCAATTAACAATGAAGAAGAAAAACAGTCCCTACGTTTTGTTTATTGTTTCTTTTTTTGAATATTAATGGACATGTACTTCTCTGATCAGATGTAGGAGAAATTATTTTTTTAACTAAATTATGATATATGCTCACGGAAGACGAAGAGATTCCGAAAATATAAGCAAATAAGGTGAACTAAACAAGTCTTGCTAACCTGTTCTATTTGTGAATTTGTTTGTAGGTTCTTATTGACATGGATCGGAAAGCTGAACAATGTGGGAGTATGGAGGCGATTCATAAGCAATTGCCTTCAGCTTATTGTCAGTGTGCATCAACTTCCAATGACTTGCCGAAATCTGTGCCTCTAACCCCCTGCAACGATGGGGATGATGTTAGCATTTGCGTCCCAGAAGACTCGAATCCAGGTTTGGTTCACCCAACACTTGTAAAGGCTCTCACTATTTTTCATTACAACATGCAGCCTAACAAGTAACAAGTACCCTTTTTTTTAATTTTAATTTTAATTTTTTTTTTTCAGGAAGCAAACCCATTCAAGGAAACGAATCATGGGGTCCTTCCAGTATGGAGATAGAAGAACCGAAGAAGTAGTGGATGGAAGGAAGTGACAAGGAAATAATGTGAGAAAAAAGGTGAGATTTACTGTGGTGTACGTATGAGAAATTTTACATGCAAATTGTACACATGCATTTTTGTGAGGGAAAAGGGTTGCCAATAATCATTTGAAGCTTTTGTACAGAAGATAGCTCCTGAAGGACCTATTGACTGAAATACAGAGTTTGACATTGCATACATAGATGATGGATCTCTGGTTTTCTATCATTTTATCTGGATTTTCCCTTTTGGAACATCTATAAATCTAAATATAGAAAGTGGTTTTCCACTTTTTGGTGAACATTTTTGTGAAGCGGTGTCACAAAAGTAATTCGCAATATATCCCAAGAAAAATTTTATGCTCCTCTAAACCATGACAAGAATAACTGCCAAAGGTAAAAGGGAGAAATCACTCCCACTCGCAACTGCCATAGCCCATTCCCCTCCAATCTTCCCGTTTACACGAAAGAATTGCCGAATACTCCCAGTTTCCTCTTCTTTGTTCATGATCACCCAATCAGGTATGATCATTCTTGTCCATTGTAAAGTCGAAGCTGTACTGTGTATATGTAATACATATGGATATACGCACACATCTACAGAGAGAGATTTCACTCTTTGCTCCGCTCTTTTGTGTGGAATCGGGTAACTCTTTCCCAAGCATTTGGTAAATCTGATTGCCTTCCTGTTTCCACGGTTGGGTTGGTTCTGAATTATTCATCAATTATGGTAATTCCTCAAAATAACCACTGCGGAACGTTTCTAGATTATGCAATGAATGTAATAATATGGACCAGGTTTGGATTGTTTCGAATTCAAGGAATTTTTCCATGTAACATGCTAGGACCAAAACTTGACAAGTCGACGGCTTTCTAATTGGCAAACAATTTCGGTACTCTTTTACCAAGTTGTCTAACTTGGGGTCAAATGAACCGGAGATGTAGTACTCTCTTCATGAGTGATTAATCGATGAAGATGTGTAATTTTTCAGTATAAAGTATGTTGACAAATGATTAATATTTGAAAATGTGTACCTTTTTGAGAATTATAAATACTTAACTTTCGAACACGTGTACTTTTTTTTATTTTTATACTAATTACTCTATCCATGTAAAGATAGTTCACTACCAAAAAGAGTCCAATTTTTGAATAAAAAAATAAAGCACCACCGTGCATAATTCCTTACATTTCTTGACACCAAATTAAAGATATAATTGAGAATTTTCTCCAAAAATTACACGGCATTTTACAATAAACTATCTTTGTGGGACGAAGTTAGGGAAGATATTAACTTTGGGTGTCACATCTGAATTGGAATCCTAGCTCTGTTCCTGTAGAAGGGGAATCGAAAAACTAAGGGTCGGAACCCAGCCACCTATTTCTTTCGACATTCCAGCTGCGTTTTGCGATAGCGTGCGTGCTTTTCTTCTGTCAGCAAATGTTTCGCGGCTGTTCCTTTCTGTACATGTGAACCATGATGCCATATCCTCCTACACGAGTCCGAAGAATTCTGTACAACCATTGCTAATCTTCCATCAACAATTCACACGACGAGTTCTTTGAATTGTTGAATTCAAAGAGTTGGTTTCCTTGTGCATAAAGGTAACGGTACCATGTGTGAAAAACTTGGGTGCCGGTCGGATATGGCCACATGCTGCCCAACCACGCATCTTGGCTGTTCAAAAGTGTTTTCGACGGCTCATATTTCTTCCCTCTCTCTTCTTTCTCTATTTGCAATCTGGGCGGAGATGCGCGGTTGGGCCAGAAAGTATTTGGAACAGGGAAAAAAATGAAATGGTACAGGAACGGCAGCCAACGACTGAGATCCACTTGGTTCCGTTTCATTTTTTTTTTTCTTGTTTCGTACCAGGGCTCCGGTCGGACACTGTTTGGTTCTTTTACTTCTTTGCAATGGAAAATGATTGTATGCGAGTGTGCCAGAGAGAGTTTCAATCTCCTCCCTCAGATTAACTTTGGAAAAACCAAATCTAATCAGGCGATTGTGTTTTATTGGTTCATTTACCTCAACTAAGAGGATTTTTTCAATAAGTGAAGAAATGTAAACCAACAAACTTAGGAAATCGAAGAACAAAAAGGAACAAGATACTTCGATTAGTAAATCAAAGGTAAACTTACTTCGAAATTGTCTCCAACTTCAGATACAAGAACTTCGAACAGCCACAGGTGATTGTTACAGAAACAATCAAGATTAATCCTAACTACTTCCTAATCTACTTCTTAATCTACTTCGAACTGAGTTCGAAATCCTAAACTACTTCGAACTGAGTTCGAAATTCTAAAACTACTTTGCCAATGAACAAACCAAGCATCAGTTTTTTTTGATAGCTGTTTGTTGAAGATTTGTCCGGGGGTTTTTACTCTTTAATTTCTTCTATTTATAGACGCTGCTTGTAGTTTGAACTTCCCGCTCCATAAATTTGAATATTGGCTTGCTTCGAACTTTAACTTCCACTCTTCGAGTTGGCAGTTTCTTCCTCCTCCACGTCTGAATTTGTATCATTCTAATTCTTCCTCCAAAAGCTTTGATTTTGAATCTGCACAGTTGTTCAAACTAAACTCAAATGATTATACGTTAAGGAGAATAACTGCCTTTTAATAGGCATTCCACATGTTCTAACTGCCAATTTGCCTGTTTCACAAATTTACACGTGGAGCTTATTTATTTAGCAGTTAATATCATGACCTCGAAGTCAATTTTTATTCATCCTTGACTTGTAACTGCCAATAACCGCTTTTCAAATCTGAGAAAACCATACGACATCGTATTTACTCAGATATATCCTTTTAATCCAATGTGTCTTTATCAACAGGTAATTGCCAAGTTTGGCCTATTCATTACGTGTCAATCAATTATTGAATTTGTTAATTTTATATGTAAACAGGCACTATGTAGCCATACCTGACCGACACCCAAGTTTTTCTATACAGCTGCTGGCTACAGGAACAAATTTAATTTCCCGATCAATTGGATTTCCCGATCTTATGCGAACCCTAGGTTGAGACTCGAATTTTTACGAACCGTAATGAGTTCTTGTCCGAAAAATCTCCGACATTTTTATTATGTAGCTTGGTTTGCCTGATTGTGTTAATTGGGTTGTCAAGTAACTCTAGCCTCTAGGAGTGATTTGGTGTAAAAGTTTTCTCCAGATGATCAATTTGCTCTAACATATGATCAACAAACGGACAAGGTTCTGAACCAGCATCTTTTTTTACCAGTTACATGTACTCCTAGAAGGTTATTTTTGCTGGTTCCTTTCATATGCTGATGTGTTCCTTAATTTAGTTGTGACGCAGCTAGAAACATGAACAAGAACAAAGATCACCCCCACGAATAAGAGACAACTCTTCTACAATCTAATAACCCGCAGATTAATAGAATTATAGAAAAAAGAGATACTCTCTCTTGTGAAAACACTCAACATATTAATCAACTCCCTTGCCCTAAGGCTTACATCAATTATTTATACTAGCCGCAACCCTAAAACTAAAAAGGAAATAAAATTACTAGCTAACAACCCTAATTCTTGGAAAACAAGGAAACATAAAATAGGAAACCTCAATCAGACTAGGAAACAAAATACTTCTAGAATATTTTGACTAAATTATAACATATTAAATAAAAATACTAAATGTAAATCAATATAAATAAAATATGACTTTTCTTGAAATCCACCCTGCATCAGACTCCCCTTGTTGAAAAGACTCGTCCTCGAGTTTTCATTGCTTGAAGTAACTTGATAAAGCGTTTCTTGTCGGCATCAATTTTATACTTCAAATTAATTTTTTCGAACCTGAACTTTGAAAATTCTTCAAAAAGTAAGGGGACGATTTCCTTCCAAACTCCGCCTAGGTGAGCAATCCATATATTCTTGCTTATGGAGTCTTCGATGAATTCCCAAAATGGATCAACAAATTCAGTAGCACTCTTGTCAATTGCACCGTCTTCAAGCTTTTTATAAGAATCAAATCCAATTGATTCTTCTAAATCTTTTTCTAACAACACCAACATAGAAACCACTTTTTCTTGCAACTCTTCTTGATTTTCTGTAATTTTCTCCACCAGTTCTTCATCAAAAGCTGGTGGCTTACTCCAATCCACTACTGGATCTGGAATATTATTTGTAGTAAAAGGCCACTCAATGGTAGCCTCCGTTGTCCTCTCCCTCGGCTGATAGTTGCCCGCCAAAGGTTTGGTGATAGAAACGTCATCCGATACCTCCTCCTCTTTCGGAAACCGAGGTATAACAAGACGATGGCGAGGTGGATTCCCCCCAACAGTTAGGGCAACAATCTGGTCGGTTAGGGCAATCACGTCCGACACATGCTGTTCTAATTGCTGGAACCGCGCCTCTAGTTGTACTTCTCGCGCGGCATCATCGTGCTCGTACACATACTTGACGTCAAGTTGTTGATCATGACGATATCTTCGTGCCATGATCAATTAGGAATCGAGCCTAAGCTCTGATACCAACTGACGCAGCTAGAAACATGAACAAGAACAAAGATCACCCCCACGAATAAGAGACAACTCTTCTACAATCTAATAACCCGCAGATTAATAGAATTATAGAAAAAAGAGATACTCCCTCTTGTGAAAACACTCAACATATTAATCAACTCCCTTGCCCTAAGGCTTACATCAATTATTTATACTAGCCGCAACCCTAAAACTAAAAAGGAAATAAAATTACTAGCTAACAACCCTAATTCTTGTAAAACAAGGAAACATAAAATAGGAAACCTCAATCAGACTAGGAAACAAAATACTTCTAGAATATTTTGACTAAATTATAACATATTAAATAAAAATACTAAATGTAAATCAATATAAATAAAATATGACTTTTCTTGAAATCTACCCTGCATCAAGTTGTGAGGTGGTTATTCTCGTATAATTTATTATTTTTTGTTTAGTTGTGTTAATAGCACAAGAAAATAAAGTTCAAACAAGTCCGATTGACAAAACCCAAAGATGAAGCTATTATTGAAGGAAGTACAAATATCCAGTAATAGGGACACACCACTCTATCACACAAGCCTACGTGGCAACGCATGATTGGTGGTTGCAAAGTAGTTTCAAAGTGCTTGTTCTCCCACATTACCAATTGTGCAGCGCTGCGAATGGTTGTGTGGTTGGTGATGTGGTGGAGTGGTGTGTCCCTACCATTATTCATAAATATCTAGTTTCTAGAAGCCCTAGAATATCCTTCTGAAATATCTAGATTTTTTTTTTGGTGAGAATTAGTCACATGTTTTGTTCTAGAATCTACCTAAAAGTTTATCTTGTATGAAAATATCTTTGGACTAGAGCCTTATATGGGGTAGTATAAATAGGGATGGGTTCTGCAATTTCATACCAAGCCAAAAAAAGTTTGAGTTTAAGTGTAATACAAGTACTCTCCTTCCCCACTCGTCCCAAGTATTAATTTCTTTCTCTTCCAATATCTTGTTCAACTAATTTTTAGAAACTCCCACTCTTCCAACAAATTTATCATAAGATATGCGATACATATCCCGATACAATTTTTTTATTATTATATAATTCGTCATTCCTAATCTATTACATGGGGTAGGGGAGAATGAGACTCGATCTTGGGATGCAGTGTGGGGCATCCAAGAGCTCTATCGCATGAGCAAGCCACCACTTGCTATCCCGATACGATTTATACAATAAAAAAGCAATACGCAATACGTATCCTGATTTGAAAACACTGTTAAATTATGAAAAGTTAGAAATCATTGAAAGAGAATATGCGAATTATTCCGGATATTGATGATTATGGTGGTGATGTGGAGATTGTGACTACGCTAGGTAAATCCGTTGGAAGTAGCTAGTCAAGGACTAAAGGGCCTCTAGATGTATTCTTCACACCCAATTCGGATGTTGTGGTGCAAAATCGAAAAAGGAAACAACCTACAATTGATGCGAATGACCCATACAAAAAAGAACTAAGAGATTGTGCTTTGACGAGATTTCCCAAGGTGGATGTATGATGCCAGTATTGCTTTTGATGCATTTAAATATCCAAGCTTTGGGCCCGCGGTTGGAGCTTTTGGGCAATACGGTCCGGGCATGAAACCACCAAGTTACCATGAGACACGGGTCACCTATTTGCTCGTCCTTTTTCAGGCTCTATTTTGGATCACTTTATGTGGAAGTATGGATACAGAGTTTATCCTCAGAATTGGTTGCTGCTCTGCAATGGCTGGTTATGCATGCCAAGGGTAACATTATTTCTAGCACTACTCTCAGGCTAATCTTTTCAGTGATGGTGTGTCATATATGGAGAGAGAGAAATGTCAGAGAGTTTCAACAGTGGATACGGGATACGGATTGCTGAATTTGTTATCTTGGGTATTGAGGGGGACATTGGAGCACGTATGATGGGATGGAAGTTGCCAAGTGCCCAAGTTCTGCTGCCAATGTTGCTTTATGTAGTATGTGGAATGTAAGTTTGTGAGGTGTTTCTTCAGTTCTCTTTTTTTTGGCCTTAGGTTGTGCTCTGTTGCTGTCCTTTTGTATGTTCTTGATTCTTTGTAGGATGTGTTCAATCGATTCTTTGTATTTTTTTTAGGATCTTATGAATATCCCCTTGGCCTTGTGTTTTTTGTGGATTTTCTTTTATATAAGAATTACTTTACAATAAAAAAAAAAAATCAATTAGTGAGGTTTTGGGCACGGTTAATGTACTCGACGAAATATAACAAGTGAACAGTTAGACCAAAAAAAGGCTCGCAAAAGACTTGACCTGTACCCAGCTCCGTAGAAGTCATGGGCCGGAAAATCATGTCCAACATCTCAAACTCCGGGGACAAAAATAGAAAAAGGGAAGAAGAAAACTTGATAATATATGGAGAAATGCAATAACAGAATAATCCATTCTTTCCTTCTTTTGACCAAAAAAAGGCTCGCAAAAGACTTGACCTGTACCCAGCTTAATGGATTGTGTATGGAGAAAAACCGTAGGCCATAGCTAGGCGGCAATCTTCTTCTTCGTAAACGAAGGATAAATATTTTACTCCAATGTATTGTGTATATGAACATATTAATACTACGGTCTTGCTATATAACGAAATCTCTGTGGGCTTCCATTAAGTGCAAGAAAAGACAAAAAAATATACACTCTCCAATACACTTTTTACACTTTTAAATACATTTTCATCTACTTTTATACACTTTTTACACATTTTGATATAATTTTTAAATCTTGACAAAAGCCCATTGAACTTCTTTTAGCATTATTCTTAATTCTATATTACGCGATTTTTTTCTTTACACAAAAATAAACGAAATTTTTCTGGTCCAAAGATAAAGACAAGACCAAATTAAGGAATATATTTCTCGTGTTAGTGAGTGTCATAATCATAAAATAAACAACAAATTTTATGTGAGATATGCCAGTAATGGTGGTTTTAATATAAAATGAAAAAGTGGAGAGAGCAGTCGTCGTTTGGCTATTGTCACGGTTAGGGGCAACCCACTTTTGGTAGGCCTCAATCACGGAAGCTTTTTCGGTGTTTATTTATCGTCATTAAGTTGGCAGAATGTGCATTTCACTTGATTTCAGATTTTTAAATTATTGGTCATTTTGTTTGCTTCCTTCGTTGAAAAGGATATTCCTTTACTTTTACGGAATTTAATTTGTTAAAAATTACTACCTTTTATCTAACTTTTCTTGGTCACGAATCAATGGTTATAATTTTAAACCATGCAAATTGCGATTAACAACAATAATAGGTTTTTCGTTCTCTAACTAAATTTCAAATGTATTGAAAAATGAACTAGGTGCACGGTACGTGTTTTCTTTTTTTTGATTTTTGTGTACTTATTGTATAGCAACACCCTTACGATTTTGCTGCTGGGAGTCGGATCCCAAAATCTTCTCTAATCCGTAGCCTTATGTGCTACTGCGGGTTTGTTTGTTATGTGTTACCTAGTAAAATGTATTTTCAAAAATGAATTGAATGATTCAATATCCAAGAATGGAAGAGCTTAATTTTTAGATTCGGATTACACTTTCACAAACAAAACATTTTGTGTTAAATTTCTTGGAGGGTTCCAACCGAAAACCAATTGGCAATAGGTGGAGTAACCTCAATAATTTATTAACTAGACTTGGGTGGCTTAGATGAACAATGTGGGATAATTTAACATTTTGCAAGTTCTATTCAGAACAATTAATTTTTTTCATTATGACCCAAAAAATGATGTAAATGGCTTGTTTGTAGAAGCCCGTTCAGATTTTTAGATATTGAGATACTTTTACAAATCTGAACCATTAGATATTGAGATAAACAATTGAGATTCGATTGCACTGGTTTTTCTGCAGTCAACTGTTGAGGAATCCAAAATCAAGGATCTAAAAATAATTCTCCCCACCACCCATATGAATTATGTAAACGAATCATACATTTTGCAAACGGATGCGTCCAATTTCAAAGGTACGATCATTCCAAACACAAAAAAACTATAGGTACACTATTAGATAATTAAAAGTTTTTAGGGCAGCGACCGTCAACTGGACTAAAATATTTATATAAACATAGATATTGTCCTGATCCATGTAAACAAGTTTGCTCCGTACAGTCAGGATTAGTAAATGAAGATAGGGAAAATTGCTCTAAAATGGTAGTAGGGGCAATTAATTGCGAAGACATAGACTACTTTTTAGAAATTACATATACATGAAATGCACAATTTTAATTGCATATACATAGAACCCATAATAATGTTGACCGAAATACCCCCTTCTTGAAGCTTTGATTTCGAGTGCAATGAATTTGTTGAGTAGTGCAACCGTTGTCAATGTAGAGTGCGCGCAACAAAAGTGGATGAAGGGTGCAATTGTCAGAAAATCTTCTCAGTGTGACTTAAACACACACCCTTCTTGAATTTAGACCAACGCGGGTGCAATGAATTTGTTGAACTCTTCTTTCACTTTTGTTGAACTTTTAATGAAGAATTGTTGTACTCCTCAACAACTGATTTGCACTCATGTTGCACTTTTCTTCACCTTTTGTTGAACTCCTAACGAAGGACTGTTGCACTCCTCAACAACTGCTTTGCAGCCATGTTGCACGTTTTTTTTACTCAATTCAAACTTTTTGGAAATATTTTTACTGACTATTGCACTCTTCTTCCATTTCTGTTGAACCCTTAATGGAGGACTGTTGCACTCCTCAACAACTGCTTTGCACTCATGTTGCACGTTTTTTACTCAAGTAAAATCACATCTCCTTTATCCAAATTCAAGAAGGGTGTATGTTCAAGTCACACTGGAAAGATTTTTTGACCATTGCACTCTTCATCCACTTTTGTTGCACTCTACATTGACAACGGTTGCACTCCTCAACAAATTCATTGCACTCGAAATCACAGATCAAAGGGGTATTTCGGTCAACATAGTTATGGGTACCATGTATGTGCAATTAAAAAAGTGCGTTTCATGTTGGGAGCAATTTTCAAAAAGTATTCCATGTCTTTACAATTAATTGCCCCTACTACCATTTTAGAGCAATTTTCCCATTAAGATATTTTAGAGGTTGAAACTGTTGATTGGAGAGAGAAGCTTGGGTGATGGACAGGTATTGCATTGACATGGCGGTACCCGTCGCGCATCTCAATCGTCCAAAAATGTTTTGGACATACCAAATTTTAAAAAGAGAAACATGAGAGAGAGAGAGAGAGAGAGAGAGAGAGAGAGAGAAAGGGTGGGAGAAAAAACCATAATTGTAAACAATAAATCTAATCTTTTGATTTTTCATTTAGAATATTTTACTTGTTTTTGTCAATCAATAGAAGAAATCAATTACATCACATATGAAATGAAGTACAAAGTATAAACCCGGGACACTACATCAATTTTGAGAGTCCATAAGGCAACCAAGCCGAATAACTTAACCAATACAAGAAATAAGTCTGTAACAGGGTAGAAACAAAGAAAGGGAAAACCCCTACATGCAAGGCGGGAAGGTTCGAATTCTTAACCTCCTAGTGGGATGCAAGAGCCCTGGCCAATTGAGGTAGCCCCAGTTAGTTTCTTCATTCAGAATTTATGATCTTGAATATTGAATGAATTTTGAAAAAAAGTTAAACAACCGTGTACTTGGTATTCTCGTGATCTAAATCACATATATTATAAAGACTTACACCCAATTGACAAGAACTCAAGTCATATATATTCAAAGTCATGGAAACGAAACTCATGAATAACATGAGCCATACCACCCAATACTACTAATTAAAGAAGGCCATATGTTACCAGTGCTCATCCAATTGAAATTATTGGGAGTAGGTTTGTCATGCAATGGGGCCATAAACTCTTAAATCGTTTGACAAAAAAACAGCTACCAGCTGTTTATGTCAACAAAGTTTTAACGAACTACTACCCTTGGCTTACCAAACAAAATCTCAGAAACAAAAGTCAGCATTATGAAAACAACTGTTTTGTCTAAAATTTTACAACTGTAAACAACAACTATAGTATTAATTTTAGTGGTTTGGTCAGCCAGCAGATGAATTAGTTCCTGAGAAATTAACCTTTTGGCCTTTCATAAGATAAAGGTAATGTACTGTCGTTGATTCGATCCGACTGACTTTGCTAATGAACAGGGAGAAAAGTCAGAATTTTTGTCCACTTAGAGAAAACTTTAATTCATCTAAAAAATAGAAGCTTTTTTTCATTTTACAATCGTGCTGAGAAATTTTTACCCAAAGAATTTAACCAAACAATTAATTGAAATTTTCAACGACTTTTTTTTTTTGAAAAAAACAACTTTCTTGACAAGCTTAATTCTTTTGGCAAAAAAAGAAGAAGGTTTAATTCAATTAACCTCACTTGTACATAGATGGCTCCACTCGTGATGGTGAAAAGTAAACCAAAGAAATAATTTGCATGGTTTGAAAATTTGTTTACCGAATACTTCTTATCAAATAATTGCACAAAAAATGAACTAAGAAAATAAGAACAAAAGTGACAAATTGCGATTATATGTCCAAACAAGTCATAAATATGAGGTTTCCAAAGGCACTAATTGGTTGTAACTCGAATTCTATTCTTTTTACTTGATTCATTCTACTATTTGGTGGGGAAAACATTTCAAACAGATCATAGTAAAGGAAAGAAATTTGCCTTATGGTTGCAGTCGTAACATTTACACCATGCATGAGCAAAAATGGGATTCATGTTACACATAAATCACAGTGACATATTATTTTTAAACCAGAACATCTATCACATGCAATAGCAAATGCAAGAGAACTGTTTGACTGTTAAATTGATGCATATACATATATGATTGCCGATTATTAGGTAACTGTCAGCGTCAAGAACATCACCGGTATAAGTTGGCGCAACGGCAGTCATGGAAGCCTTTGCTTTAGAGTTCAATTCCCACCCGAGTGCTATTAAATTTTTTTTGTTGTTCATGCGATAATTTGTCTATTAATTGAGCCGAATACCAAGTTATATGGAGGAAAAGAACATCCCGGTATCCCATATCTGCTGTCAAATGAATCATATTAATTTGCTATGCTAAAGTACTTGATGGAAAATGCACCTAAATGCATGTTAGTAATTTTTTTCACCATTTAAGAAACCTATTATGACAACCTCAATAAAAAATTCCAAAGTCAGGATTACGGAGGGTGACTTTTCTTTTTGAATTTCAAGCACTCGGTGCAAATATATATATATATTTTTTTGGTAAAACGGAAATATATTACTAGAGCTTAAACGAAAGTATCATGCTGCAGCAAAAGTGCAGTTAGGCAATTACAAACCCAAGGTTTAACAAGAACTAACATAAAGACAATAGCTAGAAGGAAAGGCAGCTTAGTCCAGATACTGATGGGTATTCAGACTATCCCTTATCATCAAATATTCTACTCGTGAGAGTGAAATGGACGTACTAAAAATGGTTAATTTTGAAACTTAATTTGTCTTTTCTAATTAGCCTCATTAGAGCATGTGACAAGATTTGGAATTCAGAGGAAAAGACTGTACAGATTCTTGAATTTACTTGATTGTAAAGTTGCTCATAAGCACTGAACCCCAAGTTTGGGAAATTTACTGCCCAAAAATTTAAAATATGTGATTATCATTTTCTGTTGATGTCTTCTACAACTATCAAACATTAGAGTTAGTAATCTCGAAGAAGCATGCTTTTTTCATATATGTTGGATATATAACTGAAGGATCCGGGGTCCTGTAGTACCCAAAAGCACTATAGGGTGTAGTGTCTAATCTGAGTAGTCCGTTCAACAATTAATGACAATAAATTTTTATTAAAACTCGTCAAAGGGTACATCGAGGGTTAGAGGCCACAACCAGACACATATGTAAGGTGTACGCGAAATTTCCAGCAAAGTGCTGGAAATGAAAAGACAAAAGGGTAAACAGAAAACAATCCCCAATGCAAAAGTCCAATTAAGCCAATGATAAGATCAAATTATCTTACATGAGTTAAGTATCTTACATACAATACACATCCATGAAACTAGGTTATGGACTTCCTACACTTATTTACTACCACCTACGCCCCCTTTTTAATTTGTTGTTTGGTAAATCCAACTTATTAAGTAATTGTGTTGTTTCATATATATTGACTTTTACCTTCACATTATATCTTTCACATCAACTTTTACTTCCACTTTCGCAAATTATTCTCCATTTTACATATTAACTCTTTACCCACTAACTTTTCAAAATGGCAAAATAATAGTTGTACAAACTTTTACCCATTAACTTTTCAAAATACACACTTATCGAACAACCCAAAATGGAATAATCGACTATAAAAAAGGGACAGAGGGAGTATACTATAATGGTGAGAGTCTCCTTAATCAAAGATATATAGTTCAGGAATATATGACCAAATGAAAAGCTAGAAACTAATTAACATTAAAAAGTTCTAGGGAATACCACACTTGCTAGATCCCAGCAAGTTATGGCCAAAATGTCAAAGGAATTTGTTATACTCTAGGTGCCTTTTGTTTGGGATTCCAAGGAGTTACTTTGTCCAAGGAAAACCATCTGAAACCTTGTATTAAAGAAATCACACACTTTTTACTACCAAACTAACAGACCCTGCAGCCATCAGAAACTACATTTACGAACTTGTATCGGCTCAACATGCCTCAAGATCTTGAGCCAAATTTGCATCTTTTAGGGTTTATGTTTAAGTTTTTAAGCTCTTAAGCCCTCTTAAATTAATTCTCCAACATAGAAGATACTCAGAACGGCAAAAGTACAATAAAGAGGTCTCAGAAGAAATTAAGACAAACTATGTACTCGGATAAAGTACAATGAGCGATAGAGCAAACAAGTACGAGAGAATCTCAAATCAAATCAAATTAACTCACAGAATGAGCCTATTAGGGTTTGTTCTGAGAACTCTTTTAGAACCAAAAACCATCTTCACCAATTGTAATTTACACCGGCAATACAAGTGAAATACCGTCAATGGGCCTCACCATATCTCAACCTCGTCCAAACAACAAGGAATGCTGCCGGAGTCAAAGACCTTCATAGTTGGAAATAATAGGGGGATAACTCATAGTGCTCATCTCCCCCCACTCGAAGCTTTTCCCAGAATTCGTTTCGGCCTCATGGCTAACCATGTTTCCAAACAAAAACTCCAGCCCATCTAGCCTTTGTGGCAGGTTTTCATATACCATTTCCTCATAATCGGGCTTATAACCGGATGAAACAGCCATGCCCTCACCATCAATATTGTAGGTGGTGTTTTCCAATTGATAAGCATCGTTGGAAGCAGATGAAACAATCTCAATGGAGGGTACAACATAAGATTGCTGGGTAGAGGAAATATCATTAACAGGATACTGAAGATTTGGAGTATCATCGTCAGAAAATTCTCCTCCAAGTTTGGTGAGCAATTTTCGGATGCAAGTGTGATCATTGAATTGCAATTCTTGATTTGAACATGGTACTATGGGTGTGGCCAACACCGGAATTTCTGGCCAGTATGGTAGCTGGTTATTAGTATTAGAATCAACCGGCGGGCTATGATGATCGATGCCTTTCCTCATGCCTTGCTTTAGGCCAATTGCCTTCCGTGGTTGATGTGCTTTGCGCTGCTTTCCTAGGAGCTTCTTCTTTAGCCTTGTGTTCCAGTAGTTCTTTATGTCATTATCTGTTCTTCCCGGTAATTGTGCTGCAATGATAGACCACCTATTTGCACATAAAGGAAATAAAATTGAATTATACATCATTTTGCGTCTGTGTTTCAATACAAAGAAAATATGATTTTCATCAATTTGACTAACATTTTCAAAAACAAAAACGACATATAAAGGACACAACAACAACAGTACAAGAAGAGCATATTCCAGCAAGTTCATATCGTTTTCGTTTTGGAATGATCAATTGAAGAACTAGATCTTCATGAATCATGATTGTTTTTTGGAACGATATATATATACAAATATACTTGCTTGCAATACTTATATACCTGCTTCCAATACTTATATATAGGCCGCAAATTATGTTATCTTCTTCCTCCGAGAATTCTCCATGCTTGATATTTGGACGGAGATAGTTCAACCATCTAAGCCGGCAGCTCTTCCCACATCTCCTCAGACCTACATGATTTTGCATCGCGTGAGATATAAATTAATTAAGTGCAAATCAATTCTAAATTTGTGTTAGATCGACATAAACAAGGAAGTTAAAAGAATAAAAATTTGGCAGGAAGCAATTGAAAAATCAGCATAGGGTTTTTTGTGTGTGTATGTGAGTGTTAAAAAGTACCAATCTTTTGAGGCAAAGCAATCCAGTTTCCACCGGTGCCGTTTTGCTCGATGTATGACTTGAGCTTGGAGTCTTCTTCCGGTGACCACGGCCCTTTCTTCACGTTAGCTTTGTCACAACAAGGAGCTCTCCCCATTCTTTTTCTCCTTCTTGCTATAATTTCTAGAGAGAGAGAGAGAGAGAGAGAGAGAGAGAGAGTGGGAGATTATAATGGGTTGAGGAGGATAAACATGTTTCCTGGAGCAGTCATATGACTTGAAAAGAAGGTATGGAAAAAAGTTTAGTGTCGGTACAAAATATTCAACAAATTTTATGCCAGAGAAGACCTAGGTTTTTTCTTCTTGTCATTGCTAGTGTAGGATCAATTATACACCTTACAACTGTTGATATCATTGGAAATGTTAGTCTAGTATTCTAACCATTCATTGAGTTGTAAATTCAACCATGGTATCACAACTCCAATGATTCACTGAGTCGACCCTCAACTAAAGCTCGAGGTGCTACCGCAGTCATCGAAAATTTGTAAATTTAAGGGGCCTCGCTACTTTGGTACTAGTGGTGACGGCAGCATTGTAGCCGTGGGGTCCGGTGTCCTCACGGGAAAAAAAATACTTAGGCAACTCTCTTTTCAAGAATTGAAAATCGATCATTTTTTTATGTGTATTTTTGAGCATTTGACGAGAGAAATGAGAGTATTTGACGAGAAATGAGAGTACTTGACGAGCATTTTTCACCAATGGACGACCCCACAAGAGAAACGAGAGTATTTGATGATATCGACCTAGAGATTATGAGGCAACGATTCTAGAAATGTAACCTCATCGAATGCAATTGTAGAGCTTATGTAGCTTTTTTATTTTTATTTTTATTTTTATTTTTATGCAGTGAAAACTAAGAATAAAAAATCTTATTTTATGTCTTTTGATATCTTTTGTTTATCAGTTGAAGCATTTGTTGAGCTTTAAAAGTGACTTTTGTTAGTAAAAATATTTGATGTTTATGATTGACCATGTGCTCTCGAACTTCTAGTTCTGGAGTCACCAGTGTTTGGTACCCCATTATGATAATCCACCAAAAAAATGTACCATGTTTAACCTATTGGGGTAAACATGGTACATTTTACCTTAATTAAAAGCATATGATGAGTTGATATGTAAATGTTGCGGATTTCTATACAAGTTACATGAATTAACCCATTGGGGTACGTTGTTATATTTACCGTATGTCTATTGATTGCCTTTCGAAAATTATCTATTGATGCCTTTAAAAAATTATCTGTATTTTATAGTATATTACTTCTTATGATTTTTTTTTTTAGTAGAACTAAGTAAGCTCTATCAAATAATTTAGAAATTTATAATCCCTCCATCCCATTTTGATTCATTCCATTTTGGGACATCCCAAAATACATGTTTACTTTCCAAAGGAATCCGGGGGAGGCGCTGTATGGTAGGTGTTGTGCGCCATGTTATGCGGCAAAATTACGTCGTTTTGCTCATTTTTTTAGTATATCCAGGGGCCTGTTTGGAGAGTTAAGTGTGAGGTTTAATTTTAGGGGATTTAGGCTCTTTGGGGTAGGGTATAGTTGGTTTAGACATTTGGATTTAGGCACTTTAGGTTTAGGGTTAAGGCACTTTGGGTTTAAGCACTTTGTAATTGTTTTTTCTTCCTCTAAACAAGGCCTTTGTGTTAGCCCAAAGGTTTCTAGAAAACTTAGTGATTTTGATGATAACAAAATATATTTTATTAAAGGAGAAATATAATTAATATTATGATATTTTGATATTCATTTGAGTAATTGTTTATTTTGTAGGATTTTCGTTGAATTATAATTCTACACCAAAATCCTATCTCCAATGGTCAAGATTTCAATTGAAGGGATGGAGATTAAGGACAAATCTTCTCCTTAGTTTTGATTGGCTACAGTGAATATATTTTTGAAATATGGAAGATTGATTTGCTAATGGAAGAATAAAAGGGAGTAGCTAGCATGCACATGCCATGGATAATAAAAAGGAAATGGTGATTGCCTACCTAATCAAGGTTCAAACGGCTAATGGAGAAATTTCCTGCCAATCTTGGTTCAACGGCTATTGTTAAAAAAGGAATCATTTGGCATGGCAAATAGGAATGATTTTGCATGGCTTAACTTTGGTCAAAATGTATTGGGTACCTTATTTCCAAGTGAAGATCTTCCAACGTCCACATTTTTTAAGAATAAAAAGGATTGTCGTTGCAGCAAAAAGTGAGAGAGAATTGGAGAAGAAAAGGCATTCATATTGAGCTCAAGTTCGTTGTTTATTGAGGGAAAAATTTAGAGTTTCATATTGTTTTTATCTACACTTTTGAGAGTGTTTTGTGAGATATCATTGTAAAAGGGATTATACACCCTTGTGAGAGTTTATCTTTTTTGTGAGTGATTTTGGAGAGAAAATCACTTGGTTAGGTGTTACTAGCACCGGAGTCAAAACTCGTTGGATAGGTGTGACTAGCACCGGAGTCAAAACTAGTTGGAGCAATTGGGGATAAATTGCTCGTTGTAAAAGTTTCTCTAGCACCGCGAAGCTAGAAAGTGTTACTATTGGAGATAGTGCAGCAAATCCAAGTGGACACTTGGGGAGTGGACTAGGCCGTGAAGTTGCGAACCGAACTACGATAAATCTCTGTGTTTGATTCTCTCTTCCCTTACTCCTTATTTTCTGTCATAATTATTATGTGTGTGCTTGAATTTATTTAATTTTACAATTGGGTGTTGCATTTAGTTTATTTTATTCCGCATTAATTTTTAGATACACAATTCACCCCCCCTCTTGTGTTGCTATCTGGGCTAACACCTTGGAAGCTTTGGAAGTGTCCATAAAAATAAAGCAAAATGACGTAATTTTGCCTCACAACACGACGCACAGCACCTACCGCATAGCACCCACCCGGATCCTTTCCAAAATCAACAACAACAAAAACTTGATAAAATTCCATTATTAATTACCCTTAAAAAAACCCATCAGAACACCACCGCCTCCTCCACTTCCGAAATACCAACGTACCCACCTCCCAACCACCTCAATCACCACCGTATCCACCCTAAATCAGCTCTCCCGAAATCTGCTCCTAAAACATCCCCAAATCTGACCATAAATTAGCCCCCGAAGTATCCCCTCAATCAGCCCCAACGAAAACACCCCAAAAGAAACCCAATTCCACCTCGGATCTGCACCTAAGAAAAGCCCTAAATCGGCTCACCCTTCATCAATCGCCTCTTTCATCCTCTGCAGTCACTGATGACCCACCACTGGCAGGAAAAAATGCACCTAATCCATTGCCACGGCTGTGAAACTGCCGGCAATTGGTATCCCCATCTTCCCATCTTCATTTTCATGTTGTCCGTGACCACGCTATGACAACTTGTACTTACCAAAAAAAAAAAAAAAAACTTGTATCAGCTGTGCCAAAATGGGGGGAAACAAACTATGCTACAAAAGAAAAACAAACCAAAAATAAAAACCATAAAGAAAAGAGGAGAAAGAAGAAAGAAGAGAGAAAAGAGAGGGGTGAAAGAGAGGATGAGGAGAGGCGGGGTGGGAGGAGGCCCATAGGATTTTTAGCGCAATAAGTCAGTTTTGTGGAATAACTCCAAAGCACGTGCATGACACACAATGCTCTTTCTTTTTTAGAAAAAATAAATAAATATTTGACAAAATCTACGTCATTGGCTCAAATTTATCTCCTCTCTGTTTGTTTTCTCAATTCGGGAAAAAGTTTACAAACTTCCCCACACATTTAGACTTTCTTTCTTAGTAGTATCTGTTGTACGGAGGGCTACCCAAGGCTCAATTGCACCCAATCACACAGATGTGGTTATTGAATATTGATTCGAAGAAAAAATACCTAGTGTGAAGTAAACCTAAACCAACAAATCAAATATGAGAGAAGGAGAGAAAACAAACAAAAGGATAGAGAGACACACAGATTTATGTGGTTCGGTTTACTTTGGGATGTATACCTAGTCCATAGGCAGCCGATCGATAGCTTCATTAACAAATTGAATGCTCAAAGAACTACAAAGAAGAAGCTAAACCCTCCTACCCAAACTCACCAAAAGCCAAGAGCAAAAACGACTCTATCTATCCCTTGCCCAAAGCCTTAATATTTATATTCCGAGTTATCAAAAAAAAAAAAAAGCCTTAATATTTTACTCTCACACCAAATAAGAAGCATAGTATAATAGATTGTTGAGGATGTGACATCTTGTGCTAGCTCTTGGAGGAAAGTTGCTCGGTTTTCTGATAATCTTAGGTTTGGCTGGAGTAGGGGATCCCTGAGGCTATTTTCCATGCATAGTGTAGGAAATGTGTAGTTAGGCTTTGACTATTTTTGGTTTTGTTTGCTCCCTGTTTTGGCTTTTGATAATTGCTTTGTATAGTTTCTTTAAGGTCATTTCCTTGGGTTTGTTTGGGTTTTGTCCCTTTATAAAATTGATTTTTTTTACAAAACGAGGCATAACACATGTATTTATAGCCAAAGACAAGTTGTCAACCAAAAAAGAAACCTAATTGGGTTAAGAAACCCCAAAATCCCTAAAAAAACACTCGATGTCTTCGCATTTCCACATTGTCGACCATCCGGACGGACTTAATTCCCGTCCGAATGGGATTTCCGGAGAGCAAGACCAAAAACAAACCCCAAGCTGGGATCCGGACTGGCCCTTGAGCACAACCGGCCTACTTTTTTCATGAGTGAGAAGATTTCCTAACCCAAAAACAGTTCCATAGGAGCTTGCATTCGAGTCCTTTCTTTATATATGATTTCACTTATATGCCCTACTTTTAATAAAGTTCCGAGCCTGAGTTCAATCCCAAAACCTGAAGTCCATCTCAGCTGTCAAAAGTTTTATGTGCAAAGGACGCTTTTGAGGCATTCTCCTTCATGAAGATGACATCAAGCGATTGTGCGACTTGAGGAATAGAATATAGGGATTTCTTTGGAGAGGAATAACGGGATTTTAAGCATTCTATTAAGAAAGTTGCCAAGGGATAGCTAACAAGCCTTATATGGGCCTAAAACCCTCGTTTGATTAAAGTCTTGCCTAGCTGTTGTCCAAATCGAGCCGAAATTCTACATATCTCCACCTCGGCGAGATATTCAAACCAAGTACCAAGTGAAGCCAAAACCAAAGTCAAATCGAATTGCCATGAACTAAACTTTCATCAAGCTTGAACCCAAAAAAGAGTCGAGAGGACTAATCAAACCCCATGGAAGCAGCCAAGTTCTCAACGAACAAACCAAAACCAAAAAACACCAAGCTGCAGATGAACCGAAAACAAACCAACCATCGGAACGAACTCAAACAATTTCTGAAGCTTCAAGCAATCTTCAACCAAACTAAAAAAAGAACCAAACTAACCAAACTACTGTGCGAACAATCTATATCACAGATAACATATATTCATCATTATATAACATGCTAACTGTTGTGCCCAGCCGCCACAGGTTTGCCCACACACACACACCAATCACACACATACACAAGAGTATTTACGTGGTTCCCCAAACTCGCGTATGTCCACGGGAGAAGAGGAGTATTCACTACTTGGGAGAAAATACAACAATATACATGGGAGTAACAACCACTCAACCTCACCGTGTATTTCTCTCCCTCACCGGAGCACCGGCTCACTCCGACTCCCTCCCGGAGGAGGAGCCCTCTGCTCTCTGTCTCAACTCTACTCTACTCTTTGCCTCTGATATACACAAAGCACACATAAATATAACACAAGGAGAGTGCCTCACACCTCATGCATGAGGTCATGGTACACCACTGATTAAACCCACTCCTCCTTTTCCTTATATTCTGTCCAACCAACTCCCATTAATCCATTGGTCTTGTCCCCTCACATGGGATGAGTCATCCACCGAAAACTCTTCCACCAAAAGCACTCTAGGGAATTTTCTCCTGCTTTGCGTACACATCACCTACATGGTGAATACCAACAATCACCCCCTTCAACCATGTGGGGTAATCATCAAACATCGCAGCATCATTCAGCCGCGATCCGCCACTCTAGCATGTCTTCCTGCGTTCCAGAGAAACACTCAGCTCCCTCTGCTCACACCAGAGGCTCCATTCCACCAAATGATCTCACACACCACCTGGGAAGAGTCTGACTCCTATCTCTGTTGACGCCCGCATCCCCCACAGAGCTTCTCCGTACCTCAAAACCTGGATACATAACTTGCCTATCCGGGACGACTTCCTGTACTGCTAGATCTCCGTGGCCTATACCAGCTATGCCGCCGATATCCGCACCCCCTAACCGAAGTGCCTGCACCCCCTGAACGGAGTACCCGCAACAGAGTCCATTTATACCCGCGCTCCTCTGTGCCTAAGCGCCTGCATCACACCCCCGGATGCAATAAACCGCGTTCGCCAAACTTGGAACGCCCGTGCCCAATCACAGGACACAATCTGTGACTCCATCTCTCCTCCATCCTGAGCTCTCATACCTGGAGAGGAACCCGTCACCAATTCACAGAAGGAAGAGAACCTTGCGATGCATCGTCTCGTCACCATCTCTATTCTTCTGTCTGGAGCTTCCGTGAACAACCCACAACAACCAATTGCACCCCGCATGCAGAACATATCACACACTCTTCAATTCGGTACCCGGCACACCTGTACGTCTCAGGTCGCGACTCCTCGTACTCCCGTGCCTTTCTTCAGTGTGTCTCCGCAACTGTTGTTCTTCTCCTGTTCACCGTCTCAAAACACCCATACTACTCGTCCTGTAACTAACATTAGCTCCGTTTGTCAGAACTCACCAAGAGCCTGTATAGATTGACTGTCATCATCTCCGTGTAGCCCGAATCACTACTGCAACTCCCGATGATAGGTCTTTCGATTGAACCAGACTGCCTTCGATCACCGTTGATCATCTCCGATCTGTCACTCTAGCAAGCGCCTGTGTCATTTCAATTCAAGCCTCTCCGCATCCCCAAACCGGAACACGATGCTGACTAAATGTTTCCTTACTCACTAGCTCTCCGACTGATCACCACGGCTCAACCGCCGCGAATCTGCAATCACTCGATTGCCCCGATCAACCTCCGATCTCTGCAAGTCTGTCCAATCCCTCCTTGTGTCCGTCTTTCCGCTGTAACACCAAACAGCACTACGGAACACCATTTTTTTCATCCTTCCTCTGTGTGTGCTCTCCACTATGACCCCATTTGTCCCATCCTGTTCCCCCCCGCAACACTTGACCTCCATCGGATCAACCTTGTTTGCCTCCGACTCAACCACATCCCATTTGATCGACTTTGACCGCGTTCGATCCTTCCTCGATCTCTCCGGATGTGTCTAGGACTACAAAATCCGACTCGAAACTGCCAAATCCGAGTCCACCATTGAATCCGGAATGGTCCAAAACTTGTCCAGGGGCTGAACTGCAACTTTCTGAAATTTCAGGGACCAAACTGCATAGAACAAATACTCCAGGGGGTAAACTGCAATTACCACCCTCTGGTCAAAGTCAACAGTTGACCTTTGACCAGTCAACGGTCATACTGAGTTCACCGGGTCGCTGTGCCGAGTCGATCCATCGGTTCGGATCGAGTCCATCATGTTCCACCGGGTCCGATTTGACCCGGTTGCACCACACCTCACAGGTGCCTGCCACACTGGATCACTTCCATGCCTTGGATTCCTCCATCAGCTTTTCCTTTTTCTTATCTTCTTCCCACCTCTTCTGCCACAAAGCAGAAGCACCACGGAAAAGAAAGAAAAAATTGCAGAGCACTCTGCTCCGCTCCGGCGTCCAGTGTATGCACCTCGGTGGTCCGTTTTCTGCACCGTCCGCGCCGTTGAACTCCTATCGACGAGAGCTTCGCATTGGTGTGATCAAAAGTTGGATCCGACCAACTTCATTTCCGGGCAAAATCCGGCAGTGCATCCATTTTCGCTCCCCGGAGCTCTGATACCACTTGTTGTGCCCAGCCGCCACAGGTTTGCCCACGCACACACACCAATCACACACATACACAAGAGTATTTACGTGGTTCCCCAAACTCGCGTACGTCCACGGGAGAAGAGGAGTATTCACTACTTGGGAGAAAATACAACAATATACATGGGAGTAACAACCACTCAACCTCACCGTGTATTTCTCTCCCTCACCGGAGCACCGACTCACTCCGACTCCCTCCCGGAGGAGGAGCCCTCTGCTCTCTGTCTCAACTCTACTCTACTCTCTGCCTTTGATATACACAAAGCACACATAAATATAACACAAGGAGAGTGCCTCACACCTCATGCATGAGGTCATGGTACACCACTGATTAAACCCACTCCTCCTTTTCCTTATATTCTGTCCAACCAACTCCCATTAATCCATTGGTCTTGTCCCCTCACATGGGATGAGTCATCCACCGAAAACTCTTCCACCAAAAGCACTCTAGGGAATTATCTCCTGCTTTGCGTACACATCACCTACATGGTGAATACCAACACTAACAGTTAATTTCATATTTAATTAAAAAAAAAACACTTCCAAAAAGTATCTCATCTAATCGTTTCAATCACCCTCAATGTCAAGATTAATTCGGACGGAGCCTTTCATTCCTCCCGCAGCTGGGCTGCCTTTGGCATTGTCGCTAGGGATAGTGGTGGATCAGCTCAATGGTGGCCTTTTGGTAAGGTTCGGGTCTCTTCAGCGTTAGCCATGGCAAATGAGAAGAAGATGGACAGAGTAGTATTTGAGACGGACCGTAAGAACCTGATCCAGTATGTGAATGGTGAGATTCTGGATTGTCCCTGGAAAATTTTGTCCGTGATTAAAGATATTCGAAGTTGGGCAGCTAATAGACATTGGTCTTTTACTTGGTGCAAGCGTAATTGTAATTCCGAAGCTCATTGGATAGCGTCTAGTTGTCTAGATAGGAGGGCGTTTCTTTCTTTGGATTGTATTCCGCCCAGCTTAGATTCTATTTTGTCCAAAGATTTTTCTTAGCTGGTTTATATATCTTGACATATTCAAAAAAAAAAAAAAAAATCACCCTCGATCTCCTTCATCAGCTCAATCCGATTGCTCTGCTTCTTATTCGGACAACTCAATGCCAAAACGCTCTCGATCTCCTAACAAATCATCGAAATCAAATTAGTGTGCGAACTCTTGAAGTACACCGCTTAGCAGCTCAAACAAAACAATCCACCAACCTATCAATAGAATCTCGCGATCAATTTTCTCAATCTAATCTCTATCCAACCTCTCCATCTATCTATTTCTTTCGATCACTCAATCTTGATCTCTTTTGATCTCTCAAACATGTCAATCTCTTCTCTCTCCAACCTCTCAATTGCTTCTCTTTCTCTCCCATCAATCTGCCAAAAATTGAAACAGCCTCCTTTATATAGACATAGAAAAGGGAAAAAAAGTCATCACGCAACATAATCGAGCCTATTCAGGTTCAGCAATAATATATAGGATTGGTATGAAACCGAAGCTAAAAGGCAGGACAGGCCTCTAATTTTGCGGGGTCTAATTTTGGCCAGAGCCTAATTTACGGGGATGGCCTCTATAATGGTCATGTAGGGGTCCGGTAATACCGAGCACCTCATCTACCGGAAGAGATACCTCTTTGTTAGTCTTCAATAGGTTAATATCGAGGAACTCTTCAGAGACGCAACTTGATATATGCAGACAAGACAGGTAGGGCTTCGGACCCTCGCCTCGGTTTTCACCAAAACCTTTTCTATATTTGATTCAAAAGTGAGGTTCCAGAATCGACATTAGTAACCTCAGGGACGTGACCGAGAGGTGATATAAACCAACTTCGTGGAGCTAATAACATGCCGAGAAGCTTAGAGCTGAGTCAGCAGAACAGTTAATGCTACATGTGCCCGTAACAAACTACGATCATGACTAGCGACGTCATCTAAACGGTTATGACACGCGTCAAGACTTCACTGGAGGCATGCGTTTGCGGTGCATTCCCCCGGCCTCGTCGTCGTGACGTCATCCGAGCGGTTATGATACGTGTCACATTTTTACTGGAAACATGTGCCTGTAGAATACGCTTTCGGGCTCGTCACCGTGACGTTAGCCGAGCGGTTAAGAGTCACGTGACGAGTATAGCAGTGCTTGGAGGCCAAGCCAAGACGAACCTATAAAAGGTAAACCTCATCACCTGAAAAAGGTACGCACAACTCTCCCAAAAACCCTAGATCTACATTGCTCTTTCCTTTCCTTCCCGTACTTACTAGGCCGTCGGAGTGCCGTTCTGGGCTCAACAGCCCAGTCCGGCGCTAACGGCGTGCTCAGTGTGCAGGTTTAGGGGCAACTCGAGAGCGTGAACATCATCTATATCTCTGACCATCGTCGTGAAGAGTAACCGGAGAAAGAGGGCTCCACAATTGGCGACTCTGCTGGGGAATCGATTGATTTTTCTCATTTCCCGGCGTTCCTCTCTTCTTCTTGGAGGATACTCTTTCTCTGCTTCTCAGCTCTTCCATGGCGATTGTTGAAGACGACGGAACCACCGGACCGGTGGCAGGAGCTAACCCCGGGGGTGGTCCTCGGGTGGGCATCGTTACCCACCCCATCTCAGGCTTCACTCCGAGCCCAAATCCCCTAGACACCGTGCAGCAGATGCAGGAGCAAATGGCTGCCATGAAGGCTCAGATTGAAGCACTAACGAAGAAACAACCCACCGCCTCATCCTCTCGATCAGGGCGTCGAGGCGACGGCGCAAGGCGGAGGCGACGGCTCAGACAACTCAACTTACTCACCAAACTCAGCGCCCCTCGGCTAAGGATCGTTTGGGCCAGCCGTTCATCGTTACCGACGCCTTAGGACGAGTGATTCCATCAAGACAGCAGACTCCCTCTTCGAGAAGACGTTCGGAAATAGTGCGTACAAACCGCACTGCTCGGACTGGAGGCCACTC
Source organism: Vaccinium darrowii (assembly GCA_020921065.1). Taxonomy (NCBI): domain Eukaryota; kingdom Viridiplantae; phylum Streptophyta; class Magnoliopsida; order Ericales; family Ericaceae; genus Vaccinium; species Vaccinium darrowii. Next base: position 9,903,827 of record CM037157.1, read on the forward strand.
TTCTTCTAGTTCTCAGTCCACAACGGGGCGTTCTGGGTCCCGAGCATCTCATCGAAATGACGAAGGTGATGTCAACCGTGGGAAAGCCCCGGTGCAGTTCGATGCGAATGGCCGAGAAATCATCCGTAGCAGATCAACGGAGCATGATCGCCACCACGAGCGAGATGATCACCATAAAGAACGCGTGGACCCAGAGACCGGTCGGCGAACCCACCATCGGGATCGAAGTCCTCAGAAACACCGAGACCACGTTACACAACACTCTCCTGAGTACGAAATGGATGATACCGGCGATTTCATAGTCGTCCGGGACCCACGTACCGGAGAGTCCAAAAAATACAGAGCTGAAACTCAGCACGCCAACTCCGGAAAGCGTAAGGAACATCCTCAAGACCTCGGCGCGAACGACGAGCGGCACAGACTGAACGCCAGAAGGGCATTCAGTACTGGCAAGGCCTATGGGGCCCCACGATCAGCCGAGAAGCCAGCTGATTCAAGGTTTCGGAAAATCCAGGACTCACCATTCATACGAGAAATCCAGGAAGCAGCCCCCGAGGAATTTCGCTATCCCAAAATTCACAAAGTACAATGCTAAAACGGACGTTGTGATGCACCTCGTTCATTACCGACAGCTGATGGGACTTTATGGCTACGACGAAGGCATGATGTGTAAGGCCTTCCCGGTAAGCCTACAGGGGACTGGTCTAATTTGGTTTAACCAACTACAACCAGGCTCCATCGGTTCATTTGAAGAGTTGGAAGAGGCCTTCACAGCTCGGTTTGTGACGAGCAGTACGCAACCAAAGACGATCGATGCTCTCGTCGGCCTAAAACGACAGTCCGGAGAGAAGCTAAGAAAATATGCCGAGCGATACTGGGAGATTTACAACGCCATCGAGAGCTGCGACCCTCAAATGGCCGCAACATCCTTCAAATATGGCCTGGATGAGACCTCGGCCATCTTCGAAGAACTTATGCTCAACCCCCCGGCGAACATGAGCCGTTTAATGGAAACCGTGGAAAAGTTTGCCCAACTGGAAGACATAATATCTGAAAGGAGACTCTCAAGAAGCTCGGGAAACCAGAAGGGCAACACCAGTGACTACACGGGGAAAAAGCACGTCAACACAGTCAAGACCAGGGGCAGCAAAGGGTGGAAGAAAGACGATTCATGGAGGGAACGGGAACCGCGCCGGGAGCGGGAACCGAAACCTGACGAGTTCGTTGGCACAACGACAATATTCAACCTACCTCTCTACAAGCTGATAAGGGAAATCTCTCGGGAACCATGGTTCGCTTGGCCAACTGACAAACTGGGGACAGCCGAAGGCCAGCCAAATGACTGCAAAGTTAAGTGCACTTACCACAATGCACTGGGACACTACACCACTGCTTGCCGACCCTTCAAAGAATTCCTTGAAAGGCAAGTGACGCAGGGACGCTTGAACCAGTTCATTGACCGACAGAGGACTGCAGGCCGAACACAGCAGCAACGACAGAACAACCCTCTGGAAGAAATTACTGTCCATGTGATCCATGGGGCTGCCACTAAAGAGAAAATCGCAGCGCTTCGGATGAATCCGAGCCCCTCCTCACAAGTTCTTACTATTGAAGGAAACGCCAAAAGAAAGCTCTCAGACAGAGAAGAACAGTGGACTATTACGTTCACCGAGCGAGACTTAAGGGATGTACAGCTGCCTCACAGCGATGCCCTGGTGATCTCTGTTTACATGGGAGTCCCCAGGGTCAAACGAGTGCTCGTAGATCAAGGGAGTTCCACCGAGATTCTATACTATTCGGCATTCAAAGCACTAAACTTGAATCCGGACCATCTGTTGCCGGCCGACTCCCCCCTTTTCGGATTTAACGGGGCTCCGGTCTGGCCGATGGGACGGATCAACCTACCAGTGAGAGTAGACTCCAGAACCCTGCAAATGGAATTCGTCGTCGTCGACGCACCGAGCCCTTACAACGCCATACTCGGTAGAACTTGGTTACACGAGATGAAGGCCATCGCCTCAACTTATCATCAAGTTGTTCGGTTTATCGGAGCCGAGGGGTGGCAAGAAGACGTCAAAGGCGACCAGATGATAGCGCGAAGGTGCCAAGTGAACGCGGTTCATATGAAGAAGAAAACCACAAAAGGGAAAAAGAAGAAAGAACCAAAACCAAGATCTATCGAAATATGTGAGGGTCCGGTTCTGGAAGACGTCGGGTTACCAGCCAAAGAGAAAGCGGTGGAGGACCTCGTCACTATACCAATCAATGACGACGGCACCCGTTACTTCCTTCTTGGATCAACGCTGACAACCTTCGAGAGAGAGCAACTGGTGGAGTTCCTTAGGAGGAACATCGAGGTCTTTGCCTGGACACCATATGAGATGCCGGGCATTGACCCTCAGTTTATCTCTCACTCACTTAACGTCGATCCTCTCCGAAGGCCCATAGTACAAAAACCGAGACGTTCGTCTCCCGCCCACTCAGATGCTGTTATAGCTGAGGTCGGGAAGTTACTCGATGCCGGAGCTATCCGAGAGGTACAATATCCAACGTGGCTAGCAAACACTGTAGTCGTGCCAAAGAAGAATGGGAAGCTACGCGTCTGCGTAGACTACACCAATCTTAACGACGCCTGTCCGAAGGACTGCTTTCCTCTTCCACGGATCGACCAGCTGGTCGATGCCACGGCGGGGCACGCTCGTCTCAGCATGATGGATGCCTACAGCGGGTACCACCAAATAGCAATGGCGACTGAAGATCAGAAAAAAACAGCTTTCATATCTCCCCGAGGGACCTACTGTTACCAAGTCATGCCTTTCAGCCTCAAGAATGCTGGGGCTACCTTCCAGCGGATGGTTACCAAAATGTTCACCAAGCAGCTCGGGGACACGATGGAAGCATACATCGACGACATGGTTGTCAAGAGCAAGCATGCTTCAGATCACTTGGAGCACCTCGGCGAAATTTTTGCTATAATGAAAAAGCACAAGCTGCGCCTCAATGCCGAGAAGTGTGCATTTGGCGTAGGCTCCGGAAAATTTCTCGGCTACATGGTCACTCGAAGGGGCATTGAGGCAGATCCAAAGCAGATAATTGCGATCCGAAACCTCAGGGCCCTTGGCACCATCAAAGAAGTTCAACGGCTCACGGGCATGGCCGCAGCGCTTAATAGGTTCATCAGCCGGTCCTCGGATCTGTGCCGACCTTTCTTTGAGTCTCTGAAAACAAGCAAAAGAAGTTTCCAGTGGATCGAGGAATGTGACCGAGTGCTAGGCCAATTGAAGAACTACCTCTCCAGAGCTCCCCTCCTCGTGATGCCCAAGCCTGAAGATGACTTATACCTTTACCTTTCGGTGTCAGGCCATGCTGTGAGCTCCGTCCTAGTAAGAAAAGAGGGGGCTAACTTTCAGCCCATCTACTACTCCAGCAAAACCCTGATCCCTTCCGAGACAAGGTACCTCCCTCTGGAAAAATTGGTCTTGGCACTCGTTACCGCTAAAAGGAAACTGTTGCCCTACTTCCAAGCCCATACCATCATTGTAATCACCGAGTACCCATTGAAGACCGTGCTCCGAAAGGCCGACCTCTCTACTCGGATCTCAAAATGGAGCTTGAAGCTGGGAAACTTTGACATTCGGTACGAACCGAGAACAGCTATCAAGGGACAGGCTCTGGCAGATTTCATCGCCGAACTGACACCTGAGCTTAAGGAAGACAGCTTGAAGTTTGCTGAAGAAGTCGCATCTGAGTGCTCGGAGGGAGCTCAAACAAATAGAAGAGCGTTAGGGACTCCGGCGCAAGCCGAGAAACCTAATGAAGAAAGAAAAGGCAGAATATGGAAGATGTTCCAAGGAGATGTATGGTGCCTACATGTGGACGGAGCGTCAAACAGCCGAGGGGCTGGAGCCGGTATCGTGATCGTCTCTCCGGAAGGTGTCATGCATGAAAATGCGCTAACCATCGGTTTCACGGCGTCTAACAACGAAGCCGAATACGAGGCATTAGTCTCCAGCCTAAAGATGGCTAAACACTTAGGTGCCGAGGCTGTGCAAGTATACAGCGACTCACAGCTGATCGTAAACCAAATCAAGGACCAATACAGCTTGAAAGACCCAAGAATGGAGAAGTACCACGACAAGGTCTGGGAGCTTATTAGAGAAATTGGAACCGTTGAAATTGGATGGGTGGGCCGAGAGCGAAACGCCCACGCGGACGCTCTGGCCTCCCTGGCAACAGCTTGTGTAGCTTCCCCCAACCGAACCATTCTCCTCGGGGAAGTAGAGAATCCTAGCATCGAGCACGAGAAACAAGAGGTGCTACACATATCCCTCGGCCCTAGCTGGATGGACGAAATTTACGCCTACCATAAGCACGAGAAGCTCCCGACAGACAAGAAGGAAGCCCACAGGGTCAGGTGCAAGGCCTCTTACTTCTACTTGGATCCGAGCGACGAGATGTACCGAAGGTCCTTCACGGGCCTCGACTTGAAGGTCGTCCACGACTCCCAGGTTGAGAACGTTCTCCGAGAGCTTCATGAGGGTAGCAGTGGTTGTCATTCTAGCGGACGGTCCCTTGCCCACCGAGCTCTTACCCAAGGGTATTGGTGGCCGAAAATGAAGAAAACCTCCGAAGGGTTTGTCAAAAAATGCGAGCAATGCCAAAAACATGCAACTCATTTGCTCCGGCCGGCCGAAGTCCTGCAACCAATCACCAGCCCGTGGCCATTTGCGCAATGGGGGCTCGATCTAGTGGGAAAACTGCCGACAACTCCAGGCAGCTACAAACACCTAATAACAGCGACTGATTACTACACCAAGTGGGTGGAGGCCGAGCCCCTAATTACCATTATCGCCACCGATGTAGAACGCTTTCTTTGGAAGAACATTATCTCTCGCTTCGGTGTCCCCTATGCGATTATTTCGGATAACGGGACCCAATTCGTAGCCGAAGCAATCGAGAAGCTTTGCAAAAAGTACAATGTTCGGATCTTCCATTCCTCGGTCTCGTACCCACAAGGAAATGGACAAGTCGAAGCATCAAACAAGACAATCTCAGCTGGAATCAAAAAACGCCTGACACTGAAGAGGGGTAAGTGGGCCGAAGAGCTCCCAAAAGTTCTCTGGGGCTATCGAACCACGCCCCGGCGCTCAACTGGCCGAACACCATTTTCTATGGCGTACGGCATGGAAGCTGTTCTCCCTCTAGCCACCCTAATCCCAACAGCTCGGACTGAAAATTTTGATGTGCCGACCAATGATGAGGCCATGGACAGGGAGCTCGACCTAGCTGAAGAGCTCAGGGACGAAGCACACCTGAAACATGCCTCATACCAGCAAGAGGTCGCTTGGGGATACAATAAGAACGTTCGGATGAGGCCCTTTAATGTTGATGATTTGGTTCTCCGAGAGGTGGTTCAAAAATCTAAAAAGACTAAATTCAAACCAAACTACGAGGGACCCTTCCGAGTGGTTGCAAAGGCCGGACACGGATCATACAAGTTAGCAGAAATGGATGGAACACCTATTGGCAACCCATGGAATGCCACAAAGCTTAGGAAGTTCTATGCTTAGGAAATTTTGTTAGAAGAAAATTTATTTGGGCTGCTTGTTTTGCCCCCTTTTCTTTGTTATTAAAAATGTTCGGAGAATGAATGAAGAGAATCTTTTGCTACTACTGTTACCGATTTAGATTACTGATTACAATTGTCAAGGTTTGATGTTTCAATCCAGACACGATTGCTTCGGTTCCAATCCGAACAACGCTTCCTCTGAATGGTCCCGAGCAGGGGCTATCAGTGGGAAATTTTTCCAAGTATGGGAGAATTTTAAACTCCATTTCTCGTTGCTTCGGTTCCAATCCGAACAATGCTTCCTCTGAATGGTCTCGAGCAGGGGCTATCAGTGGGAAATTTTTCCAAGTATGGGAGAATTTTAAACTCCATTTCTCGTTGCTTCGGTTCCAATCCGAACAACGCTTCCTCTGATTGGTCCCGAGCAGGGGCTATCAGTGGGAAATTTTTCCAAGCATGGGAGAATTTTAAACTCCATCTCATATTGTTTCGGTTCCAATCCGAGCATCCATTTCCTCTGAACAACTACTTTCATTAAAATTATTGGTGCTTCGTTTCCAAGTGTGACAAATTTTAAGTTAACTTTACTGTTGCTTTGGTTCCAATCCGAGCAGTTATTTCCTCTGATTAGAACCAAGCAGGGGCTATCAGCGGAAATTTCTTTCCAAATGTTGGAAATTTTTATTTCACGTTGCTTCGGTTCCATCCCGAGCGACTTTCCTCTGGACAGAACCGAGCAGGGGCTATCAGTGGAAATTTTTACTTCCATGATTGACAAACTAAAGGCTTCATACACCATTAAAAATTTTTTACTTCGGCACAAACCGAACAACTTCTTACCCAGCTTGTCCCGAAGTAGGGGCAATTAAGAGAATGGCCCCCTCTGCAACATCGAGAAAATTTTCTAAGTATTAGAAAGTTTTTCAAGCCAGTCAATAGAAGCACATAAAATGCAAGCATCCATTCATCACAAAACATTCATCGAAACCAAAATTTTCACCACTTCGGTGAACCGGAGCATGGCGGGGTGATACTTGTTCGGTGCCACCTCCAAAACAAACCTGTTTTAAAATTACACAACCCTGGAACGGCAAACTCCTACTGTTCGGAGCCGTCCAGTACCAAAAATTAAACAGTTTAAAATATTGTTCAGAAATTCCTAACACTCCTAGGATTGTTCGTCCTCGACCTGATTTTCCTCCTCCGGGCTATCATCCGACAGCTCATCAGCAAATGGTAGCCTTGCCGGGACCTTTCGTCTCGGATCTTCAGCAGGAACTTTAGCAGCCTCCATGCCTGTAAGATAGCCGGATTCAAAGCCTTCATCACGCCCCTCGGACCTGCCCTTCTGTACCAACTTGAAAATATCCTGGGCATAGTCCTTCCCGGCTGCAAGGTATCCTCGACCGTAGGCTTCGGTATCAAGAGCTTGCAACTTTTCTTCCTGCTCCTTTTTGAAGCGCTCCAGCTCTTCTCTATGCCGAGCCCTCTCCTCTTCTAGCATCCTCTCTACTTCAATAAGCCGAGCCTTGGCTGAGCCCTCATCTTCCTCGGCCTGGACAGCTTTTTGCTGAGCAGCTTCGGCTCGAGTCTTGTACCTCCTTGTCTGATCATTAAGGGCAAGCGTCTGGTGATACAGCACATACATGGATTGAGAGGCCTGTTGGAGGACTCTAAGTTTAGTTTTCATGATAAACTAAAATGAAATGTTCAGGACGGAAAATCATACCTTCATAAGGTGGTATGGGAGGTGAAATAAATTTTCACCCAACTGCTTCGGCACATTCTCAAGATCCTTCTTCAGAGCAACAGCCGGCAATAGCGACATAGCTAACCGAGGGTTAGCATCGATGCTGTCGGTGTCTTTCAGAAGATCCCCTTCTTCGTTTATCAAAATCGGAGAGAAGGGATGGGGATCATTCTCTTTCGGCATATCAGAGCCAAGGGAATCTACGAATTCCACCCCCTCCCAATCCACCATTTGTCGGCCCCTTTTTTGCGAACGACCTTCGCCGGATGTTGTTTTTGACCGAGAGGAAGTTTGTTTTTCAACCGGAGCATCAGATTCAAAAGGCGTTGGCTCCAAAGGGATCGAAACCTTCTCAGCTACCACTTTCGCCGATACAGGCCTCGACTTCACCACTTTCTTTTTCTTCACCGCCTGTTCCTCCAAAATCTTTGCCAAATCAAGTTTCGGAGGGGCCATCTCAGGTTCAGTTGCAAAAGGGTCCGGGCTAACTCGATCAACCGGATCTCTTTCCTTCCCTCTTAAATCTTCGACCGGAAGCTCTTCTATAATAATCCTCTCAGATTCAGAAATCACAGTCGCCTTACCCCTTTTTGACGGCCCGGCCGACGAATCAGCAGTATTCCCTCCCTTTCTCTTCTTGGTCTTCTTTTTCAAAAAATGGCGGTATGTGGGCCGATAGCTCAGGATAATCGGTGCAGTTCTGTCGGGGATCGCCCGGAGTGCATCTTCTCTTTCCTTGGACCAGAGTCTTCTTAGTTCTCGGGTTATAGGACCGGGAGCTGCAAAGGAGAAACACATCATTTTCATTAAGAAGAAGGAAACAAAGGAATTATATGAATCACCCACCTAAATCACCCTTCTCGGTTGGAACCGGACAAAGATCAGTACCCTCGGTCGGAGCATAATTCCCTCTCACGACAAGGTACAGATCCGCCCACTTATCAGAGTCAGGGAGCGACTCAATGATCTGGACTTTGTTCGGAAGCGTAGCAAGAAAGTAACGACCATAGTCTTTGTTCCGAGACATGGAATAAATGCCGAACAAATCCCCCATGGAAAATGCAAGACCATGTCTCCTCTTCAGCTCTAAAGCACAGTTTATTATCCTATAGCTGTTTGATGATAGTTGGTCGGGTGCGATTCTATAGGAGAAGAGAACGGCCCGAATGAATTCATTCATTGGAAACCGGAGGCCACCTTCTGTGACAGCCATCAAAGGAACGTTCACATGATCCGGACCATAGATCAACTCCTTTCCCCTAGGATGAAGAGCGATGGACACATCCTCCGGAATCCTATATTTCCTAGTAAAGGCTTTCAAGCCGCTGACCCCTTTGGTAAAATAAGGAAGATATGGGCACGACGTTTCTTTTTTCTTCTTCTTCAACGAAGTGGCCCCCTCCTGATTCTCCGAAGCGTTTCCGCCGGAGTGTTCTGCGCTGAGAGGGACCGGAACCTCAGCATAGTTAGGGTTCGGAACCTCTCCGCTCAGATCCCCGCCTTCGTCAATCTCAGCAACAATGGTACGCTCTATAGCTGCTGAGATGTCGACATCAGATGTTGTGTCGGCACTGGAGCTCGGATTGGACGCTTCCTCTTCAAATTCGCCCGAAGGCTCCCACTCCGAGCGGTTATCAGATTGGGTGGCCTCGGAGTCATCTATGAAATCGTCCAAGTTCTCAGGAGACGACCTTTTTGGAGATGGAGGGACAGCCTGGAGGGGGGGCATATTCAGCGGCTTTTCAAAGTTATGGTCCATAGTTACAAGGATCCGACAGGGGTTCCTTCGAGCAAAGATTTCTGCAAGGATTCTGTCTAGATCGGCACGGACGACTCTCGGAGAAAAGCCTTCGGAATCTGAGCTGTCTGATCCGGACGAGATCTCGATTACTGGGGTCGCCAGACCTATCACGATACATGGGTGGAGACCATTAGCTATATGCAGAGGTCAAAATGCATAGCAAACCGAAGCCTAGCACTACCCATTTACCGAGCAGTCGAGATCTCAGTCTCATTTTTCCTTATGAAACCCTCCGGTGCATAAGGTGAATCTACCTACACCGATGGACACTACCATCTAGGGCTTCGGTCTAATCTTCCTAAGGGTGAGCTACTGTTCATCATCTTCAACCTAAGAACAAATTCGTGTTCATCGTGCATTACGGGGGCAGAAATGACGGTTCACCTACCCGTGTCACTAAGATTCAAACAAAACCACAGAGAATCCAGAAAATCATCCCAAAAACGCGACAGAAAGTAGAAACGAAGAACAGTGAAATCATTGTTTACCTGAAAATCCACGAAGATGAACAGACCTCAACCTCAATCCCTGAAAAAGCTCGAAGGACGCGTTTTGATTTCTAGAGAGAGAAGCAGTTCAAACGAAGAGGGAAAGCAAATGGAGGGGGAAAGTATTCCTCTCTCTCTCCTTTCTGTATTTATAGATGCGACGGAGAGGCGGGAAATACTCAAACGACGGCCGCGTGGTTGCACGCTCTTTCGATGCACGCCTCCGGTTCATGACACGTGGCAATAAGGGGGTGACTACCATCAAAAACCCTAAAAACTCCATCACTACTCCGCCGTTTCGCAGAGCGATGTGACCTATCGCGTCCCTTCAAAACAGACATCTTTTCACCCAAGCTCAACACGTGGCACGATCTAGATAGGGCCCAGTACGGCGGTGGCAGGATGACGCATGAACCTTATCCCTAAATATAGGGCTCGGAGCGGACCCTGTTCGGTACTCGAGTGCTCAACCCCTCCTGAGTTGAATAAACTGCATGAAGGGATCGAGGGGCTATTGTAGGGGTCTGGTAATACCGAGCACCTCATCTACCGGAAGAGATACCTCTTTGTTAGTCTTCAATAGGTTAATATCGAGGAACTCTTCAGAGACGGAACTTGATATATGCAGACAAGACAGGTAGGGCTTCGGACCCTCGCCTCGGTTTTCACCGAAACCTTTTCTATATTTGATTCAAAAGTGAGGTTCCAGAATCGACATTAGTAACCTCAGGGACGTGACCGAGAGGTGATATAAACCAACTTCGTGGAGCTAATAACATGCCGAGAAGCTTAGAGCTGAGTCAGCAGAACAGTTAATGCTACATGTGCCCGTAACAAACTACGATCATGACTAGCGACATCATCTAAACGGTTATGACACGCGTCAATATTTCACTGGAGGCATGCGTTTGCGGTGCATTCCCCCGGCCTCGTCGTCGTGACGTCATCCGAGCGGTTATGATACGTGTCACATTTTTACTGGAAACATGTGCCTGTAGAATACGCTTTCGGGCTCGTCACCGTGACGTTAGCCGAGCGGTTAAGAGTCACGTGACGAGTATAGCAGTGCTTGGAGGCCAAGCCAAGACGAACCTATAAAAGGTAAACCTCATCACCTAAAAAAGGTACGCACAACTCTCCCAAAAACCCTAGATCTACATTGCTCTTTCCTTTCCTTCCCGTACTTACTAGGCCGTCGGAGTGCCGTTCTGGGCTCAACGGCCCAGTCCGGCGCTAACGGCGTGCTCAGTGTGCAGGTTTAGGGGTAACTCGAGAGCGTGAACATCATCTATATCTCTGACCATCGTCGTGAAGAGTAACCGGAGAAAGAGGGCTCCACAGGTCAACTGGCACAAAAAATTCTGCAGTGGGCTAATTGTGGTGATAGAAACTAATAAAATACAGATCGAATGCGAGATAAAATCACCGTCAATATTTCTTACTGCTGCATTCCTAAGTGAAGCAAGGTTTTTAGTTCACCGCTTATTGTTGTTTTCCTTTCCGTCTTAATAGCTTCATAAGATGTCATGACCTCTTTGAACTTTGCTTCAGCTGACTCTGCACCAAAAACACAACCATCAAATGTTTTGGAAACAAGTACGAATGCAAGAAATTTGAGATCAGAAAATTCCGGAATCTGAGATCTTAAGATCCTACTTACCAATGGTCAAGACAAGAGATACCTGCCCAATTTTGTTATCCTGATTCTGATCTGGGTGGAACTCCTCTTCGCCTTTGCCCTGAAAGCTGTCTACAAGGGAAAGAAAAAGAAAGGTTTTCATTATCTTTGGGTGTGCATCAAAATGTTTCTGTGCAGTGATATAAAGCACTTAATGTTGGAAACTATGTTTACTTTTTGTGATAAAAACTGAAAATACGAATGCAATAAAATTAGAACTCGAAACCTGGAAATCGATGGAAATGAAAGGTGATCAAGGCGAGTGAAACACTCTGTACTTAAGACAGATTCGCCCCCGCTATGGTGCTTACGGTTTGCATGGATGTCTATCTCCTAGCACTACTTGATCTTCACCGAACGGAAGTAGCACTCCAATTTGTTCGGTAGGCGAACCAAACTTGTGTTTGTACTCTCTCATATGAAGACTAGAAATTAAAATATAAGGAAAATTCAATCAACTAAAATGAATGAAGGACACACAATTTATAGACTAATTGGTGACTCTATGAATAGTCACCAAGGGAAGGGGCACATTTGTTCATAAAGGGCGCGTTCGTCCACAATGAACAATTGCCATTCAAACGACACGACTCCAAAATGTGTCAATTTACATTCACACCTAAAAAGAAATATTACATCCTATAATATTTTCCAACACTTAATCCATTCAAATGCAAAGGGAATCGCCATAGGAGTACAATGATCAGGGCCGACCTTGATATTTGGATTACCCAAACTGACTTAATTTTAGTTGCCCACTTAATATTAAATCATAATAAATTAAAAAAAATACATACAAGTAAAAAAAATATCTACGTTACATTGTGCTTTCCCATTAAAAAATCAAAATCAAAATGTAATCCCTGTTAAAATGCTTTATGACTAACACGATCCGATTCAAATAAAACAATTTCTCGTTGCATTTTTTGAAGCAAAGTCTTCTTGGCTTTTAATATACCAGAGAAGGTAAATAGATCAAACATGGTATTATAGTTTTGCAATTTAACTTAAATAGACTTTTAAAAAAATTATACAACTAGAAAAAAATAAATCAAACATAAGTACCGCTCATACTTGTGTTTTCTCTAACTAATTTGTTACTATTAACAGTAAAAAATATTTATTTTAAATCTTTTTATCAAAGTTTAGTAGAAATCATGTTATAAAAACATTTATGGTGTGCAAAGATTTTAACCATGGACTTTACAACCACTAAAGTATAACTAAATTTTAATACTTGTGTACTTATCAAAAAAAAAAAATTTTAATACTTGTGGTGTCAAAGTTCTATTTTTTTTGTTGCCCTAGCCTGGAGGTTGCCCAAGCCCGGAGGTTTGTTGGGCTCACCCCTAGGCCGGCCTTGATAATGAAGGCTTCCTTCTCTAACTGAACATCTTTTAGATACTAAATAGAGGCATTTACGGGCCAATACAACCCACTTTGACTATTTACGTCCAAGTACAGCCCCATTTTCAAAATAGACATGCAACTCCACTTCTGCCAGACAACAACACCGAAAGTCAATTGGGATTTGGGCGGGGGTGGGTGTCGTGTTGTGTCATATCGAATCGTGTTCGTGTCAAATTGGGTTCGTGTCAAAATGATTTGCTTAATTAATCGTGTCAAAAAATATGAACCCTGACTCGACCTGCTAATATTCGTGTCGTGTTCGGGTTGACACGGTTAACCTTTTTTTTTTTTTTTTGCACGATGAATTTTTTATTATTAATCCACAGTAACCATTACAATAGATTAAAGGGACTAGATATTAAAGAGAGTAATTATAGCTAGCGAAAATGATGTGTAATTATAGTTAGCCAAAACGACGTGTAGGCTTAGAACCTTAGCCACCATAACAAAACCTTGCAAATTTGAGAACATGGAGAGAATAACTTGATATCAAAGGACAAACTTCAGCTGCATCAAGATTGAGCTTGAAAACTTTAATGCACAATTTCAAAGCATGAAATGTATAGGTTAATTCGTGTCATTTTTGGGTCGGGTTCGGGTTACCGTGTCAACACGATTAGACGAATAGGTTAATTCGTGTCGTTTTCAGGTTATGCGGGTTCAACTCGAACCCACCATTTTTGCTAATCTTGTTTTCGGGTCGTGTCATATACGTGTTTCGTGTCAGAAATACTCAACACTAACCGCTAACTTCGTGTCGTGTTATCGTGTAGTGTCATAAATTCCCACCCCTAGATTTGGGTGGGTAACTAGATAAAAGCCTTTTGATGTGCAGCTCTCTCTCACATCTGCCATGTGATTGTGATTTCCAACAAAAGTAACTTTTAATTTCTCGCTTGTCACTTTCTGTACTCTCTCTCTCTCTCCCCACCCGACATGGGCACAATCTCTCTCCTCAATTCCCCAAATCATATGAAAGTGCCTAAACCTAAACCCTAGGGTACCCTATAAAAGTGTCTAACCCACTAAAGTCCTATAATATGAAAGTGCACTCCAAACCTAAATCCTAGGGTACCCTATAAAATTACCTAAATCCTAGGGTACCCTTTGAAAGTGCCTTAAATTCTAGGGTATCCTATGAAAGTACTTAAACCACTAAAACCCTATAATAGGAAAGTGCACCTTAAACCTACACTCCAAAAAAGAGTGACTTACTTTAATGGTAATTAAAAAAAGTGACTTTCCTAGTGGTAATTAGATACCTCCTTTCTAGATCTAGAGGTAAAAATCTGCACTAAATACTGTTTAAGCGTTCGTCATTGGTGGGATGGAGTGCATATCTAAAGAAGTGACACAGGCAATGGCGAGTATGAAAGAGGTCTTGGTCGAAATATTTAAGGGATACATAGAACAAGACCCTCAATCACATAATTTAACTTAAGGGCTAATTGATTGTCTGATTATTTTTAAAAGGGATTGCATGAGGCGGGATTAAGGATGGGGATACATGGGACAAGTAAGGTCCGCAGGATAATAGATGGAATTATATGAATACTTGGATTAGTACTTGTTTACATATAAAATAAAAAAAATCCAATAATTAATTGACACGTAATCAATTATGCCAAATATTGGCAAGTATGTGTCAATGAAGATACACTGGATTAATGGAATAAAGATGGATTAATATGATGTTGTATTAGTTATCAATTTAAAAATCGGTTATTTGCAGTTACAAGTCAAATTATATAAGAAAATTGACATTGAAGCCATAATTTCAACTTCTAAATGCATAATCTCCATGTGTAAACGTATGAAACAAGGTAGTTAACAGTTGAAACACGTGGAGAGCATCATGCAAGGCAGTTAATTCATTAATGTGTAATCATTTGAGTTATTTGAAACAAACATGCAGGTTCAAAGTAAAACTTTTGAAGGAAGTTTAAAAGAATTCAAATTCAGACGTGGAGGAGGGAAGGAACTGCCAATTCGAATTATAAAGATGGAGTTTGAAGCAAGCCAAGTTCAAATTCTTTGAGCGGGACGTTCAAGTCACAAACAATTTCTATAAATAGAAGATATGGAAGAGTTAAAAGGCCTCCAGACAAATCTTCAACAAGCAACTATCAAAAAACTGATGCTTGGTTTGTTCATTGGCAAGTAGTTTTAGGATTTCGAACCAAGTTCGAAGTAGATTAGGAAGTAGTTAGGATTAATTTCGGTTGTTCTTGTAACAATCACCTGTTTGAAGTTCTCGTTACCTTGTATTTGAAGTTGAAGGCAATTTCGAAGTAAGTCTACCTTTGATTTATCAATCGAAGTACAGCTTGTTTCTTTGTTGTTCTTTGATTTCCTAATTATATTAGTTTGCATTTCTTCACTTCGAAAGAAAAATCCTCTTAATTGAGGTAATTGAACCAATAAAACACAATTGCCTGACTAGATTTGGTTTCTCCAAAGTTAATCTGAGGGAGAATATTGAAGCTCTCTGGCACGCTCGCACACAATCATTTTTCATTACAAAGAAGTAAAAAGAACCAAACACATTTTTTGGCACGCCCTGTGGGACACCTGAAAGTGTCGAATGGCTTCAAAACTTAGGAAGCAAGCAGATGATTCTCAGATTGGCCAAATGCTAGAGGATGAGAATAATGTTAATTCTAAAGAGAATGAACAAGTTGAAGGCCTTCAAACTGGTCCAGAAACTTGTATTGGTCAAGAACCAAATGTAGGAATTGGCCAAGTTTCTGGAATGAACACTAGGAATAATAGAACTGTACATGTTGATGACCCAAAGAATCCAAAAGTTGGAGGGAATATGTCATCTAGTCAGTTTAATGAGATGATTGCTACATTTAAAGAACTGGCTCAGACCCAGAAACTTATGTTGTAAAAATTAGAACAGCAATCAGTGCTTAGGAATGAGCCTTTACCTTCACTTGAGAAGGATAAGGGAGAGGCTAGCACAAGCAGATTCAAGTCAAGGCCTAGAAAAGAGCCTATAAATGTAGATGATGTACCAAAATCTTGGTATGAACCTGCAGAGACCCATGATTATCAAACACCCAAGCCTAAGAAAGTGTTTAAGCAAACCACTAATGTCCCTTTCGAACCAAATTCTGATGGTTAAAATGAGGATAAGGGTTTTAAAAATGATGATTACGGGTTTGATGAGTATATTTTTACCCCTGGAAATCATCTTAATGAGAAGGATAGGTTTAGTTCCAAAAAGCCTAATCCAGAAATTGGGATTCCTAAGTACCTAGGAATACCAAAGATGGGAAGGGTGCATTCGAACCACCTTTATGAACCTTTTTCAAGGCAAGAAGGGGGTTTCAAGCAACCTAGGCCTTTTGATGATCCTTTTCAGAGGTTTCCAGAAGATCACATGCCTAAAAATGTTAACTAAGAACCACCTGCTAACCCAAGGATCCTTCTAGGGGGAAATCCTGCCTTTCGAGATGAAATACTAGGCCTAGTGCAAGAAGTTTATGGACCTCTAAACCGGGGGTACAAACTCAAATTTATAGAAAACCTTATCCAGAATGGATAGATAAACAGTTCGAAGTCCCTAGGGGGTTTAAGATCCCAAATTTACTTTATTCCATGGGGATGGAAAACAATCAACAACTGAACATATTGCTAGATTTACTCCTCAATGTAAGGAGTTAGGCAATAATGGGTTCATTAAGTTGAAATTATTTCTCAATTCTTTGACATGAACAGCCTTCGAATGGTATTCTAACTTGACGCCAGAGTCAGTTCCAAATTTGCAAAGGATGGAATAAATATTTCATGCTCATTTTTACCAAATTGAACCTGAAGTTACCATGGCTGATTCAGTAAGATTGAAACAAAACCCTAATGAAAAAGCTGCTCAATTCATAGCTAGATTTAAAAGGGTTAGAAACAAATGTAAATTACAACTACCAGAAGTTGAATTTGTTAGGATAGCACAAGATGGTTTAAGTAGAGAACTTAGAAAGAAGTTCGATTCTACTGAATTTAGAGATCTGGTTGATTTAACTTATAAAGCATCAAGATATGAATCTCTACTAGAAGAAGATGTTGATAGAAATAATTCTTCTTACTCAACATATTATAAAGATCATACTTATGAAATTGATGTTGCTAAACTTGTTGAACATGATCCTTGTGTATGTGAAAATTTAGTTCGAAATGATTCTTCTATAGCACCAAGGACTAACAAGAAAGCAATCAGTAAAGTATATTCGTTTGATGTTTCTAAGGCTAATGAAATCTTTGATTATCTGTTAAAGAAAAAGTTTATCAAACTCCTTGAAAATGTTAAACTTCCAACATTGAAAGAAATGCAAGGAAAAAAATATTGCAAATGGCGTGCTTCTTGGACTCATTCAACTAAGAATTTTAATGTTTTTTTGTGACAGGATTCAAGAGCAAATTAAGAAAGGAAGGATCATGTTTCCAGAAAAACCCATGGGTATAGACACAGATTCATTGCCAAAGATTAAGGAAGCAACTGCCAATACCAATGTGCCAACCTCTTTGGCCAAGACAATTAGAGAGGTGTGGCAAAACAGGTAAGTTCATGTTGGGATGAATTCTGTGCAATTTGGAAGAGGAAGGCCAAAGATTGGTCAACTTTGAAGTGATGCTGGAAAGGTCACAGGCAAAATTATGCATCAGAAAGCCCTTCTCAGAAAAGCTTTAAGCAATCCCATCTTCCTATGCTCGAGCATCTTTCTTAGAATGCTTGTGTATGGAATGCAGAGCTAATTATTTGATTTTCAAAGATCTGGATAGACAGGGGATTGATTTCTTTCCAAAAAGGATGGAAAGAAAGGCTTCGGATTAGAATAATGAAAGAAGATCCTTGACAAGCCCAAGTCATGGAAAAAATGAGAAGCCTTGGTTGGTTTCTAAAAGAAATGTGCCTTCTAGTCTAGTTCCACCAGCTTTGAAGAGAGACTATGCTCCTTTGAAGAAGGTTAACACTGGAAAAGCCCCAATGAATCAAGAAAATGAAGTTCAAAAGGAACAGTTTACCTTGGTAAAAGGAGTTTCTGATTGGTTTCTGAAGAAAGTTAAACCAAAACTCTTCCACAGGTACAAAGCTCTTTCCAAATTTGGAAATAAAATGGTCAAACCTCCAAATACTCCTGCTGGTCAATGGGTTGTAATTAGAGATCCAAAGACCAAGACACCTCAAATGATTCCTATGTTGACAAGAACCCAAAAGAGGAAATTGCAAAGGAGATATACTAGTTTTCAAATGGAAGAATATGCCTCAAAAGAGAATTCTAATGGGGGTAATAAGTTCAACCCAAGGTTTAATAGACTCCAAAGAGAGGATTCAGACGATTCTCTTCAAAAAGGGTTTACACAATCTGAAAAGAAACATTGGAGAGTTTGGTTGCAAGAATGGATAATGAAAAACATAATAGTCCAGTTTCCCCTCACTCCTTGGCAAGCTATCAATCTAATTTGTTAGAAGCCATGATAGTGGATTAGGAAGAAGGTGGAGGAACAAGTTCCTCCTCTATTGAAACATTTTCCCCTATGGAAACCTCTACAATGGGATCCATGGATAAGGTTGATACTGGAGAAAATGAATCAGAGCAACAATCACTTGAAGGGAAGATTATTCAATTTGGAACTTTGCCTGAAGTTCAAATCAATATGGTTTCTCCATCATTCATGAACTTTGGACCCTTTGGTCTAGATCGCTCACCTGTTCGAAGGCTTTACAGCCAGAGGTCGCCACTGTAGAGATCATTGATGTATCTAGTGATGATGAGTATAATCTAACCTATGACAATGGTTGGAATGATGGTTGGGGAGAAATTATCTCAAAGATTCAAAAGGAGGAGGAAGAAGAAGATGAGTTCCTGGTCATGGCTAATGCAATGGAGGAACCATAAGTTACTTCCAAAGAGAGCAGTTTTTGTTCTAGAAACAGATTCAGACCCTGAATTTTCTTTGATTGTGGATTTAAATTGTGCTGACATTTCTTATTCTTTTAGGCCACCATCAAGTGACATGAGGCACCATTTGAAGCCTTTATATATCTCTGCTTCATTTGATGGAATTATGTTAAACAGGGTTTTGGTTGATAATGGTGCAGCAGTGAACATTTTGCCATGCAGGACCTTAAAGAAATTAGGTAAAGAGAAGATTCGATTGATCCCAACAAGTACATCTATTGCTGGATTTACTGACAAAAGTAAGAGTCCTAAAGGAATTGTTTCTACACGCCTGAAAGTTGGCCAAGTGGAAACTGATACAGCTTTTGTAGACACCCCAATTTGAACTCATGAAAATCTTTAGCATTCCCGATGATGAGGAGATATTAATGACATCACGATAAGGCTTGAACAAGGTCCCGTAAGGCTCTCAATCCCTTGAAACCTTCCAATACCCACCAAAATAGCCCAAAACTCAAAACAGAGAAAGAAGCTTTATTGGACCTAAGCACTCAGGTCTGTCCACTTGAGTGCTCAAGTTCATCCACTTAAGCACTCAGATCCTCCATGAACCTGAGCGCTTAGGTGGGACACGCGGCAGATTCCTGCAGAAGCAATGATGAGATTTTCTGCGAATCTGATATATTTTTACCACTATATCACGTTTTGGGATGACCCAAATCATCCTAATTACATTCCTAGACCCCTAAAACTAATTGCTATCTTAGCCCCCTAAACCAAGTTAAATTCACATTTTTCTCCCAAATTTCCTCTATAAAAACCCACCTTTTTTCCTCATTTTCTCTCTCTAGAAAAAAACCACTGATCATCAGACCATTCTCTACCATTTCTCAGCCCTTCTCCTCTGATTCAAACCCAAATCATTCACATCCATGGCCAAATACTTCATTTTTAGCCCATTTTTGGCCTAAATACCTTAAAAACTCCACCAAAAACTCCCATCAAAGACCATCTACAGTTAGTTTAGTGTGAGTCCAGAGCCATAACACCCCAAAATCCACACATCATCCCATATTTCCTCAAAAACTCTTGAAAATCTCTTGAAAACCCATGTTTCTAGCCTAAAAGCTCACTAAAAATACCCAAACTTTACCCATCAGTTGAGTTCTTGTTCATACACCCTCATCTTGGTGTTACTCCACTCCAGAAATTCATCCATAGGTTGTGTCTTCCCAAAATCACCACAAAAAGTCCTTGTTTCAAGTTCAAAAAGGTAGAAATACCTTGCAAAATGTTGTTCTTGCTTCCTGAGGGAACCCAAAAGGTTTAGACAGGTTCCTTATACCTGTTCTGAACTTGTTAAGGGTTTAAAGTTCATAAAAATGTTTTCTTGAAGTTATTATTTCGAATGGACAGGTTTCATTTGAGCACTCAGGTTCCTTAATTTGAGCACTCAGGAACTCTGACCTGAGCACTCAGGTCCAACAGAATGATCAAACTTTGTTTCTTCATATTACATGTTTTGATGATTATTTTGATATATTGATATGTTTGATCCATTCTGATGGCTGCTTGTGCTCAAATGGGGGTTGTTTTCACTCAAATATATCTCATCAATGTACAAAAATAAGCTTTTGGAAACATTTCTCTTTTGAAAATAAAAAAAGAAAGTTTGAAAACAAGATGAAAAAGGGAAAATCAAGTGTATTTTCGAGAAATATGCCTTGAGTGTTCGTAAAAAGAGTACTATGGTTGAAAACTCAAAGGTTCAGTTCAAACAGCTTGAGCACTCAAATCAGTCCATTTAAGTGCTCAAGTTCCCCCATCTGAGCACTCAGGTCCATCTGGACCATCGTCATTTTTCACACATACATCCTTGCTGCTTGTATATACTATGTCTGCTACTGGTTATATTATGTCTCAAGTTGCTTCTAGAGTCTCTTATCATTGTTCTATCCCGAGATAGGTCTGCTTATGGCTTGATTTGTGCATGAAATGTGATGAAAATGGATTTTGAAATCTCATTTGCTTCATGAAAGGGGGTTACAAGTTTGAAAACATGATAAAACATGAGGAATGGATTCACTTGTGAAAAATGAAAGCAAAAGAAGATCATCAAAGAAGAAAACTCACTTGTGTATTCTGGCCACCTGAGCACTCAAGTCTATCAACTTGAGCACTCAGGTTAGCCCATTCGAGTGCTCAGATCATGGTCAGCAAGCAGATTTGTTTTGGTCCTAACAATTTTTGTTAATGCATGTTATTCAATCCAATCGTTATTAGTGGTAACCAAACTGCATTTTAGTCCATTTATGGTCAGATTATTCCATGGTTCCTCAATTTAATGAATGTTTCATGTTATTACACGTGTTTATATTTATCCTTAGTCCATATAAGCTCATGTCTTACATATGTAGTTTATTTCAAGTATCCCAATGCATCTCATGCACCGTCACTTTGTACATATTGCACAAGCATTCACCATTTCGTGTACATCTTTATTTGTGATCACATTTACTTATTTTCTCGTCCCCCATTCCCCTTTTTACATGCTCAAAGTTGTATAATAAACATTTTACAAATCCCACAAACGCTAAGTAGAGACCGACTCTCGGGTCGGGCGAGAGGGGTGCCGTAAAACCCTTCCCCTCTCGTAACCAAGCTCCCGAACCTAAGATATTATGGTGAAGACGGACTGGTTTAAACCTTATCCAAAATAAGGCACGAGTCATTCGAGTTCGGTTCCTCGGGGACAATCCGCTAAAACCCGGGTGGCGACTCCGAATCGAATTCCTCGGAGGGGTGTCCACACTTTCTTTGTGTTGGATACTTTTACAAGTAAATACAATGCTCTACTTGGAAGGGATTGGATTCATGTCAATGGTTGTATCCCTTCTTCAATGCATCAAGCCTGAATGATTGTGAAGTATGAAAATGGATAGGGAGTGGGGGTTGAAGAAGTGAAGGCAAATCCACATCCATTCAGTACTTCAGCAAATAGTGCAGAGGCTGAAATGTATAAAGCAAAGATCATCCCTTTAAGTGAAATAGCACAACCTGCCACCCCTCCATCCAGTGTGTTGGAAGTTGGAGAATTGGAAGAGTTAAAATCGAAGCTTAAACAAGCAGTTGATTATGAATCAGACAACCCACCAGATGAAGCTGCTTGGATGTGAATCCAAAGCAGAATTCGAAGAAGCCAACTCTTTGGCTTTAGTAAAGTTTATGGCTCTAGAAATAGAGCAAAAGTTACAAGAATCAAATGATTGGGAAGAATCATTGACTTAGAAATCTGACTGGGGGTTGAGGCCAAGTATGTTCGAAAATGCTTTTATAGGCCATGTGGATTCCCAAGATCCTTTAGAAGAAGTGGAATTGGGAGATGGAGTTAATCCAAACGATGTGTATATCAATAAGGAGCTTGATACTATTTCAAAGGCCAAGTTGATTGCAGTGCTTAAAGAGAATAAGGAATGCTTTGCTTGGAGTTATAAAGAATTAACAGGTTTGAGTAGAGATTTGGTTGAGCATAGATTGCCTATTAAAGCTAATTGCAAACCTTTCAAACAACTTCCAAGAAAGATGTCTCCTGAGACCATATTGTTGGTTAAAAAGGAAATTCA